>LR812525.1:77866393-78386393 GCA_903798195.1 Danio kyathit | reverse complement strand
TGTGAAAATTTCCTTGCTCTGTTAAACATCAATTAAGAAATATATAAAATAGAAAAACAACTTAAAGGGGGCTAATAATTCTGACTTCAACTGTGTATATATATATATATATATATATATATATATATATATATATATATATATATATATATATATATATATGGGGTGACGCAGTGGCGCAGTAGGTAGCTAGCTAGCTAGCAAGAAGGTCGCTGGTTCGAGCCTTGGCTGGGTCAGTTGGCGTTTCTGTGTGGAGTTTGCATGTTCTCCCTGCGTTCGCGTGGGTTTCCTCCGGGTGCTCCGGTTTCCCCCACAAGTCCAAAGACATGTGGTACAGGTGAATTGGGTATGCTAAATTGTCCGTAGTGTATGAGTGTGAATGAGTGTGTATGGATGTATCCCAGAGATGGGTTGCGGCTGGAAGGGCATCCGCTGGATAAAACATGTGCTGGATAAGTTGGCGGTTCATTCCGCTGTGGCGACCCCAGAGTAATAAAGGGACTAAGCCGAAAAGTGAATGAATGAATATATATATATATATATATATATATATATATATATATATATATATATATATATATATATATATATATATATATATATACACAGTCCTTCTGATTTTTCTTTTCATCAAAAAATGCTGAAAATAATATAACAATATAACAGCTTCCATAATATCAAAATAACAAAAATCAAGCAAAAAAAGAAAAAGATGTTTGCAAAGATGTTAATAATAATTGAGTACAAATACATTTTAATACAAATTTATCACTTAGCATATCACATTGATTTCTGAACTGTAAAGTGTGGAATAATGTTAAAAAGTCAGCTTTGGATCTTTTTAGAAATCATAGGTATAAATAGCCTACTTCATAATATTATTTAAATAGTTCACTGTTTTTTAACTGAAAGAAAACATCAGCACAATTTGCTGTATTTTTTGATCAAAAAGATCATTTTTTCTTGCTCTAAAAAACACATTTTGGACTTCAACTGTACACAAAAATATTTCTTTTCCCACTTTCTGCACATTTGTATGTATCTCTTGTTTTACAAACAAGGATCAGTTAATGGATGTCTCTGTTAATGAGCTGATGATCTGAATCAGGTGTTTTAAGAATGGAAGACATACAAATTTGCAGGGCAGGGGGGCCCAATGACCGCAATGGAGAACCACTGCCTTAATCGTTGCTAGAATTGCAGGGTTGTAAAAAAAAAAAACACAGATGAATGGGGTACAATATGTTCCTTTCACACAAAAATAAGAATCTATTTATTCACCTTCATGAAGTGCTGTTGTTTAAAGAACATTTATGCAGCTAATTTATACTAAATTAGTAGTCCATACATCTGCATTAGTAGTCCGTACATATGTCTATCAAGTCTTCTGAATTCAATACAATTGTTTTATAGGAACAGACTGAAATTGTGACTGACTAAAAACATTCCTCCAGATATAATTTGGACTGATTCTCACTCAAAGTTATGCTTTGAAACACCTGGAATTAAATTTCCATCTCTGAGCTTATTTTTGGGTTAATAAAAAAGTGTCAGATTTTTTCCAAGTAAATCTCACACTCCTGAGCTCGTGAAAATGTGCTGTTGCTCAGGGGTGATGACAAAGTCTGGATCTTTTCTCATTTTAACTTTCTCGCTCATGCATAAATCACAGGGAACAATGGAAAAAATATCTTTCTTTTAACTTCATTTTTAAACTTTCTTTTCATTGTTAAAAGCAAACATATAGGACAAAATGTGTTAAGTAATGTACATGGTAGTCTGAAGGTTAACCAAGAGGAAGTGACAGAGCTTCTTTTTTTAATTATATAATGTTTAATAAAGTCCAACCATAATCTTCAGCTTTGTTTAATAGGAAGTAAAAGACACACTTTATGTTTTCATTAACCTGCATGCACTTTTTGAAGTGTTGATTCAGAAATGGGTGATAGATGCCAAATATTGAACAATCCCACAAAAAAAAAAAGAGTTGATGCAAATAATGAAAGATGGAAAATTCTAATATAGTAAACATCAAACTCAGTCATTACTAATTAAGGTACTGTAATTGAAATCACATTCACATTCACACATTCACAATGTAATCATTCACATTTTTTTCTTTCTCTATTTTTTTGCTAACTTTGAAAATATTCAATATTCGACCACGGTTTTCATGTGTCTCTTTAAATTCAAATGAGCTGCAGCCCTGCCCATTTTCCAAAAGAAGGTGGGCCATTACAACTTGTGTCACCGCGATACAGCAAAAACAAAAAACCCTCTATTGCACTTATGTGACGTTGACGTACTTTATCTGCAGCACAGGCTCATTGGAAATATGTGCCTCAGCATACATTCCTGCGAAATGTAAAATGCATTGCTCCAGGTACATTTTGTTGTACGTTTCAGATGACAAATCCACTAGAAGGCGTTGTGTACACTTTTGCGAATCTGGAATGTGTTACTTAGGTTATGTTTTTTTGTACGTTTCAGATACATGTCCACAAGAAGGCAGAGCTTCTTCCCTTCCCTAAACCCAACGAATTCCAAAGCAAATATATAGTGCACTGCAGCTTTACATTGCTTTGATCTCTCTTGTGAAACCATAAAAAGGAACAAAGATTATTGGTGTCGTACTGCCCTATAGCATTCATTTTACCAAGAAACTGCAGTCAAATGTATGTTAAAGTATGTTTTTGCAGTTCACAGAAATGTAGGCTGAAGCATACACTCTCAGAAATAAAAGTACAAAAGCTGTCACTGGGGCGGTACCATCAAAAAATACTACTTTTTTACTTTACAGTTGCACATTAGTACCTTTAAGGCAGGGTTCTCAGGCACATATGTTATAAAATACTCGCAGGACATTAATTTGGACAACTATGCAGATATTTTAGAGTGTTCACCGAAAGAGAACACGCATAGTTTGTGAATGAACAGACTTGTGCGACTCTGATACAATATGAGTTGCAGACGTGAGGCACATGTGTGCTGGTTATTATAACTATCATTATTAATCATTATTAGGGGTTCACGCACATAGTGCTGAAACCCTATTGCATTTGTTACGATTTGTATTATTATTATTATTATTATTATTTTTCTTCAGCCGTAATGCGAAACGGGCAGACCAAACCGTAAGGCCTAGAGACTTGAAACTTGGTCAGATGGTCCGTATGGTTAACCGCTTAAATGCATCTAGAAATGGTCTCAAAAATGCATTACTATTTGTAGCCACTAGATGACAGCACAAGAGCACTTTTTGTTGGTTCAAAGTAACTGAATATACAAGAAAGATCATTCTGAATCCCATCTTGACACTGTATGAACACTTTTATTGTATTTAAAAACTATTTCAGTTCAAGCTTATAACTTAATTTATTTACACATTATGTTTTTCCAATCATGTCCACCCTGGATGTTTAAAAGGCCTCAATGAAACATATTTTAATACCATGTCAGCCATTAAAACACAGACTTTCAATTGTCACCTACCATTTAGCCACTAGATGGCTGCACAAGACCGCTTATCATTTATTTGAACCTTTTTAGACCTTTGCTGTTTTATTCTTCCTGTTTAAAATCACTGAAATTACAGTTAAGATAATTCTGAATTACATCTTGATGTGGTATAAATATTGCATTTAAAATCTGATTTAGTCCCAGCCTGCCCCTTCATAAATTTACACATTATATTCCATCATGGATTGGTTTTAGTGTCAGCCTTAAATTTTTGGGTTGTCATAGAGCTAAACAGCATAAGGGTCAAAAAGGTTGCCAAATGGTCGAACCCCGTCAATCTTTGGACTGCCTAGATAAATAATTATAAAAATGTTGTACTTTTGCATTAGCAAAAAGTCTTATCATAATCAGTTTAACCTGGTGTAAGTCTGTAAATCCCACAATAAGTTTCAAAACCTCACAGTTATTCAAGTACATATGACATTCTAAACAAATACATTTAGTTTGAAATTATAATTGTCGCCACTAGATGGCAGCAAAAGATCACTTATTAGTTACTGATAGACCTAGTTCATAGTAAAAACACTGCGATTGCATTTAAAATCAGACTTAGCCTAAGCTTACCATTAAAACTACAATTATATATATATATATATATATATATATATATATATATATATATATATATATATATATATATATATATATATATATATATATATATATATATATATATATATATATATATATATATATATATATATATACACACACATTATTGACATAATAATTACACTTAAAGCTGATTATCATGCATATAAATTTCAAAAGAAAGGCTAGTAATACAGTAAACATTTTGTTTGTCTAATTTCTACATGTGGCACAAAGTGTGTATAAATAAGCATGACTAATGACTAGTATTGATATAATAGTTTTACCATAACATTTTTTGCCTGCGTGTCAACATTATGTCTATTGAGGATGTGTTGATGCGGCTTTAATTACCTTTACATTTGCTTGACGGTTTGCTTTATTTAACTGAGAATGTAGTCCTAGTTGGCGTGCAGCAGTTGGCAGTTTAAACCACAGTTACGTCAGTCAGGCTGTTTTTCATTGGGTCCAAAGTAATCAATCAAAAAATGGGAAATGCCATTACTTCAATAATTTTAATATGACATATTTAATAATGAAGTCAAATAATAACAGTATAATATTTACGTTAATTTTAATCTCGCTATTTATACCCTTCACTTACTCTACAGTTTCTTTGTGTGGTTTTGATTAGCCAAAGACTGCCCTAAATAAACCCTGCCTTAATCCTTTTATGTACATTAATATGTATTACAACTATTAGTATTTTACGCAGTATATAAACGACTATAGGGTTGCACGGTGGCTCGGTGGTTAGCACTGTCACCTCACAGGTTTCCCCCAGGAGCTCTGGTTTCTCCCACAGTCCAAAGACATGCTGTGTAGGTAAATTGAATAACCTAAATTAGCCTTAGTGTATGTGTGTGAATGAGTGTGTATGGGTGTTTCCCAGCACTGGGTTGCAGCTGGAAGGGCATCCGCTTTGTAAAACATATGCTGGATGAGTTGGCGGTTCATTCCACTGTGGCGGCCCCTGACGAGTAAAGGGACTAAGCTGAAGGAAAATGAATGAATGAATGAATGAATATACGACTATAACGATCACACAACTGAAAATAAAACATAAATCATCAAAACGCATAGATAAGATGAAAACGAGGTAGACGGATGGACTAACACAAGATCTGCAGCATATAATTGAAGTTTATGCTTGTTCATAAAGTCTGTATTTTCTCATCTTGTTTGTTTGCCCAGGCAAGAGACTCAGCATAATAATCAAGCAATACAGAAGACAAGGGACAGCCAGTTTTGTGTCATGTTTTTACAAGGCATCCATTCATTTGAATTCCAGCTATATGGTTGAAATATACAGACTGAAACTTCTAATTGATTTTTCTTTCCCCCCAAAAGACTTTTGATCCGCAGCGTGTGACGGAAGACGATAACAGGCACTTTAATGGGAATAAATAATAGTTCTGCTGCGACGGCTCTGAAGTGCAAGATTGTTGTTTTTATGCATACCACAACAATTGCAATAGAGTGAAAATATAGCATAAAATGTGCACAAAATATGTTGACAAATAAGTGGGTTATATCTAATCTATATAAACTATTGATTTTCTCACAGTTTTTTTCCAGCCCAGGCTCATTGGAAATACATGCCTCTGTGTACATTTTTTTGTGAAACGTAAAATACGTTGCTCCATTTCGTTGCATGTTTCAGATGACAAATCTACTATAGGGTGATGTGTACATTTATTATTCATTCATTCATTCATTCATTTTCTTTTCAGCTTCATCCCCTTATTAATCTGGGGTCGCCACAGCGGAATGAACCGCCAACATATCCAGCATATGTTTTACCAACGCAATCTCATGGCAATTCGTAACTTTTTGATTTAGTGGCTAATTCGTATGAATTCGTACAATCTAATTCGTACAAATTAGTACGATTTGCTCATCACCCATTGACGGTTGGGGTTAGGGGTGGGGTCAGGTGCCACGCCTCCTTTTTAAAATCGTATCTTTTTGTACGACTGAACTCATTTGTACGAATTAGCCACTAAACTGACAAAACGTAAAATACTTACGTTTCCTCATGAGATCAGGCCTGTTTTATGCAGCGGATGCCTTTTTGCCCATCCACACACACTCATTCACTATACGGACAATTTAGCCTATCCAATTCACCTATACCACATGTCTTTGGACTTGTGGGAGAAACCAAAGCACCCAGAAGAAACCCATGCAAACACGGGGAAAACATCCAAACGCCACACAGAAATTGCAACTGACCCAGCTGGGGCTCGAACAAGCGACCTTCTTGCTGTGAGGCGATTGTGCTACCCACTGCGCCACTGTTCAGCCCCGTACATTTTTCAGAATCTGAAAATTGTTACTTATGCTAAGTTCACAAAGATTTTTACTCTGATTTTCACTCGCTGACAGGTTTTGTGAAATCGAATCAGTGCTCGTCCACGAAAGAAACAATCACACAGTATGAATGATCAAAATCACGATCAGAGAGAATCGCAGATGTGTCATCAATGCCTGTGAAATATATGGCGTGCTAAATATCTGAACCTGTCGGCGATTCATAATCATGCTGTGTGAATGAGTTCTGATTGAAAAACACATTAGTGATGACTAACAGCCGATGAGAGAGCAGGATACAGGACAGCGGAGAGTACGGGGAGAAGTTACACCGCACTATCAGAATAAGTAACTCTACAATACCTTTACATTCATTCATTCATTTTTGACTTAATCCCTTTATTAATCTGGGGTCGCCACAGCGGAATGAACCGCCAACTTATCCAGCACATGATTTTTACGCAGCAGATACCCTTCCAGCTGCAACCCATCACTGGGAAACATCCATACACACTCACTCACACACATACACTATGGTCAATTTTAGTATACCCAATTCACCTATACCACATGTCTTTGAACTTGTAGGGGAAACCTGAGGAAACCCACGCGAACACGAGGAGAACATGCAAAGTCCGCAGAGATATGCCAACTAACCCAGCCGAGGCTCAAACCAGCGACTTTCTTGCTGTGAGGCGAACGTGCTACCCACTGCGCCACCGCGTCACTCACAATATCTTTACAATAACATTATAAAAATAACATTTGCTTGAGTTGTCGGCCATTGTTTAGCTGTGTGTACCCATCTTTCACAGATACATCATGCAGTATGGACAAAGCAGCAACTGAATGCCACCCTAGATTTATTAGTTTATTTTAGTTATGCAGTGTGAAAACAACAGCGATCCGGCAGTTATGAAAATTGTGCAGTTTGAACTCTGCCTTAAGGTACGTTTTGTTCTATGTTTAAGAGAAACATCTTCTTGTACACATGCATGAGAAGGCAGAGCTTGTTGTAGATATCATCTATTAAACCACTCACCTTAACCCATCCCTTAACCCAACCAATAGGAAAAAAATATGGAGGGCTAATAATTCTGACTTCAACTGTATATGGTGTCAGTAAACTTTTCTTATTCATTTCCTTATAATATTTTTTTCTTTTCCATGATGACAGTACATCATATTTTACTAGATATTTTTCAAGATACTAGTATTCACCATTTAAAAAAAAAGTGCCATTTAAAGGCTTAACTAGGTTAATTATGCAAGTTAGGGTAATTAGAATAATTAACTCTGTAGGTAATTAAGGGGGCTAAAAATATTGACCTTAAAATGTTTTTTTTTTATTTTTTATTCTAGATGAAATAAAACAAATAAGACTTTCTCCAGAAGAAAAAATATTATAGGAAATACTGTGAAAAATTCCTTGCTCTGTTAAACCTCAATTAAGAAATATATTTAAAAGAAAACTAAATTCACAAGAGGGCGAACCGTTTTTAATTCAACTGTAAGTTGAGGAAGGTTTTGAGTTTTAGATTGTTATAATAAAAAAAGTTAATAATAATAATAATAATAAGGCTAATAATATTGACTTCAACTGTAGTTTTACCTTGATTTTACAATGCATTTGTCTACTTTGTTAAACCGAGCACTTTGCAACACAAGAACAACTCTGTAGGAATGGGTTTTAACCACAGCGGTTCAAACTGTAGTTCTGCCGAGCGACTAAAAAGTTATCAGCGTGATGGTAAAAAACTGTACATTCTAGTCAAACCATTCTTCTGCAATCTTATACCAAAAATGGAAATAAGGGCAGTATTAATAGCTAAAAAAGTGAGAGAGCATTGATATTATGTGATTGTATTGTATTGCAATATGGAGCAATTAATTGTTTATATTAAATCAAAAGTAATTCACAAATACTTGAAAATGAGATGATTTAATGACAATAATTCTCTATGGTTACAACAGAATTAGTTCTAAAATAACTGCATAAAATGATAAAACATGAAATGATAAAAAAAATGATATAAATTGTACCCAGCTTAAATGTAAATTTAAAGTTACCAAAGAGAAAGGGAGAGACAGGTGGAGGGAGAGAGAGAGAGATAGAGAGTGGGAGAGAGACAGCCAATTGAGAAAAAAAAAATTAATAATAATAATAATAATAATAATAATAATAATAATTCGCAGAGCCAGAAAAGAGCAGATCAGGAAAAGAGGCAGAGCAAAGTTTACCAGCTGTTTTGTATCTTTCTTGACCATGTGACTAAAGCCCAAATGCTGAGACATTCAAACTGACTAATCAACATGTGACCACATCGTAAAACCCCCAAAGTCCACACAGCAGGCCTTGATCTTATCAGTACCTGCCTTTGGAGTCAGTATGGACCTGTCACAGATACACAGGAAACCCAAATGCAAGTGAATGCAAGATGATTTATAGACAGAGATAACAGGAATAACAACTGGTATTAATCTCACCAGATATTGAAGGATAGGGTAGAGCAACGGTGCATCTCACAAGAAAATCGACACGCTAAACAGAGGTAATAGTTCATCAGAGCAACAGATCCAGGAAGATCTCTTATAAGTTCAACCACGCCAAACAGCGGTAGCAGTTCTTCGATGAGACAGATCCAGGGAGATCTCTCATAAGTTCAACCACGCCAAACAGCGGTAGCAGTTCTTCGATGAGACAGATCCAGGGAGCTCTCTCATAAGTTCAACCACGCCAAACAGCGGTAGCAGTTCTTCGATGAGACAGATCCAGGGAGATCTCTCATAAGTTCAACCACGCCAAACAGAGGTAGCAGTTCTTCGATGAGACAGATCCATGGAGATCTCTCATAAGTTCAACCACGCCAAACAGCGGTAGCAGTTCTTCGATGAGACAGATCCAGGGAGATCTCTCATAAGTTCAACCACGCCAAACAGCGGTAGCAGTTCTTCGATGAGACAGATCCAGGGAGATCTCTCATAAGTTCAACCACGCCAAACAGAGGTAGCAGTTCTTCAATGAGACAGATCCAGGGAGATCTCTCATAAGTTCAACCACGCCAAACAGCGGTAGCAGTTCTTCAATGAGACAGATCCAGGGAGATCTCTCATAAGTTCAACCACGCCAAACAGAGGTAGCAGTTCTTCGATGAGACAGATCCAGGGAGATCTCTCACAAGTTCAACCCATGCCAAACAGCGGTAGCAGTTCTTCGATGAGACAGATCCATGGAGATCTCTCATAAGTTCAACCACGCCAAACAGCGGTAGCAGTTCTTCGATGAGACAGATCCAGGGAGATCTCTCATAAGTTCAACCACGCCAAACAGCGGTAGCAGTTCTTCGATGAGACAGATCCAGGGAGATCTCTCATAAGTTCAACCACGCCAAACAGAGGTAGCAGTTCTTCGATGAGACAGATCCAGGGAGATCTCTCATAAGTTTAACCACGCCAAACAGCGGTAGCAGTTCTTCAATGAGACAGGTCCAGGGAGCTCTCTCATAAGTTCAACCACGCCAAACAGTGGTAGCAGTTCTTCGATGAGACAGATCCAGGGAGCTCTCTCATAAGTTCAACCACGCCAAACAGCGGTAGCAGTTCTTCGATGAGACAGATCCAGGGAGATCTCTCATAAGTTCAACCACGCCAAACAGAGGTAGCAGTTCTTTGATGAGACAGATCCAGGGAGATCTCTCATAAGTTCAACCACGCCAAACAGCGGTAGCAGTTCTTCGATGAGACAGATCCAGGGAGATCTCTCATAAGTTCAAGCACGCCAAACAGAGGTAGCAGTTCTTCGATGAGACAGATCCAGGGAGATCTCTCATAAGTTCAACCACGCCAAACAGCGGTAGCAGTTCTTCAATGAGACAGGTCCAGGGAGATCTCTCATAAGTTCAACCACGCCAAACAGCGGTAGCAGTTCTTCGATGAGACAGATCCAGGGAGCTCTCTCATAAGTTCAACCACGCCAAACAGTTCTTTGGAGAAAAAGCAAGCCGCGCTGAATTTGCCAAAGCAACAGTCACTATGAGGACTCACCACCAGCGGTTTCAGCGAGAGCTGCCTAACAGGAAACAGGACACAGACATGAGCACAACGAACTGACGACGTAAAATAGGAATGCTGAACAGATATAGGTGCAGTAATGCGCTGCACCTGTGGAGTGCTGACAGCTGAGGTTACTGATAGCAGCAGAGCACGTGACTACCCAGCTGATGACATGTAAACACAACAGACAGCCACGCGGTGAAGACACACCCACACACATAAACACGCACACACACATACACCAGAGGGACAGACAGATCCACAACCGTGACAGGACCTTCTTTGGTGAAAAAGACATGTTTTGTCATATAAACAAATGCATATGATAATTTAGACTCTTACAACACTCATTAGCTATGTTTCCATCCAAAAATGCGAATTAACTTTTTGCGTAAGACTGGATTGTCGCATAAAAGACGTGAGAATAAAGCAGCGTTTCCATCCAAAGAGTCAAAGCGAACAAAATCGTCACTTCCTGATTAACTGGTGCCAAATATCAACAGTAAAAACTGAATTTGCTGCAGTAAGAGAAGCTGCGTCAATCTTTTCTTCATCTAATAAGTGACTTGCGCCTTAGAAAGCAGTCCTGACACGCAGTGAACGTGCAGTGGCGTTTGAAGGTGTCAAACGCGGAGCACAGACTTTTGATTCTGGAGGTCATTAATAATATAATAACACTAATACTGAAAGGATTAAGGCGTTTTAGAATGACCAAAACAACATTTCAGATGTTTTACAATGTGCTCAGCCTGCTGGTTTGTCCATTCACACATTTTTTTATCATCACATGATCCCTTATAACAAAATCACATGACCTTTTTTAATGTGCATACTGGAATTTGTGCGGTAAAAGTTCAATTCAATTAATCTTTATTTGTAAAGCGCTTATAAAATGTAGATTGTGTCAAAGCAGCTACACATGGAAGATTATATTGAATTGAAACAGTGTCAGTTCAGTTTTCAGTGTTTAAGTTCAGTTCAGTTTAGCTCAGTTCAGTGTGGGTTAATAATCACTACTGAGAGTCCAAACACTGAATAGCAAATCCATCGATGCGCAGCTCTACAGATCCCGAACCATGCAAGCCAGTGGCGACAGCGGCGAGGAAAAAACTTCATCAATTGGCGAAAGCGAAGGATTTAAAAAAACCTCGAGAGAAACCTGGCTCAGTTGGGCACGACCATTTCCCCTATGGCCAAACGTCTTGTGCAGAGCTGCAGTCTAGGCGCAGGAAGCTGGACCTCAGCGAAGACTCGTCTGTCCTTGGAGCATCACAGGAGTCAGTCATACTCTTACTCCACGATGACCACCACAGCAGCTCCTCAGGATACGGCCTGGTCCAGAAAACCTTGGGATCATCTCGTCGCTGGTCTCGGATCGCGTCAGTGGCACTGCATAGTCTGAGGGCCTCGAGATGAGTACCCCCAGGAGGAAATACAGAATAAGGAGAATAATTAGCGTAGCTGCTGTTCATAGGGTATATAAACGAGAACCAAAATCATGTGTGGGGCACATCATGCGTCATACCGTTATGTACTGCACTGAGTGTATGCTTTGCTAAAAAGATAGGTCTTTAATCTAGTTTTGAAGAGCGAGAGTGTGTCTGAGCCTCGGACATTATCAGGAAGGCTATTCCAGAGTTTAGGGGCCATAAATGAGAAGGCTCGGCCTCCTTTACTCGACTTTGATATTCTAGGTACTAGAATAAAGTGTTTCCATTGTAGTTTATGCGCATCTTTTCTTATCGAATAAAAAGTTTATCCTACTCAGTTATACGCATGTGTTTTTTATGCGCATTTTCAAAACTCATGCGCATCTTGGCGTTTCCAACAACCGTTTTTTATGCGCATATCCAAAATGCGCATAGAAAATGGGTGGATGGAAACATAGCTATTGTTGTCCATTACAAAACGTAGAGACTGTAAGTTTTTTTGTGGTATTTATTTGGTACTGTGCAAAGAACTGCATGACAATAATCCTTTATTTTTCCAATATATATTATCATCGGTGAGTATGTTTACATGGAAACCGATAAACCGATTTTAATGCGATTAAGACAATACTCTGATTAAGAGTCTACCATGTAAACAGCGATTTTTGATTAATTTAATCGGATTATGGTCATAATCGGTCTAAAGAGAAATCAAATTAAGACGTGTGGAGTATGCCGATTTTAGTCGCATTATTGAAGTGCAGTACAGACATGTAAACACCTTAATCAAACTATTACCATCATGTAGGACTTTTCATCGCGTTTTGCGACAGGATAGTACACACACATACACGGCTGTTTGACACTATTCTTTGCACCTACCTAGTCAGTGAAGACCACAGACACCTGCATCGTGAAATGCAGAGGGTTTTTTTTTTCCATTCAGCATGCAGTATGAACTTCCATTAAAACAACACTCTTCCAGCAGTTCATAGTTGCATCCAATATCTCGTTTGTCACAGGGTGCATGCATGAAATGTTCCCAAATGACAATGAAAGTGCCAAACTGCAGTTAAAGTCGACAAATTAAAAATGAAACACCCGAAATTACATGAAACTCCAGAGGAAATGTGGATAGCGCGGTGACGCAATGACGTTAATCGAATTATGTGCTATAACATGTAAAACGGGATCATGAAAGGAACATCCAAAAAGCAACTCATGTAAACACCTTCATCATATTATTGTCTTAATTAGATTAAGGCAAATAATTTGATTACTGATGTCCATGTAAACATAGTGAGTGTTAAAAGGATGAGCCCTGTAGCGTTCATTTTACCTAGATACATTTTACCTAGATGCGGTTTCACAGAAATTTAGGTTGAAACACATATTTCCAATGAGCCTGTGTTGTACCTTCCCGCTCAGAAATGAAAAGCCTCAAATACAATGTTTTGAAGGGGTCATTTTGTCTTCCTTGATGAAACGTATCCAAGCATGGCTAGAGAACTTTGAACAAAATATTCATCAGATGTAATATCATTTAGACAGGTTCAATTTAAATCTGAGCATGACATTGACAGGCGGTGTCCATCACTCACAGAGATTTTAGCAGCTCACTGTTGAGCTCTGGCCTTCAACTCATTGCATTTTGAAGCATCGCATGCACGTGAGGAAAGGAAATACCCTCAAAATTCATAAATTAAAGCGAATGGAGGCTCTTGGGTTTATTAAGCACTCTAAGAAATAAAAGTTGCACCTCTTTGTGTCAGGCAACACGGTGGTTCAGTGGTTAGCACTGTCACCTCACAGCAAGAAGGTCACTGGTTCAAGTCCCGGCTGGGCCAATTGGCATTTCTGTGTTCTCCCTGTGTTGGCATGGGTTTTCTCCGGGTGTTTCGGTTTCCCCCACAGTCCAAAGACAGTGATATATATATATATATCTCATCATATATATCAAATACACAGCGGATGCTCTTCTAGCCCCAACCCAGTATCGGGAAACAACCATACACACTCATTCACCCACATACACTACAGACAATTTAGTTTATTCAATTCACCTATAGCACATGTGTTTGGACTGTGAGGGAAACCAGAGCACCCGGAGGAAACCCACGTGAACACGGGGAGAACATGCAAACTCCACACAGAAATGCCAACTGGCCCAGCCAGGACTCAAGCAAGCGACCTTCTTGCTGAGTGGCAACTGTGCTAACCACTGAGCCACCATTCTTCCTTAAAATCAATAATATATTCTAGTAATATAACATTCAAGCATACTTTGTTCCACTCTAAATTCAAAATCCTTTGAGACTGAATGAATATTATGTTGGTTTGTTTTATTGTTATTTATACAAGCTGACATGAGAGTTGTTTGTTCAAACTCAAGGTTAGTTATTTCTCTGCATCACCAAGCAACCTAAAATATTCCAGTCTGCTGTTGAGAAGAAAAAAATCTTAAAATTATTCAGAAATTATTCAGAAGTAAGGCAGTCTAATGAAATTCTTAGATTTATTTTGATTCCCCAAAAGAAGCTTTGCCCAAGGTCAGTTATGAGAAATGAAGACATGCTTATTTTACAAACAATATCAACACATCAACATTTAAAATGTGTTTTAGCCATTGCTTTAAAAAAAGTAACACAATTTTACCACAAATTGCTAAATTTAACAAAAGTCTCAAATAAAGTGGGGACAATAACTACTGAGATTGTTATGATCACCAGCAATCTAGCAGTTGCAGATCACTGGAGAACTACAATTCTGCCACTGAAAAGAACTACAGATCCCATCATGCACCTCACACACACACCAGTTCCAGTTCTGCCACTGAGTGCACACACTTATAGCTGGAAGCTCGTCATAAAATGATTACCTGTACTATTTAAACTTCCCAGTTTCACACACACTTTGCTCAGTATTGATCCTTGGTGTTCCCATGTTTGGCTTTTGATTTTTGTTTTTTGGATTGTGATTTTTTGGCCTGCCCCGACCTTTGCCTGTCTCTTGGATTACTCCTATTTTTTATTGCCTTTGCTATTAATGTTTTGTTCCTATTTTGACCCCTGCCTGCTGACTATTTTCTTAAAAAATAAAGCTGTATGTGAAACTCCATCTCTGCTGCCATGCCTGCATCGTTACAGAATACTGAGCCAAGTGTGTGTGAAACTGAGAGGTTTAAGTAGTCCTGATAATCAGTCTATGATGAGCTTCCAGCTGTGTGTGTACGATCAGGGAGAGTACTATAACTGTTGGGTGTGTGAGGTGCTTGATAGAATCCGATGGCGGATTTAGGCATGGGCAACATCAGCGATCGCCCAGGGTAGCATTTTGCTAGGGGCGGCATGGCGACACAATCCCCACCCCCCCACCCCCGGTCTTCACTATTGTTGGCGACAGCAAACCCACCATCAAACTCCAACTGCCCCCCCACAACCACTCCTTCCCTACTTTTTACTATCGTCCATGACACAACAACCCCCCAAAGCTTTTCACTTTTGTCCGCGACAGCCCCCCCGCTCATCACTATCATCCGCGACACAACTGCCCCCCCCAATGCTCTTCACTTTCGTCTGCGACAGCCCCCCTTCTCACTTTCGACAGCGACACCAACCAATCCCCCCTAACCCCCCCGGCCCAGTCTTCACTTTTTTCTGCGATAACCCCCTCAACCTCCAGCAACAACTGTTCCCCCTTCCACTCTTCGCTACAGTCCCCTGGTCTCATGGTGTTCAGGACGGCATGATCGTCATTTGCCTAGAGCGCCAGTTAGGCTTGCGTTGGTCCTGATGGGATCTGTAGTTCTTTTCAGCGGCAGAATTGTATTTCTCCATATATACCAATGTTTGTTGAATCAACAATGTGTGTGTGGTTTTTATAATGTTTCTCTAACACAATTGGCTGACTGTGAGATCTTCTTTGAGTGGCTTGTAAAATTCCAGATGCTTCACAGTCTGCAAAACCAAAAAGAGCATTAGTACATTATTATTAGCATCTCTACGATCACTATAGTTTATCTGTTTTAATTGTGGTGATAATATGGCACTCACATTCGTTCCACATATTTCCTTCAGAGTCAGGACAGAGAAACTGAGGGTCACGCAGAACTGAAGGACTAGAAAGATGATCATAGTGATGTCCAGCACAGTGCGTCTCATCTAGAGGAAGGGAAGATCATGCATCACAAGTCTTAAATTCAGTTGAAAAAAAATAAATAAAAAAATCAGCTAAACTGGATTTGTTTTTAGGGCAGGGAATGATTGATGGAATGATGGAATACTAGAATGATTAACTGATGATTGATGGATTGATTGATGTATTGATTGAAGTAATTGCTTGATGGAGTGATGGAATGCTGGAATAATGGAATGTTGATTTGATTGTTTGATGGAATGATGGATTTATTGATGATTAAAGGAATGATTGATTGATGGAGTGATTGAATGCTGAATTGATTGATTGATTGAATGAATAAATTAAGGAATGATTGATTGATAAAAAATTTATTGAATTATTCAATTATGGATTGATTGATGATTGACTGATGACTGATGGAATGACTTACTGATGTGGGAATGATGGATTAATTGATGACTGATGGAATGATTCATTGATTGAGTGAATTATTGATAGAATAATGAAATGGTTGATGATTGATTAAATGATGGATTGATTGATTGAGCTAGTGACTGAAGATTTATTGATGGAATGATTGATTGATGAGTTAATTGATTTATTGACTAATTAATGGAATGATGGAATGATTGATTGATGGAGTGATGCATTGGTTGGTTGATTGATTGATTGATTGATTGATTAATGGAATGATGGAATGATTGATTGATGGAATGATGCATTAATTGATTGAATTTTGAACAATTGATCAATCTATGATTGATGGGTTGATTGATTGATTGATTGAGGGAATAATGATTGATTGATGGAAAGATGCATTGATTGATTGATTTATAATGGAATGTTGATATGATTGATTGATTGATGAAATGATGCATTGACTGATTGCTTGATGGAATGATTGATTGATGCAATACTGCATTGATTGCTTGCTTAATTTGATTGATTGAATGATAGGATGGTGGAATGATTGATTGATGGAATAATGCAATAGCTGATTGAATGTTGAACAATTGATCAATCATTGATTTATGGATTGATTAATTGATGGAATGATTGATTGCTTAATTGATTGGAATAATGCATTGTTTGATTGAATGCTGGAATGATTGATTGATGGAATGATGCATTAGTTGATTGAATATTGAACAATTGATCAATCATTGATTGATGGGTTGATTCATTAATTGATGGAATGATTGATTAATTGATGGAATAATGCATTGATTGCTTGCTTGATTGTTTGATTGAATGGTGGAATGATTGATTGATTGATTGATGGAAAGATGCATTGATTGAATTATTGATTAATGAAATGGTGATATGATTGATTGATGGAATAATGCATTAATTGATTGAATATTGAACAACTGATCAATTATTGATTGATTGATGGAATAATGCATTGATTGATTGATTTCTTGATTGTTTGATTAAATGGTGTTTCCATCTCATGCATTTGCATGCAAGTCAACAGGACAAAACGTCTAGTATTACCATGTCTCAGTGGCAACAAGGCATTAGTCATAACATGTTAGTTTTGAAAGCAATCTTTTTTCACTCTCTATGTTTCTCTACTGTCAAACCAGCAAGAAGAAAGTAGATTTTTTGGGGACAAAACTAAAGTAAATAAACAACAATACCTCATTAATATTGGTATTGTTATATGTCATATCCCATGCATAAAATGCAAGGCCCATCGTAGCCAGAGCAGCACTGACTTTGTTCAGCACCGCAGCAATGAGCAGCTGTAATACACAAACCACAATGAGAAAAAAAAAAAAAAACTCACCAAACCAGAAATGTCTGAAAGTAAAGTACGGTTTGTGACTGTTCAGGACTTACCAGAAAATCACTTGGAAATCGAACAGCAACAACAGTCACTATTCCAACCATGAGGAACTAAATGCAAATAAATTCTTAAAGGATTAGCTCACTCGAACATGAACATGATGTCATTAATTTTTCACCCTCATGTTATTCCAGTCCCCTGAGACTTGACTTTCGTTCATCTTCAGAACACATATGAAGATATTTTAGATTAAATCCAAAAGCTCTCTCATTCTCTATAGACTGCAATGGTCCCGAGACATCCAGAAAAGGAAACAAAAACATTGTCAAAACGTTCTATGTAACTTTAGTGGTTCAACTGTAATCATACGAAGCTCCAAGAACACTTTTGTGCACCAAAGATCTGTAAAAACTCTCTTCAGCCACATAAGGTTCTTGTGTGTGTCTACTACATGCAATACAATAAATAATAAAATAATACACATGCACAATGTCTGCAATAATAGAGGTGCACAATGACGACATGATCAGGAAAGGAAAACATTGGCAAACAAGTCATTTTAATAGTAATTTTAGTGCACAAAAATGTTCTTGGAGCTTCGTATGATTACAGTTGAAGCACTGAAGTCAGATAAAATGCTTTAACAGTTTTTGGTTCCTTTTCTGAACTTCAGGTTCGGGCTGGGCCGATAAACGATATTATATCGAATCACGATAAAATTTATGTCAATAACAATGATAAGCTCTGGACTTTTTTACTCTATATTGATCTCAGCAGAAATGTACAATGATGGGAATCTAAAAGTAGGTTGATATTAGAGATGTACACAATTTGTTATGCCATTTAATGGACCCTCTAATTTTTGTGGCTTCAGTCATTGTTGGGGTACTCTTTTAAATCTGAAAGCGTTAATAACTTGTATAAAAAAAAAATATATATATATATATATCGTTATTGTTTTGGAGATAATTATGGACATAGCACTTTTGCAATATTGTCCTGCTCTACTTCTGGTACTGTTGCTGTCTATGAAGGATGAAAGCTCTTGGATTTAATTTAAAATATCTTAATTTGTGTTTTGAAGATGAACGAAAGTCTCAGGAATTTGGAATGACATGAGGGTAAGTAATTAATAACAAAATTAATTATTTTGGGTGAACTAATACATACAATTTCTTGATCAAAACAAGTTTAGACAAAGTAAAAAAAAAAAAAAATGTTGACATTTTATTAAATCCAACCAACTTTTATTCAAAAAATATATATGAAATTTAAACATATAAATTCTCAGACTTTTAATTTCGATTTATTTTGAACACCAGTAAAAACATTTAAAAAGATAAACTTACCACACTTCCAAGCCAAAATCTCAAAACCTGAACCCCTGTCACCAGACTGAGGATTCCCACTATAATCTGCACAATCTATGGAATAAGATGGCAATACCATTTAAACACCACCACTCTGTATTGTAACATCTTAATGATTACATTGAGCAATAGTTCAACCACATTATATTCTCTTCATTGTGAATTCAAGTGTTTCTGAAACTTAACTCACTCATTTTTTAAATATTTTTTTTTCCATTTTTGAGGAAAGACTTCAATTAACAATTTGCTAATTCAAATGGTTCTTCCTAACAAAGTAGATTTTATTAAAAACAACAACTAATCATGCAGTTAAAATAACTCAAAATAAATCCCATGCATCTTCTAAAAACGTATTATTATTAAAATATGAACACAAATATTAACAGCATATAAGTCATCTATTTTATAAAGTATGTTTATAGTTCTTACCACACATTTTTGCTAATTTTAATATAATAGGCTACATGATACTTTTGTTGTTTTGTTAGTGCCTTTACAGTAAATGATTTCACGGACTATAAAAAGACTATCGTTGTTTTAAATATGATGTTAAAATTATTTTTTTGAAATTATCACGCTTCAGCAAACTTTGTATTTGTGGCAAAAAGCCCACGGATCATTTTTAAATCTTTCATGTGTATTTTATGTTTAGTTAAAAATAACGTCACTAGTTTACACTGAAGTTTTTTTGTTTTTTTCCAATTGGGTTCATTATTTAATTTATAGTTAAAGGGAACTTTTGGAAGCTGTGTCACAGATATAGTTTGTAGGTATAGTGTGTCCACTGTCATACTGGAGTGATATAAACACAACAAGTCTCTTTTTTAAAATGTCCTGACTTTAAAATAGGATCCAAATCCCAGTCATTTTGAGGCCCACCGCATCGACCTGACGCAAGAATGCAGTCTTCCCCGCCCACCAAATTGATTGACAGTAACCATGTCTCCATAATAACATGTATACACATGTCCACAGAACATTTTTTGCAAAGAAACTGGGATTAAAACATGTTAGAACTCTCTGTGATCAGCTGCTTCTTAACAATTTGTTTTATAAGTTTAAAATGTTTTTAAAACAGAGCATGTTTGTAATAAAGAGAGTAAAATCGCTACGTAATTCTTAACCGCTATAATCACCATGGCCGCATGGTGTCAGTAAATGCACATATGTGTGTGTGTGTGTGTGTGTGTGTCTGTGTCTGAAACTCATCATTTCAGAAAGGCTTGAATAAACTCCACCGCAAATACATCAAATAAACATAAATAAAATTTATGTATATCTATCACTGACTGCTGTTTATCTAACATAACGCATGAGAAGCAGACACGCATGTGAGAGTGGTGGGCGGGGAGAAGCAGCTCATTTGGATTTAAAGCCACATGCTACAAAAACAGCTACACTGTAGTCAAGACACCAAAAGGGGGAGATTCTACATTATATAATAAATAATCTGATGGGTTGTTTGAGCTGAACCTTTACACACACATTCTGGAGACTTATCTTACATCTTGTAAAATAGGTAAAATAGGTGCCCTTTAATAAATATTAAAATAAATAAATGAATAAATATATAATATATAAATAAAATATATATTTTTAATTTCACATATGTTATTCAGAATTTTAAAGAGAGCATTTGATAAAATATTTCAAATGCTTGATATTGATATTACGTGAAATCAATCAGTTCTGAGTGCCATAAAATAATAAAGTTTCATTCATTCATTCATTTTCTTTTCAGCTTAGTTTTTTTCTATTTTAGTCTGTTTACTTGTCTGTCTTACCCCGAATGTTGTATAGTTGTTCGTCATCTTTGTTTTCCTGTTTTGAGATACGGAGCACACAGGACTATAACACAAAGAGCCCAGAATCTGGCACAGTATTGGCCATTTGCTTTTGGGGTTTGTGCTGATGGTGATCACTGTTGTTCCTTCATCCTGAGACACTGACAAAGACATCCTGAAGCTGAAAATGGTGAAGCTGAACCTTCCCACAGGTGATAATGACCAGTCCTTGTGTGTTTACTGCTGGGAATGTTAAGAAAACCATAATATTATTAAAGGTCCCACGAAAATAAGATAAAAATAAGTTAGATGTAAGTTTCAGTATGTTAGTTTTAAGGACATCTATATGTTGGTGTGCTCCAAAACATTGACCAAATTTGCGTTTAGGAGACCGATACAAGTATGTAAAGCTTGTAGTTTGTCACTTCCGTCTACATGGAGCAATGTTTTTTTCACATCACCTCATACTTCATCAAAGCTTGACCAATCAAATGCTCTCTAGTATCTGACATGCCCCGCCCTCTCAAGACGCCTCTCATTTGCTTTTCGTTTGGTGTGCTAGAGCTCAAACACTCTCACTGCAGAGCTATAATAACAAACAGACACTATTGGCTACTATGGGGCTACTCTACGTCCCACCCTTTCTTCATTTTTTAGTTCAGTTTACGTCAAACATCGAATAAAAATGCACATTTCAAAGCACTTCATGGGACCTTTAAATATTTTTTTACTGGACACATATCTTGGCGTATTTAGTAAGGAAAAGAACACAGACATTGATTTAAAAAGGGAAATTGTTACATTTATAACTTTTCTCCAGACAAAACAATTATGTACGAAGCATCTTAGAGATGTTGCCAATGTCCTTCCAAACAAAATGAATGATGACAGACTCTGAGGGGAGCACTGGCTGTTGTCAGACAATAATCTCATTGTAAAATTACAATTAATGACAAAAATAATGTTTGGAAATGTAAATTGATATTTCAAACTGAAATGCTACAGAAAAATATAGTAATAATCAACTTTAAACCTTTTTTTTTTTTGGGTGAAAATACTAGTGGCCCAAGACTTTTGCACAGTACTGTGTGTATTTAACTAAATGAGACAAATCAAAATAAGTGTATTTTTTATTTAATAAAAAAAAAAACTAAGACTTATTTTAAATGTGCTTCCAAAGTTATTCACATTTACATGTACAAAATCTAGCTGCTCATGCTAATCTAATATGATTGAAGCATTCAACAGTACCGTAACATTTGCATTACATATTACTTATCACATAAAAAATTCAAATGTTGATTTGTCTAGTTTAATAAAAAAATATAAAGGGCTCTATTTTAACGATCTAGATGCAAAGTCTAAAGTGCATGGCGTAAAAGCATTAAGGGTGTGTCCGAATCCACTTTTGCTATTTTAAGGACGGAAAAATACAGTTTGCGCCTTTAGGAGTCAGCTGTGTCAGGCCAAGACGCATTTGCTATTTACATAACAGACTTTGTAAGTGGAAAAACTGAATGGAAAAACTGCACTAGTAAGAAAACAGTTTAACAGACCATCTGCACGAGGATAAAGAATGAGCCTCCTCCATTCGGTTTCTTTTCTTTCTCTTTCTCTTTACTTTACTACTTTACTTTCGTGGATAAAGAAGTGGTGTTGTATGCACTCCACTAAAGACATCTATCAGCCGACATATTTATTTTCTTTTGTTAAGTGCAAAGATTTGTTTCAAAACTATTTTAAATTCAGTTCTAATTTCCAGCAAACGAATAAATCAACAATAATAATGAAGTGTGGTCAAAAAATTTCTATCCAAACTTTTAGTTATATCCAAACACATGTTCTATTCTTATGCCTCATACGATGATGCAGACGTCTCCAAAACCAGACAGGTGGACAAATCTACTCTTGTTTTTATTAAAGCAAATATTAATATGCATACAATATATAATAATACTACTAATAATAACATTATACAAATGCAACATGTCATGAATAAACTGAAAAAAGCCTCCCGGACATGAAGAAGGCATGGAGGTAGTGTTTTTTATATCTATGTAGTAAATAATAATTTTTGTAATAATTGAATCCTTTATTTTTTTTCATTTGTAAAGATATTTGTGTGTTGCTGTACATCCTGTGTGTATTAAGCGATTGAATCTGCATAGGCGCATAACTAATGCGCTCTGCGCTGGACTGTAGACCAGGTTTTACTTGATCAATGGCGCGGTCTTTTTCAGGTTCTCAAAATAGCAACGTGCCAACAATGCGCCTTAACACATCTCCTTTATAGACCGGCACACCCATGAGTCCACAAAGTGGTGCAAATAGAATTGCTATTTAATTAACGTGGTGCAAAACGTGAACATTAGGGTAGCACTGGTCTGAAAATAGCAACAAATCGTGCCAAACACGTCTTGCGCCTTATTGCGCCTGGTATATGATAGGGCCCAATGTGTTTCAATGCAAGTTCTCAGGCTGTGTGAGCTCATGCCAGTTTAACAAACTTATTTTACAAAAAATTTACCATTTGGTAAAACTGAAAAACATGACCTATTAGCTAGATAGAGGGGAAAATGTGTGCAGTTTAAATACAGCTAAAACTGATGGACTTACAGGGTAAGCAAACATTTATGAAAGTCTGTTTAAAATGTTTATATTATTAGCAAGCAACCTACAGTCTTAAGTTTTTATTTTTATTGTAATTTGTTAGTATAATACAAGTGAGCATTCTGGTTACAATAAGTAAGATTTCTGACATTAAAATCAGACTTTTCACCTGATTTCAATTATTATTTTGACCAGTTTTACAAATCAAATGAATAAGAATTGCTGAACTCACCTTTATGTCACTCAGCAAGTCCACGATCTTGTTCTCTATCAAATGCAGAACTTGTTTTCTTTTACCTGTCATTTCCCAACAGGTGAGTAAGGTGGAGTCTAGAGAAATACCGATGTATCTGGGTGGAGTGGTTTGTAAATGAGACTACTGTAACATGCAGAGTTCACGGAAGAGAAAGAAGTCCAGACATATTTGACTGATAAACATCCCATAACATGAAGGGAGAATGTTGTTTTTCTAAACATACTGGCAAACCAGAAAAAGAAGGTCATGAGAATGTAATGAAAGTAAGGACAATCTCTAAAAAAGGTGATTTTACATTGGATAAAGTAGACTAATGCACTTAGAGAGAAAAAACAAGTAGAAGATATGAAGAAGATGTTGTATTTGCTAAACGTTTGTAGTGAACACGTCAACCTGGATAACCATCCATAGATGTATATACATGTATTTTGAGGAAAAAGGGCAACAACTGATGGTGTATTTTGAGTAGAAAGGTGACAACTGGTGGTGTCTGTAGAATGGGTGTCACAAAATACGGAAGCTGTTAATTAACATATGTTTTACAGTGTTTTATTCGCCTTTTTATAAGATGCTAAATAGATACATTTCGAGTGCCCGCAGAATCCTTTTGTCAAGTTTTAGTTTGGAATTTCTCACAGGTCATTTATTAAAACCTGTCCAATTTGTCCCTGTTTAGACGTGAGCACAAATCTGCTGTTTATTTGTGTGTGTCTCTTTAAATGCAAATTAACTACTGCTTTTCAGAAGTGGGCGGAGCCTTTATAGGCTATCCTGACACTTCAAAAACAACAACACCCCCATCAACAAATTTAAGGAGTGTGGGTTTCACCAGATCAGTTTTCTTTCTTCTTGCACATCTAAAAGAAATAAAAGGTGGAAAATGGTTAACGGTCACAATTCTAACGGGAATTATTCAAATGAAATCAATTATTGAAATTGTTTGAAAGGGGTCCAGTCACTTTATGACGTACTGTGCAGTATGTGCGAGTTTATGTGCAAATGCAGCAATATATATTGACCTTTAGGGTGTGAAGAGTGTGAATATCTATGTAGTGGAAATCGTTGTCCTGTGCTTTTAATTTGAATGTTTCACAAATAGAAATTTTGTGAAACATTCAAATTAATACTTAACAATAAAAAAAATTAATTAATTAAATAAAATTTAAATTTAATTAAATATATAATATATAATTATGTAATATATATAACATAAAATGTGCCTACTCTTTAAGTTGACAATTAAATATAGTTAAAAAATAATTAAATAAAAATAATTTAATAGAATACATAAAAATAAATTAAAATTAAATTAAATATAAATAAAAAATTAAATGTCTACTCATTCAGTTGACACACCAAAAATCATTTTATTATTTCTTTTATTAATCAAATTAAATAAAAATAAATAAAAGTAATACAATTTTATAAAATAAAAGAAACAAAAAAATTATTTTATATAATTTTATTTTAGTTTTATTTAATTTTAATAATAAAAACAATAAATAAAATAAAATGTCTGTGGTGCGTCAATTGAATGAGTAGGCACATTTTATTTTTTTAAATATGTCATTTATTCATTCATTCATTCATTTTGTTGCTGGCTCAAGCCCCGGCTGGGTCAGTTGGCATTTCTGTGCGGAGTTTGCATGTTCTCCCTGTGTTCGTGTGGGTTTCCTCCGGGTGCTCCGGTTTCCCCCACAATTCCAAAGACATGCGCTATAGGGGAACTGGGTAAGCTAAATTGTCCGTAGTGTATGTGTGTGTGGATGTTACCCAGTGATGGGTTGCAGCTGGATGGGCATCCGCTGGATAAGTTTGATTCATTCCACTGTGGCGACCCTAGATTAATAAAAGAACTAAGCCGAAAAGAAAATGAAAGAATGAATTTAATTGTATTTATTTTTATTTTATTTTATTATTTGTGAACTATATTTATTTATCAACTGAATAAGTAGGCACATTTTATGTTTTTTGTATTTAATTTAATTTAATAACATTTTTTTTATTGTCGACCTTCTTGCTGTGAGGCGATTGTGCTATCCACTGCGTCACAGTGCTGCCCTATATATTATTAATAAAATAAAATAAATAAAATTAAGTTATATATATAAAAAACATAAAATGTGCCTACTCCTAAAGTTGACCCCAAAAAACATTTTATTATTTATTATATTTTAATAATAAAATTAAATATAATAAATTAAACAACATAAATTAATAAAACATTTTAATAAAAGATAAGTAAATATTAATAAAAACATAAAATGTGCCTACTCCTAAAGTTGACAGATAAAAAACATTTTATTATTTTATTATATTTTAATAATAAAATTAAATATCATAAATTAAATAACATAAATTAATAAAAAAATTTAATAAAAGATAAATAAATATCAATAAAAACATAAAATGTGACTGCGCATTCAGTTGACACACCAAAAACCAGCATATCCAGAGCCACAAGAATCAAGACAGATGATTTATTGAGCCATGTTCTGTTAGTGAATCAGAAAGTCAAAGACAAAAGATAACAACATTTAGAATGTGAAAAAAAATCAGCACTTGAATTGCTCTTTATGTAACACAGAATACCATGTAATAACAAATTCAAAATCAGAGCTTTTGCGACAGATAGCAATTATTGTTTCAGAAATCTTGTGCACGTCAGCCTGGCAGTTAAGTGTTATTTAGTTCCTCTTTTGCTCAACAGTTATGATAAAGTATGCCTTTCTTGTGACATTCAGAGCCGGCTTGAAGAATTGCATTGTCGTTTTAGTGGAACAAACACCCCAAACAGATTTGGCCTTACATAATAAGCCCGGAGAGCTGACTTGACATCATTTCCCCCACTCTGTGAATGCAGGGAGTATTAGCTATGGCCTCGAGTATCTCTATTTATTGCATGTTACAGTTGAGGGTAATGGGATTTGACAGATTATGTGAGAAGTTATAAACTTTGTGTATGGGTCTCTGACACCCGTTTTTGGGCATTTTGACTTCAGCCGGGATCTAATTGTTCTGTTATGTGTGAGAGAAGCCTGTAGAAACAGCAGTGTTTTATAACCTAGGGAGACAGTTCTGGGTGGGCCATAGAAATCCTTTTTCAGTGCGTCTGATTGAGAGTGACAGATATCTTTTGAGCTTTTGTGCTCTTGAGTTTTATATATTCTACAGTGATCAATATTTTGCTAATACTTAAATAATGATTAAAATAAAATAAAATGTATTTAATTTATTTAAAACAGAAACTGTGACTACATTGCTTGTTTCTCGACCAGTTTTTCTAGCTAATAGTGGGAAAAATTTATTAATTAATACATTCATTTTTCTTCAGCTTAGTGTCTTTTCTATATAGATGCTCCTCCAGCTGCAACCCATCACTGGGGCCCCGTTTACACTAATGCGTTTTCGTTTTAAAACGCATAAGTTTTGCTACGGTTACGCCATCTGTCCACACTACGCTGAAGTTTTTGTGCCCCGAAAACGGAGCGTTTTGGAAACGCTGGAGAGGTCGTTTTCATTCTGAAACGCTGCTGCTCCGTCTCAGTGTGGATGAGGGAAAACGGAGACATCTGAAAACGGAGGCGGGGCTGCAGACATTCACCTATCTGATTGGGGCTTTTTCCTCAATATTAAGTAGCCTTCACACAGTTCAGTCCTGCATCCTCTCCGTGTAAGTTCATACTTCGCAAGTTTGATATGGAAAACAAACTCCCGAGAGTGTCCTTTATAAAGTCATTCACATCACCCTGGCTATGCTGTTTCACTATCTTGACAATAAAATGAAAACATGATGTGAGGAACTGTATATTTTCACTTTGATATTAGCAACAACAGACATCAAAAATGTTTAGGCGTCGTGTAGCTGCATGATATGACCGTCATCTTCAAGCATATAACAAAACGGAGCCTATAACATTAGGCTACTGCCTCCTTTCATTTTCATTGAATATCCGTTTTAATGATCAATAATGGCCATTATAAAAGTATAACGCACAATAAGTTTATACAATAAAGAAAACAAAGGCAAACAATCAGTCAGACGTGCAGAATCGGTGTCCGCAGTTATATTAATTAATATTTAATCTAACTTATCTTTGCGCTCAGCCAAAACACGTTACCTGAGAACAAGTAATAGATTCAAAAGACCAAAGTCGGGGAATATGTCGTCAGATATAGACAACAAGATGAATTAAATATCACGTTTAACAAATATAGTGACATTAGATCCAGCGGTAGATCCGTGATGAACAGTCCGACTTGCGAAGCTCTCATGTGGGTGGGTGTGTGTGCGCTCAAAGCACGCTGCAGCGCATGCCAGAGAGTGTGTGTGTGGTCACGTGATGTGCGTTTCCACCGTTTTAGTGTAGACGGAGAGCTGTTCAGAAACGCTGAGCGAAATGCTAGTGTGGACGCGGATCGTTTTTATTCCAAAACGCCGTTTTAAAACTAAAACGTACTAGTGTAAACGGGGCCTGGGAAACATCCATACACACTCATTCACACACAAACACTACAGACAATTTAGCTTACCCAATTCATCTAGCGCATGTCTTTGGACTGGGGGGGAAACAGGAGCACCCGGAGGAAACTCACGCCAGCATGGGGAGAACATGCAAACTCCACACAGAAATGCCAACAGGCCCAGCTGGGACATGAGCCAACGACCTTCTTGCTGTGAGGCGACAGTGCTAACCACTGAGCCACCATGCTGCCCTTAATTAATACCATTGAAATAAATAATAGATAAACAAAAATGAAATACATATAAATATTATATATAAATGTATATAATGTAACATTTTATTTTTATTTTGTTTGATAAAAAATATAACAGGTATCATGGTGACTCAGTGGGTAGCATGATCGCCTCACAGCAAGAAGGTCACTGGTTCGAGCCCTGGCTGGACCAGTTGGCGTTTCTGTGTGGAGTTTGCTTGTTTTGCCCATGTTGGCATGGGTTTCCTCCGGGTGCTCCGGTTTCCCCCACAAGTTCAAAGACATGCAGTCAGCCAGCCACCCAGCTCACCCTCAAGCTCCAGGAGGGGAGGTCTCGCTGAGGGCCTTCCTGCCAGCATCGCCAGCAAGAAGGTGTCGCCGGCATCGTCATCTCTGGCCTCTGAGCTGTGGACTCCACCTCGGCTTTCCGCATCTGGTGTGAACACAGCATAAGTCAATGCAAAGGCATGAATAGACATCCTGCGGCGTGATACGTGTGAACGGCGCAGCGTGAATGACGCGAATTGCGTGAATGTTGAGGCGCGGATGACACGCTTAACACTTAACGCGCAAATCGCTCGAGTTCAAAAATCTGAACTTCTGCGGACATTCGCGCCACGTTAACCAATCAGGAGCTTGCTCTTGTAGGGGCATGATTGTGACGTAGCACCTGTTGTTGGTGTCCCGGGGGAAATCCCCCAGCCAACACCAACAACAGTTCATCAAACTGGGCTCGGTTCAATCAGAAGCACCGCTGAAAGCCTCTGTCATCCAGGTTAAGTTTCTGGAGGAGTTTATGAGCTCACAGAGCTGGGTGCACCTCTGAAAGAATCTAGTGGACTCAGACACTGCTCCAAACGTATCGACGCTGTTTTTCAGCATTCATACAAGCACATAAACACAGTTATTTTCTCAATAAAATTCATGTTAGCCATTTAGTAACGAAGCTACAGTCACCGGGCAGACAGAAGCCCTGCCCATCACTTGAATCACGTCTGTTCTGAAGTGAATTTGACGAGCGAATGAAGCTGAATTTGACGCGCGAATGAAGCGAGTAAACTCAAATGTTTATTTACGCGTGAATAGCGTGATTTATGCTCGCGTTCCGCGTCTGGTGTGAACACAGCATAAAACATGTGCTGGATAAGTTGGCGGGTTATTTCACTGTGGTGACCCCTGAAGAAAAAAGGGACTAAGCGGAAGCAAAATAAAAAAAAAATTATAATAATAACCCTAACCCATATACATTGTTTGCAGCCACTTAGCTTAAAAAATTGGGTAAGTCCAATTAATTTTTTTTAGAGCTGTCAAAATTAGCGCGTTAATGCACGTGATTAATTTAAACTATTTAACGCGTTAAAAAAAATTAACGCATTTAACGCAGTTGCAGGTTTTTTTATTTCCTGTTGTGGCCGACGTGTGTTCAGGGCCAGCGCGTCCATAAAGGCGACCGCCTTGGCCGGCAGAATAGTGAGCGAACCCCCCTGTCCTCACTTTCATCTCATTTCGACTCCCACCTGCTCCCTCCTGGTTCACACTTTCATCCGCAAACCGGTAACTTTCTATTTCACTTTCGGGTTGAGGGCGCCAGTTCAGCTTGCTCCGTCCCTGCGTGTGTTTAATGTGTAAAGAAATATGGATAAAGGATAATATGGATCCATGTAAATGTACTCAGTGAAAGTGGCAGATGATGTCGCAAGCTGTCAAAGACAGCCCATTCCTCTCTAAGTTGACTCCAAGCGCCCTCAAATGTTTCATTAAGTTTGACGTGTTTCCCCCCTACACGCAACTTTTGTAAAGCGTCTGCTTTGCTGTGTCAGAATCCTTGCTTGAGAAATACAGCCATACTTTAAGAACGCTTAGTTTAAGCAAAATTTGATCAACTCGATCGTGCGTGTTGATGATCTGAAGGGAGTGCACTGTGCTGCGCGTTCTCTCTCTCTCTCTCTCTCTCTCTCTCTCTCTCTCTCTGTGTGTGTGTGGGTGTGTGTGTGTGTGTTGTGTGTGTGTGTGTGTGTGTGTGTGTGTGTGTGTGTGTGTGTGTGTGTGTGTGTGTGTGTGTGTATGTGTGTTGTCCCCCGATAATGTCAATAGACTGCAACTGGCTAAATGTTAAGGAGGACTAGGCAAAATTGTTTCTACTTTATAATTAAGGTTCTCAACTCGCAATACAACTTTACAATGAGTACAATTAGTCACCTTGGAATTATAATGTTCTCTCTGCGTTCTGATTGATTTTGAGATATTGAGCTTCAAAGTTTTTGCATAGCAAACAGTATGTGTAACATTTTTTTGTTTAGTTTTTTTGAATAAAACATCTTAAAATGTAAACAACTTATAAAAAACATCCCATAATGAAAATAAGTTGTCATTTAATAAGAATATGTCAATAACTCAATTTTGACAAAAATGTCAGATAGGACCTTATAATTCTAAGGTGATGAATTGTTTGTATTCAATACTTTATTATTATTGTAATTTTCCAATTTCCATATTTGCAATGCCTGTATTTTGGATTTTTTTTTTTGATTCGTGATTAATCATGATTAATCATGATTAATTACTTTCGTGATTAATCATGATTAATCACAAAAAAGTGTGATTAATTAGTTAATTTTTTTAATCAATTGACAGCCCTATTTTTTTTTTCAGTGTACTTCAGAAAGTAATTAATCTTTAAACTTCAAGGATGACTGTAGCCTTTCACATGGAGTGTTGCTCCCAGTACTAATACCAATCTCTGCAGATCCGCCAATGTCATCTTTCCCCAGCAACTGCACATAAAGTGCCATCTGCTGTGTGAAGTATCCGATTGGAAGAGCTTTTCTTTGATTCTTATGATTAGTCATGAATTCCTCTTCCTGCACAATATGTTCTTGCATTAACCTTCCTCTCAATCTGTCGCTCCGAACAAACAGTTTGATCAGCCGATCAAAAGACTCACAGTAGCCTTCAAGAGCTCTTAGAAATTTATAGATCAAATAAGGCTGAATACACATAGTCAGCCTGTGATAATTAACTGTACAAGCAGCACCATAAAAAGAGCCACATTTGCCCTTTTTATATGTTCAGTGCGCTGGAATATTGGGATAGCGATGGTTCATATAATGAGTGGGCCATGCAGCAGCAAATGAAAAAGCGCAGTTTTTTAACAGATGAATCATCCGCTTCAATTAGGATAAAGGATTAGAATATAAGAGGTGGAAATGAAAATGTTATGCCTCACAGGGTCTGTTCATTTTCTCCGTACAAGGGACAGAACAGTAACGGAGGCTAAAACCCGTCTGTGGTCTTTTAATAATGAGACCTGAGAGTCCTGAAAAGAGACGTGGCGTCTATTATTACGGGACATAAATTAAGCGAAGAAAGAGAGAATTACTGACAATAAAGAAGGAATTATTCATAAGGTTTTGAGAAAAGGTGGAGCAGTTATTACTAATTCAGAGCTATCTATTCGTTCCTGGTTTGGCTTTTTGACTCAAATCTTGTTTCTGATTGGCTGATGAACATTCTAAGGTGCAGTTATTAATGCTTTGGATATAATTTGCATAATTAGGGACATCCTAAAAGTTATTATTAAAATATTTTTTTATGATGGGCGTCTTGGTGGCTCAGTGGTTAGCACGGTCGCCTCGCAGCAAGAAGGTTGCTGGTTTGAGTCCCGGCTGGGACATTTGGCATTTCTATGTGGAGTTTGCATGCTCTTCCCATGTTGATGTGGGTTTCCCCGTGTGCTCCGGTTTCCCCCACAGTCCAAAGACATGAGGTACAGGTAAATTGAATAAGATAAATTGGCCGTCGTGTATGTGTGTGAATGAGTGTGTATGGATGTTTCCCAGTATTGGGTTGCAGCCTGAAGGGCATCCGCTGTGTAAAACATATGCTGGATAAGTTGGCGGTTCATTCCAATGTGGCGACCACTGATAAATAAAGGGATTAAGCAGAAAGAAAATGATTGAATATTTTTATGAAAATATTAATTTAATTTAATTATGGGTTTAATTATGTCCATATTTTAACAAAATTTGCATAAGTCAGCATAAGTCAGTAAGAGTGCATAAGCCAAAATATTTAAGTTATTTTACAGCCAACATCAGTCAAAAATTAATATGTAAATCAAATTAATTAAATAACTAACAATAAAATAAAATAAATAATAAAATAAATAATTAAATAATTAATTAAATAAATTAATACATAAAATGAATAAAAATAAAATAAAAATGTTATTAAATTAATTATAAATTAATTAATAAATAAGATAAATGGTGGCACAGTGGGTAGTGCTGTGGCCTCACAGTAAGAAGGTCACTGGTTTGAGCCTAGACTGGGTCAGTTGGTATTTCTGTGTAGAGTTTGCATGTTCTCCCCGTGTTGGCATGGGTTTCCTCCGGGTGCTCCGGCTTCCCCCACAAGTCCAAAGACATGCGCTATAGGTGATTTGGGTAAGCTAAGTTGGCTGGCCCGTAGTGTATGTGTGTGAATGAGTGTATGGATGTTTCCCAATGATAGGTTGCAGCTGGAAGGGCATCCACTGTGTAAAACATATGCTGGATATGTTGACGGTTCATTCTGCTTTGGTGAACCCTGATTAATAAAGGGACTAAGCAGAGTAGAAACTGAATGAATGACTAAAATAAATTAATACATAAAATAAATAAAAATTCTATTAAATAAATAAATAAATAAAATGTTTTTTTTTTTTTTATAAAAAAAAAAAATAGTAATAAAATAAAATAATATAACATTTAAATAAATTTAATTTAATAATAAAAAATTTAAAGGAAAACAAAGAAGCTTTTAAATATACATATACTCTACAACATTAATTCTGCACACAGGAGCCATCGGAGGATTAAACCAATATTAAAGTTTCAAAATATAAGCAGTAGTTCAGCCAAAAATTTTAATTCTCTCATTTTTACTCATCCTTCATTTGTTCTTAGGTTTCAAACCTATTTGATTTTTTTTCTCTGTTAAACACAAAGGAAGATATTGTGTAAAATGTAGGAAATCATTGGGTTCCATATTATTTCTTTCTTCTACTATCTAAGTCAGTGATTTTTTCAGTGTTCTTCAAAATATCTTCTTTGTTTTCAAAAGAAAAAAGAAGAAGTGAAGAAACTCATAACAGTTTGGAACCACATGAAGGTATTAAAGAGTTCCCACTTAGATATGCTTAGTGTTAATAGCAGGTTTGGCATGCTGTCCCGGGAGAGAACCCTGAGCTTGGAGATACTTGAGCCCAAGGCTGCCGCCCGGTCAAATAAGGGGATCCGAGATCAAGTAGGTCTCGAGAGTTCCCTTTAGAAAAGGGAGGAAAAGGAGGAGATGGGGTGGAAGGGGGGATTCTTCCAAAACGAAGATAGAGCAGTAGGGAAAAAACGATCCATTTATTGTAAGCTTGGATCACTCTGATTGGATTATTACTGATTACAGATGAGCAGCCAGTCTTGCTCAATCATATCACGTGCTCCTCTCGAAATTAGTTTATGAAACTTCACATGGTGAGTATGATCAAATTTTTGTGTGAACTATCCCTTTAGGCCTTTTCTCAACTATGCAATTGTCCACCATTGAACTAAAGCAGAGCAAAATCATCACCATGGATACCATTAAACTATATAAAGTGTATTGAGGGAAAAGAAGAAATCCTAAAAAAAAACAGGCTGTGGCCTTGCTACACAATATTCCATTTAAAGATAAAAACAGTTTTACAGTTGAAAGATCTGAATGTGACCTGCTCCGTTCGTTTCAGTCGCTTTGAGCAAGAAACACAGTTTGAGGGTTATTTTGAGGCTATGAGACCTCTCAGTCCACACTTAAACGAAAACATTTCAGAAACAGAAACATAATAATATCAACAGATCTTTGTTTTTTGGTTGCTCAAATTGAACAATAAACTTCATATAACTAAAATTGAACATACATTACCTGACAAAGTCTTGTCGTCGATCCAGTTGTAAGAGCAACAAATAATAACTTGACTTCTAGTTGATCATTTGGAAAAGTGGCAGAAGGTAGATTCATCTGTTGAGCTGCATCCCAATCATCACAAATACTGCAGAAGACCTATTGGAACCCACATGGACCCAAGATTCTCACAAAAATCAGTCAAGTTTGGTGAAGGAAAAATCATGGTTTGGGGTTACATTCAGTATGGGGGCGTGCGAGAGATCTGCAGAGTGGATGGCAACATCAACAGCCTGAGGTATCAAGACATTTGTGCTGCCCATTACATTACTAAACCACAGGAGAGGGCAAAGTCTTCAGCAGGATAGCGCTCCTTCTCGTACTTAAGCCTCCACATCAAAGTTCCTGAAAGCAAAGAAGGTCAATGTGGTCCAGGATTGGCCAGCCCAGTCACCAGACATGAACATTATTGAGTATGTCTGGGGTAAGATGAAGGAGGAGGCATTGAAGATGAATCCAAGAGATGAGATGAAGATGAGTCCTGCAAGAACGCTTTCTTTGCAATTTCAGATGAATTTATTAACAAGTTATTCGAGTCATTGCAGAGATGTATGGATGCAGTCCTCCAAGCTCATGGGAGTCATACACAATATTTATTTTTTTTCCACTGCACCATGACTTTTTATTCTATACTGTACATTATTTCTGTTACGTGACAAGACTTTTGTCTAAACAAAGTCAGACCTTACTGTCCTAATTAAATCATTAAAAATCAGGGCATCATCATATTTTATTTTGGTAAAATAAGCGTAATCTAGAGGCCTTTGCCTTTCATATAAGCCACTTCTGATACCGAATGATCATCTAGAAGTGAAGTTATTATTTGTTGTTCCTAAAACTTGGATAGGCAACAAGACTTGTTGTTTATTATGTGTTTATTATGTGGATTTGTTCTCTTCAGACATCAGTGCCACTGATATTTTGATTCTTTCTGCAGATGCTATTTTTATTTTTTCCACCAATCACAAAACTGCACACAGAGGATTATGGATATCAGTGAAGAGTACAGAAGGATGCTGTGAAATAGTTAATGTAGTCATATAGTTGCTTGTTCATCATTAACAAGACAACCAGCCAACAGGCATTCATACAAAATTCATATTTTACGAGTTACACATTTCCATTTAACTGAGTAATCTTAAAATGCACTGTGGACCTCACCAGGCTATTTTTGCGGTAGTTTACCATTTCTTTTTATTACAGCAAAACATTGGCTATTGTAGAGTTATTTACTGCATAGTCTACACACTGTAAAAAATGATTGTTCACTTAACTTAACTTAGTTAAGTCATATTGTTGCATTGACTCAGTTAAGTTGTATTGACTTAATTTGCAGAGTTTTGCCAACTTAAAATATTTAGTTGACAGAGTTAAATAATTGACCTATTTCAAGTTAACTGGACTTGCAAAGTTTAGTTTTAATATGTAAACTTACATTATCAAGTTAGCAGAACTTGCCAAGTTTAGTTTAAATACATTAACTTATATTTTCAAGTTCAATGAACCTAATCTAGCAGATTTTCTTAATTAGAAACAACTTCAAACAGTTTTTTAGAAATGTTGTATACATCAAACAGGCCTGATTGTTTTATGAGGGTTACAAGGCTGCTTTAAATAAAAGTAGACATTTGTTGGATATCAGCTAAAGACAGGCTCTCATTAAATATTCCCAAAAGAAAAGCAGGGTTTTTTTTTTTTTGAGTGTAGGATGTGACAGTCTTTTTGATCTAGAGGACACCATTTTCCTTCTGTGGTTCATGTTCAGGTCATCCACAGTGCAGTTTCATAATCCAAAAAAACTCTGGGTATCTAAAAGGTACAGTTTTAAGACTTACAAGTTACCCTAAGTCAGCAAACTCGCTCATTAAAAAACATTTCTGCATGCAGGACTGTGGGAAGCAGAAAGAATTATAGAGTAGATGCCAGAGCTATTATTCATTCTGACTTTTCCTGGGTAATTTCAGGTAATAATAAACAAAAGGAAGACATTTTAAAGCTCATTTTCCATCTCACTCTAACATCCTCTCATATTCCGGCTCATGTCATGTCATTATGACACCCATCATCAAAGTCGCCTACTAAAATGGATGGAAAATGACCCAATGACATCCTCAATATGAAACACACATTTCATCTCATCGAGTGTGTGAAGCCTAGTAGTAATCAACCTGTCGTGTCTTTTCAAGCGTCGTACGCTCTCATGTCACGGTTTCATTTGAGCATGCGTTGCATTGATATTACTTTTTTGATGAACAATGACCCGCGGTGGCCCGCGCTGAAACTTCGGTCGAGTTGTTGATAATGAGCAGCACTCTGTCCTTTATCATCCACTTATTTATTCATAACACTGCACTTAATCCACCAGGACGTCAATGATGCTCTTCAGTGAGGTCAACAGCAGATCCGGTACGAACACTCCAGCGTTATTTCTTTTTTTTGATATATTAAAGAGAGAGACAATCCAAAAGAAGACAGGAAATGAAATGGGGGAATAAATGGGATCAGGAAATGACATGAGATGCTGGCACACTGGCAGAGTTTGAGGGATGCCATGAGTGCACTGTGAAAAAAAACAAATGACTACCTTACTGGTTTTATTATTTTTTAATTTATCACTGTGGGTATTCTCTAAATAAACAATATCACCCAGTGCAAATCTGAGGGCTGTTGTATAAGCCTAAAGGACTTTTTTCTGCAAAAAACAACCGGCTGGATGTACTTTATCCCTCTTATTAGTCAGCTACTTGCCACAAAAGCTAAAATTAAACATTAAACATTGGTCTGAGTAATAGTTCATTCATTCATTCATTTATTCATTTTCTTTTCGACTTAGTCCCTTTATTAATCAGGGCTCGCCACAGTGGAATGAACCGCCAACTTATCCAGCATATGTTTTACACAGCGGATGCCCTTCCAGCTGCAACCCATCACTGGGAAACACCCATACACACCCATTCACATACATACACTATGGAAAATTTAGCTTACCCAATTCACCTATAGCACATGTCTTTGGACTTGTGGGGGAAACCGGAGCACCCGGAGGAAACCCACTCGAACACAGAGAGAACATGCAATCTCCGCACAGAAACGCCAACTGGCTCAGCTGGAACTCGAACCAGCGACCTTCTTGCTGTGAGTCGACAGCACTACCTACTGTGCCACTGTGTTGCCCTAGTAACAGTTCAATAATTTTTTAATTAAACACAAACATATTTGCTGACGGTCATGATGATTCATAGTACACGGATGAGCCTGTACCTGTTATTTTTTTCAGCAGTTGTTATCTGGGAATAACATACCTTGAAATGTCTTTACTGACCATTCATTCAATAATTTTCCTTCGGCTTAGTCTCTTATTTATCAGGGGTTGCCACAGCGGAATGAACCACCAACTATTCCAACATATGTTTTATGCAGCGGATGCCCTTTTAGCCACAAACCAGTACTGGGAACATTACTGACCAATCAGAATCAATTATTCCAGAGTCATGTAATAAAGCTCTGTATAAACATGACTGTGATTTGATTTCATTGTCATAGGTAATGCTGCCCTACATAGGCAAAGTGCAGTATTTTGTCAAAATTCAGTTAAAGCCTAGGGTTTGTAACTTTTGTTCTGTTTTGTAACAAAGTCTCTTGACTAATTTTGTCCCGTTTGAGAAAAACAAGAGTGTCAAAACTAGTCACCATGAAATCCAAGCTTGGATCCAAAGACAGACTTTTGACAGCATCTAAAGTCATAACAATGTAACCTGCACTAATTTTACTAACAAACACATAGTTTTACAATACAAAATGCAATTATAAAATACTATTATGGACTTCCGGTGGAGGAAGGATGGAGTAGACACGCATTTAGGCTCACTCTCATACCTTTTCACTTCATATTTACTTTAAACTCCACATTTTACTAAACCATTGCTTCCAAGTGGACAATATATTTACAGTACACAACTAAGCTGCGAATTATGGCAACAAAATCAGCCAAACCGAGCAAACAGGAGCAGAGAACGGTGGCTAATGGAAACGAAAGCAAAGAAGTTAGCATGACGACTATCGCCAGACTTTTAGAAGACCGCCGAGCCGCTCTCTCTGCCAACTATAGAAATACAGTTTCAGCACTCGAGGTACAACTTGATAATATCCAGACTACCGTGACAGAGCATACTTGAAAAATCCCTTTAAACGTACGCAAATTCCCTAGAGGAACGTGCACAATCTCTTGAAGCGACTTGCACAATGCTAACGGAAAGCATTTCAAAATTACTAGCCAAGGTCATAGATCCTAAATCCCATAGCCGATGCAACAACATATGGATCGTTGGACTGCCTGAATCTATTGAAGGTCCCCAGCCAACCACTTTTTTTCCTGAGCTCCTTGTAGAAGTGTTTGGCAATGGAGTTTTGAATTCTCCACCAGAATGCGATAGATCTCACCAGTCACTTTCTGAAAAACCGAAACTCAGCCAGAGACCTGTCATCATGCAGCTACACAGTTTCCAAGAAAAGGTAAAGATTGTCTGGAAAGCCAGAGGAAAAAGAGGCAAGCTTTTCTACAAAATACTATTATTATAGAAAATTGTATTTATTGAACAATAAAATGTAACAAACTTCAGCAAAGAACTTCCCTTTCGTGTTTCATGGACCTCATCTACCGCCCTGAGTTCCTTGGAGCAGGGGGAGCAGAGCCTCGAGGACCATACAAGACTGTACTTGTCCATCGCTAATAACACCAGCTATCTGGACAACGTGCTCTGCGGTTTATACAACACCAGCCTAAACACTGCCTGCAGAGCACTGTCGTCTGAAGTGACTAGCCCAACATCACCCATCTGCAAGGAGCACTTGCCAGAGCCCACTGCAGACGGAGAGTCACACACGGTGTGTGAGTCATCGCCATCATGTGCGACAGAGCATAAAAACACAGACCAGGAGGAACTCAGCAGTCCATTTGACCAGGTGTGTGAGCCGGAAACATCGGCGAAAGTGGGAGTCCTGGTGGATGTCGAGGGACCGAGTGAGAGTCCCGCCCACCTCCCTACGGCTGAGGGTAAGCTGCTGCTGGACACTGAGATGCTACTCGTCGACTTCTGGAGCAAAGTCAACCCTTCCCCGCTGTTTCCTATCAGCAAAAGTCAGATTGCAGTTCCGAGTCGACTGTTCCCAGACAGTTTTCCAGCCCCGTTGATCCCTGATGACATTAGCTCCAGAGTAATGAGTGTCATACCACCCAACCCACCCTCTCCTCCTTTGCTGATGTCAGCGTCTGCAGACTGTCAGCCTGCTCCAGTGCCGCTGCAGCCAGCAAGCCCCCCAGCTCACCCTCAATCTCCAGGAGGGGAGGTCTTGCTGAGAGCCTGCCTGCTTTACCATCAAGAAGGTGTCGCCCAATGTCATCTCCTCTGGCCTCTGAGCTGCGGACTCCGCCTCGGCCCTCCGACCCTAAGGCTTGGCATTGGCTCTCTCCTCTCTCGTCTCCTCAGTGGCCAGCACCGCCAGGCTTCCCCAATCCTTCCGGCTCTGCATTGGTCAGTCATTGCCCTTCCTACCCCTCTGGACTCCACTCCTCTGGCTGCGCCTCGTCCTTCCGTCCTGCCAGCTACGTTGAGCTTCTCCTTCCCTCCACCTACACCTTGGTCCTCTGTCACTCTGGCTCTGCTGCGGGCTTCTGGACCAGCGTTGTTGCATCGGTCGGGTGAGCCATCTACTTCACCTTGGCCTGTCCTCCTCGCTGCGTCCTGGGTCCTATGGCTCCTGCTCCAGCTCCCTTCTTGTTTCCTCCCTCCTGTGACTCCTTCCCTGGCCACCTCCTCCACTCCTCGTGCTCCAGCACTTCTCCTGACTCCTCAATCATATGACTCCTCCCTGGCCACATCCCCTCCCACCCTCCTGTGTTTTGTATTTGTTGTGTTGGAGGCGCAAGGTCACAGTCTGGTGTCTTGTGTTTATGTCATGTGACTTCTTCATGTGCTGTGCTCCATGTGCTTTATGGTTGCATCATGTGATTCCTTTGTTCTGTTTTCCCACCGCTTGTTGATGTTTATTAGTTCCACCTGTGTCTCTCCCCTGTTTGTATTCAGTTCATTATGTCTCTTGTATTTATACTCCTGTGTCTTGTTCAGTCCTTCGTCCGGTATTGTATTGTCATCACCCCTTGATTCCTGCGTGTCAATGTTCTAGTGCCTGTACTCACTACTATTAACTGTTTTGTTAATAAATACAACAAATACAAATAATTGTTTGATAGCTCCTGAGTTTTATGCATTTGTAGAGTGAGTGGACGTGACAGTAGTTATTGATACATTTTTTTTCTTAGGGAATCATTTAGAAATTGTAAATGGCTGACTCACCTTACTCATTGTTTTGCTCTCTTTAGACAGGTAATTTGAAAACATGATCTAACAGATCTAAAAGAGGACCTATACTTATCACTGATACACAGACAGTAATTGTAATGCAATATAAGCATTGCTTTATTGTCAAACAGCATATGTACAGTATAACCCTATATATCAGCAAACTCTAGCAACTCTGCAGCGATTAATACTGGAGAAGCACCATTAAACTCCTCCAACTTTCAGACGTGAGATGGTTAGCTGTCACACAGCGTGCCTCAATAGTGTGCTCGACTAATATAAAGAGATGAGATTACATTTGCAGCTTAGGGATAAGGATCGAAACTACATCGCTGAGATCCTATTTCAGATGTACTCAGATCCAATCAACAAGCTTTGGCCCAAGTGGCAAACAGACTAATCTAAATGAGCTAGATGGAAAGCACAAACTATTGCAAGCTTGTCCAATACTTGTGCCAATTACAAAGAGTTGCAGAAATCAACCAGGCAATAATGACTTTGACATGTCCACCTATGGCATCCAGCTCCAGCTATAGACGGATGCCGCAGATCATCCCTGCATCAGCTGCAGAGAATGTCAAACCTGCTGATTTCATTATAATGAGCATCTCCCCACCTATGCAGTATGCAGTGCTGGGCACACACATGGTGCTCAATTAAGAAGAATAAATAAAAAATCAGCATCATATCTTGTCCCATATGTCTTTGGAAACGGTAGAGCTCTACATAGCTCGATAATAAAAAAGAGAAGTGGTTTTATTGAAATTGTGATGCAAATTTGACAGTGTTGGACAATAATGTTACATCTTACTGTACCAAATTACATTTTTAAGTACCTACTTTACTAGAGTATGCAAAATTTTTGTTTGAGAATTGGACAGATCCAGTTGCATCTGATCTTGAGTCACTCGCTCAAGGGATTTAATCAGAATGAGTGTACTTAAAGTCTATGAGTCTATTTAAAGACTTGATTCATTCAGAGTATCAAGGTGTTCTAAACGGGGGTATATTGCCCTCCAAAGTGCATGTCAGAGTAAAAACAATCAAGTTCGACATGCTGGAGTGTTCTTCCAAATGGAAGAGCTCAAAACTGGCCACTTCAAAAGGTCCTTCGGAATAAAGGGTACAACTGATGGACATTTTGGGTCCCCATGATTGTTTGTGCAGGGAAGTTCTTTGTGTCGAACTGCTTGATCCTTTGGATTGGCTCATCCCTATGCCCTAATCCCTTTGAAGCTGTCACTCATGAGTGTAAACCCTTCGAAGTGATTTAGGGTATAGGGACGAGCCCATCCGAAAGAAACATGGCTCGCTGTTAGTGGCTAACTGATTCAAATGACCTGTTCAGAGCGATTCTAAAGTTTACGATTCACTGAGTCATATGATCTGTTCAGACCGAGTCTACAGTTAAGGCTCACAGATTCAATTGACCAGTTCAGAGTGAGTCTACAGTTTATGACTCACTGAGTCATATGACCTGTTCAGACTGAGTCTACATTTAAGGCTCACTAATTCAAATGGTCTAGTCAGAGCAAGTCTACAGTTTAGGATTCACTCAGTCATATGACCTGTTCAGACCGATTCTACAGTTAAGGCTCACTGATTCAAATGACCTGTTCAGAGCGAGTCTACAGTAAACAATTCACTGAGTCATATGACCTGTTCAAACCGAGTCTACAGTTAAGGCTCATAGAATCAATTGACCAGTTCAGAGCGAGTCTACAGTTTACGATTCACTAGTCATATGATCTGTTCAGACCGAGTCTACAGTTAAGGCTCACAGATTCAATTAACCAGTTCAGAGTGAGTCTACAGTTTATGACTCACTGAGTCATATGACCTGTTCAGACCGAGTCTACAGCTTATGATTCACTGAGTCATATGACCTGTTCAGACTGAGTCTATAGGTGTGTTTGACTTCATGCAGCGTTGCGCAGATCGATCGAAATCTGTCTAAAAGCAGTGCATGCTGGTTAGACATTTTGGCCGGATTGATGCTGCGCTGACGCCATGTGACTGTCACATGTGGCATCAAAGTACCGCGACAGCGCTCCGAGATCAGACGATTGAGTCAGCCCGCTCAGCACCTGAACAGCGACTGCTGGAACTGCGATGACGACACTGATGTTACACGATTGGCCGAGTTCACTGCATGACAACAACAACGTGTGTTTCGGGTTTATTACTGGACAAATTCCGATTCACAAATTTTAAAACAAACAATTAACTGTTCATACCATCTTTTACTTGTACACATCATGCTTATTAAAAGACTACAAATATTTTACTGCAGTATCATCTTTTGTTAAATAATTTGTTCATAATGTCTAGATTGTTTGAACAGGTTTATTCAGCCTTTTTTATACAGACTACTGTATTATACATTTTAGTGAATAACCAAATATTAACTCAAATAAGTCTTACAGACTTATAATAAAATAATTATCATCGTTGATCCTGACACCCCCATGAAGATTTCTTAACAAATGAAGTAAAAAACATTTTACTAAATATAAAAATATATGATTACAAAATATTTTATTTCCTTTCAAGCTGTTTATGCAGAAATGTTAAAAGTGTCATTGATGTAGCTGCTCTTTCTGGGCATTTTCTACTTAAAGTGTAGCTCATTTATTGTATTCCTTTTGTTCAATCTCTTTGGATTAAAGTGCTTTAAAAAAATGATTATCCAAAATAATCATTGTTTAAGACTTAATCAAAACACCTTGTTTTGGGTTTTACACTAATATATATTGGAAAGTTTTAAATCTATAAATGTAAATAAATGTAAACCCTTTTTAGCATATTCGAACAAGCACTAAAACAGTATTGACATACCATTCAACATCTAGTAGCCCAAAGACTGATGCTTAAACTCCAAGAATTTGTGCTTATTGTTTTGTTTAATAGGCCTATTCGTAGATATTTATTTCCTTTTTATGTGCTCTCTCGTTTTCCTCTTATTTCTCATGTGTTTGTTATATAGGCTACTTAAATTTAATTCATAATTCCCTTGTTTAAAAATGAACTATAGTTTGTGGAGACTGTATTCTGTTTTATGTGTACTGTAAATATTTTGTTGTTATTGCAATAAATAAATAAATACATGATCCCGCCATGTGATCGGTCATCATGACGGCAGCAATTTTGAGCCCCGAAGTGTCCGACTTGACAGCTCCGCTTTCAACTCCACCACCGCCTGCGCTCGGCTAATCTCATTGATCACCGGCTGCAGCTGTGCTTCATGTCGAACGCACCTTATAGTTAAGGCTCACTGATTCAAATGGCCTGTTCAGAGTGAGTCTACAGTTTATGATTCACTGAGTCATATGACCTGTTCAGAGCGAGTCTACAGTTAAGGCTCACTAATTCAAATGATCTGTTCAGAGCGAGTCTACAGTTTATGATTCACTGAGTCATATGACCTGTTCAGACCGAGTCTACAGTTAAGGCTCACTGATTCATATGACCTGTTCAGAGCAAGTCTACAGTTTAAGTTCACTGATTCAAATGAACAGTTTAGAGTGAGTCTAAAGTTAAGGCTCACTGATTCAAATGACCAGTTCAGAGTGAGTCTAAAGTTAAGGCTCACTGATTCAAATGACCTGTTCAGAGGGAGCCTACAGTTAAGGCTCACTGATTCAAATGACCTGTTCAGAGTGAGCCTACAGTTAAGGCTCACTGATTCAAATTACCTGTTCAGAGTGAGCCTACAGTTAAGGCTCACTGATTCAAATGACCAGTTCAGAGTGAGCCTACAGTTAAGGCTCACTGATTCAAATGACCTGTTCAGAGTGAGCCTACAGTTAAGGCTCACTGATTCAAATGACCTGTTCAGAGTGAGCCTACAGTTAAGGCTCACTGATTCAAATGACCTGTTCAGAGTGAGCCTACAGTTAAGGCTCACTGATTCAAATGACCTGTTCAGAGTGAGCCTACAGTTAAGGCTCACTGATTCATATGACCTGTTCAGAGCGAGTCTACAGTAAACAATTCATTGAGTCAAAGGACCTGTTCAGAGCGAGTCTACAGTTTATGATTCACTGATCATATGACCTGTTCAGAACGAGTCTGCAGTTAACAGCTCACTGATTTAAAAGATCCAGTTGGGGTGAGTCTTTAGTAAACAATTTACTGAGTTTACAAACAGATCCTAACCCTTTTGAAAAGAGGCCTAGGAGCACAATCTCATTTGAATTTAAAGTGACAGTCACCAAAATGGATCAAAGCCTAAAAGGGGTCATTTCAAAGAGTTAAAAAAAATTCACATACACACATTAGGGACATCAGCAGGGCCGGCGCGTCCATAAAGACGACCTAGGCACCCCGTCCCCGCTCCCCACTTTCACTTTGTGACAGTTCAGCACCAGTTCAGCTTGCTCCGGCCCTAGACATCAGAGACTTATTTTACATCTTGTAAAAAGATGCATGATAGGTCCCCGTTAAATCACATACCCTGCTCTTTCAGTGTTCAGCAATGGAGTGGCTGAATGCAATTACTCTGAGATGAATTTGATGAAGCTTGAACTGCACAGAAGAATGAAAGATGTCCTTCTGGTCAATGTCCTCTGCATTCGAGCCACGCAAAGGCATGAAAACTGCTGTCGTCATTGCAAGCAAGCAAAGAGAAGATGGCCTTGTTTAATGCAGATCTTAAAAATGTAAACAGAGTCATTAAAAAGATGAATGTTCTAATTACAGGACAGAAACTAATCACTGCATAAAACATTTGATATAACTTCCTATTCAATGTGATGTGCCGTATATCTGCAATAGAGAGATGTGAAATCCAAATTTAAATCATTTTTTATATTATTATGATTATTATGAGACTCAACACTGCTGCATTCTCTGGTTATTATTGTTTCAGAATTGTGCAGTTCCAAGAAAATGCATTGTTTTTTTAAAAATGCTATGTTTTTTAATGGTGTCTGGACCTGCAGTGGTTTGGAATTATACATACAAATAGGTCAAATAGGTACTGGTATAGGGTATTCTCTCTATAGAAAAACATTGGTCACACTTTATTTTGATGGTCCGTTAGTTGAATTTAAGATACATTGCAACTAATTCTCAGTAGATTATAAGTAGGTTGGGGTTAGGGTTGGGGTTGGGGTTAGGGTTAGTGTAAGTTGACGTGTACTTGCAAAGTTTCTTATAGTCAGTTAAATGTCTGTTGAAGGATTGTTAAATGTCAGTATCAACAGATATTAAGCTGAGAGTCTACTAATACTCAAATGGACCATCAAAATAAAGTGTTACCAAAACATTTCCTGTTTTCTCTTCAAATGTTACATTCGTAACACGAGAATTGCTCTTCTATTATGGTGCTTTGGATTTCCACCTTCTGCAGAAAAATAAATAAATGAAAAACAAGTGATTTAACTTAATGTGTGTGTACCCTCCATACCTTATGTTACCAAATGTCCCCACAAGTATAGCAATACCAGTATATTTTAACATTTCCTATGAAGAAAATGCTCATAAATCACACAGAATGAAGTATTTTGAAAATATAAATATGCATGTTTACAGATTTTAAGGGTAGGAGGCAGTGGCGGCTGGTGTTAAAAAATGTAAGGGGGGCGCATTTTAAAAGCCATTAAAAGCCATTTTTCAGGTGATGTACCAAAAAACAAAATTGATTAAAGCAAACAATAAATGCATCACAAATCAATTCATTTTAGTTCAGTTTGGGTTTATCAGTAATGAAGTAATCAAGATAATCAGTAAACACACACACACACACACACACACACACATAAATGTTGTCTAATCACTGGCAGCACTACTTAAAAATTAATTTTGCTCTTCTTTCTTTCTGGCTTGCAAATTTCTTAATGAGCTTTTGGTTAAAGTCAGTCATCTCAGTCACCAGTCTCTTCTCTATTGACAGCATGGCCAATGCATTCAGCCTCTCTTGCGTCATGCTGTTTGAAACAGCAAACATGGAAAACAGTAAAAGGCTTGACTTACATCTCAACTTACCAGCCAACTCCGTTTGTCATGACAAGTGCTGGAAAAGCCCCGAATATGCGCGCGCTCGCGATCACTTGACTACTGGTAAATTTGTTTTCATTAGTTTTGCAAGGAAGGTCGATCTGGTCCAAGCTCCTTGATTATTATTATTTTTTTCTTCATCCAAACGCCTTGTGAACGGATATCTTTGCAAAGATACAACAGAATTTTCCTTCATCTTGCACTTGCTTTCACTATATGAATAAAGGTCAGCACAGCTAACTGACGAGCTGCTGCTGAGTGAACGGTGTAAGTGAGAATGGTCCAATCACATAAGGCCAATCATATAAAAACAAATATGATTCGTTCTAACAAAAAAATGGGAGGGTTCGGGGCGCAGAGCGCTGCGCCCCAAAGACAATTTAAAACCGGCCAATTAGAGCTTATCGTCGTATCACATGCTTTGCAAAAGTTCGTGTACCCACATAGACACCCATTAGTCCTGCGCCCCGCACACATATGAAAAAATATTGTTCATACATTTTTTTTTCAATAAATGTTAGTATGACTACAATAAATGTTAGAATGTTATAATTAAATCAGTTTATTTTGTTAATATTTGTGATAATAAATATTGACATATTAAAGGAGTAAAACTTGACGGAGGCGGCGCCCCAGCGCCCTCTATTGACCAGCCGCCACTGGTAGGAGGGCAGAATATTCAGTTTGTACAGTATAAAAATCATAACGTAAGTCTATCGAAAGTCCCCATAAAGATAGTTTTGCATGTGTGTGTGCGCTGGTTTTGGTGGTTTATGACGAAACAAATTTGTATAATGACATGGGTATGGCTTACTGTAGGTATTACAGCAGTTTATGAGGACATGCCTTCGTAATTCAAAACTGTTAAAAACAATCCAGGCTCATTCTAAAAATGTACCGCTATAAACATTTCTGGAGAGCGGCAAATACATCTCAGCAGCTACGTTTTTTTGCCGTTTTTGTTTTCGCGAATCCACCAGAGGCCACCAATTGTCCCGCTCACCCACTTTCCTAAACCCATTTGACAGTTTTGAAAAAGCAATCCAGCTAAAGAAAAGTCCTCGCCTGCTTTTTACCAGGTTTTCAGGTTTCCATACCATAAGTTACCAAATGTCCCCACAAGTATTGCAATACCAGTAAATTTTTACATTTCTCTATAAGGAAAATGGCTCATAAATCACACAGAATTGAGTATTTTGAAAATATAAAAATGCATGTTTACAAGTTTTAATTGTAGGGGGGCAGCATATTCAGTTTGTACAGTATACAAAATCCTTACGAAAGTCTATAGAAAGTCTCCATAAAGATAGCTGTACGTGTGTGTGTGTGTGTGTGCGTGTGTGTGTGCGTGTGCGTGTGTGTGTGTGTGTTTGTGCACGCTGGTTTTGGTGGTTTATGACGACACAATTTTGTATAATGACATGAGTATGACCTACTGTAGGTATTACAATAGTTTATGAGGACATGCCTTCGTAATTCAAAACTGTTAAAAACAACCCAGGCTTATTCTAAAATGTACCGCTATATACATTTCTGGAGAGCGGCAAATACATCCCAGCAGCTACGTTTTTTTGCCATTTTTGTTTTCGCGAATCCACCAGAGGCCACCAATTGTCCCGCTCACCCACTTTTCTAAACCCATCTAACAGTTTTGAAAAAGCAATCCAGCTAAAGAAAAGTCCTCGCCTGATTTTTACCAGGTTTTCAGGTTTCCATACCATAAGTTACCAAATGTCCCCACAAGTATTGCAATACCAGTAAATTTTTAAATTTCTCTATGAGGAAAATGGCTCATAAATCACACAGAATTGAGTATTTTGAAAATATAAAAATGCATGTTTACAAGTTTTTAGGGTAGGGGGGCAGCATATTCAGTTTGTACAGTATACAAAATCCGTACTAAAGTCTATAGAAAGTCTCCATAAAGATAGCTGTACATGTGTGTGTGTGTGTGTGTGTATGTGTGCACTGGTTTTGGTGGTTTATGATGATACAAATTTTTATAATGACATGGGTGTGACCTACTCTAGGCATTACAATAGTTTATGAGGACATGCCTAGTGTCTTCATAATCCAAAACTTTTAAAAACAACTCAGGCTCATTCTGAAAATGTACCACTATATACATTTCTGGAGAGTGCTAAACACATTCCAGAAGCTACGTTTTTTTTTTTTGTGCAATTTTTGTTTTTGGCAAATCTACCAGAGGCCACTGTGTACGCTTTTTGAGATTTCAAATAACTCTTTTTCGAGTGCCAGTCACGCCTGCTGTTCAAAAATCCACCAGAAGCCGCTGTCGACTGACTGACTGACTGACTAACTGAATGACTGTCTGACGGACTGATCCACTGATCCACCCTCCTCCTTCCCTAAACCCAACCAATAGTGTTTTCAAAATTACCATTTGTCCCACTCACTCACTTCCCTAAACCCAACCCACAGTTTTAAAAAGCAATCCAGATAATGAAAAGTCCTCGTCTGATTTTTACCATGTTTTCAGATTTTACCACATTCTCACCCTGTTATTTACCTGTTTATTTTAATTTCTGGATTCTGTTTTTGTTTTACCTGCTTTCTGGAACCGTTCATCGCCGAAATCGAACCCTGTCGTCGTGGTCAACTCTTCTTTGTGTCTCAAATCCACCGACATACATGGCGAGCTACTGATCAAACTGGTAACAGCGGGAAAGCCGTCCATAAGGAGGTAAGTGGTCAGCTGGTATGCGCGAAAAGAAACGGTGTCTTACGAAATGCAGCCATACGTACTTCTGGCTATCTATATAGGGTTATGTTTTCAGAATGAGCCTATGTTGGTTATAAATCCTACTTAATATACCCTAGTCTTTTCACCTTAAGGGGTAGGGGTAGTTTAAGGCCATATAATAGGCAGTGTTTACAGTATAAATTATATTACGCCAATGAAGAGTCCTCATAAACCACCAAAACCAATGTGTGCGTGTGTTGCACATTTAGTTTTTAAGTATTTTTCCCCCATAAAGATTAGCTGCATTTTAGTTTGCTGATGATCTGCACAAACTTGATAATGAAGCATATTTCTATTAGCTGTCATTTGCTGTTTGCTTTTAATTAAAATCAAGATGTGAGAAATGCAAAGGTTATTTCGTGATGCAAGTCTTAAAATGAATATCTGAGAATAACCGCTTCAGTAAGTGTAAAGATCACAGCAGTATCGTTCATATATATTCATATCATACATTCGTTTGAGTTCTTGTTTGCATAAGATCAGAAAGTCATTACTGTCTGTCATTGGTCCATGAAGCAGTAATTGATCCTGATGCCGGTGAAACCCTGAGTAATATCAGCACTTCTGTACTCCTCTGATAAGATCATAAAACTGCCCACAAACTCATTTAATGCTCGGGTGTTCGATTTTATGACCTGTTGGCATATAGCTTTATGTTAGCATTAAAACTAGTTTGGTTTTGAGTTAAAATATGGAACGGTAGCACTGTGCTCAAATATTCTGGCTTAGTATTCATGACACTAGGAATGAAAGTTAAAAAATGACACACTATTTGCAAACGTTTTTACCTAGGCTGCATTTCAATATTCAGCAAGATTAAATTGGTGGGGGGAAATTATTTCATCCATCGGGAATTGACTGGACTGAAAAGTGGGATATTACATTCCTGAATGGAGGCACGTATTGTAGTCACTAGTCAATTTCATGCTTCTAAAAGAATCTGGTACAGGTTAATCGTATGTTAAAATATAATGACATGTTGAATGGTTGTCAGTGGAGAATAAAGGTGTCAATAGATGCCTCATACACATCAATCAAGTCACCTGTTAGCATGTCAGTCAAAAGGAATTGGCCAAATACTGTTTACATTTCATTCAAATGGTGGATAGCACTGCATATTACATATTACTCAACCTTTTTGAATGCTTTGGCAGGGCGTCTAAAATGGTTAAGTTGGAAAATTGAAATGGTAAAGTTGGTGCAATGAACAAAATCAATTCACAATATCCACTCATTCATGAGTTATTGATAAAAAAAAAATAAAAATATTCTTTGACATTTCAAATTCATGAACCCTTTTCCAAAGAAAATAAAATGTATAGTTTCAATAGTTATCCGCTTGTTAAGTCGTGACGTATGGAACACTGTTTCCAGGTCAGTTGAGTTGAGAAAATATAAATTTATGACCCTTTTAGTCATATCACACACTAAAGTTATTTTTAAAATAAAAGTCATGGTTTACCAGCCTAATCTCATGCAGTGTTGCCAACTTAGCAACTTTGTTGCTAGATTTAGCGACTTTTCAGACCCCCCTAGCGACAAATTTTCAAAAAAGCGACTAGCGACAAATCTAGCGACTTTTTTGTGTGTTACTGGAGATTTTTATAGACTGTCGTTTGTCCATTACTGTACCGTTCCTACTCTTCTCAACGAGCTGCGGGTGATGCCGGCGGCCCCTCCCCCGCCTCAGAGCACTGACAGGCGGCCCAGTCCTCATACAGCAGTCTCTCCCACCTGCAGCCTGACAGCAGATCACCCCTCTGCGTACCAACGGCAAATAATTTAGCACCGGCAGTGTGAAGGTATCTCCCTTGTACAGTCAAACCGATCTGCTTCTCCTTTATTTGAACAATTTGATTTGACCGTTTATTCTTTTCTTGTTCACAATCAGAGATGTTTTAAGTGAGAGTTTCTGAACTTGTTTGAGTTTATTATGTCTGAGCGATTACTGCAAATTACTTATCTATAATGATATACTGTATTCAAACAGCAATCAATTTAGTTAAATTGACATGCTTGCATAAAGCATAGTGCAAATATAAATACCCCATTTATTTACCATAGGCTGTTAAACGGAAATGGTAGAACGTGATGACGTCAGTAATATGCAAATTAGCGTATGACGTAATCTAGCGACTTTTAGCGACTTTTCGGGCAGAGCTTAGCGCCTTTTCGTTGAAAATAGTTGGCAACAGTGATCTCATGAGAAAACATAAGTATTTTACATTTTGTCAGTTCAGTAGCTAATTCGTACGAATTCGTACAAGTTCAGTTATACGAAAATGTTTGATTTTAAAAAGAAGACGTGACATGCAACCCCACCCCAAAACCCAACCGTCATTGTAGGAATTCATACGAGTTAGCCGATAAATCAAAAAGTTACGAATTGCCGTGAGATTGCGTGAGGTGTACACAATAGCATCTGTTCTTGCTGCATCACAGACATCAATATTGTAACGTTCATTCATTCATTTTCCTTTGGTTTAGTCCCTTTATTCAACAGAGGTCGCCACAGCAGAATGAACCGCCAACTTATCCAGCATATGTTTTACACAGCGGATGCTCTTCCAGCTGCAACCAGGAACTGGGAAACATCCATACACACTCATTCACACTCATAAACTACGGCCAATTTAGTTTATTCAATTCACCTATACCGCATGTCTTTGGACTGTGGGGGAAACCGGTGCACCCGGAGGAAACCTACTCCAACACGGGGAGAACATGCAAACTCCACACAGAAATGCCAACTGACCCAGTCGGGACTCGAACCAGTGATCTTCTTGCTGTGAGGTGACCGTGCTTATCACTGCGCCACCGTGTACAATTTTATGTATTAAGATATATGGTATACTGAAATAACATTGGGCGGCACAGAGGCTCAGTGGTTAGCACTGTCACCTCACAGCAAGAAGGTCGCTGGTTCGAGTCCCGGCTGGGCCAGTTGGGATTTCTGTGTGGAGTTTACATGGAGTTTCCTACTGGTGCTCCAGTTTCCCCCACAGTCCAAAGACATGCAGTGTAGGAGATTTTGTAAACAAAATTGACTGTAGTGTATGAGTGTGTGTGAATAGGTGTATGGCTGTTTCCCAGTACTGAGTTGCAGCTGGAAGGGCATCCACTGTGGAAAACATATGCTGGAATAGGTGGTGGTTCATTCTGCTGTGGTGACCCCTGATAAAATAAGGGACTAAGCCGGAGGAAAATGAATGAATGAATTGACATTCACTATCAGTAGTACTGATCAGTGTTTGACAAGTCATTTTAAATGGTGTTAAATACAGAAATAAAATGTAAGTTAGTTTTAATAATATTTTATTAGTAGATCTGTGCATACTCAAGATCTTGCTTTGTGTTCTTTGTCCACCACTAGATTCATCAGCTGAAATGATTTCATTCTGATTGAAACAAAAAGTGTCTATAAAAACAAAGGCGGTTTTGTTAGCAGCAGGTAGTAAGCGTTTGATAAAAGACTAACAGTGAAGTATCATATTGCATTTTTAGAGAGAGATAAATAAATGTTGGGGGTGTTAAAAGAAAATTGATTTTTGCGTGATCGTGTTTCTTTTAGATTGAATCTCTTTTTTTTTTTTTTACAAAAAACGAAATTGACTTTACCCCCACTGACAAGGACTAGATGCACATTACTTTTATTTTCCTCCACGCGATATGTCAATGAACAGTAGTTTTACATGCGGAAGATAAATAACTTCTTTAAAAAATCTTTTGAACAGAATGGTTCGCCATGAAATGAACATTCTGTTATTATTTCCTCATCCCCCGGTCATTTCAGACATGCAGTATGTAATTTTCTTTCTATGCTGAGTGCTATACGTTGACACGTCCTACACAAAACAGCACAATTATCCAGCAACATGGCTTTGAGAATGACTCAACACTGGCTTGATTTCACCAGCCTGTCTAATGGAAGGTCTATTAAGCCAAACAGAAGCATGATGATAGCAAAACAGTGGTTATACAACATGCAGCGGTGAATATGTCTGCCAAGAAGCACATTAGTAAATAAGGCTGCAACATCTAAGTACCGAACACTTTGTTCTTTATTTTTAATTATGGCACAATCAGTGCCAATTCATCACTCCACATAATTTTGATAAACGACCTGCAAATTTGTTTCATTAAGTCATACTTAAGTTAAATCTCACTGACCTTGAATGATTACCACATTATTCTTTTCATCCAAGTATCAAAGGATTCTTGGACCCGTAAAGCCTGCATCGAGAGCGGTGGAAAATACCATTCCGCACCTCCATTTTCCCAGATGTAACATCCCGTCTTGTGTAATGAGTCTTGAGTCTCCACTTTGGCATGCCATTAACTCTGTAATCAGACCACATATTGAGCTGGAGAGAGGGCAGAGATTGACAGTCAAGTTCTCACTGCAAATGCTCAGTCTGAAAAGCTAGGCAGTAGTTGGAACCTTTTGTGTCCTTAATACTTGCCAGAGCAACATACTTACCTATAGTATGCAGTATGGGCCCTATCATACACCCGGCACAATGAAGTGCCAGGCATGTCGCAAGTGTTATTGTGATAGTTTCAGTCTGGCGCAGGTATCATTTTCACATCTTGTGCCATGTTGCTTAAATAGCAAATGCATGAAAAAATATGGGATTCCACCTATGACGCCCCAAAGGGGCCAAAAAAAAGCAAACCTACCCACAACATCTAACAAAATGACCCTAAACTCCTTAATCCGTTAATTCAGAGCAGTTTAATTGTATATAAGCCTAGTTGAAGCCATTAAATATGGGGAGGAAAATTGCTTCAAATGATAGAATGCATAGCAAACATTAGAAATACATTTGAAAATAAAATAAAAGGTTTAGCATATTAAAATTAAGGGCCTATACAGAAAGTAAATCAAGTTACAAAATCTTGTTCCATTTTTTTATTCACTGTATTTAAATATTGATTAAAGTTACTACCCACATCGCAAAATTTCTCTGGCCCAGATCTGGCCCACACAATCAGCTTTTGCTTGGCCCACATGCCGCAGTGAATTACGGTACATGATTGGACCAAGTCTGGCTTCCATATAAGGGCCAAACATGGACCATTTTTTAACATCTGGGCCAAATACTACATTTGATATCTGGCCCAAGTCTTATGTGCCGCCTTAAAAACAGTGCCACCTCGGCAAAACCAGGGCTATGTTTGGCCCAGATGCTGTATGCCAGTGCCAGACGAATGCCTGCTGTGCCAGCTTTATGCCAAATTTGGGCCATAATTATTTGCTACCTCAGTGTTAATGCATCCCACATAGCAACATTTCTCTGGCCCACACAATCAGCTTTTGCTTGGCCCACATGCCGCAGTAATTACGGTACATGATTGAACCAAGTCTGGCTTCCATATAATGGCAAAACATGGACCATATCTGGGCCAAGTCTCAGCCAAGTTAATAACCAATAACTGGGCCTGAACTGAGTGAGATATGTTGGTGTCACGATTGCACTGAATTTTATAAAACCATAAAATATTTCGCTTTATGGCCGCGCTTTTTCTCAAAGCGACGTGATTGGTAGAATTTTTTCTTTACTCAAAAATAATTGAAATGTATTTTTAAAGGTTGGTCAATATAGGCCAATCTTACGTGACCAACATATACATTTTTTAACATCTGGGCCAAATACCACATTGATATCTGGCCCAAGTCTTACGTGCCACCTTAAAGACAGTGCCATCTCTGCAAAACCAGGGCTATGTTTGGCCCAGATGCTGTATGCCAGTGCCAGACGAATGCCTGCTGTGCCAACTTTATGCCAAATTTGGGCCATAATTATTTGCTACCTCAGTGTTGCATCCCACATAGCAACATTTCTCTGGCCCAGATCTGGCCCACACAATCATGCTTTTGCTTGACCCACATACTGCAGTGAATTACGTTACATAATTGGACCAAGTCTGACTTCCATACAAGGGCCAAACATGAACCATATCTGGGCCAAGTCTCAGCCAAGTTAATAACCCATAACTGGGTCAGATATGTTGTTGTGTCATGACTGCAATGAATTTGATAAACCCGTGAAGCATTTCGCTTTATGGTCGTGCTTTTTCGCGAAGCAACCTGAGTGATAGAATTGTTTCTTTACTCAAAATTGGGACTGTACTGGGAAACACCATACACTCTTACATTCACATACACCCTCATACATTCCAGCCTATTTAATTCATCCAATTCACCTACAGCGCATGTCTTTGGACTGTGAGGTAAAACAGAGCACCCAGAGGAAACCCACACAAACATGGGAAGAATATGCAAACTCCACAGAGAAATGCCATCTGGCCCAGCGTGAACTCGAACCAGTGACCTTCTTCTTGCTGTGATGCGACAGTGCTAACAACTGAGCCACCGTTTCACCCAAGGATTAAACTGTAAAAGAGTATTATTGTCTACACAAATAAAAAAAAAAACACTACTGTACCTCCTCCCATGCCTCCTTCACTTCAAGGGGCTTTGATGAAATCCAGTGTGTTGTCGGTTTGTCTTACCCTGTAAGATTTTCTTACCTTCCATTCAAAATGTAGGTAGCACATTTTGATGCCCAACTAATCAGATTGTGCTATCAGCATAAATGTTGATTTGGAGTGGTGTGATATGAAGCTGTAATATTACCCTAACCCACCCCAATCTCTAACCCCAACCTTGGGAGTGGGAGATGTTTTTTGAGATCTCAAATTTCTCTCGCGAGTGTCATTCGGCTCTCCTGTTCTCACGCAAATCCACCAGAGGCCGCTGTCGACTGACTGACTGACCAACCGACCTATCCCACCACCCTCCCCCTTCCCTAAACCCAACCAATAGTGTTTTAAAAAAGCACAGATTGACTAGCCCATCGCCTTCCCTAAACCCAACCGCAGTGTTTTCAAAAGCAATCCAGAAAAAGAAAAGCCCTTACGGTAGCCTGATTATTACCACGTTTTCAGATTTTACCACATTCTCACCCTGTTATTTACTTGTTTATTTTATTTTTTGGAATTTGTTTTTGTCTTACCTGCTTTCTGGAACTGTTCTTCACCAGACTCGAACCCCGTTGTCGCGGTCATCTCCCCTCTGTGTCTCAAGTCTGCTGACGTACATGTCAAGCTACCAGACAAACTGGTAAGCGAGAAAAGGAACGGCATAATACCGCCTTGTATCATTCGTTTTAAAGATTAAATGTAGCCATACGTACTTCTGGCTACATAATATGCAATCTCCAGAAACATATATTGGTCTTATCAGTGTTATCAGGACGGGTCATCAATTGGACATTTTGGAGGCACAGAAATGAAATGCAAATGATCAATTATTGTGATATTTTGTCGTATTTTGGACTGTATAAATTGGTCAAACTGGAAAATAAATATTTAGAGTACATTTAAATAAATATTTAGAGTGCATTACACTGCCAAAAGTTATAACAAAGCAAGCAGGAGAGAGAGAGAGAGAGAGAGAGAGAGAGAGAGAGAGAGAGAGAGAGAGAGAGAAAAACATTGGCAGAACTAAAAGGTTTTTGTTATTGGCCAGCTTAAACCAGGATTTCCAGAGCAAGAATCTTGACAACATTCATGTTTGTACTTATAATTCCTAGTCTGTATAGGGGAATTACCAACCTACGTCAAACATGACGTTACACGGACCAGTTGCAATAGCAAACATGCCGTGTTGTGCGGTAGGATGCCAAAATCGATTTGAAGCAATGATTTCAGCAAAAACAGTTAAATATGGTTTATTAAACTGCGGACACTGAATGCTTAGAATAAAATGTAAAAATGTAAGTTCACATACCCTGCCATACAGGTGCAGTTTGCTGTCAGAATGCAGTTATTTTGCTTGTTGATGATTACCCAGGCCTTGTACAGTTCCGTCTTCTTTCCTTGTCTTTGGCTGGGCAGAACCTCGGTTTTTAGCACTACAAAGTTTTGAATCTGGTAATCATGGAACATTATTTCTTGCACATGACCACACAGAACAAAATTGTAGGCATCCAAAGACTTTTAGGCCTTTAACTTCTCTCTTCTAAAATCACTTTGAGTTTCAATGAGATAGTTGTATATTTCGGGCTGGATGCTTGGCCATTTCGTCTTATCCAATATCCATTGGGATATCCACGCTAAATGCATTATGTAAATAATATGTAATCAATATAACTTATCTCTAATACAACAACAAACTCTGTACCGCATCGGATGTCATTCCCTCGCTGTAAATGCTAGCACTCCTGTTTTTTTTCTGCAACCTCGATGCGCACGCATTGCTGAATGTTTACAAACCGGTAATTCGCCTATAGTCAGTTTATCATTTCTGGTCAATATTAAGCTAACATCTTAATTAATACTGCTCATATGTATCTTTTACCACCTGCTAAATACAGTTTGTCAAAATATTGCAGCCTAATATTGCAGTAATGCTGACTGTGTCTTATACTCTTTCTCCTCACAGTCTCCTCTATAGTGTTTTTTAAATATAGCATATAAAATTCAAACAGGTCCAATGGAGCAGAAAAGTGTGTACTGCAGTGGTTTGCTTGACACTAATGTAAAAGCAGACTTCATTCACCCCAATGGAAAGCACATTTACCCTGTCTGAATAGTTTAGCTCCTATATAGTGCAGTATGTGAAAAAGAGACTGATTTTAAAAGCTGCTTCAGCATCTATTTATACTATAGTGAAGAGTGCAGAACACTTCAGACTGTAAAGAGCATTTGATTGAGATGATTTGATTCGATGAGAAGCTGAAGTGTAGCGTGATGTCATCAAAATTACTGAAATAAAAGATTGTAAGATTTGAAAGCATATTTTTTTATCCTTTATGCATGGCTCACTTAAGATAGCTATGGATAGGCTTAAGATGATTATTATTAAAATCATCGTGGCTCAGTGGTTAGCACTGCCACCTCACAGCAAGAAGGTCACTGGTACGAGTCTTGGATCAGTTGGCATTTCTGTGTGGAGTTTGCATGTTCTCCCCCACTTCAGTTTTCCCCACAGTCCAAAGACATGCGCTATAGGTGAACTGAGTAAACAAGATTGGCCCTATTGTATGAGTGTGTGTGTAAATAGACGAAGGGAAATGAATGAATAAATGTTTGTGCTCTACGTTTAGGTATTTTTTCTTCTAAAGTAATGTTACTGTACACATATTATGGGATGTTTTGGCCAAATATCTACATTAGCAAGTCAACCTGACCAATAGGAATGAACCGCAAACCATAGAAAGGGAAAATTACATGCAGGTGAATTACAGCAATGACTTTTTCTAAATGAGCTGTGCACTGAAGGAAGGTAATAATAATAATAATAATAATAATAATAATAATAATAATAATAATAATAATAATATACTACTACTACTACTACTACTACTACTAATAATAATAATAATAATACTGATAATGATAATAATAATACTGATAATAATAATAATAATAATAATAATAATAATAATAATAATAACAATAATATTAATGATACTACTACTACTACTACTAATAATAATAATAATAATACTGATAATAATAATACTATTAATAATAATAATAATAATAATAATAATACTGATAATAATAATAAATATAATAATACTGATAATAATAATACTAATAATAATAATAATAATGATACCACTGATAATAATAATATAATAATAATAATAATAATAATAATAATACTGATAATAATAATAATAATAATAATAATAATAATAATAATAATAATAATAATAATATACTACTACTACTACTACTACTAATAATAATAATAATACTGATAATGATAATAATAATACTGATAATAATAATAATAATAATAATAATAATAATAATAATAATAATAATAATAATAATAATAATAATAATAACAATAATATTAATGATACTACTACTACTACTACTACTAATAATAATAATACTGATAATAATAATACTATTAATAATAATAATAATAATAATAATAATACTGATAATAATAATAAATATAATAATACTGATAATAATAATACTAATAATAATGATACTACTGATAATAATATAATAATAATAATAATAATAATAATAATACTGATAATAATAATAATAATAATAATAATAACAATAACAATACTACTACTACTACTAATAATAATAATAATAATAATAATAATATTAATAATAATAATAATAATAATAATAATAATAATAATAATACTAACAATACTACTACTACTACTACTACTACTACTAATAATAATAATAATAATAATAATAATAATACTAATAATAATAATGATAATAATAATAATAATACTAATAATAATACTAATAATGATAATAATAATAATAATAATAATAATAATAATAATAATAATAATAATAATAATAATAATAATAATAATAATGATGATAATAATAATAATACTAATAATAATAATACTAATAATAATAATGATAATAATAATAATAATAATAATAATAATAATAATAATAATAATAATAATAATAATAATAATAATCAATCTGTAGACCAATAGGTAGACCATGATTTAAATTGAATTAACTTAATTAAATATTTTGAAAATCTTTGTTTTGAAAAAAAAAGCAACATTTTTTGTACTATAAAATTAAAGTAAAGTGCTTCTTTCGACTAAAATAAATAGTAACTATAGGTTTTGCAGTTGCTAGTTATTTTATTTGGTAACACTTTACAATAGCAGTACTTGAACAATGATGTAATAGTATGTAAACTAAACATCACTTTATTATGAACAATGAGTTAATGCATGTACTAATCATACATGATTAACTAACTTTAACTACAACATGAGTCACATGAGTTCATGTGTGAATAATGGCTACCTTAATTACATGTTAGTACATGCTTGTTATTTAATTATTGTATTAATTACCACATTAGGTTATGCTTAAAGAGCCCCTATTATGGGTTTTTGAAAATGACCTTCTATGCAGTGTGTAACACAGCACTAATGGAATGGAAACATCAAGCTGAGGTTTAAATCTGAATTATTGATTCTTTAATGAAATAGTCAACTGATGTTGGGTTCAGATCTTTTGCTTGAATGTGTCAACGTTGATATGGTACATGACCAAATATGAAGTGCCAGTTCCAGTAAATACGGGATCACGGGACTGATCATGACACAAAGATGACGATCACTGACAGATGGAGATTCTGCTTCTGGGAATAAAGGGTTGAAGTTCATTTTTACAACAATACCACAGTATAGCCAACCATGTGCTGTGTTTGTTCCTGCCATTATTTGGATTTTTGATACTATAACCTACGCTGCAACGTGGGATTTGCCGGCCATTTGTCTCTGTCTCGTGCTGAACCCAGTCGACCAATCACAACAGACTGGGTCATCGAATCAATCAATCAGCGCAGATTAGCCTCTAGCAAAGGAAGGGGTTTGGGAACAAATGAATCGCTGAACAAATCATATAGGTGTTGTTGGAATAATTAGGTAAATATAAATGCATATTATAAGACAATAAAAGTGTTTTTTGACCTCGCATGCATATCAGCTTGTTGTTGGAGACCCCCAAAACCAAAATATGACCTTTTATAATGCAAAATAGGGGTTCTTTAATTTAACCATTATGCACTCATGATATGTTAATGCATAATTATGTCATGACTTTACCTGTAGGGGCACATCATCATTAACCCATTCTTAACTACTCATGAACCCCTTATACATGTCCGTCTAGTGCAGTGGTGGGCAAACTTTTTAGACCCGAGGGCCACATCAAGTTTTGCAAACCAAGTGAAGGGCCACATGTCAAATCCTTCAAAAATTAACTTTTATTTATAGTGGGAGTATGCATGGAACATGTAATATTGGAGAGAAATGTGTCACATTAACACACATTTTTAAAATAGTTATTATTGAGTCATATTTACAAGTCAAATTAATTTGCACTGCTATTTATATTTACTTATCAATCATCATAAAACAATAAAATAATCCATTATAAAATATAATAATATTAATAATAATAAAAATAATGTAATAATTTTTACATGGAGAATAGAAGATATTGTCTGATAGAAAAAAATCTCAAATTAACACATTAAAAATAATTAGAATGTTTGCGTGAAAAATGCCGACTTACAGTTGCAATCAGAATTATTCAACCCCCTGATTTATTAGCCCCCCTGTTTATTTTTTTCCCCAATTTCTGTTTAACGGAGAGAACATTTCTTCAACACATTTCTAATCATAATAGTTTTAATAACTCATTTCTAATAACTGATTTATTTTATCTTTGCCATGACGACAGTAAATAATATTTTACTAGATATTTTTCAAGACACTTCTATACAGCTTAAAGTGACATTTAAAGGCTTAACTAGGTTAATTAGGTTAACTACGCAGGTTAAGGTAATTAGGCAAGTTATTGTTTAACGATGGTTTGTTCTGTAGACTATTGAAAAAATATATAGCTTAAAGGGGCTAATAATTTTGACCTTAAAATGGGTTTTAAAAAATTAAAAACTGCTTTTATTCTAGCCGAAATAAAACAAATAAGACTTTCTCCAGAAGAAAAAATATTATCAGACATACTGTAAAAATTTCCTTGCTCTGTTAAACATCATTTGGGAAATATTTAAAAAAGAAAAAAAAATTCAAAGGGGGTTGAATAATTCTGATTGCAACTGTACACTGTAAAAAATGGCACGGTAAAAAACTGCAAAAATGCTACAGTAAAAATCCGTAATCTAGTTAACAGTATGTTACCTTAATATATACGGTGAATAACCGTAAATTGACTTTCCCAGAATTCCCTGTATGGCACATCACTTTTATGCTTTTTGTTGACACCACTATGGATCTTTTTAGTTGTTTCCTCATCAGTAATGTTCATTAGAGATTTATGTTACATCTAATGTTGATAAACAATGTTTATTTCATAACTTTAATTTCATGCGTGGTATCATACTGGTGTTTAGTAACTGTGTGAATGACACTGAGCACCTTCTATAAACGGATACTCTTTTCTGCTTGTGGGAAAAGTTGTTTGTGATGAGCTTTGGTTCATTCTCATCACCACCTGCATACGGCTGTGTTAACCTGTCTATCCGTGTAACAAAAGATGTGTAGATGTTGCAAATCAATATACAAACATATTACCTCTATAAATTAAAGATATACGGTAGATTACTGTAAAAATGAGAAATTTTTACGGTTTGTACCGTACTTTTAACGGTTAAATACTGGCAACCACAGCTGCCAGTTTTTACCGTAAATTTTACGGATTAATTTTTTACACTGTAGGTTCTAGTCTTTAAAAACAGCAATAGTTTCTTGGCATATTAGACATACCGCTTTCTGTCCGATATTGGTGAAGAAGTATTTTTGTTGTCCATTCCTCCTTAAACACACGACATTCAGAGTCAATTTTTCTTTTTTTGCCTGACTGATTTTCAGTCATTAACGGTCGAGTGCATTTTAATATCCGAGAGTGTGTTCTAATTTTACTGGTTGCACTAACTGTACCGCGTGTAATACTGCCATCAAATGGCATTCACTTGTATTGCATCATTATTTTACTAATTCTGAAACCAAACCGTTACTCAGAAGCAGCATTTTAAAAACTCCCTCGCGGGCCGGATGAAAGAGTTTAGCGGGCCGCATATGGCCTACAGGCCGTAGTTTGCCCACCTCTGGTCTAGTGCATTTACACTGAATAACAATAGAAAAGTGTTCTGTCAACATCATTATGAACAGTTTAAACACAGGAGTTCATGAGTAGTTAAGGATGAGTTATTGGTGATGTGCCCCTCCAAGTAAAGTCATGACATAATTATACATTAACAGCTCATGAGTTGATGTTAGATACATTTAGCTTAAACTTAATTGTTAATTAATTCATTAATTAACAACATGTACTAACAAGTAATTAAGGTAGCCGTAATTCACACATGAACTCATGTGACTCATGTTGTAGTTAAAGTTAGTTCATGATTAGCACATGCCTTAACTCATCATTTGTTCAAAATAAAGTGATGTTTAATTTACATATTAATACATCATTATTCATGTACTGGTATTGTAAAGTGTTACCTTTTATTTTCAAGATCTGAGGTAAACTATCTGCTGGTGCTTTCAGTATGGCTACAAATATCACGAATAGCATATCACGAATAGAAAACTGAATAGCAGTATAATAGCAGGGAAAATCTAAAGCAGAATCAATGGCGACTAACTCGTATTGGTCCTGATGTCATTTATGCACCAGTTTCTGCATGTTTCAAAGGAAGGTCTCTTGTGCCTATCTTAATTAGTAATTCGTTAGGCATTTAATGAGATTGATAGGGTGGGAAATTTATTGCAAATTATTCTGGGAGAAAGTTATGCGGCACTTTTCTGTGATTGGCTGATGTCATTGCTATAAAGTCCATCTGTAATGCGTGCAAATGCCACACAAATTGGTTAAAGCAGTGAAAATGGATAAAATACTTATTAAGTGAACTCACCCACTCAAATATCAGCACTTGCGTCCGCATTGAAATGAACTGGAAATGATGATTGAGGCAGTTTTTGGCGAGCTCTCAGCTTGAAGAGATAAAGCACACATCCATGCTGAGATCATCCATAATTCTGCGGTGTTTACCAAAAACTTGACAACTGATGGGCTGAAAATGGAATAGGAAGCTATTCAAATTATTTTAGAATTTAGTTAAGAAATAAAATACTTCAGTTATTAAAACAGTAATCAGATAACATGTCACACTTTAAAATAATCATCATTACTGTAAAGTGTGACTAATCAGTTTCATTAGTTAATGTATTCACTAACATGAACTAAAAAGAACAATACTTGTAGAGAATTTATTAATCATAGTTCAACATTTACCAATGTCTAACTATAATCCAAAGTCATGCTTGTTAACATTAATGTACTATGAGTTAACATGAACTATCAATGAACAACTTTATTTTAATTTACTATTGTTAACTAACATGAACAAATACTGTAATAAATGTATTATTCATTGTTTGTTCATGTTACAACAAACCCTAACCAACATTAACTAATACAACCTTATTGTAAAGTGCTACCCTGTTACGACCTCTTTTTAAAAAAGAAAGCAACATAAAAGAATTGAGTAAACATGATAAACGTTTTAAATCAATTTATTCTTGCCTAACACAAAATAACGATGCCATTTTTACCCAAAGACAATGAATAAATTTGTAGATACAATATTCATGTTAAAGTACTGGCTGACTTTAATTCAATTCAATTCAATTCATCTTTATTTGTATAGCGCTTATACAATGTAGATTGTGTCAAAGCAGCTTCACATGGAAGATTATAGTGAATTGAAACAGAGTCAGTTCAGTTTTCAGAGATTAAGTTCAGCTCAGTTTAGCTCAGTTCAGTGTGGGTTAATAATCACTACTGTGAGTCCAAACACTGAAGAGCAAATCCATCGATGCGCAGCTCTACAGATCCCGAACCATGCAAGCCAGTGGCGACAGCGGCGAGGAAAAAACTTCACCAATTGGAGAAAACGAAGATTTTAAAAAACCTCGAGAGAAACCTGGCTCAGTTGGGCACGACCATTTCCCCTATGGCCAAACGTCTTGTGCAGAGCTGCAGTCTAGGCGCAGGAAGCTGGACCTCAGCGAAGACTCGTCTGTCCTAGGAGCGTCACAGGAGTCAGTCTCTTGCTCTCACTCCACGATGACCACCACAGCAGCTGCTCAGGATACGGCCTGGTCCAGAGAACCTTGGGATCATCTCGTCGCTGGTCTCGGATCGCGTCAGTGGCACTGCATAGTCTGAGGGCCTCGAGATGAGTACCCCCAGGTGGAAATACAGAATAAGGAGAATAATTAGCGTAGCTGCTGTTCCTACCACAAAATCAAAATCATACCACAAAAGGAAAAACATGTGTGGGGCACATCATGCGTCATACCGTTATGTAATGCATTGAGTGTATGCTTTGCTAAAAAGATAGGTCTTTAATCTAGTTTTGAAGAGTGAGAGTGTGTCTGAGCCTCGGACATTATCAGGAAGGCTGTTCCAGAGTTTAGGGGCCATAAATGAGAAGGCTCGACCTCCTTTACTCAACTTCGATATTCTAGGTACTACCAGAAGCCCTGAGTTTTGAGATCGTAAAGAGCGGGTTGGGATGTAGCGAGACAGGAGGTTGGTTAGATAAACAGGAGCTAGATTATTTAAAGCTTTATAGGTAAGGAGTAATATTTTAAATTCAATACGAAACTTAACAGGCAGCCAGTGTAAGGAGGATAAAATTGGGGTGATATGATCATATTTTCTAGATCTGGTAAGAACTCTGGCAGCTGCATTTTGCACTAGCTGAAGTTTGTTTAAAGAGGATGCTGGGCAACCGGCAAACAGAGCATTACAGTAGTCTAGCCTAGAAGTCATGAAAGCATGAACTAGCTTTTCTGATTCTGATATGGATAGCATACTTCGCAATTTAGCAATATTTCTCAGATGAAAGAAGGCAGTTTTTGTGACATGGGATATATGATTTTCGAAAGTTAAATTGCTGTCTAATATGACACCCAGACTTTAACTGTTCTCATTCTCATTTAACATGTGATATGCCGTCAGACGGATTTACTCCCTCACTTGCAGCAAGATTAGTTTTTTTGGGTGAATTTTTTTTACCCTGGCAACACTGGGTTGTTCATACTACAGAGATATAGATGGAAATGGCCGCTCTGTCTTTACACTTTTGCTGATTTTCATTCAGGACCTGAATATTGATTCTGGCTCCTGCTTCTGTTATAATCAATCACTGACCATTGGCAGTGTGAGCTCAGGTTAATGATGCCTTCCTCCAGCTGTCCTGTATTGCCCAGTGCTTAAAGGACAAAAAATGTCTGCTGTAACATTGTATATATAAAATAATGCTACTGTTTACACATTAAGGGAAATATCTGGAAAAATAGGTGATGCGGTGGCGCAGTGGGTATCGCTCTCGCCTCACAGCAAGAAGGTTGCTAGTTCAAGCCTCGGCTGGGTAAGTTGGCGTTTCTGTGTGGAGTTTGCATGTTCTCCCCGTGTTCACGTGGGTTTCCTCCGGGTGCTTCGGTTTCCCCCACAAGTCCAAAGACATGCGCTATAGGTGAATTGGGTAAGCTGAATTGTTCGTAGTGTATGTGTGTGATTGGGAATGTATGAACTGACCTAGCCGCTGGAACTCGAACCAGCGACCATCTTGCTATGAGGTGACAGTGCTAACCACTGAGCCATTGTGTTGCGGTGTGAAGTATATATAAAGTATATACAGTGTGCTGCACATACTGTATAGATAATATATTTTGGTGCATTTTGGTTGGAGTGTGGTCACCAGACATAAGATAATACATGCATTGTTAAAAAACTAATTAAAAGTAATGTAATATATATATATATATATTTTTTTTTTTATTTCATATATATATATATATATATATATATATATATATATATATATATATATATATAGTTTCATTGATTTTTCTTCTTTATTACATTTTTATTATGTTTTTTTTACTAAAATATTAATTTTGTGCACACATTTTTGGACTGTGATTGGATTGTTCTGTTAGATTATTTCCAGATTTGGCTTTAGCACTGTCTAATATAATGTATACATAAATATAATATTGTATAGCATCCTATAGTAAATATATAATTTAAAAAGAGAGATCTGTAATATATATAATAATAATAAAAATATTGCTGCATTTTATTGAATCAAATTATCTTTTCTAGTCTTCTCAACTTACATGAAGTTAAACTTTGTATAACTTAAAAAAATGAGTTAATGCAACATAATAAAAAGCTAATATTTGTTGTCTTGACTTTTGTCATTACTTTTTTAGTGTATATTTAAAAACAAATCATATATATTAATTATATAATATGTACACAGTTGAAGTCAGAATTATTCGCCCTCTTTTGAATTATTATTTTTTTTTTCTATTTCCCAAATAATGTTTAACAGAGCAAAGAAATTTTCACAGTATGTGTGATAATGTTTTTATTTTGAAGAAAGTCTTATTTGTTTTATTTCAGCGTATTTCAGCAATATTGACAGCGTGATTTTTTTTAAGTGAATTAAATTATTGGTGGAGACATTTCAATAGTTGGTCCTCCTCCGCGTCCCTTTCGTCCATGCTAAATCTACGCCCCTGCTTTTTAGCAAGACGCTCCTCATGTAGCCGTTCGCAATTTCCTGTTTGTTATTGTGGGCGTTCCGCTTTGGTTCGGTTGCACTATTCTGATTGGGCAGTACGAAAGTGTGCTCACTCGATTGGCTAGTAAGGCTGTCACACACAGACGACTGTCACACACAAGACGGCAGTCATGCATTTGCTCTGAGCAGGGGAGGTTAAATAATATATATGTCATATCGCAGCCTCTTGCGATTTAGCTGATCGCAATTTTGGATCCTCACAATTTTGGAATCCAGTCGCTGGCCAGATTGAACGGCTCAGCGGGCCGGATTCGGCCTGTGGGCCGCCAGTTGATGATCAGTGCTCTAGGTGCTCCGGTTTCCCCCACAGTCCAAAGACATGTGGTACAGGTGAATTGCTAGGCTAAATTGTCCATAGTGTATGTGTGTGAATGAGTGTGTGTGTTTGTTTCCCAGTGATGGGTTGCAGCTGGAAGGGCATCCGCTGTGTAAAACATATGCTGCATAAGTTGGCGGTTCATTCCGCTGTGGCGACCCCAGATTAATAAAGGGACTAAGCCGAAAAGAAAATGATTGAATGAATGAATGAATATATAATGAATAAATGAATGAATATAATATAATATTATATTTACTTCTTTGCTGGAGCAAACAAGACACAAGATATTGTAAGGGCAGGAAGCAGCAGCTCATTTAAAAAAGATATTATGTTTTTTGCTTCTGTGCAAAAAAGGGGGCTTTTTTAGCATGATATGACATCTAATTTAGTCTTTTATGTTAATTATCCCAAAAACAGTTGGAAGCTGCTATTATCCACATTCTGCCCTAGATGAGTGTTTCATGAATATATTGTGTAATCAAAACAATTACTATGCCACCACCTTCGCCTACGAATATTAAAAATATTAATCCAAAACAGCAAATCGAATCAAATTATAACCCCGACATGAAATTACACTCTCTTGTAAATTGTTTTGATTGTCTAAATCAACTGTAAAGTTTGCGAGATGCAGAACACAACTATCCAGCGTCCCACTGAACAGACTGTCTTATCTCTCAAACTCTTGTTTTCATTTCCGTCAAACCGAATATGCAGCCTGAGGACCACTGCAGATCATAAGATCCAGTTCCCACTCTGACAGTGGCCCGACCCTGGACTGACCTCTACTCTGGAGCTCACTGGACACTTCAGCTGATCAGTTTTGTCAGCTCAATCAGAGATCTGCCCCGTCTGCAGTTTAGCCTGGAGCTCAGTGTCTCTCAGCAGGTGTGTGACTCTGACAGCAGCATGAGGCATGTCACTGCGCTCCGGATAGATGACTGTATTGACCTCAGATGTTCACCAGAGGCCTGCTTTATGACATGTCAAACTGCACAATTTATCCCCAGCTACATAAAATATGTTCTAGGAGCATTTTGCTAACATACCAATTAAGTTAAGTAAAAAACATGATTATTGAATGTGCTCTTAATATTCAAAGCGAGAATAAGATACAAGTGGACATGCTGGTCTGTGAATAGAGTTAAAGGAATAGCTCACCCAAAAATTTAAATCCTCCAAAAATTTATTTACGATTTACTTGTTTCCAACCATTTTAAATTTATTTCTTACGTTGAACACAAAAGAAGATATTTTGAAGAATGTTGGAAACCTGTTAAATATTGACTTTTAATTGTTTGTCCTACTATGGAAGCCAATGGTTAATGGCTGTACTGACCTCACATCTTCATCAGAGGCCTGCTTTATGACATGTCAAACTGCACAATTTATCCCCAGCTACATTTATCCCCATTGTTTTGCTAACATTCCCATTAAGTTAAATAAAAAACATTATTTCTGAATATTCTCCCAACATACATAGCGACAATATGATGCAAGAGGACATGCTGTGCTATACATGAAATTAAAGAGATAGTTCACGCAAAATAAAAATTCGGTGATAATTTATTTCCATTTTTAGTTAATTTCTTACGTTGAACACAAAAGAAGATATTTTGATAAATGTTGGAAACCTGTAATTATTGACTTCCATTTGTATTTCCTACTATGGATTCCAATGGTTAATGGTGTCATGGCCACACAAGGAAGACAATGGAGGTTAAGACTTTCAAGTATTTATTCAAGCGAAACAGCAACAACAAATTGTGAAGCAGGTAAGTGATGAAGCAAAGTATGTTGAGTCCAGTTCAGTGATAAAACCACACACACACTTATTAGACACTTCCCTTTAGCAGGCTGTTTGTATCCACAGGAGAACGGGGGACATCCATGGAAGAGCACAGGAGATAACAGGGGAACACAGGAGAGCCGATGAGGAAGGACCATCTGACTTTGATTCCAGCCGGTGAGTGACTTGGGTACCAGGTGTGGGCAGTTAGTATTCAGGTGATGGTTCACGTGAGTATTGTAACGTGAGTGTGGTGGTTGGTGATTGGCTGAGGTGGTTGGGACTGCGGGAACGTACCCCCTCTCCACTGGTGACTCCAGGCATGCTAGAACAGCGGCACGGACAGCCTTGAGGTCGGGGAGCAGGACGGTCAGTATCAGTGGTGGAATTCTTCGAAGAGGGTAGGATCTAGGATATTGTTGCGGGAAGCCAATGACCTCTCCTCGGGACCGAATCCTTCCCAGTCAATCAGGTACTGGAGTTGGTCGTCCCGCTGCCGGGAGTTGAGAACCTCTTTGACCCAATAGATGTTATCGCCAAAGACTTCGGTTGGTTCTGGAGGAGGAGGCGGTTCTGGTTCTGTGGATGGAGAGGAAATGGGGTCAGAGTAGGGTTTAAGGAGGGAAACATGAAAGGTAGGTAAAATCCGATAGTGTGGGGGTAAATTAAAACAGTAAGTGACAGGGTTAATCTGTGAGTGAATGGTGAATGGTCCTATGTAGCAGGGACGGAGGCGAATGTGCCAGGTTGAGAGCCATACCTTGACTCCCGGACTGTAATTAGGGTTTGGTAACCTGTGGCGGTTGGCGGCTTCAGTGTACCTCTGTACTGCCTGCTGGAGATGGACATGTGCTGAGTCCCACACTCTCTCGCAACCAATGGTCTACCGCAGGCACTTCAGAGGTCTCGCCGATCCAAGGGAACAGGGATGGTTGGTAACCTAGAACATATTGAAATGGGGTTAGACCTGTAGAGGTTTGGCGAAGAGAATTCTGAGCGTATTCGCCCCCTGGTAGATACTGGCTCCAGGCTTCTTGGTGGCACGCACAGTACATCCGGATGAGAGACTGATGGTACAACCCAGGAGTTGGACGAGCGCCCGCCAGACCATGGAGATAAATTGGGGTCCTCGATCGGAAACAATGTCTTCGGGGAGTCCATAATTACAAAATACATAATGGAAGAGGGCTTCGGCCGTTTCTAGTGCCGAGGGAAGGTTTTTGAGAGGTATCAATTTAAAGGCTTTGGAGAGTCGATTAACAACTACAAGGATGGTAGTATAACCTTGTGATCTTGTGATGGTGGTAAGTCAGTGGCAAAGTCTACCCCCAAATGGGTCCAGGGTCGGCGGGGAACAGGTAACGGTTGTAGTTTACTTTCCGGTAGGTGACGAGGAGTGGTGGTGATGTCACAGACCGAGCAACCCTTGACGTATTGGACGACATCCTTCTTTATGTTGGGCCACCAATACTTTTGCCTGAGAAGCGAGATAGTTCGCCTGTTCCTGGGTCTCCTGAGCCGAGGGAGGTGTGCATACTGTCCAGTAGCTGGAGACGGAGCCTGGTAGCTATGTAGCCAAGATCTGGGGGGAGTTCAGGAGATGCTGGCTCGTGCACTGTTGCAGTACGGATCTCCTCGTCCAATTCCCAAAGTATAGGCACCTGGAAGACAGAGGGAGGTAAAATAGGTTCCAGTGAGTTCACAGTTGGATCGGGTAAGTATTTTCGAGATAAAGCATCTGCTTTCACATTCTTGTGTCCAGGTTGGTAGGTGATTTGCAGTGCTTAATTTGTGAATTGCGAGGTCCCGGAACAGATCGGGGTAACGGATCGGGCATGTTACCAGAGGATGAAGTGATGGCAACCTAAGTTGGGCGGGGGTGGGGGGTGGATTGCTGTGGTGGTGTATGGCGGAAAGGTGTCGCGGATGAAAGTGAAGAGGGTTCCATTACTGAACCCTTTAGGGGAGATCACGTACCTGAGGAAGGAGATGGTGGACTTGTGAAATTCACATTTTTCAGCTTTGAGGTTAAATTGATTCTCTCTAAAGTGTTGGAGGATTTGTTAAACGTGGGATTGGTGTTCAGTCAAGTTCTGGGAGTAAATCTGGATATCATCGATGTATACTATGGTAAACCTGTGGAAGAAGTCTCTGAATATCTCATTCATGAAGTTTTGAAAGATGGATGGACTGTTGGCTAGCCCATAGGGCATCATTCATAGTGGCCAGTAGGGGTCATGAATGCTGTCTTCCAGACAGAACTAGGGTCTGGACTCTGCCACCAAAACAAGAATTAACAAAAGCGGAGTGGCAGAACCCTGACAAAATGAGAAAGAACTACTTGATTGCTACTACTTGAAACATGATTAAAAATGTTTTTTGTAGTGTATGCTGTAGCATTCATTAACAAAGTGTTTTAAATACTATAATATACAGTATTCAGAATAATTAACTTTACTGTAATATGGTTCGAAAACACTATATTATTCACTATAAAATACTATAGTATTTTTTTTTCATGTGAGCTGGCTCAAATAAAATGTTAAAGGAGTATTTAATACTTTTAGTGAAGTAATATTTTTTTTTAATTTGGCTGTTTAGACCCGACAAAACACGACAGAAATTATATTAATCATATTAATTATCATATTAATCATATTAATCTTCTTTAAAATATATGTAGATCCTGAATCACTGATATGTGTAGGATTTGAGTCACAGTTCTAAAGTTCAATTTCAAACGGTTTATTTTATGTTCAAGAACTAAGGTGAACTATCTGCTGCTGCTTTTAGTAGTATGGCAATAAATGTCATGTAAAATGGCATTCAAACTCACATGATTAGCATTTAACACCGAATTAAGCACATGAGGTTTACCTAAGGTGATTATTGTCAGTTTATCCTGTTGTTTAGCTGCAAGAAATAGAAGTTTCAGGTGTTTGCTAGAACAAAACCTTCTTTTAATATGGAAAATATTCCTTCTTTTGTATGCCGTTGCTTCTATTTAGAGCACGACATAAATCAGCCTTTAGGCTCGATAGTCAGGCACATTCCTGTTGATGTCGCCAATCTTGCAACCTGCGCTTGCGTGTGTTTTGAACCAGGAGTGCAATACCTACTTCAACCACTTGGTGTCAAAATTACATACTGCATCTTTATCTACTGGCCTATTATTAAGATGTTAACTGTTCATTAGTACCTAGAAAGTATGATTCTATTCTGCATCCCTAATCACACTCAAAACCTAAACCCCAACTTCTACCTTACTATTAATAAACAGCTAATTAGTAGTTTATTAAGTTAGTAGTGTTAGTTAATGCTTTAATAATACTGTGAATTATGACCTATTTATATTTAACAGTCAGGTTATATATTCTACAAGCAACAACAAAACATTTTGAACAGAAAATAAAATGTTCATCGCCACAGTTCATCGCCTTTGAACCTAAAAACAAGTCTTCCGCGTTATTGTCCCTACTTCCTGATTTCCAATTAGTCACGTAAAAACTCTGTTTCTATGAGAGTTTCAGAAGGGAATTAAATTTAGTGCTGACCATCGGCTCACAGCGGTGTCTGCAGCCATCAGTACAGAGAGAGCCAATGACCATGAAATGGTCACACGGTAACAGCCTGACCCCAATTTTAGCTGTAAAAAGACTAAATTGCAGAGAGGGCTTGGAGGCTTTTAATTGGTCTATTACATGAGCAGAGGAATAGTGCAAGATATTGAACAGAGCTGCTGCACTTTCAAACCTTTTCATAACAGAGAAAAAAGAAATGAGGCTTTGGATTATTACTTGAGTTGCAGGATGACACTGAGAATCGGAAACTCAGGCCTCACTCCAGATGAAGAGACTTTAGACAGTTCCTGCAGAGCATCTGAAATACTGATGCACCCAGGGTGAATGATGCCTTTTTCAATTCAATTCAATTCAATTCAATTCAGTTCAATTTTATTTTATTTACATAGCGCTTTTCTCAATAATTATTGTTTCAAAGCTGATTTACAAAAGGTGCACATTACTGCATTAGTTAAATTCGAAAAAGTTAAGGTTAATAATTACCATAACTTTATTAGTTATAAATAACTTTAACTAATTAACTAGTAGCTATAAGCTTTTAACAGTTAAAGTTACTATAAATAAACATAGTTAACAAGTCAAATCAAGGCACATTCACAAGATATAAACATTCAGAACGGTTTCACCACTCCTCTGCATGCTGCACACAAATCAGTAATGCTTTGTAAAAAAGTACTCTTAACACACACACACACACACACACACACACACACACACACACACACACACACACACACACACACACACACACACACACACACACACACACACACACACACACACACACATTTATATTATAGCTCCCCTGTTAATTTTTTTCCCCAATTTCCGTTTAACGGAGAGAAGATTTTTTCAACACATTTCTAAACATAATAGTTATGATAATATAATATAATATATATATATACTAGAAATATATATACCAGAAATAATACACATAATATACAGTGCTCATACAATATTATATTTGTGCATATATACAGTAGATTAGTCAGTACTGAAGCCAAATCTGGAGCTAATCTAACAAAATAACTTATACTGTAATAACGGTCCAACAATTAGTACACCCAGGTTTATATGTTAAAATTTTAAAATAGCTTATTTTACAGTAAATTTTGTTTATTATTATATTGCAGTGTGTAAGTTATTTTGTTTGTTTGTTTGTTGTTGTTTGTTGTGTTTGTTTTTGCCAATATTTCGCTTGAATGCATTTAAATGTATTACATTTCATTAGATGTTCAGTGATTAAAATGTTATTTTATTAAATATATCCATTTAATACATTTGTTTTGTTAGCACCAAAATATATTAATATTTTCTGAAAAATGGATAAAAATATTAATTTATGCAGAGCACTGTATGTATATATATTTATACTGTATAAAAGCTCTGGATATTTATATAAATGTAAAAATATACTTTTTTTATTCTTGAAACTATTGATTAAACCTACAGTTCAGCATTTTTTCTCATAAATTGCTTAAAAAGACAAAGACATTTCAGGCATAAAGAACACTATTTTTACTTTCTAAAATGTTTATTATTTTGAAAAATTGTGTTAAAAAACATCTCTGTTAAATAGCAATTTTGAAATATTTGAAAAAAAAATGGCTAATAACACAGAAAGGCTAATTACTTTGACTTTTAAAAATTATTCAGACTCTCTCTCTCGCTCTCTCTCTCTCTCTCTCTCTCACTCTCCCTTTCTATATATATATATATATATATATATATATATATATAGTTGAAGTCAGAATTCGTACCCCCCCCCCCTGAATTATTACCCCCCCTGTTTATTTTTCCCCCAATTTCTGTTTAACAGAGAGAAGATTTTTTCAACACATTTCTAAACATAATAGTTTTAATAACTCATTTCTAATAACTGATTTCTTTTATCTTTGCCATGATGACAGTAAATAATATTTGACTAGATATTTTTCAAGACACTTCTATACAGTTTAAAGTGACATTTAAAGGCTTAACTAGGTTAATTAGGATAACTAGGCAGGTTAGGGTAATATGGCAAGTTATTGTATAACGATGGTTTGTTCTGTGGACTATCAAAAAAAATCAGCTTAAAGGGGCTAATAATTTTGACCTTAAAATGGTGTTTAAAAAATGAAAAAACTTTTTTTATTCTAGCCAAAATAAAACAAATAAGACTTTCTCCAGAAGAAAAAATATTATCAGACATACTGTGAAAATTCCCTTGCTCTGTTAAACATCATTTGGGAAATATTTAAAAAAGAAAAAAAAAATTCAAATAAGGGCTAAGAATTCTGACCTCAACTATATATATATTGAATTTGATCTGTCATGCACATTCTGCGTAGACATACAGAGTTTTATGCTGTTTTGCGTTTATTTATCTATTCCGTGATCTAATTAGGAGATGATGTGCACATAAAGCTGTATGTTGTCCTGCTTATATTTATCAAACAGTGACACTGCCCATCCCTATGGCCAAAACAAGCTGTGTTCCTGAGTGAACTGATGGGGGATTGTTCTGCTCCACTTCACAAGAGGAAGGATAATTTTAGGACAGTCATTTACGTACGGCACTTTTATCTACAAAAACAACTGCTTATTCCATGTCTCATACACCATTTTTATGGCGTTGCACATGCACAGTACGTTCCAGCTTCAGTTTTCAAGATTTCAGTTTCATGTTTTTGCATATCCTCTTGATCAGATTAGAATAAAACCTACATAACTCCACTACACAACTCCTCTCAATCCAATTAAAATTAAATTCTGATCAACTTCAATTGGACTGAAAGGGTTTCACAAGAATGATTTTTCTGTCTGAATGAGCCATCAATGTGGGGTGTTTTTAATGTCGTTGTATTGACACACTACCTGACAAAAGTCTTGTCGTTGATCCCAGTTGTAAGGGCAACAAATAAGTGAAGTTTATTTATAAACTAATTTGGAGAGGATCACGTGATTATGATTGAACACGGCTGGTTACGCATTAACCATGTATGACCAACCAATCAGACGATCCCTAACCCACTATAAAGAGCCAGGGTTTCTTACTACAGTCATCTTCGTTTTGAAGAATCCCCCCCTTCCACCCCTTCTCCTCCACCTTTCCTTTCATAGGGCGGCACGGTGGCCCAGTGATTAGCACTGTTGCCTCACAGCAAGAACGTCACTGGTTCTAAGTCCTTTAACAGACTGTCTGTCGTTTCTGTGCGAAGTTAGCATGTTCCCTCTGTGCGCGCGTGGGTTTCCCCTGGGTTCTCCGGTTTCCTCCCACATTCCAAAAACATGCACCACAAGTTAATTGATCAATCAAAATTTAGCACTAGTCAAACTTTTATCCATCAGCATATCTCTTTATAGCAATTATTTTCTGTCAACAACTCTTATCAAAAAGGGGGGAGTTCTCGAGATCTACCTGAGCTCAAAGCTCCCCTCTCGCCCTGCAAACGGTAGGGAGCCCAGGTCTCAAGGACCTTTTGGGCTCAGGGCTCTCTCCCGGGACAGCATGCCAAACTTGCTTTATAATCAATCATCAGCTAAGTGTGAACTCTTGAATAACTTGACTTCTAGTTGATCAATTGGAAAAGTGGCAGACAGAAGGTTGATTTTTCAGATGAATCATCTATTGAACTGCATCCCAATCATCACAAATACTGCAGAATTCCTATTAGAACCCGCATAGACTCAAGATTACCATAGAAATCAGTCAAGTTTGGTGAAGGAAAAATCATGGTTTGGTGTTACATTCAGTATGGGGGCATGCAAGAGATCTGCAGAGTAGATGGCAACATCAACAGCCTGAGGTATCAAGACATTTGGGCTGCCCATTACATTACAAACCACAGGAGAGGGCAAATTCTTCAGCAGGATAGCCCTTCTTCTCATACTTCAGCCTCCACATTAAAGTTCCTGAAAGCAAAGAAGGTCAAGGTGCTCCAGGATTGGCCAGCCCAGTCATCAGACTCGAAGATTATTGAGCATGTCAGTAAGATGAAGGAGGAGGCATTGAATATGAATCCACAAAATCTTGTTGAGAACGCTTTCTGTGCCATTCCAGATGACTTGATTAATAGGTTTTTAAGTCATTGAGGAGATGTATGGATGCAGTCCTTCAAGCTCATGGTACGGTGGCTGAGAGAGCTTAACGTGCTGCAATTTAAGAAAGCACATGCAATTACAAAAACACCAGCAAATAAAGAAATGATCTTCATCAGTTTGACAGCACACGTGTTGCAAATTCTCACAACACAAACAACTGAAGAAGCGCGCTGCAGGTAGTCACGACCAGTGGCGGCTGGTCAATAGAGAGCGCTGGGGCGCCGCCCCCCCCCTTCAAGTTAGAGCCCTTTAATATGTAAATGTTTATTATCACAAATATTAACAAAATAAATTGATTTAATTATAACATTCTAACATTTATTGTAGTCATACTAACATTTATTAAAAAAAAATGTATGAACAATATGTTTTCATATGTGTGCGGGGCGCCGGACTAATGAGTGTCTATGTAGGTACACGAACTTTTGCAATGCACGTGATATGACGATAAGCTCTAATTGGCCTGTTTTAAATTGTCTTTGGGGCGCAGCGCTCTGCGTCCCGAACCCTCCCATTTTTGTTGTTAGAACGAATCATATTTGTTTTTATATGATTGGCCTTATGTGATTGGACCATTCTCACCAAAGAGCTTAGAATGCAATTTCTCGAGATTAAGGAAAATTCCATTGTATCTTTGCAAAGATATCCGTTCACAAGACGTTTGGATAAAGAAAAAAAACAAATCAAGGAGCTTGGACCAGATCGACCTTTCTTGCAAATTCACCAGTAGTCAAGTGATCGCGAGCGCGCGTATATTTGGGGCTTTTACAGCACTTGTTATGACAAACGGAGTTGGCTGCCAGGTTCATGTAAGTCATACCTTTTGCTATTTCCGTGTTTGCCGTTTCAAACAGCATGACTCAAGAGGCTGAATGCATTGGCCATGCTGTCAATAGAGAAGAGACTGGTGACTGAGATGACTGACTTTAACCAAAAGGTTATTGAGAAATTTTCAAGCCAGAAAAAAAGGAGGACATAATTTATTTTCAAGTAGTGCTACTGGCCAGTGATTAGACAACATTTGTTTGTGTGTGTGTGTGTGTGTGTTTACTGATTATCTTGATTACTTCATTACTGATAATAAACCCAAATTAAACTAAAATGAACTGATTTGTGATGCATTTATTGTATGCTTTAGTCATATTTTAGTTTTTAGATACATCACCTGAAAAATGGCTTTTACACTCTTACTTTACCAACAGTTAGATTTTTTTCTGGTGTTTGCCCCCCCCCCCACATTTTTTAACACCAGCAGCCACTGGTCATGACACTTGCAAATATTCAAGTATCACAACGGAAATGTTTCAAGGGGACCCAAAACCATGACGAACCCTTCTAAGATATGGATGTGTTATTATGTCATGTAATCAGGATATTAAAATAAACGAAAAACAACTCACCTTTCGAAGACCACCAATCACTTCTCTGAGCAACAGTCACAGCATAATAACACATCCATATCTCAGCAGGGTCTGTCATGGTTTTGGTTTGGTTTCTTCATCGTCATGGTTTCATAAGTTGTTTGTGTTGTGAGAAATTGGAGCACGTGTGCTGTCAAATTGATGAACATTGTTTCTTTATTTGCTGGTGTTTTTTGTAATTGCATGTGCTTTCTTAAATTGCAGCGTGTTAAGCTCTCTCTGCCACCGTATCATTGGAGTCATACACAATAATAATTCTTTATCCACTGCAGCATGACTTTATATTCTATACTGTACATTATTTCTATTAAGTGACAAGACTTTTGTTTAAGCAAAGTCAGACCTTACTGTCCTAATTAAACAATTAAAAATCAAGGCATGATCTTATTATATTTTAATAATAATAATAATTCCTTACATTTATATAGCGCTTTCCTGGGCACTCAAAGCGCTTTACACATAGGGGGGAATCTCCTCATCCACCACCAGTGTGCAGCATCTACTTGGATGAAGCGACGGCAGCCATTTTGCACCAGACCGCACACTACTCACCAGCTGATTGGTGGAGAGGAGACTGAGTGATGAAGCCAAATATGATATGACAGAGGCCAGTGGGTAGATTTGGCCAGGATGCCGGGGTTAAACCCCTACTGTTTTTCGAAGGACATCCTGAGATTTTTAATGACCACAGAGAGTCAGGACCTCGGTTTAACGTCTCATCCAAATTTTGGTAAAATAAGCGTAATCTTTGCCTTTCATATAAGCCACTTCTGATACCAAATGATCAACTAGAAGTCAAATTATTATTTGCTGTTCCTAAAACTTAGATAGGCGACAAGAGTTGTGTAAAATAAAAATAAAATCTGACTAAAAGCTAAATTATACTTTGAGAAGAACTAAGTATTTTAGCTGTAACAAATTACAGTAATTCGTTTTAAGTTGGTTCAAAGTATACATTTTTTTTCTATGTGTGTCAATGCATGTCATGGGGTATGCATAATTCCAGGTTTAACTGTTCATTCATTAATTTTCTTTTCAGCTTAGTCCCTTTATTAATCTATTAATGCCCTTCCAGCTGCAACCCATCTCTGAGAAACATCCATACACACTCATTCACACTCATACACTATACGGACAATTTAGCCTACCCAATTCACCTGTACCGCATGTCTTTGGACTGTGGGGGAAACCGGAGCACCCGGAGGAAACCCACGCGAATGCAGGGAGAACATGCAAACTCCACACAGAAACGCTAACTGACCCAGCCGAGGCTCGAACCAGTGACCTTCTTGCTGTGAGGCGACAGGACTACCTACTGCGCCACCGTGTCGCCCAGGCTTAACTGTATATAATTATTTTTTTTTCGTCTATAAAACACCATTTGGTTTCAGAAATTACATTTTGCAAAAGTCTTCACACAAGTTTATGATGCTGACTGTGAATGTTGATTGTAATAATAGACTTGGGAAACACCAATTCTCCAAAACTATGTTTTGTAACAACGAAACCTGCTATTTTAATTGGCTAACGAAGGTTTTGCTTCATTAGTAACTGGTTATTTAGCTATACATTACAAAGCCATTGGTTTTTCTCAATGAATCACGTATTTGAACATTTGAGGAGCCAGTCAGTCATTTACTGCCGCCAAGTGGCTTGTTTGTAGAAGTAATTGTACTTCAAGTTATTATTAATTTTTTAACCAAATTACTTCCTGAGCCAAATGTGCATATGGCAAAGCACCAATGACTTTTTTTCATGAACATTCCACTTGATTCTTAATATTCAAATCACATCATTTCTTTAGTCCCTGAGCGTGTTCACATGTTGTTGGTCTGATAATCCCTCTGGGTGCTATTTCTTGACTCGGTTGCTTGCCTGATCTTGGTCTTGAGAGGTTGGGGTTTTAAATGAGGTGTCCAAGTTGTTTTAGCTCGACTGCAAATGTCAGAGGAAAATGGAAAAGACAGATCAGCTCTTGGCTTGAGGGCTTAAGCTGCGGCTGACAGATGAGACTGACTGCTTGCTGATTCATTGGTTAATGGTGTTTTCTTTTGGTCCGGCCAAGAAGCGAGAATGACGAACATGGCCTGTAATGCTGGAAAGCAGTGACTTCATTTAGTATTCTGTGTTAACATTATGTTCCTTGATGAAGCGTGGCTTCCTGAAAGAGAGTTATTAACCTGTCTGAACACCATTGGTTCTGTGACAATTCCCAAAACAACATGCGCTACTGTGATCCAGACCTTTAATGGCTCAGAACTCATGATATTATTTTGATGAATGATGACATCCATTGCAGTGAGCAAACAAGAGCGAGGTGGCTTTGTGTCCCTGAAGATAAAAGAACAAACACAGCTGCTTGGTTCTGTGATGGCAAGAATATGTTTTTTTATATATATTTTTTTAAACAGTGGTGCAGGCAGATCCTGCCATTTAATGCATGCACAGGGTAAGTTGACTGTATAACACAGTGGGAATAATCATGTATTCTGCATATACACCCACAGATTCAACAAGCTACTGGAAATATTCCTCAGAGATTTTGGTCCATATTGACATGATAGCATCACACAGTTGCTGCAGATTTGTCAGCTGCACATCCATGATGCAAATCTCCCATTCCACCACATCCCAAAGGTGCTCTATTGGATTGAGTTCTGGTGACTGTGGAGGCCATTTAAGTACAGTGAACTCATTGTCATGTTCAAGAAACCAGTCTGAGACGATTCAAGCTTTATGACATGGCGCGTTATCCTGCTGAATGAAGCCATCAGAAGATGGATACACTGTGGCCATAAAGGAATGGACATGGTCAGCAACAATACTCAGGTAGGCTGTGGCGTTGACACAATGCTCAATTGGTACTAATGGTGGGCCCAAAGTGTGCCAAGAAAATATCCCCCACACCATTACACCACCACCATCAGCCTGAACCGTTGATACAAGGCAGGATGGATGCATGCTTTCATGTTGTTGAAATCTTCTATTGTCCAATTTTGGTGAGCCTGTGCAAATTGTAGCCTCAGTTTCTTGTTCTTAGCTGACAGGAGTGGCACCCGGTGTGGTCTTCTGCTGCTGTAACCCATCCGCCTCAAGGTTGGACGTATTGTGTGTTCAGAGATGCTCCTCTGCATACCTCAGTTGTAACGAGTGATTATTTGAGTTACTGTTGTCTTTCTATCAGCTCGAAGCAGTCTGGCCATTCTCCTCTAACCTGCTGCTCACTAGATAGTTTCTTTTTCTGACCATTCTCTGTAAACCCTAGAGATGGTTGTGCGTGAAAATCCCAGTAGTTCAGCAGTTTCTGAAATACTCAGACCAGCCCATCTGGCACCAACAACCATGCCACGTTCAAAGTCAATCACCTTTCTTCCCTATTCTGAGGCTCAGTTTAAACTGCAGCAGATTGTCTTGACCATTGCCCAAATGCATTGAATTGCTGCCATGTGATTGGCTGATTAGAAATTTGCATTAACAAGCAGTTGGACAGGTGTAACTAATAAAGTGGTTAGTGAGTGTACATGAGCCAAATAAAATTTTCCTATAATAGTTTCATGCATGTAGTGCCATGCTTGCCTAAAACAGTGGTGCATGCAGATCATGGTGCATGCACCAGCTAAGATGAATGCTTAACACAGTGAAACCAAATCATGGCATCTGTATTTCATTCATTCATTCATTTTCTTTTCAGCTTAGTCCCTTTATTAATCAGGGGTTGCCACAGCGGAATGAACAGCCAAATTATCCAGCATATGTTTTATTCAATTCACTTGTACCACATGTCTTTGGACTGTGGGGGAAACCAGAGCACCTGGAGGAAACCCATGCGAACACGGGGAGAACATGCAAACTCCACACAGAAATGCCAACTGACCCAGCCGGGGCTCAAACCAGCGACTTTCTTGCTGTGAGGCGATCATGCTGCTCACTGCGCCACTTTGACAGCCGCCATCTCTATTTACATTGACTTATTACAAGTTAACTATAACAGTTTCATTCCTCTAGTGTCATTCCTGCCTAAAACAGTGGTGAATGAAGATTCTGGCTGAGCATCTTTGCAATGTAATGAATTCAACAGGTCAGTTGAATGTATAACACAGTGGGGAGAAATATATGTCATCTGATTATTAGAAGTTGGGACTATTAGAAGTTGACTATAACCGTTTCATGCATATGGTGCCATTCCTGCCTAAAACAGTGGTGCATGCAGATTTTTGCAGAGCAGCTCTGCCATATAATGCATGCACCGGCTAAGTTGAATGTATAACACAGTGGGACCAAATCATGTCATGTTCATATACATGGACTTATTACAATTTAATAACATCAGTTTTATGCATGTAGTGCCATTCCTGCCTAAAACAGTGGTGCAGATTCTGGCAGAGCTGATGTGCTGTGTAATGCATGCTTCATGGATGTTGAATGTGTAACACAGTGGGACCATAAACACGCATGGCATGCAGACAGGTCATTCTGATTACGTACCCTATACATTTCTGGAGAGCGCCAAATACATCCCAGGAGGTACATTTTTAGCATTTTTATTCTCACGAATTCACTAGAGGCCGCTGTGTATGCTTTTTGAGCTCTCAAATTTCTCTCACGAGTGCCATTCGTGCCTACTGTTCTCTTGTAAATCCACCAGAGGCAAAAGAAAAGCCCTTGCGGCATCCTGATTTTTTACCACGTTTTCAGATTTTACCACGTTCTCACACTGTTATTTACTTTATTTCATTTTTTTGTCTGCTTTCTGGAACCATTCCTCACCAGACTTGAACCCTGTCGTCGTGGTCAACTTCGTTTCACGTCACAAGTCCCACGACATACACTGCGAACCACTGGACAAACCTACATAGGCTCATTCTGAAAACATAACCCTATATACGTTTCTGGAGATCGCGAATTATGTAGCCAGAGGTCCGTATGGCTGCATTTCATTTTTTATACGAACGCTTCGAGGTGGTATGACACTATTCCTTTTCGCGCTTACCAGCTGACCACTTACCTCCGTATGGACGGTTTTCCCGCTGTAACCAGTTTGTCCTGTTAGCTTGCCATGTAGGTCGGCGGACTTGAGACGCAGAGAGGAGTTGACCATGATGACGATGTTCAAGTCCGGTGAAGAACAGTTCCAGAAAGCGGGTAAGACAAAAACAGAATCCAAAAAATAAAATAAACCAGTAAATAAAAGGGTGAGACTGTGGTAGAACGTCGTAAAAATCAGATGATTCTTTTCTGGATTGCTTTTGAAAATTGTTGGTTGGGTTTATGGAAGTGGGTGGGCGGGTCAATCTGTGCAAAAACTGCAAAAAAAGATACCCTCTGGGACATATTTTGCAGTCTCCAGAAATGTATATAGAGGTATGTTTTCAGAATGAGCCTGGGTTGGGACAATTTGCGATCTCCAGAAATGTGTACAGTAGGGGTACATTTTCAGAATGAGCCTATGTTGATATAATGGCAGTGTTTTAAAAACCTCCATTTTGTAACCCGTTTTCAGATTTTTGTATTTTCAGTCCCCAGAACTCAAATGTGGTGCAAACAAACATGTATAACATATCAAAACTCTCTTGTTTTTGGCTGAAAATGTTGTGTGAGCAGCTCCTAAATGTATAATTTCCTTCATCATTGGACTAAATGAACTAGGAAAGAAAAATCATTGCCTGTGTGCTGGCTTAGGAAACAATCCTTGCTTTAAAATGATCTTAAGAGTCTGATTATTGTGAACTCCAGCCAAAATCTATAGAAAAGAGCTTCTATTGGTTGATGGTACTGGGGGAATAGTTGTCGCTACGAGTGTAGATTGCTGCATTGAACTGTTTTATTTCAGTGTCCAGAGAGATGCACAAGCTTATCAAAGTATTACCGCAATCCTTAATGAGTGAAGCAGCAGACGACCAATCACGTTTGTCTCTACGCCCAATGGGGCCATGGTTGCATGGAAAGAGGCTTTTCATTCCAATTGATTTCCCCTTTTCTTCTGATTTAATTAAATAAGATCCCAGTCTGGGAGGTTCTCTGTCTCCTTCTCTCATTTTCTTTCCCTGGTGCTTTGAAGTGCAAATCACATCTTAGTGATGTATAAGAGAATCTCTCAAATCGCCCTCTGGAGACCTTTAAAGCACAAAGGGCACTCAGAAGGTTGGAGAAGTCAGGTAGGCTGTATTCACCCCCCCCCCCCCTCAAACCCATACCTCTCCCATAACCCAACCGGGACTGTCACTGGTTATCTGCCAGGGCTGAATTTTGGTCCCAGTCTGCCCCTGGCTGTATTTTATTTACTGTAACTGGCTGGTCTGAAGGTCCAGAAATAAGGCCAGAGGCAATTGACGGCAGATACTTGACATGTTGCACACTGTAGAAAAGATCTGTTAATTAACAGTGGCTTGAAGCTCGTGATTCATGGCTGTTTTACATTTATTTATGATTTTGAATTGCATTTTGGGACCTTGATCTCTACTCAGGCAACTTTTGATGTTGAAAAATAAACTTTGCAGTTTAATATAGTTACATTTATTAAAGTATTTAGCCAACCCATGCTCATTCTGAAAACGTACCTCTATGTTCTGGAGACTGGCAAATATGTCCCAGGAGTACGTTTTTTGCAGTTTTTGTTTTTCGCGTATCCACCAGAGGCTGCTGTTTACGCTTTTTAAGATCTCAAATAAAAGTGACGTTTGTGCCCAACCAACATTTTTCAAAAGCAATCCAGAAAAAGAAAAGCCCTCGCCTGATTTTTACCATGCTTTCAGATTTTACCACATTCTCACCCTGTTATTTACTTTTTTTTTTATTCTGTTTTTGTATTACCTGCTTTCTGGAACCATTCTTCGCCAGACTCGAACCTCGTCATTGTGGTTAACTCCTCTCTGCATCTCAAGTCCGCATACTTACATGGCGAGCTACTGGTCAAACTGGTAACAGCGGAAACGCCGTCCATACGGAGGTAAGCGGTCAGCTGGTAAGCGTGAAAAGGAATGGCCCTTCGTTGCGTTCGCTTTAAAGATGAAATGCAGCCATACGTACTTCTGGCAACATAATTCGCTATCTCCAGATATGTATACAGTATAGGGCTACATTTTCAGAATGAGCCTATGTTGCATTATTCACAGTCACCATCCTTCAGAAGCTATTTAAATATGCTGATTTGGTGCTCAAGCAACATTTCATATTCATATATATATATTTGCATTTACTTTTATTCAATAGGGATGCATTAAATTATCCAAATGTTCTTTTTAAATTTTTATTTTAAAAATCCTTAATAACTTTGATCCAATTTTGGACAAAAGTATTATTACCAGCCAAGCTGGTTAGATCTAGCAGTTAGCACCCCCCCACATAAAAAAATACTGTAGAAATGTATAGTAAATTCTATATTGTGTTTTAAAGGTGCAGTATGTAAGTTTGACACACAGTGGTAGAACTAGGTATTGCACAAACTATAGTTTGTCCACATTACACAATACACACAAATAGCAAAATTTCTCTGGCCCAGATCTGACCAACACAATCAGCTTTTGCTTGGCCCACATGCCGCGGTGAATTATGGTCCATGATTGGGCCAAGTCTGGCGTCCATACAAGGGCCAAACATGAACCAAGTAAATAACCAAAAACTGGGCCTAAACTGGGGCAAATATGTTGTTGTGTCACGACTGCAAAGAATATGATAAACCCATGAAACATTTTGCTTTATGGCCACATTTTTTCTCAGAGCAACCTGATTGGTAGAATTTTTTCTTTACTCAAAAATAATTTAAATGTGTTTTAAAAGTGGGTCAAGAGAGGCCAAACTTAAGTGGCCCACATATACATTCTTAACATCTGGGCCAAATACTACATTTGATATCTGGCCCAAGTCTTGTGTGCCACCATAAAGACAGTGCTACTGTACCTGTGCTAAACCACATGCTGTATGCCAGTGCCGGACGAATGCCTGCTGTGCCAGCTTTATGCCAAATTTGGGCCAGAATTCTTTGCTAATTTAGTTCATCCAATTCCCCTATAGCACCTGTCTTTGAACTGTGTGGGAAACTGGAGCACCTCGAGTAAACCCACACAAACACTGGGAGAACAGGCAAACTCCACAGAGAAATTCCAACTGGCCCAGCTGGGGCTCAAAAGTCAGCGACCTTCTTGCTATGAGGCAACAGTGCTAACCACTGAGCCACCATGCCGCCTGTTTCCAGCATCCTCTACTAAAATCTGAAACAATTCCAGACTCTACAACAAATTGCATCTCAACCTTGTTGATGTAATTTAATTCAGTGTTTTAAAGCTAAAAAAAACCAGCACGGTTTACAGCTTTGCTCCTAGTGTAGAGCATCTGCAGAAGAATGCATTAGCCGAAATCACATTTGTATTGCTAATGGCCAGTGACAAAGCAGATCATACTCTACAAGCGTTTCAAAAAAACTTTCTTCAGGATGAGCTCATTTCCCATCTCCAGCACATCTGGGCAGACTGAAACACATCAATAATTCATGGTCACTTAACCTTTCCTAAAGACAGACGCACTCACGCTTTGACTGGCAGATCTCACTGTTTGACTGATGGCAGAAACATGAAGATGTCAAAGTGACAATCTGTCATAGATCAGACAGGGAAATTATTTTATTCACTTTTTTTGCTTAGGATGACATGACAGTGCTCTTAATATGTCAAAACAGTTTAAAAAAAAAAACACACAGCAGCTTTCCGTCACTCACTGATTTATTCTGGCTAGCTGGTCCATTATAGCCACAGAAAGTGTCATTGGATTTCGGATCTTCGATAACTTAATTTTGTTAAGAAAGAAAGAAGGAAGGAAAGAAATAACTAATCCACATAGAAATCTGATACATTGAATTATATGCAATGACATATATGACATGCAAGTTATATATAAAAAATATAACATATACACTGTTAGACTTTGTCGCAATAATACAGGAATTTACTGCAAAAAAATGCCCAGTAAAATAACACATATATTCTGTACAGTTCACTACTTTAATATGCACTGCATTGTGGGTCATTTTAAACTGTTACAGTAACTTACTGCATATTAGAAATTTGCAGTATTCTACTGTAATCAAAGTACTTGAGTACTATGTTAGACTTTGCCACAATTTTACAGTTATTTACTGCAAAAAAACAAAAAACAAACAAAAAAAAAAACACCCAGTAACATACCACATACATTCTTTTCAGTTCATTACTTTAATCTGCACTGCATTGTGGGTCATTTTAAACTTTTACAGTAACTTATTGCATGTTAGGAATTTGCAGTATTCTACTGTAATCAAAGTACTTGAGTGCTGCTACTGTAGTTGAAGACAAAAATAAGACGATTCATTAAAAATTAGTCACTTGTTTGAAATGTATTAAATTCAATAGTAAATACTAAAAATAAAGATTTTGTACTGCTAGTACAACTATAAATGTGTATGAAAAGTGCATTTTGACCATAAAAAGGAATTGCGGTAAGGCTATTTTACTGTAAAATGAAACTGTGGCAGAGCCGTGCTAACGTAAAACACATTTACAGGTAAGTTACTGTAAAGGGGTAGCTGCGATATTTTGCTGGCAACAGTGCTGCCAGTAAATAACCGCAAAAATACAATAAAATGTCTAACAGTGTATGATATGTAATATATAATATATGGTATGTAATATGTAATGTAATGTAATGTGTATATATATATATATATATATATATATATATATATATATATATATATATATATATATATATATATATATATATATATACATACAGTATATATATACGTATATATATATATATATATATATATATATATATATATATATATATATATATATATATATATATTTATATATATATATATATATATATATATATATATATATATATATATATATATATATATATATATATATATATATGTATGTATATTTACATATAAGTATGTAAATGTAAATATACATATACACTCACAGTGGTCCTTCGTTAATTGCGGGTATTACGTTCTAAAAATAGTCTGCAATAGGTGAAATCCGTAGTTAGCTTTATTTTGTACAATTATTATAGGTGTTTTAAGGCTGTAAAACCCCTCACTACACTATTTTTTCAGATAGGCATTAACATTTTCACAGTTTTCTCTCTTGTTTAAACACTTGCGTTCACACTTTTAACTTCATTAAGTATGTCGAGAAGTCCAACTTTTTGTTTTCTTCCTCTGCTTTTTGGGTGCTACTGTGGCTACCTTTGATGGTGCAGATTGTTTCTCGACATTGTGGGGTTTGTTGGGAAGAACTTGCAAAAGGACCACTGTACAATATATTTCAAAATATTGCAAAAATGTACCCTTATGCATATTTTGTCCAACATTCGAATTACATATATAACATATCCTCAAATTTACAGTAATTAAATATATATTACATTTAAATTAAATGTATATATGTGTAAAATTAAAGCTAATATATTAGCTAAAATAATTTTCAATCGTTTCAATAATTTTTGCAATATTTCAAAATATACTTTGCATACATAAAAGAAAGAAAGAAAGAAAGAAAGAAAGAAAGAAAGAAAGAAGAAAAAAAAAAAAAAAAAGAAAGAACTCTATATAGAAATCTGAGACATTGAAATATATGGAAATTACATATATGACATGAGGTGAATTGTTTAATTTTTCATACATTATATATTATATATACATATATATATATATATATATATATATATATATATATATATATATATATATATATATATATATATATATATATATATGCAACATATGTTTTAAAATAATGCAAAAATGAAACCTTACATATACTTTTTTTCGACATTGGAATTACAAATATAACATATATCTTATATATTATAATATATTATTTATACAGTAATTAAAAATATATTAAATATAAATGTAATTATATATATATATATATATATATATATATATATATATATATATATATATATATATATATATATTATATATTATAATTATATATAATTATATATATATATATATATATATATATATATATATATATATATATATATATATATATATATATATAATTAAAGCTAATATATGTATAATTATTTAAATTGTTTCATTTTATTTTCAATTTACAATTGTTTTTAGTAATTTTACAATATTTCAAAATTACAGTGGGGGTAATAAGTATTCAACACGTCATAATTTTTCTCAAAAAACATATTTCTAAAGATGCAGTTGACTTGAAATTTTAACCAGATGTTGATAACAACCAAAGAAATCCATATATGCAAAGAAAACAAAACTAATTAGTTTACAAATTAAGTTATGTGTAATGAAAAATTACACAGGGAAAAAGTATTGAACACATGAAGAAAGGAAGGTGTAGAAAGGCAGTGAAAGCCCAAAGCAGATGAAATTTCTCAGAAGTTCTTCAGCAACCCTATACCCTTCGTTATTGTAAATGAAGCTGCTTCAGTCCAACATCTACATTAGCAGGATGATGACGATGAAACCAGGGTGGACATTTCAGCAAGACAATGATACAATACACAACCTAGAAAACTCTCAAATGGTTTCAGAGAAAGAAAATCAAGCTGTAGAAAGGCCCAGCCAATCTTGAATCCAATAGAAAATACGAAGTAAAGATCCGTCTGGATAGACAAAACCATCAAGATTTTTACACTCTGTTGAAGTCTGTGAAAAATATCTCACCTGAGCAAGGCATGTGATTTCATTCTCCATATGATTTTTTTCAAAAAATGCTTTGTAATAGGCGTGGACTGCTGCGAGCAGAGGGAGAAGTGTGCGTGGCCGGCAGAGCGGGGGAAAAAGAGGGAAGCGAACAACTGTCAGTCGGCTCACAAAATGAGACACAAATCATGAGGAGACGCATGATTTTAAAGTTTACAAAGTTAAAGTGCAAAAAAATAAATAATGTCCTGCTACATTTGTTATTCGTAATTTCATATACATGTAACCACAATTTGTTATATCATCATAAAGATAATCATGTTTATATAAACACTATAAATGAGGAGGACTTCTCTCCTCTTCAATCCACGGGTCTGAATGCAGACACAGTGGATAGCAGTGCAGCAGGTCTCTTTCCCTGTCTATTTCAACCATTAGCCCTGCCGGTAATCTGGAGGATTTTAAACATATGGCGTACACAGCAGCACGGATATAGGTGATGTGTCTGAATGGTAACAAACTCAATTGATAAAAGATAAAGTCCGCCATTCTCCAATTCTCATACAGCTCTCCTGACAAAAATGCTTGCTGCACATAAACAGCTTTGCTGTATCAGCCCTGACAGAACCACAGGGAAAAACATGCAACAAACCCTGTGAATGATGGAAACAAACACATACGACCCGTGCCGTGGGGGGACGTGGTTTCACCCAGTCATAGGGTCTCACAGCTTGGCAGGTCTGCCTTCAAAAGCACATGCTCTCATGAATAATTAAGAAGCAAGAAGTCCGCTATGAATAATAATGAGAAACCGACGCGTCATCACTTCACTAACAGATTCGCGATACGTCACCCAATTTTGATCCCTCCCCAAAATTATTTTAAACCCGGAAGATGAAATTAGCTGACAAAAGCTGAAAATTATCCAGTTTTCCCCACAATTAAAGATGACAGGTGCTAATACTGTCTTAACTGATGCTGAATATACACAAATCTGTACTCCAGGGTGTCCTGAACCTTTAAGTTGTCATCACCAATGTAGGGCCTCGCACACGTAATACACAATTATGTAGTGCGTTAACTTTAAATTAGCTCAAAGGGAATATAACAGAATTTAAAGCGGCTCCAAAAGAATCGACTCTCTTGAACTGAACAAACGACTCGTCCAGCGCTCGTTTGAACAGACAGGGCTGTTGACTCAAAAATGAATATTACTATTCGAACTAAAGTACAACACTTTAGTATTTAAGCAGGGTACCAAGATCTAGGTATAATGCATTAGCTTAAAAGTATACACAGGTCACTTTCCTTTCAATACAAAAGAGACTTTATTGACTACAAACAATACTAACAAAAACACACACACACACGCATTCATACTGGTTGCAGACAAGGAATAGAAGGAAAGAAGAGTTTAGGAGAGATGTGATGTAAAACCTCAAGATGTAAAACCTAACCAAGCGAACCAAATAATCAATTCAACCTTTACTGTGTCTTAGACAGGGTTATCTATCATGTAACATGATTAGCAGATCATACACCAGTTCAGCAATGGATCTGGAGATGTACTTGCGTTCAGTGGCGGCTGGTGTTAAAAAATGTGGGGAGGGCGCAAACACCAGAAAAAAAAAACTGTTGGTAAAGTAAGAGTGTAAAAGCCTTTTTCAGGTGATGCATCAAAAAACTAAAATATGACTAAAGCATACAATAAATGCATCACAAAATCAGTTCAATTTAGTTCAATTTGGGCTTATCATCAGTAATAAAGTAATCAAGATAATCAGTAAACACACACACACACACACAAACAAATGTTGCCTAATCACTGGCCAGTAGCACTACTTGAAAATAAATTTTGCTCTCCTTTTTTTCTGGCTTGAAAATTTCTCAATAACTTTTAGTTAACGTCAGTCATCTCAGTCACCAGTCTCGTCTCTTCTCTATTGACAGCATGGCCAATGCATTCAGCCTCTCTTGCGTGATGCTGTTTGAAACAGCAAACACGGAAATAGTTAAAAAGATGACTTACTGTACATCACAACCTGGCCAACTCCGTTTGTCATAACAAGTGCTGGAAAAGCCCCGAATATTTGCGCGCTCGCGATCACTATCACTTGACTACTGGTGAATTTGCAAGGAAGGTCGATCTGGTCCAAGCTCCTTCATTCTTTTTTTTTCTTCATCCAAACGCCTTGTGAACGGATATCTTTGCAAAGATACAACGGAATATTCCTTCATCTCGAGAAAATGCATTCTAAGCTCTTTGGTGAGAATGGTCCAATCACATAAGGCCAATCATATAAAAACAAATATGATTCGTTCTAACAACAAAATGGGAGTGTTCGGGGCGCAGAGCGCTGCGCCCCAAGGACAATTTAAAACTGGCCAATTAGAGCTTATCCTCATATCACGTGCATTGAAAATGTTCGTGTACCTACATAGACACCCATTAGTCCGGCGCCCCGCACACATATGAAAAAATATTGTTCATACATTTTTTTTCAATAAATGTTAGTATGACTACAATAAATGTTAGTATTGTTATATTTAAATCAATTTATTTTGTTAATATTTGTGATAATAAACATTAACATATTAAAGGGGTCTAACTTGAAGGGAGGGCGGCGCCCCAGCGCCCTCTATTGACCAGCCGCCACTGCTTGCGTTCCTTAGTGATGTGGGGAAGTCCTTCTGTGGAGCTAAATTCCCATTTGAGATCGCTGGTGGTTGGTTTGGTCGTTGAAGTGACGTCTCTGAGGCTGAAGTGAAGTGAAGTCCAGTAGTTGGAGACGGCCAAACTGTTGTCGTGTTGACGGGTTTCGCGACGCAACTTAACTAGACTCTCGACGGAAAGAAAAGAAAGAAGAGTTTACGGAAGATGGGGAAGTTTGAGGCTGGTCTCAACCCATCTTAATGTCCAAGTCCAGCTGGACTGGACCCGGAGAAGAGTTGGAAGTGGAGCATCTCCACTTCTTAACAGCTGCTGCTGCTTCGCTGCCTTTCTGCCGTTCTGCCCTCGCCTCGCCCCTAGAGAATGTCTTGGGAGATGGGTTTTATCACCCAATGTTTCCAGCCCCTCGTAGAGCTGGATCAATAAGGCATTGTCCGTGGATCTGCGTGACAATCCCATGTCGTCACATGCACTTGGCGTGACTCACTCACATGAGCCATGGTGCTCAGACATATAGCATTAACCATACAATTTTAATATGAACATGATACATTTTACATATCTATAATTAAAAAGGAATGAAAGGGAAAGGATTTCACTCATTCATCTCAAATAACATACACGTAATGGTACGTTTGTAATAACTCAAAGCATAATGGGTTATCCATGATTAATGCATTCTTAACATATACAGGATTCAGGTGTTATACAAGAGCAATAACATTACATTTCATTAAAAGTCCGCCATCATCGTTTTGAGGATGATCTGATGAACTTCAATGTTTGGTGATAGTTTAAATTTCAGAGAGGATTTTGATTCTCTGTTTTGGACCAAAGTCAGTCAATTCTCTGTCTTGCATGGGGGCTGGAAAACCCCATTTCCTGAGGTCAAACACAAGCTCTTTGTTAAGAAAATTGTGTTCTCGTGATCAGTTACCCGTTCGTCTTGAGTTAACTTGGTCATGATTGTGGGTCCGATGACACTTCACGAGTCCGATAGCCTCAAGGCATCCGCTTCCTGCTCTACTGCAAAAATGTGGCCTGACCTTCTGATTTTGGTCAGAGACCAAAAACGGCTCTCGATCAAGGTGATTCTGATCACAGGTGTCGACTCAGTTATTGGTGTCTGCATCGAGTCCCCACACCAAAAAATTACCTACAGTACAGTACAAAAGCGTACAAGTCGACAGCACCTTTAGAAATATGTTTTCGGAGAAAAACTGCGACATGTTGAAAACTTATTTCCCCCACTGCATACTTTGCATATATGATATATATTTTTAGCTATATGTGAAATCCAAACATGAACTTGTATGTAATTTGCATATAATGCCATATAGCAGATGTCTAAGTGGATTTTTTTCTGCATTGACGTACTGTTTAACAGGATTTCACTTTTATCCAGCCTTTCATTAGTGACTCATTAATGTCTGAGCAATTGCTGTTAATTTATGATCATTCTTACATTTTAATTACTACAATTATCTCAGAGTTGACCTTTGTGCCAAACAGTCACATTTACGCCATTTTAGCAGGTTGCATTAACAGTACTAAGTATGTAATTGGGTTCAAGTGAAAATGTCACAGAGGCCCAGATTAAAACACACAGGGGCTTGAGGCTATATAAACCCAGGACCCCTTTCAGAGATCTAAAATGTGATACCACATGAGTTCTTATTAGCACATTTCAGCATTATTATTTTTAATTTTAAACAAGCAAATAACCCCAAAGCTCATAGTTACTGTACAGTGAGCATGTACGCTAAAGTTTCTAGTTACAGCACATTTAAAATATTAGTGCTTTTACAGAAATATAAGCTCAAATCGAATATGTTTGCAGAAACTGCAACAACATTTGCACATATTAATGATTTATGGGGATAGTTCACCCAAAAATGAAAGTTTGCTGTTAATTTACTCATTACAGGCCTTCTAATGTATAATTCATCCTTTTTCACCCTTAGTAAAACATTAACACATACACATACACGTACACTTAGACTTCATTTAACATGTACACATAGAACACTACCTATACCATGGGTGACCAACCCTGTTCCTGGTGATCGACCTTCCTGATCAAACACACCTGAACCAATTAATTAGAACCTGAGGAGCACTTGATAATTACAGGCAGGTCTGTTTGATATGGGCTGCAACTGAAGACTGCAGGAAGGTCGATCTCCAGGAATAGGGTTGAGCACCCCTGACCTATACACTCTATTAGGACTCTATTAGAACACCACCTATACACTCTACCACTTTATTAAGTACACCTGTCCAACTGCTTATCCAATGCAAATTTCTAATCAGCCAATCACGTGGCAGCAACTCAATGCATTTAGGCATGTAGACATGGTCAAGACGATCTGCTGCAGTTCAAACCGAGCATCAGAACAGGGAATAAAGGTGATTTAAGTGACTTTGAACGTGGCATGGTTATTGGTGCCAGACAGGCTGGTTTGAGTTTTTCAGAAACTGCTGATCTACTGGGATTTTCACGCACAACCATCTCTAGGCTTTGCAGAGAATGGTCTGAAAAAGAGAAAATATCAACAGTTCTGTGGGCGCAAATGCCTTGTTGATGCCAGAGGAGAATGGCCAGACTGGTTCCAGCTGATAGAAAGGCAACAGTAACTCAAATAACCACACATTACAACATAGGTATGCAGAAGAGCATCTCTGAACGGACAACACATCCAACCTTGAGGCAGATGGGCTACAGCAGCAGAAGACCACACCGGGTGCCACTCCTGTCAGCTAAGAACAGGATACTGAGGCTACAATTCGCACAGGCTCACAAAAATTGGACAATAGAAGATTGTAAAAACGTTGCCTGGTCTGATGAGTCTCGATTTCTGCTGCGACATTCGTAGGGTCAGAATCGTAGGGTCAGAATTTAGCATCAACAACATGAAAGCATGGATCCATCCTGCCTTGTATCAACAATTCTGGCTGCTGCTGGTGGTGTAATGGTGTTGGAGATATTTTCTTGGTACACTTTGGGCCCATTAATTGGTGTGAACTGAGCATTGTGTCAATGCCACAGCCCACCTAAGTATTGTTGCTGACCATGTCCATCCCTTTATGACCACAGAGTACCCATCTTCTGATGGCTACTTCCAGCAGGATAACGTGCCATGTTATAAATCGTGAATCATCTCAGACTGATTTCTTGAACATGACAATGAGTTCACTGTACTCAAATGGCCTCCACAGTCACCAGAACTCAATCCAATAGAGCACCTTTGGGATGTGATGGAACGGGAGATTCGCATCATGGATGTGCAGCTGACAAATCTGCTGCAACTGCGTGATGCTACAGTATCATGTCAATATGGACCAAAATCTCTGAGAGATATTTCCAGTACCTTGTTGAATCTATGCCACGAAGGATTAAGGCAGTTCTGAAGGCAAAAGAGGGGTCCAACCCGGGACTAGTAAGGTGTACCTAATAAAGTGGCCGGTGTTTATATATAATAACATTAACTGTTAAAAGCTGTTAACTAGTTAGAATTATTAGTAACTAATACAGTTATGGTAGCTAATACTTTTTTGATTTTGATTGTAATGCAATAATGCATATGCATAATATAAATATGCATATAATAAATCATTTTACTAATAATAATAACTTTATACAAATGCAAATTGTCATAAATAATCTAAAAAAAGCCCCATATGTAAAGATATTTGTGTATTGCTGTACATCCTGTGTGTATTAAGCAACGTGTAAGCATTTGTACCTGCACAGGCGCATAACTAAAATACTCTGCGCTGGACTTTAGAGCAGCTTTCAGTTGATCAATGGTACGGCCTATTTCAGTTCCTCAAAAAAAAAAAAACACGCCAACAATGCGCCTTAACACACCTCCTTTTTAGACCAGCACACCCATGAGTCCACATAGTGGTGCAAATAAATTAGCTATTTAAACAACGTGCTACAAAACGTGAAAACTACAGTTGCGCTGGCCTGAAAATAGCAACAAATCATGCCAAACACGTCTTGCACCTTATTGCGCTGGGTGCATGACAGGGCTCTTGTACTTTTTTTTAGGTAATTATAGGTACCTTTAAGGACCTGTTAGAAACAAAAAAGTACTGCCCCAGTGACAGATGTTGTACCTTTATTTCTGAGAGTGTAGTTTTGTTCCAAGACTAAAATGTAGCAACTAAGATTCAACACAATGTATTTATTGTGTAAATGGCCAGAAAGTCAATCGAAAATCAATTCTGAATTAATGCATTAAAGTGGCTGTATTCACCCGTCTCATGCTAACTGCCTGTTTGACATCTTTTTGTGCCACCATTAGTGCAGTGAAGATGTCTTCTCCATTAAGCACTCATTTTGTTCTCCCCCAGGAGGATCATGACTTTCTTCTGAACTCTATTGTTTGGTGACCTCGGTTCACATTGCTTATATGTCAGATGTGGTTTCATCCCTTCATCGCGGCTCCAGGGTTTGACTTGGTGTCCTGAATTAAACAACAATAATATTGTGTGTTATTGTTAAATACTGAAAAAAAATGTAAAAAAAAAACTCACTCTCATCCACAAATGTTGGGATTGGCTCATAATTCATGCATTTACAATGTCCTCTACTTTTTGTTTTTAAAGTTTTAAAGTTTTTGAAATGCAAGACTCACCAAGATTCTATTTATTTGATAAAATATACAGTGAAATGATAATATAGTGAAATATTATATATATAAAAAAAAAATAAGACTTACAGTTGAAGTCAAAATTATTATCCCCCCTGTTTGTTTTTTTCCCCCCAATTTCTGTTTAACGGAGAGAAGATTTTTTCAGCACATTTCTAAACATAATAGTTTTAATAACTCATTTCTAATAACTGATTTATTTTATCTTTGCCATGATGACAGTAAATAATATTTGACTAGATATTTTTCAAGATACTAGTATTCAGCTTAAAGTGACATTTAACTGGGTTAATTAGGTTAACTAGGCAGGTTAGGGTAATTAGGTAAGTTATTGTATAATGTTGGTTTGTTCTGTAGACAGTCAAAAACAAAATTAGCTCAAAGGGGCTAATAATTTTGACCTTAAAATAGTTAATAAAAAAAATTAAGAACTGCTTTTACTCAAGCCAAAATAAAACAAATAAGGCTTTCTCCAGAAGAAAAAATATTATCAGACATACTGTGAAAATGTCCTTGCTCTGTTAAACATCATTTGGGAAATATTTAAAAAAGAAAAAAATCAAAGGGGCTAATAATTCTGACTTCAACTGTATGTTTATTTCTTTTTCATATAAGAATGTATTGACTTATTGGATTTATTGTATTCGTTAATTACTCATTTAAGGTGGCTTTCAATACTTAATTGTATCTGAACTATTGTTGTGTATACTTTTATATTATTTTTCCTGCTGTTTTATTGCTCTTGTTTTATTGTACGGTGTCCTTGAGTTGCCAGAAAGGTGCCTTTTAAATAAAATGTATTATTATTAATATTATTTCACCCTCTGGTGTTGTTCAGCCGTTTTAGACTGAATAAAAGTGTTTACTTTGTATCATTCATTTTCTTTTCGGCTTAGTCCCTTTATTAATCCGGGGTCATGAGCGGAATGAACCGCCAACTTATCCAGCACGCCTTCCAGCCGCAACCCATCTCTGGGAAACATCCATACACACTCATACACTATGGACAATTTAGCCTACCCAATTCACCTGTACCGCATGTCTTTGGAATGTGGGGGAAACCGGAGCACCCGGAGGAAACCCACGCAAACGCAGGGAGAACATGCAAACTCCACACAGAAACTGACTCCAGCGACCTTCTTGCTGTGAGGCGATAGCACTACTTATTGCGCCACTGCGTCGCCTACTTTTGTATCGATCTTTATAATTTGTATGAACAAAAATGTTCTTAATTTAAAAAAGCTAAATGTTTTTAAGTCCCGGGCCGGATCGAATGGCTCAGCGGGTCGGATTTGGCCCGCGGTCCGCCAGTTGATGATCAGTGATATAGAGTATGGTTTAATTTGGGATTTTTAAAAAGACATCTCCTAAAAATACCATAGCGCACCATTTCATAAACCGTGAATCATCTCAGACTGGTTTCTTGAACATGACAATGAGTTCACTGTACTCAAATGGCCTCCACAGTCATCAGATGTCAATCCAATAGAGCACCTTTGGGATGTGGTGAAACGGGAGATTCGCATCATGGATGTGCAGCCGACAAATCTGCAGCAACTGCATGATGCTATCATGTCAATATAAACCAAAATCTCTGAGGAATATTTCCAGTACCTTGTTGAATCTATGTCATGATGGATTAAGGCAGTTCTGTAGACAAAAGGGGGTCCAACCCGGTACTTGTAAGGTGTACCTAATAAAGTGGCCGGTGAGTGTGTATATATATAAACCGATTCACAAATAATATTAATATATAAAATATTTTAGTGAAATAAAACGTATTTATTATTTTTACACAAGTATAAATCATAAATTAACCATACCAGAGGGTGATATGTTTTTAAATATGATTTATTCTATTACTAGGATGGTCTATTGTGAGGGAAAAAGGAAACACAAAAGCCCTTAGTCAAATCATCGCAAACATAATAAGGCTTTTTCTTCTATCTGGCTTCTCATTACAGATTAATTAGTGATTTTTGTCTGCCTAATCTCCCTTCATTTATTAATATAATACATTTCAAGAGAAAATTGTCACTAAATAAATAAATAATTTAGTAAGTTACAGTGTTACATCTTGCAAAGATGGTATCAAACAATAATGCTTTTTATCTTTATAAAAACAGCAGCAACAACAAAACCAAAACCATGCCAGTGTGATAATTTGACTCAGAATCTTAGCAACCAAATAATAAAGTCCTAGCAACAATATGCACAAAGCTCGTATACTGTAGAATGTGCCTGGAAACATGTGTGGTCCATATGGGGACATTAGACAAACATTATATCTACAGATAGTAAGACCTCTGGCCAGAAAGTAAAGTAAAAAAAAAACAATATTTAAGCCTCCGGAAGGTCATTTTTCAGGTGTTAATAATTCAGGCTGTCCAAGAGTAGCAGGACTGCATTATTAAAGTATAGAGAGTCAGAAGTCTAGTACCTGCCGCTTTATTTTCTTTTTGTAACCTACTGCTGCTTCTCCTGGGCTTTGCTACTCAGATCCTATTAAATTATCGCACTGCATCATGGTGTACTCTTTCATCCAGTGACTTAAGAAAGTCATCATTAAGTCATTAAGTCATTATTTGATAGCCTTTAGCTTTAATTTGATTCGGGGAAAGAGGTCTGGCTGTCGAAGGATCGAGGTTCTGTCAGTCTTGTTGACTTTTTTTTTTTTTATTGGGTAAGAGAAGTATAGAGTTTCAAATCGCATTAGTCAGCATGAACGGAAGGATCATTTACGGGTCAATGTGAAGTGCAGTATCTGGAAATGACAGGCTTGACTCGGGAAAAGCTACAGTTTGTATTAAATGAACACTTTTTTTAGCAAATATGCTCAGTTTACACCTAGAGTTAAATAGTTGAGTTTTACCATTTTTTTAATAATTCAGCCAATCTTCAGGGGCCAGTTGCACCAGCAGTGCGTAAGTTAAAACGTAGCTTAGCTGTGACTAGCTGGGACACAAAAGTTACAACTTACACACTACTAAATATTTTTGTATTGCACCAGTGAACTTAGTTCAAAGGTAACGTTACGTTCCAACTAAATATTTACTGCAGCCTTCCAACATGTATTACCAACCCAGGCTCATTCTGAAAACGTAGTCCCGTGGACGTTTCTGGAGACTGCGAAATACGTCATGGGAGGTAGGTATTTTTGCAGTTTTAGTTTTTGCGAATCTGCGAGAGGCCGCTGTGTGCGCTTTTTCGTATCTCAAATGTCTCTCGCGAGTGCCGTTAGCGCACCCGCTGTCCTCACGTAAACCCACCAGAGGCCGCTGTCCACCGACCATCTGTCTGTCTGACTGAATGATTGACTGGGCGACCGGCCAATCGACTGTCCCACCCTCCTTCTTCTCTAAACCCAACCAATTTTACCGATTGACCCACCCACCCACATACTTCCCTAAACCCAACCAACGGTTTACAAACGCTGTCCAGAAAAAGAAAAGCCCTCGTCTGATTTTTACCACGTTTTCAGATTTTACCACATTCTCACCCTGTTGTTCACTCGTTCATTTTATTTTTTGGATTCTGTTTTTGTCTTACCTGATTTCTGGAACCGCTCTTCCCTGGGCTCGAACCCGGTCGTTGTCGTGGTCAACTCCTCTCTGCATCTCAAGTCTGCCGACATACACAACGAGCTAACTGGACAAACTGGTTGTGGCGGGAATGCCTTTCACATGGAGGTAAGCGGTCAGCTGGTAAGTGCCAAAAGGAAATAAAGCCATGCGTATCTCTGGCTACATAATTTGTGGTCTCCAGAAACGTCCACAGGACTACGTTTTCAGAATGAGCCTGTGTTGTGTATTACGGTAGAAAAGAGATGACAGCGAGATTAGTTTACATCCAGGAGCTTGCAATGATAATGAAAAATGATCTCCCTCTACTCACTGCCTTAATTTCATCCCAAATCTTGCATTTTTTCAGTTTGTGAAAGAATTTTCTTTTAAGGAGTGTTTTGTGTTAATTGTATTCATCAATTTAAATGAGAATTTCTTCACAACTAAGTTTTTGTCCCTGTTCTTTTCTCTTTATATATATAATTAAAGTTTAATGTTTTATGTGTATGTTGCGACGCAGGTATGTGTGTCATCTGTTATTAGCCTACTGTAAAAATTTGTCATTTAATTTTCATAGGACAGTTATATCCTAAAGATGCATTATATTGTAATTCTCTCTCTCTCTCTCTCTCTCTCTCTCTCTCTCTCTCTCTCTCTCTCTCTCTCTCTCTCTCTCTCTCTCTCTCTCTCTCTCTCTTATTTATTAAAAATAAAAAAGCTGAAAAATCACATGTACATCAGTATTCACAGCCTTTTCTGTGAAGCTCTAAATTGAGCTCAGGTACATTCTGTTTCCACTGATCATTCTTGAGATGTTTCAGCAGCTTTATTGGAGTTCACCTGTGGTAAATTCAGCTGATTGGACATGATTTGAAAAGGCATACACCTGTCTATATAAGGTCTCAGGGTTGACAGTGCATGTCAAAGCACAAACCAAGCATGAAGACAGAGGATTTGTCTGTAGACCTCCGAGACAGGATTGTCTCGAGGCACAAGGCTGGGTAAGGTTACAGAAACATTTCTGCTGCTCTGAAAGTTCCAATGAGCACAGTGGCCTCCATCATCCATAAGTGGAAGATGTTTGGAACCATCAGGACTCTTCCTAGAGCTGGCCGGCCATCTAAGCTGAGTGATCGGGGGAGAGGGGCCTTAGTCAGGGAGGTGATCAATAACCCGATGGTCACACTGTCTGAGCTCCAGTGGAGAGAGGAGAACCTTACAAAAGGACAACCATCTGTGCAGCAATCCACCAATCAGGCCTGTATGGTAGAGTGTCCAGACGGAAGCCACTCCCCGCCTGGAATTTGCCAAAAGGCATCTGAAAGACTCTCAGACCATAAGAAACAAAATTATCTTATCTGATGAGACTAAAATTGAACCCTTTGGAGTGAATGCCAGGCGTTACGTTTGGAGAAAACCAGGCATCGCTCATCACCAGGCTAGTACCATCACTACAGTGAAGCATGGTTGTGGCAGCATCATGCTGTGGGGATGTTTTTCAGCAGCAGGAATTGGAAGACTCGTCAGGATAGAGGGACAGATGAATGCAGCAATGTACAGAGACATCCTGAATGAAAACCTGCTTCAGAGTGCTCTTGACCTCAGACTAGGGCGACAGTTCATCTTCCAGCAGGACAATGACCCAAAGCACACCGCCAAAATATCAATGGAGTGGCTTCACAAAAACTCCTTCAGGGGCCCAGCCAGAGCACAGACCTAAATCCTATTGAACATCTTTGGAGAAATCTGAAAATGGGTGTACACTGTAGCTTCCCTTCCAACCTGATAGAGCTTGAGAGGTACTGCAAAGAGGAATGGGCAAAAATTCCCAAAGACAGGTGTGCCAAGCTTGTGGCATCATGTTCAAAAAGACTGTAATTGGTGTCAAAGGTTCATCAACAAAGTATTGAGCAAAGGCTGTGAATACTGATGTACATGTGATTTATCAGGTTTTTTATTTTTATAAATTTACAACGATTTAAAACAATTTTTTTTCACATTGTCATTATGGGGTATTGTGAGTAGAATGTTGAGAAAATAAATGAATATAATCCATTTTGGAATAAAGCTGTAACATAAAAAAAATGTGGAAAAAGTTAAGCGCTATGAATTCTTTCCGGATGCACTGTATGTATATATATATCTCGTTTTTATAAAAGGAAGATGCGCTGTTCTCCGCTTTTCCTGACGGGCTTTTTATATCCCCGCGCCACGACGCCCAGTGATGATAGATCGGTCCCCTGACCAATCAGCTGTCGTGAAGGTGGACATAGAGAAATGACAGGCAGGGAGAGAGAGAGAGAGAGAGAGAGTGAGAGATAGAGAGAGAGATAGAGAGAGAGAGAGAGAGAGAGAGAGCGAGAGAGCGAACGGGAGGCTAAAATACAACCAGCTAGAACCGCAACATTAGTTTCAGACAAAACTGCAGTGTATTCACTTTGCTTGCGCGCCGATTTCCTCTGTTCGCGCGCAAAACTTCTTGCACGACCTCAAATATACACGCTCAAGTGCAGATCTTTATGTGGGCTTTTAAATAACCGCTGCTGAAGAGCGATTTAGTGCGTTTTTGTGCGTTTTGCGACATTAACGCGTCCTGGGGTGGAGTGAGGTGGCTATAGACTCCAGCAAGATAAAGTCATTGTATGCAGAGCCATTGACATTTATCAGTTAAGTATAATTATGGAAACTGTGTTCATCTTAACTGAAATTAACTGAAATATTTCATATGTTCTTAGAGAGGACAAGCCTGTTTATCTTTCACTATAGTCAACACTGCAGTTATTTATTTAATTTGAGTTTACTTTATTAAGATGGCTGCACTAAAGAGAATTGTTTTTTCTGACTAGTCTATATTGGAGGTATTTATTTCATTTTTGTTGTTTACTCTGGTATCCTGACTGTACTAAAATGTGATGGCAAAATTAATAAAGAAAAAGTTTAGTTGTTCTTGTTATTAAGTGAATCTATTGTTCCTTAGCGTTGCTGTTAAGATGACATCAACCCTAACCCCACAGCAAACAGAAACCGAACCGAACCGAACCGTGGCTCCAAAACCGTGAACCGAACCGAATCGTGCCTTTGGTGTATCGTTACAGCCCTAATATATATATATACATACGTTGCAGAATTTTAAAGAAGTTTAGCTATTTAAATGCTTCTTATTGGTTATTATGTAATTTAATGCAGCTACTCATTGCTTTACTGAGAGCTTACGACCTACTAATTACTTTTTGCCTTTAGAACATGTGGTGCAATTGAAGTAAGAACAAATTAAGTTACAAACCAGCTAGCAGTAACTAAGCCCCTGGTGTGGACTTTACATTGTAGTTTAAGAAAAAAACTTACGAACAGCTAGTGCAACCCTACCCAGTTCTGGTGGAAGCACTTTAAGCTTAGCTTAACTTAACATAAAATACTGCATTGGATTAGACCATTAGCATCTTGCTAAAAAAAATTTTTGACACTTTTTCTATTTAACACTTCACTGTACTGTAATTATATTGTGTACTAAGGCTGACAGAAAATGAAAAGCTGCTTTTAGGAGAAGAATCTAGTTGCAGACCGGGTGCAGATGCAATGTTATGCTGGTAATGCGCACATCTAACACCGCCCCTAACCCTAGCCCTCACAGTGACGTCACTAGCTCCATTGAGTGCATTGTGTTGTCTGAGATTACAGATCTCGTCACCTTAGAATTATAAGGTTCTATCTAACATTTTTGTCAAAATTGAGTTATTCACATATTCTTATTAAATGACAACTTATTTACATTATGGAATGTTTTTTTATATGTTGTTTATGTTTTAAGACTTTTTATTTAAAAAAAACAAATGTTACACACATGCTGTTTGCTATGGAATGCAAAAACTTTGAAGCTCAATATCTCAAAATCATTCAAAACACAGATAGAACCTTATAATTCTAAGGTGACGATCTGAGACTGCAGTCAGATACTATTGTTTATCTATGCTGATAAGGCTAGGAATTAAACTCTCATGTAATATAATAATAAAAAAAACTAGTTAAAATTGCTGATAATATGATATCTCCTGCTGCAGTCATAGTACAGCAGCAAAGCTCCTTTTAATATTATGAAAGTATAGTTCCTAGCTATATCGGCCTAGAAAAAAGCAACTTTTCATTTGTTGTCAGTTTTGGCAGACAATGTAACTACAGAAGAGTTTAAGCTTTAAATGGGAAAACTCAAAACTCTATTTGGAATTGTATAGGGGAGATGCTAATGGTCTAATCTGTTTCAATGATTTATGCTAAGCTAAGCTAAAGGCCCCGGAGATTGACTAAATGCATTTAAAAAGGGTAAAACTCTAGTTGTAAAACGAGCCTATTCGCAAAAAAAGTCAAGTGTTACTTTAAAGCAGCAGTTCACACAAAAGGTCTATCATTAAACTTTCAATTAGAGAATCTTGACATCAAAATAAATCAGGAACTAAGCCGAACGAAAATGAAAATCTTGCCAAAGTATCAATTTAATGCCTTCCTGCTACCATGCAGCAATTTAATCTTTAAGTCTATATTTTTCTCCTCTGAACCTTTTTGTCAGATTTTCTAATATATTTGTGCATAATAGAGCCCTGCAATTTAGTGAATAACTACTCTCTGTATTTAGTGTCCCCATCATAGGGATGCTGAATTCCACCAGCTTGCAGTTATAACCGTATAATTTCCCTAGGTTTTGTGTTTGAGACTTTTATTTTGTTCCATTCCTTATATTCATGTGTCTGGTTGTAGTCATTTTGTTTCATTGGTTTCTCTTTATTTATCCCCTATAGATGCCTTGTTAGCTTATCTGTACTTATAGTCATTTGTTTCAGTTTGGTGTCAGTCATTGTTCCTGTACAAGCTTGCTTTGTTTCACGAACATGTTAACATTAATTAAAACCAAAATTGAGCTCTGTGTGTTTGGAGTGGTGTCATGTAAGACATTGGAAAAAAAACATAATATGCTAGCACAACGGTCAAGCATGTCCATCTAGCACATGTTTACATTGTAAGTGCTGAATGTATTTTAACATTCCCCATGTGGTCGTGAAATCTAGTGCTGAAACCTGTGAGCCATATGCTGAAGACTGAGAGGCACTTGAACATTTACTCTGGGCTGTTTAATGTGTTTACATCTGTGAATATCAAAACACATGCAGAAGTTGCCATTAGACTAGCAGCCTTGGGTTTTCAGCTAAGCAGTATATCGATTTAGGTTCTTGTTGTTGTCTCATAAAATATGTGAATCGTTAAAAGCTGAGCAGTGACCAAGTACTGAACTTTATTAACCAATCCTTAAAGGGGACCTATTATGCAAAAATCACTTTTATAAGGTGTTTGAACACAGTTGTGTGGCAACAGTCTGTAAATATAACCAGCTTTTAATGGTAAAAATGTATTAATTAAATTTTTTATTCTTACACTTCAAAATAAAAGTCTGCAGAAACACTTTGATTGACATTCTCCAATTGTATGTGTAATCAGAGGGGAAAGCCCCACCTATTAATGACGATCTCTCCCTAATTAGCATAGGACATTAGTTTTGTTTTTGAATCTTCCACTATGCTGACACACAGGCATTTGTAGCCCCGCCCTCTTTTGGAAAAAGCACAATCTCATTTGAATTTAAAGCGACAGTCACCAAAATGGCACAATTAGGATCAACGCCTAAAAGGGGCAGTTTCAAAGAGTTATAACGCATTATTTGTTTGGTATTTTGAGCTGAAACTTCACATAATAGTTCCCCTTTAAGGAATAGTTTTCTGACTATGCTTTTAATAAAGGTTTGGAGAGCTTTCAGTCACAAGGGAATTTAACTGAAATGCAAGTCAACTCTTTTTGACTGTCACTTTGTGTTTAAAGTAGTCTTAAGGTTGATACGCATATAACTATATTCACTGAAAATTGTTTATGTAACACAGCCGAATGCCTTTCATGTTACAACAGTATTTTTAACACAATATTTACACAATATTTTGAACAGCCTTCAGTAGAGTTTGTATCATAGTAAAAAAAAACAGAATATTCCAGAGTTCTCATATACATGGATATAATATAAAGCATTTAAAAAACACGGATTTAGGTACTTTTTAATGCACATTTTAAGTTTGTTATTTTGTTTTATTGCAAAGGATTTTAGTTGTGCCACCAGTTTTTGCAACTTATTCAATGGCATGCATTAGAAAAAAAGGAAAGACCGGTTTTCTAACAAAACCTTACACTTGATTCCCCTTAAACATGGGAAAATGCTTTGAACATTTTCAAAAACTCAACAACACACTACTCTTTTATTATGTTGGTGGCTGTTTTTGCCCCATTGACTTCCATTATAAGGAGATTTTTTTGATTGCAAAGCCACGACACCATATAATCATGAATTCTTGATTGTTGGTGCTTTTCCCTGTTGGGAGAAGGTACAATTTGTCATTTTTACTGTTAAAATATTAGTTAATTCAAATAAACTAGTCAATTTTAACAATAGATAAGGGTAAACTCACTCAAATAAAACAAAAAAGCTCATAGATCATCAGGAATCCACACAAAGTATGAAAATCCAAGGGTGCGCAAACTTCTACAGGGGGTTATTTTAAATATTTAACATCTTTTATGTAAAATGCCCGTACGCAGGGCAGTACCAAATAAAAAAATGTGAAAAAAGTGTATTTTCATTTTTAAGTGCCTTGGTTATTTTGCAAAACACAGTTCTACTTTCAAGGATACTCACACTGTAAAAAATATATACTGCACAATTTACAGTAACTTACTGACAATTTTGGTTGCAAGTAAGACTGTAAATTTACAAGCACACTGTAAAATAAAAATTACAAATGTGCACTTGTAAATTTAGTCTTACTGGGAACCAACATTTTTACTGTAAATTTTACAGTTAATTATTCATTTACGATGTGCTTGTAAATTTACAGTTAATTGTAATTATTAGTGTGCTTGCAAATTTTACAGTCTTACTGGCAAACAAAATGACCAGTAAGTTACTGTAAATTTTACAGTTAATTGTAATTACTCATGTACAATGTGCTTGTAAATTTACAGTTTTGCTGGCAAACAAAATTACCAGTAAGTTACTGTAATTTTTACAGTATTTATTTCAGTGCACAACTACAACCCCCTCAAATTCTAAACAATGAAGCTTGCATTACAGATGAAGTGCTTATCAATTGTTTTCTACTTTTAATCTCCAAAACATTAATCAACCAAAATTGCCAGTAAGTTACTGTAAAGTTTACAGTTAATTGTAATTACTCATTTACAATTTGCTTGTAAATTTACAGTCTTACTGGCAAACAAATTTACCAGTAAATTACTGTAAATTTTACAGTTAATTGTAATTACTCATTTAGTGTGCTTGTAAATTTCTAATCTTACTGGCAACCAACATTGCCAGCAAGTTACTGTAATGTTTACAGTGTTTTTTTACAGTGCACAACTACAACTCTTTCAAATTCTGAACAATGAAGCTTACATTATAAATCAAGCACTTATCAATTGTTTTCTACTTTTAATCTCCAAAATTTTAATCAGCCAAAATTGCCAGTAAGTTACTGTAAATTTTGCAGTTAATTGTAATTATTCATTTACAGTGTGTTTGTAAATTTACAGTCTTACTGTCAACCAACATTGCCATTTTTACAGTGCACAACTACAATTCTAAAGTTTACATTTCAAATCAAGTGCTTATAAATTATTTTATACTTTTAATCTCAAAAAATGTAATTAACATTGCTAATTGGTTATTGTAAATTGTAAATTCTACAGTTAATTTTTATTATTTATATACAATGTGCTTGTAAATTTACAGTTTTACTGGCAACCAAAATTCCAGTAAATTACTGCAATGCTTACAGTGTTTTTTTTTTTTTACAGTGCACAACTACAACTCCTAAATTCTGAACAATGAAGCTTACAGGTATATTACAAATTAAGTTCTTATCAATTGTTTTCTAGTTTTAGTCTCCAAAAATATCAACCAAAAATTCCCAGTAAGTTATTGTAATTTTTACAGTTAATTGTAATTATTCATTTACAGTGTGCTTGTAAATATACAGTCTTACAGTACATTACAGTACATTTTTGACAATAGACAACTACAACTCTCTCATAGTCCAAGCAATGAAGTTTACATTACAAATTAAGTGCTTATAAATGTAAATTTACAGTCTTTTACTGGCAACCAAAATTACCAGTAAGTTACTATAATTTTTACAGTATTTTTTTTAACATTACAAATCAAGCGCTTATCAATTGTTTTCTACTTTTAATCTCCAAAAGTGTAACCAACCAAAAATTGCAAGTAAGTTATTGTAAAATTTACAGTTAATTATAATTAGTCATTTACAATGTGCTGGTAAATTTACAGTCTTACTGTCAACCAAAATAGCCATTAAATAATGTAAATTGTACAGTGCATGTTTGACAGTGCACAACTACAACTCGCTCAAAGTCCAAACAAGGAAATTTACATTACAAATCAAGTGCTTATAAATTTACAGTTACAGTTTTTTACTGATAACCAAAATTACCATTAAGTTACTATAATTTTTACAGTATTTTTTTTACAGTGCACAACTACAACTCCCTCAAATTCTGAGTAAATAACTGGCAACCAAAATTGCCAGTAATTTACTGTAATTTTTACAGCATTTTTTTTACAGTGCACAACTACAACTCCCTCAAATTCTGAGTAAATTACTAGCAACCAAAATTGCCAGTGATTTACTGTAATTTGTACAGTCTTTTTTACAGTGCACAAATACAATCCCCTCAAATTCTGAGTAAATTACTGGCAACCAAAATGTCAGTAATTTACTGTAATGTTTACAGTATTTATCAACCAAAATTGTAAGTTACTGTAAAGTTTACAGTTAATATTATTTACTCATTTACAGTTTACAGTCTTTTACTGCAAACAAAATTGCCATTACGTTACTATAATTTTTACATTACTTTTTTACAGTGCACAACTGCACTCCTTAAAACTCTGAACAATGAAGCTTAGATTATAAATCAAGTGCTTATCAGTTGTTTTTTTAAGTTTCCACTATACTTATCAGCCACAATGCCGATTAGTATTATGATTAAGTGGCAACACCAAAGACTGCATGTAAAAGGAGTCAGAATAAATAATCCTCCCTGTTCTCCCTTGAGCACAAGACTGTCTGACTCCTTCATCGGCTCACAGGCAACACCTCTGCTTCAAACATCATCCAGAATCTCATTAATCCTGTTACATACCAAATTTCCTGTGACATCACAGATCACTCTACTCAAATATTCATGTTGGGACATCAAAACCGCAAAGTTATTTTGTACAAATCTGCCTCCAGCGTAAATTATTGTAAAGCCTTGCAATCACGACGTCTGTTTGTTTGTGATCTTACAAGAAGTGCAACAAGAGGATACTAATGTACGATTTTCTCATAAGATAATGTCAGGGTTTCCACAGAAACAGAGGTTAGTGAGATAGCAGTGTGACAGGTGCGCTGGTTATTAAGGGGATCACTGTGAAATCCCTCTTATCCTTCATAATATGTAAATGCCAGAAAACAGGTATGATTTAGACTGAGGGAAATTAATATGCATGAATCTCAACTCAGGCTCATTCTGAATATGTACCCCTATATACATTTCTGGAGAGCGCCAAAAATGTCCCAGGAGGTATGTTTGGTCACACTTTATTTTGATGGTCCGTTAGTTGAATTTAAGATACATTGCAACTAATTCTCAGTAGATTATAAGGTTGTTAGGTTGGGGTTAGGGTTGGGGTTAGTGTTAGGGTTAGTGTAAGTTGACGTGTACTTGCAAAGTTTCTTATAGTCAGTTAAATGTCTGTTGAAGGATTGTTAAATGTCAGTATCAACAGATATTAAGCTGAGAGTCTATTAATAACCAAATGGACCATCAAAATAAAGTGTTACCGTATGTTTTTTTGTGTAGCCCTAAGTAATAGAAACTGTCAACCCCACCATCTTTTTTTTTAAACTTTTTAATTTCATCTAATCCAGGAATAATGTAGTCTTCTATAACAATGCATGTGTGTTACAGAAGTATAGTGTGATAGATTTATCCCTGTAAAACTTGGGTTTACCAGGAGGGGGCACCCACGTTTCTCTCTATGTGTCGGTAGCTGAATCACAAAGAAGCTGCATGGCAGACACATCTGGCGTGCTCCTTAACCAAATGGTGTTTTCCTATGTGTTTCAACAGGTAAGATAATAATATATACTGTAATGGTACACTGAAACATATATTGTTTATATAGAGATGAATTTATGTCCTGAGATATTAAATTAGTTGAGTTTGAACATGATTTAATGGTGCCAAAATGGCGGAAGTGTTAAAAACTAATAGCTTTCAATGTGAGCAGTGAGAAGTGAATGTAAACATGCATATAACTGATACTCATGTTTAAACTGTTCGTGATCTTTATTAATATGGTTGTGTATGGTGATGTGCTGTGAGTTAAAACATGTGTGTGATTACAAAATAGCATGATTAAACCTTGTTTAGCATAGCTGTTAGCCATTACATTAAAAGAGACATTCAGAAAATGTGGTTAATAATAATAATTTCAGTCAGATTCAGCAGTAGAGTGTTTTTATTTTGTGAGATTTTCAGATAAACATTCAAATTCAGTTAAAATATAGTTTATGAAGTTATATTTCATAGAGGTTAAAAAATGCATTGATACAACTACAAACAGTTCTATGAAAGAGTTATAGGGAAATGTGACAGTTATTCTGTGTTTGTTTATAGGTCTTGTTTTATTCATTTGTACACAAGTTAAAGGAGATTGTGATGCACAAATGTGGTTAATTTGTTTATGCCCTATTTTATGCTGTGAGAAAGTGATCACAATATACATTTAGGTCTGTTTTGTGATGTTAATTGTGATTCGATTTGGAACCTTTTTGAGTGTGGTTTAAATAATAATATGCCAGTGTCATGTATTTGCTAAACAGCTGCGCTATATGACAGGTTATTATTTATGACTCTTAGGTGCCCATAGCATAAATTAGCAGTAGTCAGTGTATGGTTAGCTGCATGGCAGACACGTCTGGCGTGCTCCTTAACCAAACAGTGTTTTCCTATGTGTTTCAACAGAAATAAATGTGTTGCTACAAGAACGAATATTGTCTTCTTCTTGAAAGCGTAACATTTGCAGTTTTTGTTTTCGTGTAAATACACCAGAGGCCGCTGTCGACTGACAGACTGACTGACTGACCGATTGACTGACCCACCCTCCTCCTTCCCTAAACCCAACCAACAGTGTTTTCAAAAGCAATGCAGAAAAAGAAAAGCCCTCGCAGAGGCCTGTTTTTACCACCTTTTTAGATTTTACCACATTCTCACCATGTTATTTACTTGTGTATTTTATTTTTGGTGTTTGTTTTACCCCATCGTTGCAGTCAATTCCCCTCTTCGTTACAAGTGCGCTGATGTACATGGCGAGCCACTGGATAAACTGGTAACAGTAAAAGTCGTCCACATGGAGGTAAGCGGTCAGCAGAACGGCGTCATAGTGCCCCGTATCGTTCGCTTTAAAGACTAAATGCAGCAAGGCTCGAAATTGCGACCGTTTTGGTCGCATATGCACCCGAAATTTTATCTATGTGACCTCAAAATATATTTGGGAGCATTTGTGCGAATAAAATTGACCAGTTTTCACAGCAAAATGTTCACCACATGCGCGGAATTAGGAGGCATTCATGCATTAAGCATCTTTGCACCTAAAAACACCAAACGCAGCGCTCGGGAATGGTTTAACACAGTTGACATATCAACTTGCTGCAGTAAACAAAGCCCGCAATGCTAGCCCTGCCTTCAAGCTCTTCTTATTGGCCCATGGCACTAGAACACGACGGTAATGGATTGGTTAATATCAGCTGTCAATCACTCAGTTCCGATGACAGGGAGCTACAGCCACGAAACTGTAAAGGTCTGGATCTGAGGGAATGAAAACAACACTGACAGATTTAATTTTAGAAACCATCCAAAGTTACAAATAATGGCACATCTGATTAGTGATCATGTAATGAATGTCAATCCAGCATTTACACTTTTCGAAGAGTGGATAAAAGACTTCCAGTGGTTAAAGTCCGCTATGAAAATGACTAAAGCGTTCACCGTAAAGCTGGTGGGACGGAGTTTTCAGGTAACAATGTTTGCCACTGAATCTATACACATTTTAAGCACGAGATGTTATTTAATCCTTCATTTAATCGTCACGATACTGTCAGTCGTGCGACTGACACCGCGTTCATCATCGCTAAAGAGCATGCATTCACTGTGATTAAATTAATATTGCAGCTCATGAAAAGACCATTATTGCTATTATGATGACGTATACACATAATAAGTTATGTGTCAATATCATCTGTGCAATATCAGACAGCACCCGTGAGAACAGCACAGTTATTATTGTTAATTCAGTTCATCTCATTCACGTCCAGCAGTGCGTGCAGGGCTGGTGAGCGCATGCAGATTTTTGTTTATTTGTTAGTTGTGATTAGAGTGTTAACATATAATAGAATCTGTTAATATAAAACGTGTCGTAACGGTGCTCATAATTTTTGGTCGGTGCGACTAAATTTTGTCTGGTGCGCCTAAATTTTTGAAGTTAGGAGCACCGGTGCTACCAAGAAAAAGTGTTAATTTCGAGCCCTGTGCAGCCATACGTAAATCTGGCTTCATAATTTGTAATCTCCAGAAATGTACTGTATATAGGGCTATGTTTTCAGAATGAGCATATATTGATGAATATACTGCACTGAAAAAAATTATTAATTGCATTTACAACTTAAATGAAGTTGAACATAACTAAACTAAATTAGTTTGTTTAAATTCAGCCCATATAAATTGTTTGCAACCACTTACCTTACAAATACGAATTTTAGTAAATTCAATGAATCATTTTTTTTTCAGTGCGTAAGAATTTTCTATGGTTTAATGTGTAGTAGTTAATATGCATGTATTTAATATATCTATTGTTTGGTTACTTCAAAAAAGTAATTACTTATTAATTACATCATTAAAATTCTATTTAAATTACTTTTCTAATTTCTTTGTCTGAAAAGCAACTTCTGTTTTGTCATGTGATTCCTTTGTTTAGTTTTCCCGCCATTCATTAGTTTCATTAGTTCCACCTGTGTTGCACCCCTGTATGCATTTAGTTTAATCCAACCCAGGCTCATTCTGAAAACTTACCCCTATATATATTTCTGGAGAGCGCCAAATATGTCCCAGGAGGTATGTTTTTTTGCAGTTTTGTTTTCGCTAATCCGCCAGAGGCTGCTGTATACGCTTTTTTGAGATCTCAAATTTCTCTCGCAAGTGCCATTCGCGCCTGCTCTTCTCATGTAAATCCACCAGAGGCCACTGTCCACTGACTGACTGATCGACCGACCGTCCGATTGACCCACCCTCCTCCTTCCCTAAACCCAACCGATAACATTTTGTAAAGCACCGATTGACCAGCGACCACCCACTTCCCTTAACCCAACCGATAGTGTTTTCAAAAGCAATCCAGAAAAATAAAAGCCCTCGCTGCAGTCTGATTTTTTTTTTAGGTTTTACCACATTCTCACCCTGTTATTTACTTGTTTATATAATTTTTTTTGGGTTTTTGTTTTTGTCTTATTTGCTTTCTGGAACCATACTTCGCCAGATTCAAACCCTGTCGTCACGGTCAACTTCCCTACACGTCACAAGTCCACCGACGTATGCGGTGAGCCACTGGACAAGCTGCTAACAGCAGAAAAGGTATGGCATCATACTGCCACATAGCCTTTGTTTTAAAGACGAAATGCAGCCATACATAGCTCTGGCTACATAATTTGTGCTCTCCAGAAATGTATATAGGGCTACGTTTTCAGAATGAGCCTATGTTGATGAATCTACTGCACTGAAAAAAAATGATTGCTTGCATTTACATATTTTTTTTAAGGTAAGTGGTTGCAAAAAGTTTATATGGGCTGAATTTAAACAAGCAAATTAAGTTGAGCATTACTAAATTTAGTTTGTTTGTTTAAATTCAGCCCATATAAATTGTTTAAAACCACTTACCTTACAAAAAATGTGTAAATTCATTCATTCATTCATTTTCCTTCGGCTTAGTCCCTATATTCATCAGGGGTCGCCACAGCAGAATGAACTGCAAACTTATCCAGCATATGTTTTAAACAGTGGATGCCCTTCCAGCTGCAACAAAGTACTGGGATATTTAGTAAATTCAGTGTATATTTTTTTTTTTCAGTGTGTAAGGATTTACAGTAATATAGTTCAATTTGTTGTAGTTAATTTGCATGTTTTTAATATATCTTTTGTTTGGTTACTTTAGAAAAGTAATGACTTACTAATTAAATCATTAATATTCTATTCAAATTTCTTTTATAATTTCTTTGTCTGAAAAGTAACTTAGTTACACAATTCAAGAGTTCACACTTAGATATTGCTTGACTCTATTTGCAGGTTTGGCATGCTATCCTGGGAGAGAACCCTGAGCTCAGAGATAATTAAGCCCAGGGCTCCCGCCTGGTCAATAAGCATATAAGGGGGTCCGAGATCAGGTAGGTCTCAAGAGCTCCCCCTGGTGAAAGGAGGAAAAGGAGGAGATGAGGTGGGAGGGGGGATTCTTATAAAATGAAGATAAGGCAGTAGGGCGAAATTGGCCTATTTATAGACGAATTACTGGTTTGTAAACATTCAGGATGCGCACACAGCGAGGTTACAGAAAAAACCGGGAGAGCTAGCATTTACAGCGAGGGAATGACATCCGATGCAGTACAGAATTTGTTGTTGACTTAGAAATAAGTTATATTGATTACATATTATATATTTTTTACATATTGCTTTAAGCGTATCATAACAGCTTGTCACCCAGTGATAAGCACAGTTATTTGGCAAAATTAATGTTAAAGTGAGTGGCGTTCCTTTGACAGGTCCATTTGCGATAGCACCCTCTCAATGGATATTGGATAAGACGAAATGGCCAAGCATCCAGCCCGAAATATACAACTATCTCATTGAAACTCCAAGTGTTTTTAAAAGAGTGAAGTTAAAGGCCTACAAGTCTTTGGATGCCTACAATGTTGTTCTGTGTGGTCATGTGCAAGAAATAATGCTCCATGATTACCAGATTCAAAACTTTGTAGTGCTAAAAACCAAGGTTCTGCCTAGCCAAAGACAAGAAAAAAAGACGGAGCTATACAAGGCCTGGGTAATCATCAACAAGCAAAATAACTGCATTCTGACAGCAAACTGCACCTGCATGGCAGGGTATGTGGATGTACATTTTTTACATTTCATTCTAAGCATTTAGTGTCTGCAGTTTAATTAACCATATTTAACTGTTTTTGCTGAAATCATTGCTGCAATCAAAAACGAGTAATGTGTATGATTCAGCATAGCGTGAACTTCCATGATATGAAATGAGAACTGCAGAGTCGAGCATTTTTTATTAGGTCCTCACTCCATTCAGCTCCCTGTTAGCCAAAGACATCTGAGGTTGGCATTAAAAGCAGTGTGGTGTACGGTAAAAGTTTAGTTTTCTATGTTTGGACTTTGAATTTGGCATCCGACCGCACAACACGACATGTTTGCTATTGCAACCGGTCTCTTTTTGCAACCGGTAACCCGTGTGACGTCATGTGTGACTTAGGTTGGTAATTCCTCTATAGTAGGCTTGGATCAATTTGACTGGATTATTCTTAATTACAGATGAGAGACCATCTACGATAAATCATATCACTTGCTCCTCTCGAAATTAGTTTGTAAAACTTCACTAAGTAATTGAATAACTTGACTAAATACTAAACATCTGATAACAGAATTCAGATTTAACATAATCTAAGAACAAAATCTTAAGGGGCCGATCACACCTTCTTCTTTTTCTTCCGGCGGCGCTATGGCCTGTGTAGAGCCCTGGCCTCTTCCACCACTCCACTCCAGCCTTCCCGATCCAAAGCCTGCTTTCTCCAAGCATGTACTCTTAGGGTACGTAGATAATCTTCTACGTCATCTAACCACCTCTTCCGTGGCCTACCAGGATGTCTCCTTCCTTCTAGTTTTAGCTTGTATGTTCTTTTAACAGCTCTTTGTTCGGGGAGTCTCTCTAAGTGGCCCGGCCATCTTATACGGTTCCTCTTTATTTCCGTGAATAATGGCTTCACATACATGTCTGCCACTTCTGCATTATTCCTTATCCGCTATTCACCTTGGTCATGCTTCGGTCCATAAATCCTTCTTAGGATCTTCCTCACCCATGCGTTAAGAATCCGTTCGTCCTGAGTTCTCAATACCCACGTTTCACTGGCATACATTACCACTGGCCGCAGTACTGTACGGTAGAGTCTTTCCTTGCTTGCTCGGCTCAGCAGACGGGATTTAATGAGGTGCTGCATACTGTAGTATGCCTTGTTTCCCACCTTCAACTTCTCTTTTATTTCCTCGCTGTTTTCATTGCAGTCTGTCAGCAGAGATCAGCAGCCAATCACACCTTACACGCTTTTAAATAGTTTTCCAATGGCTGCAAGCGTTTTGCAGTTGAAAAAATATCAACTATGAGTGGAAAAAGTGAACTATGTTAGTCACATCTTCTTTTATGTCCAATCAAATGAAAGCAGAGGTGGAATTTATGTTGAGGTGACAGCAGTGGCGTGTTATCAGGGTGACTAGGGAGACTTTTAAAGATGAAAGAGTGATTAGTGGTTGCTTTTTTAACTGACGCAAAGCTGTATGACTTAACAAACTGTAAATATCACAATATTATTTATAAGCAGCAGGCCTGGAAGTAAGTCAGTCTGGCAATAGAGATGATGGGTAATATCAACAGCAACGCTCTCACACAATACGCAGCTTATTCAGTGGTTGCCTAGCGACATAAAAAGCGCAGTGCACTTCTTTTTTTCTTGCCAACAAATGTTTTTTTTTTTCTCAGAACAGAAAAGCACATTAGGAGTGATCGACCCCTAATTCTTTAAATTTAAATACCTTTTTCAAGACCTTTTAATATGTATCATCACGCCTGCTCTTCTCCAGTAAATCCACCAGAGGCTGCTGTCTACTGACTGAAGCCTGGTTTATACTCGACGCATCCGCTAGTTCGCTTGAGTGCGCGCGGCGAATGTGACGTCATCGTGGTGTTAGCGGAAGTTCGCTTTGGGTGCGTGCAACATAATTTCTGCTGCCTTGCACAGCATTTTTTGAGACTCAAGCTAACAGTTCGCGCAACGCCACATTTGATTTGAGTTGAATATGAACCACTTTGAAGAGATTTTGTCTGAAAAAGAAAGATTGTACAGACATCTTTATGATCCGTGATCATAGAGATAAAGATGATCAATAATTCTTGGCTAGAAATAGCAACAGCCAAGGGAAAAGTGGAAAGTTTTTGTTAATAAGGTCGGAAAAACCTGAGGGATAAGTTTGGTAAAGCCAACGGAGGCCATGGTAAAAGTAGAGACCCATGTACACTATTACAAAAATATGTCTTTCCACCATTCATAGGATTTACACTGATGTATATGTTACAATTTTGAATTTAAAACAATTTAATGGCTACAAAACTAAAATGAATTAACAAATTATTTCTTTGATAACTGGAAAGGAATATTATCTATCAGTAATATGTGAACCTATCAGTTTACAATATACTAATGGCCTGTTTTTCTGGGCTTTACTGGTGATAATAGTCAGGAATGTTGAACCATTATTGCCTTTTTAGCATAAGTATAAGTTAGAAACTAGCCAGGCAGTAATGTGTGAATTGTGGAGTGGGCTAAATCTAAAAAAACACCAGTATTTTTATGTGTGCTTTTATTTTGCTTTTATTCTTGCTGTAATAAAAACTATTTGTAGAGTAACCCACGTTCTGTTGTCATTGATATTTTAATAAACGTTAATAGGTAAAACTGTCTGAGATATGAACAAAAGCAAGTGATGCATCAAAGTTTGATTAAAAAAACATCTTGAATGGTTAAAAAAATCTTTATAATCATTAAAATAATTTATAAAAAAAAATAGTTAAAAAATATTGAATGATATTAATGATACGAAGAAGTTCCGGAAACTTCCTACACTTTACAGTCAGTTTCATTTGGCCGCCCCCTGTCGTTTTAAAGAATATCACAACGGCGAACACGGCCCTGTCGTTTTAAAGAATATCACAACGGCGAACGCGGCCCTGTCGTTTTAAAGAATATCACAACGGCGAACTCGGCAAGTATAAAACCCTCGACTGTTTTGCGAGGTGCGCACGCAGTCAGCGGAGGTGTGCGGTGCAGCGCCAGGCAAAAGTATAAATCCAGCTTGACCGACCAACCGACTGACTGACCCTCCCTCCTCCTTCCCTAAACCCAACCAATAGTGTTCTCATAAGCACGGATTGACCAGCACCCACCCATTTCCCTAAACCGACAGTGTTTTCAAAAGCAATCCAGAAAAAGAAAAGCCCTCATGGCCGCCTGATTCCTACCACGTTTTCAGATTTTACCACATTCTCACCCTGCTATTTATGTTTTTATTTTATTTTTTGGCTTTTGTTTTTGTTTTACCTGCTTTCTGGAAGCGTTCTTCACCGGACTCGAACCCTGTCATTGCGGTCATCTCCGATCCATGTCACAATTAATGAAAATTTAAGAATTTTTATTTATTATTGCAGATTAGTTATAACAATATACACATTAAAAACAGTTTTACATGTACATTACATAAAAAAAAATAATAATCTATTTTATCTGTCTCAAGTGTGTCATAAGTAAACGAAATATTTTCCCCTCCCTCTTCTTGGCTCATGAGCAAGATCAACTTGTCACTCAAATAAGATCAAAACCCCATCCTGACTTAGTTAATATTAAAATATTGCATTAATGTTATGCGATAACATTGAGGAGTATTTTCAGGAAAAAGAAAGTCAAGGGTTATGCTTCAAAGTAGTTATTTTTGAACAGCAGAATAAATCAATGATATCCTCAGTGGTTTGCTTCTATGATAGTATAATTATGTATTATATGATGTTTTTTGCTATGTAGAGTTCATTTATTCCTATAATCCCTGCATGAGATGGAGGTAAACAGATTTGGGTCGCTCTCCATGATGGAGGGGTTTCAGAATGAGATTTAGCTCAAGCTTTAAATCCCCTCCAGACCACCTAATTAATAAAGTTAGTAATGTATAATGGGATGCTGGAGGAATTGTTACAGGAGTAAAATGAGTGGCCTGGATATTTCTTTGGATTGTGAAGTAAGCATGCTACTTAATTTCAAACTTTCACTTGCTACTCAACTTTATGATAATACTTGATTTTAATTGGTAAGTCACAATAAATATTCTGCAATTAATTTGTTTTTTTAATTAAAATGAGGAATGTTTTTCACAGTAAAAGTACCATTACTTGCCCAAAAATCTAGTGCAAGTAAAGTAAAAGTATCTGTTAAAATATAAAAATATGAGTTAAAAGGAGATCTTTTAAAAGTACTCAAGAGTAGTGAGTATTACACTGTGAAAAGTCGATGCGTTTACATGCAGTTTGTGCAAGGATATAAATGTAACATTCTGTAGTGCATTTAGTGATCTTCCTATATTTGTTCGTTCCTTCCAACTTTCCTTCCATTGTTTGTTTGTTCTGCCATTCCTTTATTCATTCGCTTGTTCGTTCCCTCCTACATTTAAATGTTACTTAGTTCGTTCATTCATATTTTTGTTCCTTCATTAGATCCTTTGTTCAGGACGTCGACGCTGAGGCGCACCTCCAAAAAATGTAACTACACGTCGCAATGACGACTAAACTAAACTAAATATCAAAAGAAAAGTATGAAAAAAAACATCTTCAACGTATCAAATGTCTTAACTACTCAAAACTAAAAGACAAAACATACACCAAACAGCACACTCTCCTGTACCTAATGAAATAATACAAAAATGTATATCGCACGACTTGCTCACTTCTACACCCTCTCCGAGGTATTACTCTGAAAAGATATCAGTTAACTGGATGAGTTCACAAACACATTGACATTGCAATCTCAAAAGATTTCAGACAAGAGCATTAATCACAAACCAAACGAAAACACATTCTCTCAGACTAGTCCTCGCAAGAGAAACTGTCTTCACAGAGACCCACAGAAATCAAAGAAAGAGTGAGAGCAAAAGCATGTGAGAGAGAAAGAGATCGTCATTGCAGTTTGGGCTGGCTTTTTAAAATCAACGCCGACCAACGATTGTTGGCGAGAACCCAGGGTCATCAGCCATCGTCATCAGCATGAACTGCGGATCCTCCAATGCGTACCTGTAACACACGTGTAAAACAACACACCCACATACAAACAAATACGCACACGCATAACCCCAAAGTACGTTCTGCAGGGGAACATAACAGCTCGACGCAGAAATATTAACCAGCTTTTAGTTTGCTTTCACAACTAATGGTTGGCTCATTGTGGAAATGTACCCCTGTCTACATTTCTGGAGAGCGCAAATTATGTAGAATTAAGGTATGTTTGGCTGCATTTCGTCTTTTAGACGAATGCCGATCGCTACGGGGCGGTATGATGCCGTCGACGACTTGTTCCTTTTCGTGCTACCGCTGACCGCTTACCTTCATATGGATGGCTTTTCCGGTGTGACCAGTTTGTCCAGTAGCTTGCTGCATACGTTGGCGTACTTAGGACTTGGATTGGAGTTGACCGCGACAATGGGGTTCGAGTTCGGCGAAAAACGGTTCAAAAGAAATCAAAGAAAGAGTGAGAGCACGAGAGAGAGAGAAAGAGATCTCCATTGCAGTTTGGGCCGGCTTTTTAAACTCAACGCTGACCAACGATTGATGGCGAGAACCCAGGGTCAGCGGCCATCGTCATCACCATGAAATGCGGATCCTCCAATGCCGTTCATACCTAACACACGCGTAAAATGACACACCCACATACAAACAAAAACGCACACACATAACCCCAAAGTACGTTCTGCAGGGGAACATAACAGCTCGTCGCAGAAATATTAACCAGCTTTTAGTTTGCTTTTACAACTAATGGTAGGCTCATTGTGGAAATGTACCCCTGTCTACATTTCTGGAGAGCGCAAATTATGTAGAATTAAGGTATGTTTGGCTGCATTTCGTCTTTAAGACGAATGCCGATCGCTACGGGGCGGTATGATGCCGTCGACGACTTCTGTTCCTTTTTCGTGCTACCGCTGACCGCTTACCTTCGTATGGAATGCTTTTCCGGTGTGACCAGTTTGTCCAGTAGCTTGCTGCATACGTTGGCATACTTAGGACTTGGATTGGAGTTGACCGCGACAATGGGGTTTGAGTTCGGCGAAAAACGATTCCAAAGAAATCAAAGAAAGAGTGAGAGCACGAGAGAGAGAGAAAGAGATCTCCATTGCAGTTTGGGCCGGCTTTTTAAACTCAATGCTGACCAACGATTAATGGCGAGAACCCAGGGTCAGCGGCCATCGTCATCACCATGAAATGCGGATCCTCCAATGCCGTTCATACCTAACATACCTACACCCCAAGTCTACGGGTAAACAACATGGGCATAATAAACGGAAAAACAAGTGTGTTGGGGTGGTGGATTTCCCAAACAAAACAAAAACTTAAGACAAAAGATCCCCTTCGGTCGACAACCAAACTCGGACACTCAGTTGAGAGTAATTGAATAGATTTATTGTAGAAGAATAGTTAGTTTTAAGTGAGCATCTCTTCAGGGTGACCCCAGGCCAAAATAACAAACAAAAGAATCTGTAAAGTAAATGAACTAAATTACCTATAAATATTTAAAGAAAAATACAGGAAGCTTACCTTTCTCCCTAAACATAAACATAGTCAAAAGTAATCAAATAAATAGGCAGGCCACCCCAACAAGCTCAAAACTCTCAAAAGGATTAAACGTATGAACAAAGGTAACAATTGAATGTTTGTCGTCGGCCGGAGGGGTAAGGGAAATCCAGGAGCTCCACTCCCAGCAACGATCGAAACACGAATGAGCTCTCCGAACCCTGCCGGATGTTCCTTTTTATACAGGCCTACAAGACCAGCAGCCAATCAGAGCGCGAAATTACGCTAGAATGGGAACCTATGGGATGACACAAAAAAACAAGGAGGCGGGACAAGGAAAAAGGCATATACAATGCGCAATTAAGAAAGGAAATAATAATAAGAATAACATTTTTCGTAACACTAACACACGCGTAAAATGACACACCCACATACAAACAAATACGCACACACATAACCCCAAAGTACGTTCTGCAGGGGAACGTAACAGCTCGACGCAGAAATATAAACCAGCCTTTAGTTAGCTTTCACAACTAATGGTTGGCTCATTGTGGAAATGTACCCCTGTCTACATTTCTGGAGAGCGCAAATTATGTAGAATTAGGGTATGTTTGGCTGCATTTCGTCAGTTTGTCCAGTAGCTCGCTGCATACGTTGGCGTACTTGGGACTTGGATTGGAGTTGACTGCGACGATGGGGTTCGAGTTCGGCAAGAAACGGTTCCAAAAAAATCAAAGAAAACGAGAGAGAGAGAGAGAGAGAAAGAGAGAGAGAAAGAGATCGTCATTGCAGTTTGGGCTGGCTTTTTAAACTCAACGCCGACCAACGATTGGTGGCGAGAACCCAGGGTCATCAGCCATCGTCATCAGCATGAAATGCGGATCCTCCAATGCGTACCTGTAACACACGTGTAAAACAACACACCCACATACAAACAAATACGCACACGCATAACCCCAAAGTACGTTCTGCAGGGGAACATAACATCTCGTCGCAGAAATATTAACCAGCTTTTAGTTTGCTTTCACAACTAATGGTAGGCTCATTGTGGAAATGTACCCCTGTCTACATTTCTGGAGAGCGCAAATTATGTAGAATTAAGGTATGTTTGGCTGCATTTCGTCTTTAAGACGATTGACGATCGATACGGGGCGGTATGATGCCGTCAACGATTTGTTCCTTTTTCGTGCTACCGCTAATCGCTTACCTCCGTATGGATGACTTTTCCGGTGTTACCAGTTTGTCCAGTAGCTCGCTGCATACGTTGGCGTACTTGGGTCTTGGATTGCAGTTGACCGCGACGATGGGGTTTGAGTTCGGCAAGAAACGGTTCCAAAAAAATCAAAGAAAACGAGAGAGAGAGAGAGAGAAAGAGAGAGAGAGAAAAAGATCGTCATTGCAGTTTGGGCCGGCTTTTTAAACTCAACGCCGACCAACGATTGGTGGCGAGAACCCAGGGTCAGTGGCCATCGTTATCAGCATGAAATGCGGATCCTCCAATGCCATTCATACCTATCACACGCGTAAAACGACACGCCCACATACAAACAAATATGCACACACATAACCCCAAAGTACGTTCTGCAGGGGAACGTAACCGCTTGACGCAGAAATATAAACCAGTATTTGCGTACTTGAATTGGAGTTGACCGCGACGATGGGATTCAAGTCCGGCAAAAAACGTTTCCAGAAAGCGGGTAAAACAAAACCAAAAAAATAAATAAATAAGCTGGCCTGGTCAGCTAAAGTGTACAATGTGCCCTCTGGTGGATTTACGCGAGAAGAGGACGCGCAAGAGAAATTTGAGAACATCAAGAAGTGTACACAGCAACCTCTGGCAGATTTGCAAAAACAAAAACTGCTCCGGTTACATATTTTGCTGTCCCTTAAAAAATGTAGACCTTGGTAAGAAATGAGCTTGCGTTGCATGATTTTCAGTGACAAAGTACTGGCAACATCTGAGAATTGAACACTTAATATGGCTGAATCAACCTTACAAATTCACTTTAAAAGAGATATTCCCACACACAAGTTTCAACACAAGTGACAAACTCTTTTTCCATTGTGTCTGCGTGTCCTCCGAAGACCATCACTAAACACTCATGAAGCTTCTTAGCCCTTATGCTTGTCTCGCAAATCTTTTTAAAGGTGTTAGGGAGGATTTGAAATGAATTAGTAACATCTGCCTCATGCCTGTTCTGTAATCCCGCAACACAGAGAGTAGACATAGCATCTGTTTCTGCTCACTAAGATCCTCCAGACAGTGATCCTTCATGATGCCATTAGCTTGAAATGTTTAGCACAACAGCTCATGGCTCTCTCGAGGATTTCCTATAATGCGTGCAAGACTCGTTTAGGAATTGATCCTGTATTGTTTATACGCTTTCTATACCATTAGATGTGACATACTAGTGAAACAAATGTTAAGACAATGAGACAATGGTAATGTTAGTACAGTATGTTCATTGATGTTCCACAATGTGTCAATTTTCATAAATGTATTCAATCTCAAAGGGACAAAATATTTTAATTGGTTAATGGTAAGTTCTACATATTTATATGGTGAGAAATTAACTGAACATGGCTCACACGTACGAAAAACTAATATACATTGTTTATTTTATAATAATAATAATAATAATAATAATAATAATAATAACCTTTATTTAACCAGGTTAGTCAGTTGAGAACTGGTTCTCATTTACAATATCAACCTGGCCAAGAGGCAAAAAAAAAAAGCAGATACGAAGCAGCAGGGACAAAATATAATAACAATTCCACTGTGTTAAGTACACCATAAATTCAATGCATTTTCAGCATTTTTTGTGATTTATGATCTTTTGAATTGCATTATGGGACCTTGAACTTTCTTCCAACAACTTTTATTTTATATTAAGTTAGAAGAAATTGACTTTTATTAAAATCTTTAATAGTTTAAAGTGATATATTGACTGGGTTGGGGTTGTATATTACGGTACAAACACTTTGTAATAAGTTTCCAGTAGATTGCTGTTATTTTACAGACTTCATTCATTTTCTTTTCGACTTAGTCCCTTTATTAATCAGGAGTCGCCACATCGGAATGAACCGCCAACTTATCTAACATATGTTTTATACAGCGGATGCCCTTCCAGCTGGAACCCATCATTGGGAAACATCCATACACACTCATTCACGCTCATACACTAGTCAATTTTAGCATACCCAATTCATCTGTACCACATGTCTTTGGACTTGTGGGGGAAACCGGAGCTCCCGGAGGAAACCCACGCGAACACGGGGAGAACATGCAAACTCCACACAGAAATGCCAACTGACCCAGCCGAGGCTCGAACCAGCAACCTTTTTGCTGTGAGGCGAACGTGCTACCCACTGCGCCACAGCCATTTTACAGCCTTATTTCTATATATATAATTTCTTATTCATCATATTATTTCAAACTAAAATGTCAATAAAAGTCATTTTGTTAAACCGTATGTACTTAAGTAATGTAGACCTACTACTTGAAAACCTATTGGGTCTAGATTGGCTTACTTTAGGTATATAAAAGTATACTTTTATGTGCACTAGTAGTACAGAACTAGTCTACAATGATTTTTCCCATTTGTACTGCAAGTGAAATTGAGTTGACAAGTAGGATACTTTTGTAAAACTTGTGGTAATTAAATAATTAGTTTGTCAATTTTGTCCCATGCATGTTCAGAATTTGAGAATTGACCCTTCGCTAAGCCCCACCCTCCTTAGTTACTGTTGTTATGCCTGTCAAGCTTTCGTGCCTGCCACGTCTATTACAATATGTAATATGTTCTGTATGTGTCAGACATTCCCAGGGATATAATTAGTCATTTTTGGCGAACAGGTGAGATATCTGAGAAAGCCAGACAAAAAAGGGCTTCAGTATGCATTACAGGTGTATATTCACGACTTAATACGCAACCGATTAGAAAATAATTTAATAAAATTTGAAGCTAGGTTAGCCTAGCCGCCTCATATGCTGACTATTCAACAGCTTAATGTTATTTCATGCACAGCATGAGAGGTGAAATTTAAAAATAATCTAATAGTAACAAATAAACGGTGATTTCTCTTTTTTTAGCCAAAAAGCCTGATAGATTAATTGTTGTGCAATGAAATATAGCGTTACTAACCAACGAGGAAACCACATGGACAGTGCTTCTGCATAATTCATTCACGTACACGCCCTTAATGCTTTTGCGCCCTGCGCTTTAGACTTTGCGCTTAGATCGTTAACATAGAGTCCAATATGTTTTTATGTTTCTTGATTGAAGAATTTATAGAAATTTGGTGTATAAACAAGACAAAAACTCTAAGAAAAGCTTCTTGATTGGCTGGAGCAAGAGAGTAGAAAATAAATGCGCTATATAAGTACACAATAAATTACATAGACAAGTCAAACCTCGTTTTGCTCTTTGCAGCACAATATTTGACAACATTTTCATCAGTAATGACTAGGGTTGTGACGAGATGCCTACTCCACGAGACGAGACAAGATACGAGATTGGGTTCACGAGAACGAGACGAGATTTTTACACTATTTTTAAGAAATCCTCAATGATGAAATATATGAATGGAAAATAGTCTTTTATTCAACTGGGAAAAAAACCAAATCGCAAAACTACTTAGGTGCTTTCTTTAAATCAACTTGTAATGAATGTTATTTTACTTCTATTTTAATGAATTATACGCAGTAATGGACATGCAAACACTGATGAATATTTTGCTAATAGCCCATGTGAATGGAAAAATCTTTTTATATATAATTTTAAATATTAGCAAAATATTTGCTAATATATGAATGGAACATAGGGCAACCCAGTGGCGCAGTAGGTAGTGCTGTTGCCTCACAGCAAGAACGTCGCTGGGTCGCAGGTTCGAACCTCGGCTGGGCTGGGTCAGTTGGCGTTTCTGTGTGGAGTTTGCATGTTCTCCCTGGGTTCGCGTGGGTTTCCTCCGGGTGCTCCGGTTTCCCCCACAGTCCAAAGACATGCAGTACAGGTGAATTGGGTAAGCTAAAATTGTCCATAGTGTATGAGTGTGAATGTGTGTGTGGAAGTTCCCAGAGATGGGTTGCGGCTGGAAGGGCATCCGCTGCGTAAAATCGTGCTGGATAAGTTGGCGGTTCATTCCGCTGTGGCGACCCCGCAAGGGACAAAGCCGACAAGAAAATGAATGAATGAATGAATGGAACATAGATTTTTATTCAACTAGAAAAAAAAATCACAAAATACAAAACAATTTAGGTGCTTTTTCAAAACATTGCAATGAATGGTATTTTATTTCTATTTAAATGAATTCTATGTCATAAAGGACATGCAAACGCTGCTAAATATTTAGCTATAAACTCTACCGACTGGCTTCTCCCCTGTACAATTTCACATGATATATTCAAACTTATTTCCACACACTGAAACAAATATATGTAATTTTTTGTATTTCATTTTTAATTTAATAAATGAGTTTCACTTTCATTTAGCAAGATTTCATTCAGGCCCCGTGACTCACTCTGAGCTACCGGATGGGATCATGCGAATATGAAGAACTGATAGGTGAGTTGTTTTAATGGAGTTTGATACCGCACGCAGAAAGAAAGAAAAAAATCAGCTTTTCCCGGACAGCATAAACGTGTGTTCCGTGATGCTGACGTGACGATGAGTCTCCAGGATTCATTCAGTGAGTGTGTGTGTTTGTTTGCGTGCGCTTAGAGATGTTTGCGTCTGTGGTGCTTTACTGACTCGCTAGGTGTGTAGGTCCTGTCGCAAAATGCGTCTAAAAGTCCTTCATGGAGTTAATAGTTTGATTACGGCGTTTACATATCTGCACTTCAATAATGTGACTAAAATAGGAATACTCTACGTCGTAATTCCATTTGTGTTTACGACGATTATGCCTTTCAGCATATCTGAAGTATTCCATTGCATGGATACGAACCATAATGCGTGAGGCTGTAGTTGTAGCCTATGTTGGATGCGGCACCTGCTGAACTCCGGTGAAAAAAGCGGTTACGTCACACCCGCCCACCGAGTGACAAGCGCAACTCTGAGGCCAGCCTGGGTTGCCAGGTGTGTGCAAAACACTTTATTTGCAGATCAAATCCTGCCATTCGTCAATGCTAAGTTCACCCTCCCACTCCATCATAACATCACTAACATCACATAACTCATGAGACATATTTTCACCTCGACGAGAAATTTCACCGCGATTTAATCTCGCGAGATCTCGTCGTACGAGATCTTGTCACACCCTTAGTAATGACATTAGATCTCCTAGTCCCCTCTTTTAATCAGTCACAGGCAAACAGAAAGAGCATGCGGGTCAAATAGATTGTGTGTGTTTATGTTAATGACATGGGCATATCTAATAGCTCATGATAACATGTATTAGCTAACTCTATCCAAATATATTGTGCATATTTGTACAGAGGTTAATCTCCATCAGTACCTCAGTGAAGCAGACATCGTTTTCCTGATTGGCTGGAAGGTGTGCTATAAAATATACAAAATATAAAATCTGGCAAAGCACAGCAATAATAGGTCTGACAAACATAAAAACAGTACTTGTAGGAAAGGCTTGTGTGTTGTTCATAAACAATATGGCTTGTCTAACCCCATTACTTAGTTCATTATTTGGCCAAAACCCAAAATTGTAACTTTATGCCTCCTATCTCCTCTCAAATATGTCCGAGATCATTGTGATGGATGAGATATGGATGAGGCTATGCATTATTCTGCTCTGTTATCCTCTCAGTGAATATTTAAGCATCAGGCAGATTCAGTGAGGGCTGGGAGGAAAAGCAAACCGCCTCCTGTAATGCACCGTTCACTGTGGTTTAGCTCGTCCCTTCACCGTGTTTGTTTTGATGGGTCCTCAGAAACTTGGAGCACAGCCATGAGATATCAGTGTTAGAGACATACTTAAGATCTCCCAGTTGAGAGGCAAACAGCAGTCCGATCAAAAACCCATTAGCATGTTTTCTCAGTAGACAAGACAGAACATGCATTCTGTGTATGCTTATCAAGTCTTCAATTCAAAAACAAGGCCTGGTTTTCTTAGCGCATCTCATAAATCATTCATTTGTGTGTACAAATTAGCCATTTAGGTCATGTAGTGTTTTTTAGATTAGTGTTACAGGAAATGCAATACAATTTTTGCTAAAACTCTGTAGTTAACTTAGCTGTGACGTTGTAAGAAAAGAAAGACACTTTAAGGGGTTGTATATGAGAACAGTTTTTATATTTAGTATATAACAAAGCTTAAAACCTGAGACCTTGCCCAATTTTTATTTATTTATTTTTTTTTAATACTTGAAGAAATAGGGACCTTTTTCTGCTGAGAAAATCAAAACCATGTGACTTTTTAGCATGCTAAATTGTTCTGTTTATGTTCATGGTTGCAACATAGGCTCATTCTGAAAACGTTTCTGGAGACCGCAAATTATGTGCAAAAAGTACGTATGGCTGCATTTAATTTTTTAAACAAACGCTACGGGGTAGTATGACACCATTCCTTTTCGCACTTACCAGCTGACCGCTTACCTCCATATGAACAGCTTTCCCGCTGTAACCACTTTGTCCCGTTAGCTCACCATGTACATCGGAGGACTTGAGACCCAGAGAGTAGTTGACCAAGACAATGGGTTTCGAGTCCGGTGAAGAGTGGTTCCAGAAAGCAGGTAAAACAAAAACAATAATAATAATAATAATTCTAAAATAATTCAATTCACCTTTATTTCTATAGCGCTTTTACAATCTAAATTGTGTCAAAGCAGCTTCACATAGAAGATTGTAGTAAATTGAAACAGTGTCAGTTCAGTTTTCAGTGTTTAAGTTCAGTTCAGTTTAGCTCAGTTCAGTGTGGTTTAATAATTACTACTGAGAGTCCAAACACTGAGGAGCAATTCTATCGATGCGCAGCAAATCCAATAAAAGAATGTGGTAAAATCTGAAAACGTGGTAAAAATCAGAAGAGGGCTTTTCTTTTTCTGGATTACTTTTGAAAATTGTTGGTTGGGTTTATGGAAGGAGGAGGGTGGGTCAGTCTATTGGTCGGTCAGTCAGTCATTCAGCCAGTCAGTCAAACAGTCAGGTGACAGTGGCCTCTGGTGGGTTTATACGAGAACAGCAGGCGCAAATGGCAGTCGCGAGAGAAATTTGAGATCTCAAAAAGCGTACACAGTGGATTCACGGAAACAAAACTGCAAAAAACGTATCTCCTAGGACCTATTTCACGGTCTCCAGAAATTTATATAGAGGTACGTTTTCAGAATGAGCCTAGGTGCAGTTTTTTTGTTCATGTACAGTTGAAGTCACAATTATTAGCCCCCCTTTTAATTTATTTATTTTTTTAAATATTTCCCAAATGATGTTTAACAGAGCAAGGAAATTTTCACAGTATGTCTGATAATATTTTTTCTTCTGGAGAAAGTCTTATTTGTTTTATTGTGGCTAGAATAAAAGGTCAAAATTATTAGCCCATTTAGCCTATATTTTTTTCAAAGTACAGAACCAACCATTATTATACAATAACTTGCCTAATTAACCTAATTAACCTAGTTAAGCATTTAAATGTCACTTTAAGCTGTATAGAAGTGTCTTGAAAAATATCTAGTAAAATATTGTTTACTGTCATTATGCCAAAAAACAAATAAATCAGTTATTATAAATGAGTTAATAAAACTTTGTTTAGAAATGTGTTTAAAAAAATCTAATCGTTAAAAAGAAATTGAATAAACGGGGGCTAATAATTCAGGGGGGCTAATAATTCTGACTTCAACTGTATATATGAAGAGTTTAGATGCAAAAACTTGTAAAAGCCAATTGATATTTACTTCTAAAATTAGCATTTTTCTTAACTCTTCTGTGTAGGCTCAGTAATTTTGCATTAATAGTGACGGATAAGTTATTTTCATTGCCTTTCAAGTGAAATAACTGAACATAAACATAGGAGGTAGAGAAAAAAAAATTCTCACTTTAGGAGAACATTTCGGACGGTATTTAGAGGTTTTTGCATCTGAACTCTTCATATATTGCTCTTAACAGTGCGGACCATCTGGATGCTCGTTATCAGTATATCGATGTAATATTATTTTCATTATCTTCTCAAAGTAATGATGTTCTGTACACCTGTACAATAAATGTATGGCTGCATTTCAACATTATAATTATATAATATAATTTTAATAACAACATAACTACATACCTTTGACAACCCAGGCTCATTCTGAAAACGTACCCCTGTATACATTTCTGAAGAGTGCCAAATACGTCCCAGGAGCTACGTTTTTTTTGCAGTTTTTTTCACTCCCGAGTGCCATTCACGCTTGCTGTTTTAATGTAAATCCACCAGAGGCCGCTGTCGACTGACAGACTGACTGACTGACTGAGGCTATGTCCGAAACCGCATACTTCCAAACTATACAGTACGTTAAAATCTGTATGAGAGTAGAGTAGTTTGTCCGAATTCATAGAATTCGAAAATCAGTATGCGAGAAGTACCTGGATGACTTACTACTTCCAGCAAAATTCTGAAGTGCGCATCCCATGCATGCTGCACTATCCCATGATGCCCCAAGAGAGAATTCATGAGTGGGAGTGAAGCGACGCAACTGACGCAGGTAGGTCACGTGACCATGACAAAATGGCGGATGTAGTACGTCCGAATTCCATTCATACTTCTTACATTCCTACTGTAAAGAACGTACTTTTCTAACGGCCGAGTAGTATGTTTAAATTCAAATGCAGTACCTACTGACTAGTAGGCGGTTTCAAATGCAGCCTGAATGACTGACCGATTGACTTACCCACTATCCTCTTTCCCTAAACCCAACCAATAGTGTTTTCAAAAGCACCAATTGACCCGCCCACCCACTTGCCTAAAGCCAACCAATAGTTTTAAAAAGCAATCCAGAAAAAGAAAAGCCCTTGCCTGATTTTTACCCAGCCTGATCTCACGAGGAAACGTAAGCATTTTACGTTTTGTCAGTTTAGTGGCTAATTCGTACAAATTCGTACGAGTTCAGTCGTACGAAAATGTACGATTTTAAAAAGGAGGCGTGGTACCTAACCCCACCCCTAACCCCAACCGTCATTGGCTGATGGGCAAATTGTACTAATTTGTATGAATTAGATTGTACGAATTCATACGAATTAGCCACTAATGAAAAAGTTACGAATTGCCGTGAGATAGCGTTGTTTTTACCACATTTTCAGATTTTACCACATTCTCACCTTGTTATTTACTTTGTTTATTTTTTATTTTTTTGCTTTTGTCTTACCCGCTTTCTGGAACCGTTCTTCGCCAGACTTAAACCCAGTCGTTGTGGTCATATCCTCTTCTCAAGTCCCCCGACATACTGTACATGGAGCTGGTTAGCTGGTAGCAAGAAAAGGAACGGCGTCATACCGCCCCGTAGCATTCGTTTTAAAAACAAATTGCAGCCATATATACTTCTGGCTACATAATTCGCCATTTCCAGAAATGTATACAGGGCTACGTTTTCAAAATGAGCCTATGTTGACCTTTGAAGTTATATGTCAGCATTTTTATATTTGGTTAAATTATAGTTATTTTTAAACAGGTGGAAAGTTATATTACAACTATGTAATAACTGTGAGGTCTCCATGTGAAACCACAATTTAATGGTTATTTTGCTAGCTCACATTGTTGTTCTTTACGCAAACGATTAGTCAGTCCTTCTCTAATGATGTCGGATTGACGCTTCAGCCAATATTCTTAGCCACACTCCTCTTAATGTTAGTTTGCTATGAGGAAATTATATGCAAAAAGAAAGCCCCGCCCCCTGCTTAATATTCTATTTCAGTTGGATCTACTTCAAAGTACTGAAATAAAAGTGTCAGTACTGTACTTTCAGGCGTTAATATGAAATGACACTGCTTTTTGTCGCTGTTAAGTTGAAATGGCAGTAAGGGGCGGCACAGTGACTCAGTGGTTAGCACTGTCGCCTTATAGCAAGAAGGTCGCTGGTTTGAGTCCTGGCTTGGTCAGTTGGCAGTTCTGTGTGGAGTTTGCATGTTCTCCCCATGTTGGCGTGGGTTTCCTCCGGGTGCTCCGGTTTCACCCACAGTCCAAAGACATGCGCTATAGGTGAATTGAGTAAATTAAATTGGCCGTAGTGTATGAGTGTGAAGGAATGTGAATGGATGTGTCCCAGTACTGAGTTGCAGCTGGAAGGGCATCCACTGTGTAAAACATTTGCTGGAAAAGTTGGTGGTTCATTCCGCTGCGGTGACCCCTGATGAATAAAAGGACTAAGCCTAAGGAAAAAAAAATGTATGAATGAATAAAAGGGTAGTTATTCCTGTTATGGCAAAGCTGACTAAAAATAAAATAAAACAAAACAAAAAATAAAATAAAATAAAACTTCAGTCTTCATTGTCAGATTGCTTCAAAAGTTATACTGGGAAAATTCATGTCAAAAGTTTTTTCAGTTGTGTTTGAAATATATATACATAATATACAATCTTTACAGTATAAAAAGCAATATATCTGTGTAAGGCCCCCACAGAACATAATAACATAATATGTGTTTGTGTGTGTGTTTCGTAAGTTGACTAATGTCCTGTCAATTGCATTTTACGTATTATTGATTGAAAATTAGTTTGAAACTGACAGTTATACTTGTAGGCTGGATCAAACTCTTTTGATGTTGCCTTTATCAAAGTACATTTTGTATGATGTATGATGTCTTAAATGACAGATCCAAGCCATGATTGCCACATCCATCATAATTGACATACAGTGGCCTCTTATAAAAAAAAGTACATAAGCTAATAAAAAAAGACTAAAATATCAGTAAAAACGTAACTCTCTTATCTAGAATACTGCACTGGGGCTGATCAAATAACACTGATCATATGGCTCACACGGCTTTCCGACTTTAGCCTACACAGACCCAAGAGCCATCAGAAAGTAATGGCCATCTGGCTTAGCATTTGTAGCAGGAACAATACCAAAAGGAAGTAAAAGATATCGGACACGATTTCATTTTCACAAAGACCAAAGCTTGATATTCTGAAGTTTTCACTTGCCACTTTATTAGGTACACCTTTACTAGTACCAGGTTGGACCCATGGCACATTATCGTGCTGGAAGTAGCCATCAGAAGATGGGTACACTGTGGTCATAAAGGGATGGACATGGTCAGCAACAATAGTCAGGTAGGCTGTGGCATTGACATGATGCTCAATTGGTACTAATGGGCCCAAAGTGTGCCAAGAAAATATTCCCCACACCATTACACCACCAGCCTGAACTGTTGATACAAGGCAGGATGGATCTATGCTTTCATGTTGTTGGTGCCAAAATCTGACCCTACTGTACCATCCGAATGTCGCAGCAGAAATTGAGACTCATCAGACCAGGCAACATTTTTTTCCAATCTTCTATTGTCCAATTTTGGTGAGCCTGTGCGAATTGTAGCTTCAGTTTCCTGTTTTTAGCTGGCACCCAGTGTAATCTTTTGCTGCTGTAGCCCATCTGTCTCAAGGTTGGACGTGTTGTGCATTCAGAGATGCTCTTCTGCATACCTCAGTTGTAATGAGTGGTTATTTGAGTTACTGTTGCCTTTTCTATCAGCTTCTCTGTAAACCCTAGAGATGGTTGTGCGTGAAAATCCCAGTAGATCAGCAGTTTCAGAAATACTCAGACCAGCCCGTCTGACACCAACAACCATGCCATGTTCAAAGTCACTCAAATCACCTTTCTTCCCCATTCTGATGCTCGGTTTGAACTGCAGCAGATCGTCTTGACCATGTCTGCATGCCTGAATGCATTGAGTTGCCGCCATGTGATTGGCTGATTAGAAATTCGTGTTAACAAGCAGTTGGACAGGGGTACCTAATAAAGTGGCTGGTGAGTGGATATCTTGTTGATAAATAAAAATAATATCTTTAAGACAGAATTAGCTAACTTGAGCAAACATATTTAAAGTCTTCGCATTTGACAATGCAGTAGGATAAATTTAGCGATCTTCTAAAATAAAGTTTCTCCCAAAGATTTACTGTGTGTCTTAATTCCCCATGGAAAATCATAAGCCGACAGATACCCTCAACAAAAATGCTCCAGGTTTTTCCCTTTGTATTTTTTCTTCCTCTCCCCCCCTGTGGTGTAAAATTTGACTATCACATACTCACTGAAGTGCACTTGAGCAAAAAAAACCCTGATTATTTTTAAATCAATCTTCGGACATGAATCATTCGGCAGCCACTTGTAGCAATAATCTCTCCGAATGATTAAATTCTGTCATGACTGGCATCCCCACAGATATCTTAATCAGAAAAGTACCCGAGGGATATGAGCCTCATCCTGAGGTTGAGCGAAATTAACCAGAACAGCCTCGGATTTCATTAAATAAATGCATTAATTTAATAAAATCCTCTAAAAACCCACAGGCGCGACGACTGTTAGACATTTGTCATTATATAAGGCCTTCAATCATATTACTTACTGAAAATAAACTGCCGTTGGCATCGTATCTGTGCTGTGCCCCCGCAGTGTAAATCAGTGAGCCGGTGCTGTGGGTGAACCACGTCGCCGCGAGGAATGGACTGACCCGGCCTGCATCGATCAGCCAGTCTGACTCATTCACCCAGAGAAAGAGAGAGATGGAGAGATGGACGGACTGATAATACCGCTGGACATTTGTCTTCCTGAAAGTGGAGGTCGTGTTGAGAGGAGAGCTGGAGAACAGGCTGGACACTTTATTTTCTCTCCACAAAAAAAAAAAAAAACACGGCCATAGATTTTCTTGTCATTCCAAGGACTCACGTTTATCCCGAAGTTTCATTTTGCAGCAATTTTTTATTTCTGGGCAGTTGATGTCCATGAGTTCTGGACTTTTTTGGTTTGGTCGTGGATTTTGATTGGTTGGGATGGCACTGTACATTCAATTCAATTCATCTTCATTTCTATAGCACATTTACAATGTAGATTGTGTCGAAGCAGCTCACCATAGAAGAAGTTCTAGTCAAATGAAATGGCTTCAGTCCATTTTTTGAAGTTGAAGTTTAGTTCAGTGTTATGTACAGTCACCGGCCACTTTATTGGGTACACCTTACTCTTAGTCTTTTTCCTTCAGAAATTGATACTCATTAGACGTGGCAATCTTCTATTGTCCAACTTTGGTGAGCCTGTGCAATATGTAGCCTCAGTTGACAGAAGTGGCACCTGGTGTGGTGTTCTGCTAGCCCATTCACCTCAAGGCTTGACGTGTTGTGTGTTCAGAGATGCTCTTCTGCATACCTAAAAAATAAGGGTGTGTTTATTCTTTTGCACAATGCTGTGAATAAATGTGAATTGTAAAGAGCATCTGCAGTAAAAATGTGAAACATACATATTCAGTATCTTGTACTCAGATACCTCACTAAATGCAGTGATGTCTAACTTTACTGTAGTTTTCAAATGGCTATGAAAATAGTATATAGTGCTATCTTGAGCATTTTCAGGAAGTGTCACCAAAATCTGACTTTTTTTTGCATTGGAAAAAATGAACAGAGTAAACTGTCATGATGAAAACATGACAAAGTCATCTGACTATCTTATTCATAAACAATGGTGTCAGGACTTTTCATCTTGATGACACTGACACTTTCATTGACATCAATACTTGCTTTTGAGGAATGAGCTCTCCATTTTGGGTTTTGCAGGTTATCCACTAGGTTTTGCAGTTTGCACTAATTGTTTTGAGAAATGCATTAACTGTTGTGCAAATGTAAATAGTGTTGTGCGAAATGCACCAAAGCCACTGAGAAAAACTGTAATATATTGTGATTTCTTGAGTTGATTTATTTATTTATTTTTAGTAAGTCCTTAATCATGCCTGCTGGTGCAAATTATTACAGTTTTCAAATCTAAACCTTTGCTTAAATTCAATTAAAATGCTATCAAATTAAGATGCTAATTAAGACACATTTTTTCACCCTTTTTAGCAACTTCTATAATCCTGAATAGTCTATTGAGGGTAATTAACTGGTAATCACAGTGTCTGTTAATAAAAATACACACTTTATTGGGTACACCTGTTCACAAACGGCTTATAATCTGCTCCAGTATACACCAAGCATTGAAATAGGGCAGAGAGGTCAAGTGATTTTGAACATATCTTGATTGTCTGTCTAGACAGGCTGGTCTGAGGCCTGTCCTGTCGGGTATTTTAAAAAACAAATGTTGTACATGGTTTTACCATTCATCTACATGCAAATACAGTATCAGGAATTGAGATTTAGCTTTTTTTTCCCAATGGAAGACGTTGGTCTTGGTGCCGCTATCTTCTTTCACAGGCTACTGATTGGTCAACATGGCTTTTTTCTTAAGGTTATATCATCTGTTGGGATGGCATGCTCTTGACAGTGAATCCTAGCATGTTTTTGCATCATCATGTTGACAGATTTTTTTTTTTTAAGTGAGTCAGTGGAAAATATAGTTAATAAAAATACCTGTGTACATGTGGAATGGCCTGAGTATTTCAGAAACAGCTTATATACTGGTATTTATTTATTTATTTATTTATTTTACATACAATTGTCTCTAGCGTTTACAAAGGATAAGCTGAAAAAAGGTCTTGTTTATGCCAGAGATCAGAGTACAATGACCAGACAGGTTCAAGCTCATAGAAAAACAACAGTATCTCAAATACAGTAACTTGTATCTGTAAGTAACTTGATGCATTGAATCGCATGTCAATATGAATCAAAACCTCAGAGGAATGTTTCCAGCCCCTTGCTGAATAAACAATTAATGCTGGCACATCAGTACTAGCAAGGTGTAAGTAATAAAGTGGCTGGTGAGCGCACACTGTACTAATCTATAGGGAGGGCTTCAGATGTTATGTTGGACAGCGGGGGGTCTTTAAGTCAGAATTTGAGAAGCACTGGACTACAGCATTTAATGATGCAATGCACTGATATTGAACGCTAAAGGAATGTTTGTGTTAAGCTCATGCATTCTGTTTTGCTAGTATGCATTCTAAAGCAGAGAATTTCACATTAATAAAGCGAGCGATTGCTCCATATTTAAATTTTTTTGTACTTTTTGATCTTCTATTGGTCTCGCACAGTAATTTCACAGGTCAGATTTCATCAAACTTGACCTTAGGAATGTAGTGACATGCAAAACTTGTTATTACATGCGTATGAATGGAAGTAAATGGGGTAAAGTGCAGAGATGTATAAAGTACTAGACCTAGACTTAAGTAAAAGTACAAGTGCTCTATCAAAAAAGTGACTTGAGTAGAAGTTGAAGTACTCATTAACCACCATACTTAAGTGGAAGTACTAAAGTATTCAACATTTTTTGTACTTAAGTATTGCAAGTAGTTTATTTTAAAAATTTACTACTCAAGTACTGAAAGTAAAAGTAAAAGTATTGTGTTATGTATTTATTAAAGAAAGCAGTTAAAAGACATCATATTGTTTTGTTTATTTTAAATATATTTTTTGGGGCACATGATTAAGCAGAACAAAAAGAACCATGGTTTACGATTTATAATATAAATAAATAAATAAATAAATAAATAAATAAATAAATAAATAAATAAATATATATTTTTTTTTTATGATGGGTCAAAAACACCATTCAGCTTGACAGCCTTTACGATCAACAGCTAGTTGACATTATGTGAACATTGCAGCATGTTATGAACCGCGGGTAGCTAATGATAGTTAACTTATCTAGCTCTTATGGATAGCTCAAACTGCTGTTTTGTGTATAATATTATCTTTAACTTGACATGTTTCTTCAAATCCGACAGCAGAGTATGCCCTTCATTCTATATGAACTGTCTTTCACTCCGACAAATGCAAACATGGACTCTAAATATGGCCACAGGTGATCTTTTTCCTCATCGCCACGAACAGTTGAAAGTGAAGGAGTTGAAGGTGGAATTTCTGGGTTTTCCATGTCTAAAACAAACTAAAGTGCTCTCAATGCAGGCAGGCAGCACTGTCTTCTTTGATCGTCTGATCAATGAATGATTGATTCGTAACATTTTTATAATTGTAACGAGTAACTATGCAACACATTAAAAATCTACTGGAGTAAAAGTATTAAACTCCTCCAAAATATGTACTGAAGTAAGAGTAGAAGTAGGAGAAAAAAACATTACTCCAGTAGAGTACAGATACAGACTTTTAGTACTTAAGTACAGTAGTGAAGTAGTTCTACTTCGTTACTATACATCTCTGGTAAAGTGCATTGTGACAGCAGCTTAAAAAGTAATTAATTAATTGATTTCATTTTTGATTACATGAATCATTTTTAGGCTGCACGGTGGTGTAGTGGGTAGCACGATCGTCTCACAGCAAGAAGGTTGCAGGTTCGAGCCCTGGCTTTCTCAGTTGGCATTTCAGTGTGGAGTTTGCATGTTGCATGTTTGCATGTTGCTCCGGGTGCTCCGGTTTCCCCCACAAGTCCAAAAACATGTGGTACAGATGAATTGGGTAAGCTAAATTGTCAGTAGTGTGTGTGTGAATGAGTGTGTATGGATGTTTCCCAGAGATGGGATGTAGCTGGAAGGGCATCCGCTGTGTAAAACATATGCTGGATAAATTGGCGGTCCAATCCGCTGTGGCGACCCCAGATTAAAAAAGGAACTAAGCCGAAAAAGAAAGTGAATGAATGAATCATTTTTTATTAAAAAAAAGTTCATGCAAAATTCAAAATATGAATCACACTCCTTACAATTTATGCTATACAAATAAATTAATTTACTGTAAAAATGCTACAGTAAAAGTATGTTACCTGGTTCACAGTAATTTGGTAACATGATTGTCATGAAGCCATTATAAATATGTCAGAAGTTTCTTAACTACCGTGGTTGAAGCTGAATTTGTCATTAAAATGTCATTAAATATCAATGACGCTCTTAAAATGATTTGCCAAAGTAATGACACTGTAATTAAGACATTCTGATGACAAATAGGCTTACAATTTGTTCCCCTGAAAAAGTGATCAGAAAAATATTCATGAAACAATTATGATGGACTTCATGACAATCATGTGTGTGGCGAATTTATGCTAATGCCAAGTTGACATGACAAAAAAAAAACAAACAATCAAGATTGTAATTCATTCATTCATTTTCTTTTCGGCTTAGTCCCTTTATTAATCAGGGGTCATCACAGTGCAATGAACCGCCAACTTATCCAGCATATACTTTACACAGCAGAGACCCTTCCAGCTGCAACCTGTCATTGGGAAACACCCATACACTCTCATTCACACACATACACTACGGACAATTTAGCTTACCCAATTCACCTATAGCGTATGTCTTTGATCTTACAGGTTGTGATGTATTTGATTATGTCAAGCTGTCATAACAAACAATGTAATCTTTGCATTGAAAATGTTATATCGGAGCGAATGACATTTAACAGTTGTTTTAAGAATGAATAAAATCTTATTTCTTATTCATAATAATTTCGTAAATTCATATTTATGACATGTGTCATGTCACAATTATAAAGATTTCATGCCAGTCTTATAAACGCCCCTTTCAAGTAAAGTATTACCAAACTTACTGTTAACATTCATATATTAATTTTCCTTTGGATTAGTCAATTATTAATCATAGGTCGCCACAATGAACTGCAAACTTATCCAGCATAATTTTTACACAGCGGATGCCTTTCCAGCTGCAACCCAGTTCTGGGAAACATCCATACACACTCACATTCAAACAACACTCATACACTACGGCCAATTTTGTTTATTCAGTTAACCTATAGCGCATGTCTTTGGACTGTGTGGGAAACCGGAGCACCCGGAGGAAACCCATGCAAACAGGGGGAGAACATGCAAACTTCACACAGAAATGACAGCTGGGACTCAAACCAGCGACCTTCTTGCTCTGAGGCAACAGTGCTAATCGTGTCACCCCCTTACTGTTAACAGATAACTGATATTTTTCACTTTTTAAATCAACACAGGCTCATTCTGAAAACGTAGTCCTATGTACGTTTCTGGAGACCGCGAATTATGTAGTCAGAGGTAAATATGGATGCATTTCATTTTTGTAATCGAAGGATACGGGGCGGTATGACGCTGTTCCTTTTCACGTTTACCAGCTGACAGCTTACCTCCGTGTGGACGACTTTCCCTCTGCAACCAGTTTGTCCAGTTACCTCATCATGTACATCAGCGGACTTGAGACGCAGAGAGGAGTTGACCATGACTGGTGAAGAACGTTTCCAGAAAGCAGGTAAGACAAAAACAGAATCCAAAAAGAATAAAATAAACAAGTACAGTAAATAACAGGGTGATAATGTCTGAAAACGTAGTAAAAATCAGACGAGGGCTTTTCTTTTTCTGGATTGATTTTGAAAATCGTTGGTTGGGTTTAGGGAAGTGGGTGCTCAGGTCAATCGATAAAATTGGTTGGGTTTAGGGAAGGAGGAGGGTGGGTCAGTCGATTAGTCGGTCAGTCAAACAGTCGGTCAACAGCGGCCTCTGGTGGGTTTACAGGAGAACAGCAGGCGCGAATAGCACTCACGAGAGATATTTAAGAAATCGCGTACATCGTGGTTTCTCGTGGATTTGCGAAAACAAAAACTGCAAAAATACGTACCTCCTAAGACGTATTTCAAGGCCACCAGAAACGTATATAGAGGCACGTTTTCAGAATGAGCCTGGGTTGTTTTACATTTATATTCCGCATATTCTAAAGCCATAGCTTTGTGTCGTTAAGTGCTAATCCACAAAAAAATGCATTAACAGCATTGAAATATAATGTTTTTTACCCATTATTATGGGTCCATGCATAAACAAAACATAATGTAAGTCACAAATGACTGTAAATTCCTATCATCTCAAGTAAGCATATATATAGTGATGCATTGTTATTGTTTGTTTGTTTATAATAAAATTAAAACAGTAAACACATAATAAAGTAGCCCATGCATGTTTAGAGCTACACAAGGTTTATGCCTTGAGCAAATGATGACAGATTTCTCATGTTTGGGTGGTCCATCTCTTTAATTCAATGAGGTTGGTAGGATGAGGAATTGTGGAAACCCTGAAGAGAAAGATGGTAAGAGGCCAGTCATGCTATAAATACATATGCTCGTAATTCTTAAGGACGGTGGCAGAGGGAAGATTTGTCATAATTAGGCTTATTTAGTCCCGCACAGAGAACTTAACCAGCCGGCTGGGGCAACTCTTTCTTTTTACGTCTCTTCTTTTCCCCTCTGTAGCCTCACATTTTTTTTTATTTGACTCCAGCATTCATCATATTTCTGGCCTCGCCGCTGTTACCTTTGTGTGAGGGTTATGATGAAGAAGGGCCTATAAACCTCCCAGTGTCTCTCAAATGAGATTAGAATGGCTCTGCTCGCAGGGGAAACCCTCCACTGCACTATGTGCTCGAGTTTCAATTTCTGCCCTACAGGAGCTTGTGGTAAAAGGAAACTGGCACTGTGAACACAGACCTTCTGCTTGGAGTTCAATTAAACATAAGGCAATACAGCAGATAATAAGATGATGATAATGAAGGTGGGGTGTAAGGTTATAGCTTGAAGGTAAGCAATTGATGTATTAACAATCATTGTTGCTCAGCAAAAAAAATTGCAGGTAATATTCAGTCATTTCGGGCAACCCAGTGGCGCAGTAGGTAGTGCTGTTGCCTCACAGCAAGAACGTCGCTGGGTCGCAGGTTCGAACCTCGGCTGGGCTGGGTCAGTTGGCGTTTCTGTGTGGAGTTTGCATGTTCTCCCTGGGTTCGCGTGGGTTTCCTCCGGGTGCTCCGGTTTCCCCCACAGTCCAAAGACATGCGGTACAGGTGAATTGGGTAAGCTAAATTGTCCATAGTGTATGAGTGTGAATGTGTGTGTGGAAGTTCCCAGAGATGGGTTGCGGCTGGAAGGGCATCCGCTGCGTAAAATCGTGCTGGATAAGTTGGCGGTTCATTCCGCTGTGGCGACCCCGCAAGGGACAAAGCCGACAAGAAAATGAATGATTCAGTCATTTCAGTTGGAAAGAACAAAGAGAAAAGGTACTTGGATGGAAAGTGTGTGAGCTTTGCTTCATGCATATTTCTACACTGTATAGATCTCTATACACTCTATAATAGAAAATAATTAAGGTAAAAAAATGGCAGCTGTGGACGACATTGTAAAGCAAATGTCTGTTTTGACAGCTTTATTAAAGGTGCAGTATGTAAGTTTGACACTCAGTGTTTGAACTAGGCATTGCATGCCTGGTTCAAAACACATGTAAGCGCAGGTTGCCAGATTGATGACATCAACAGGAGTGTGCCTAACTATTAGCCTTCAACATAGAATGGTCAGGCAAGCAACGGTCAACACAGGGGCAAACAGATGTATACAGGCAAATCCAGAGTCGTGGTCATGAAACAGGCGAATGGTCAAAAGGCAAGCAGCAGACAACGTAAATAAACAAACAAAACAAAGCAAGGGTCAAACACGGAAAGGCAAGGCAAAGGAAACACGTTAAAATGTCACGAACAGTTATACAAGACTCACCTATAATTACGGACTGTAATCAGTTAGTAACGATCCTCCGGCTGTGTGTGTGTGCGTGTAATCAAACTGAAACAGGAACAGCTGTGTGCGATGTGCATGACGGAACTTGTAGTCCATATACCTGCGGATTTGTAGTTCTTTAGCGAACTGCATGTTTACCAACGATCTGCAGCCACTAGATCGCTGGTGATCATAACAATAATATTATCAGTTTGAATGCCATTTTACATGAGATTTATTGCCAAACTACTGAAAGCAGCAGCAGATAGTTGAAAATAAAATAAACCGTTTGAAATTAAACTTTAGAACTGTGACTCAAAACCAACACATCAGTGATTCAGCATGTACATTTAATAATGTTAAAGAGGTTTAATATGTATTAATTAGATTATAAACTTTACCATTTCGTTGGAGTGCTGTAAATTCAATATTCTGTGCTTCTGAATGGCTTCTGTGCTTTCTGTCGTGTTTCGTCTGGTGCAAACAGCCAAACTGCTTATCAATGCAAATCTCAACACGTAGCGTGTTGTGAGGACACGGGGTTACAATGTAGCCTGCTCACCTAATGTTTACGTTTGTAATATTTATATTATTTGCTAATAAATGACCACCTCATGTGGAACTTTGAATCTGCGTCTCATTTCGGGGCTGATACTGTCCACCAGAGGTCGCATTTCAGTCATGGACACATACAGTACTTTGAGAGCCTTCTGAATGAATGACTGAATGAATGAATGAAATACGTTGTTTTTCACCAAGGCAACCCGGTGTGCTGAAATATAATTGGCTAAAGTGGCAGTGGGTGTGTTAAAAGAACCAAAACAAAGACAGACATTCCGGGACGTAGTGTACATTTTTAAAGCAGAATATCTGACTTCAGTATTGTTTTTCAGATAAACAAGAATGTTAACTTAGCATGTTTCTTAAATATCTGCAAACATATTATGTCATTTTTTTGCTTTAGAAGAGTCAAAAACTTACATACAGCACCTGAACCAATAGTGTGGATATGGACAATGTGTGTACTGTAGACGTAGCCTTAATTGCCTGCGTCTTATGCCGAGTTCAGACTGCATGATTTTCAAAGTAGTCGTGTCACGGATGTTTTCACACTGCATGACTATCTGGGCCAGCGTTCCGTCTGTGCTTTGTTTACACTGCAAGATGTATCGGCGACAGGGTGGTTCACACTGCATGACTTTAAAATAGGAAGAATCGCAGACAACTTTGTCCAAACTACGTTTCACAACCAAACACACATGAGAAGACATGGAAACAACACGAGGTCACATAATATATATCTTGTTATTAACTACATAATGAGAAAGACGCCTTTAGTGGGGTAGAAAATGTACTTATTTTGCTCACCTGGCTTTGAAGGGAGCAATTTCTCTTAAACTTTTTTTTATTTTTCGACCCGGTTGTGCGTATTGATCAGATGACACGTCAAACAGACACAGTGCTCCTGCCAAATTCCCAGGAGTTTTTCCTCAATTTCTTGGGTCCAAAAAAACTGAAAATGAGCGCTTTTAACTTCTCCCCCAGCCTCCCGCTGGCCTGCAGGTACCCAGTAGTGAATGCTGCTCTCTCATTGGCTGTAGGTGACCATTGATGTTATTTTCAACCAGAACACATTTCACACGGCATGATTTGAATCGCCGACAGCTCAAGATATTTAGCATGCCAAATATCTCACGGGCATTGGCGACTCATTGGCGATTCTCTCAGATGGCGTCCTTGATAGTTCATACTGTGTGATTGTTACTCGTGTGAACGAGCACTGTGATTTCAGGCATTTGTCAGCGATTTCTCAAAACCTGTCGCCGAGTCAAAGTCAGGGCTAAAATCATGCAGTCTGAACTTAACATTATGTTACACACTTGATAAAAATAGTCATTGATTGAGAATAGGCTCGTTTGAGATGGCCAAAATCTGCGCAGAACCGATCATCGTTGATCACCGCAAGATGCATGCTGGTTAGAAATGTGTCCGAGTTGCGTCCGCCTCGCTCTGATGTCACGCTGATGTGCGAAGGCCTCGGATTGAGCAGTCGGCAGCAGTTGTTCTCCAAAGACTGCGCTCACAAAAAGAATGATGGGGAAACGACTGGCTGACGACACAGCTTAATGCTTATTGGATGAGACTGACAAATGACACGTTATTCTCTATCTTGTTTTTACTAAGGTTTATACCTGGTTTTGTTTCATAGCTTTTTTGTATTTTCGTTGATAATTAAAAAAAGTCATAAAGAGCATTACATATGTTTATTTATTTAGATTTACATGCAAACAAAAACAAAACACACCTTTGTTAAAATCTAATGTGACCTATCTAATAGAACTAAACGTTACAAATAAATCATTAGGATGTGCATGTGCTGTATTTTATTTCTCTCTTAGTTTAATGTCCTGTTTGTTGTCTTTTTTTACTTTTTTGTATGTTTGTGTGCATTTTGTATTGTAATTTTTATGCAACGTTATTCCATGAAAGTCAATCCAAAACATACATATATGCATGCATGAGGTAATCAGACTGTTTTGCCATTATGCCTCATCTTTGTGTGGTTTCATATGAGAAGTGAAAGGGGTGTAGTAAACAAAACACACACACACACACACACACACACGCATATGTATGTGAATCAAAAGTTATGTTTAATAGACCAAGAACATTTTCCCAGTATTTCCTACAGTCTAATAGTTTTTATTCTGGAGAAAGGCTGTTTGTTTTAGTCTGGCTGGAGTAAAGACAGTTTATATAGGCCAAATAAGCATGTCAGTATAATTAGCCCCTGAAGAATTTCTTTATGTCTACAGAAAAAAACACTGTTGTCCAATGGCTTTCCTCATTTTTTTATTTTTTTTTAACATAATTAATCTAGAGTTAACTCTTTAAATCGCACTTTAGGCTGAATACTAGTATCTTACAAAAAAACTAGTAAAATATTATGTAAAATAAATCAAATCACTTTTATTGTCACATCATCAGCAGCACGTGTGCTATGATGAATGAAAAGCTTAGGTGCTGGCTCCAGACAGTGCAAAATACAGACAGTGTAAATACAATGACAGTGCAAAATACAGACAGTGCAAAAATACAGACAGTGCAAAATACAGACAGTGCAAAATACAGACAGTGCAAAAATACAGACAGTGCAAAATACAGACAGTGCAAAATACAGACAGTGCAATATACAGACAGTGCAAAAATACAGACAGTGCAAAAATACAGACAGTGCAAAATACAGACAGTGCAAAAATACAGACAGTGCAAAATACAGACAGTGCAAAAATACAGACAGTGCAAAATACAGACAGTGCAGTATACAACAACATACTCACAAAAAAACAAGACAATGTAAAATTGGCAATGTTGACAGCGATATGTAGGCAGTATTGTTTTAAGTATGGATTTGTTAAAGTGCAGTGTGCAGTGCGGGGTATGGAAGAGTTTGTGTGGGGTGTGTATATAATATATAATAGTGTCATCATGGTAAAGACTAGACAAATGAGTTAGTAGAAATTAGTTTATAAAACTGTTGAAAACAAAATCTTTTAAACAACACTTTTACATATTTGATGCGATACAATTTTTTTAAACTTCACAAGAGGGCTAAGAATTTTGTCTTCAGTTGTATTTCCCTTTATACCTTCTAATGTCCTCTATTGAAAGTCTGAAATGACTATAGAAATGGATCACTTGTTCAATAAAATGCCAAATTTTAAGGACATTCCAAGCAAAACAAACAAACAAACATTTGTCATGACCTGTCACTCAAAAGCATCTTGCTATAGCTACTTAATTTATAATGTAGCCAAATTAGATTTCTCGAAACCTTTCTTGCTGTATAAGCTGTTTATTTTGAGGTTCTTTTAACATTTACCACTGTTGAATATACAGATTTATATTTTAAATAGACCCTTTTAAATAATGAGCTGTTCATCTTCTGTGATTCTGACCATCTTATTGTAAAAAAAGTGATATTTCAATTGCATCCACTCCCACATTAAAAAACACTACAGTAATTTATAGGAATACTATAGTGTTTTTGAACCATATTATAACAAATAACCTATTTAAATTCTATAGTTGCTCTGGTATCACAACAACTATAAACATAATCCAATACTGAAAAAAGATGTTCAAAAACACTATAATATTTAGTTACCATAGTATTTTTTAATGAGGTCATTCGTCCTGGATAAAAAACGCGAACGCATCATCCACCACTGGTGACGTTTCCACGCAGCAAAACAGCGAGATTCTGGGAGGTGTCCGACTTCTGATGTGTTTTTTGAGCCCTCCTCTTACTGCAGCCGCTTGCTCTCGACTACATTACAGTCAAGGCGAGGCGCACCTCAAACGAGCCTATTCTCTCTTTGTACGTGTCACAAGAGGAGAAAAGCCATGGCCATTAGTGATGATCTCACCATCATTAGCACAGCACGTAAGTTTTGTTTTTGAATCTGTCGCTATGCTGACACACAAGCATTTGTAGCTTCGCCCTTTTTTGAAAAGAAGACTGGGAGCACTATCTCATTTGAATTTAAACTGACAGTCACCAAAACGGCAAGATTTAGATTAATGCATAAAAGGGGCAGTTTCAAAGAGTTATAAAACCTTATGTGTAGAGTATTTTGAGCTGAAACTTCACATACATACATCTTCTAAAAAGGGGCATAATAGGTCCCCTTTAAAACATTTGGGATAATGAAAGTACATAAGTCAGCAAAATAACACTGTTTCAGTGGTTTATATTATATATATATATATATATATATATATATATATATATATATATATATATATATATATATATATATATATATATATATATATATATATATACAGGGAGAGCAGAATTATTAGGCAAGTTGTATTTTTGAGGATTAATTTTATTATTGAACAACAACCATGTTCTCAATGAACCCAAAAACTCATTAATATCAAAGCTGAATTTTTTGAAAGTAGTTTTTAGTTTGTGTTTAGTTTTAGCTATTTTAGGAGGATATCTGTGTGTGCAGGTGACTATTACTGTGCAGAATTATTAGGCAACTTAACAAAAAACAAATATATACCCATTTCAATTATTTATTTTCACCAGTGAAACCAATATAACATCTGAACATTCACAAATGTACATTTCTGACATTCAATACAAAAACTAATCAGTGACCAATATAGCCACCTTTCTTAGCAAGGACACTCAAAAGCCTGCCATCCATGGTGAACGGATCAAAACACTGACAGAATCCATCAACATTGCGTGCAGCAGCAAACACAGCCTCCCAGACACTGTTCAGAGAGGTGTACTGTTTTCCCTCCTTGTAAATCTCACATTTGATGATGGACCACAGGTTCTCTATGGGGTTCAGATCAGGTGAACAAGGACGCCATGCCATTAGTTTTTCTTCTTTTAGACCCTTTCTTGCCAGCCAAGCTGTGGAGTACTTGGACGCATGTGATGGAGCATTGTCCTGCATGAAAATCATGTTTTTCTTGAAGGATGCAGACTTCTTCCTGTACCACTGCTTGAAGAAGGTGTCTTCCAGAAACTGGCAGTAGGACTGGGAGTTGAGCTTGACTCCATCCTCAACCCGAAAAGGCCCCACAAGCTCATCTTTGATGATACCAGCCCAAACCAGTACTCCACCTCCACCTTGCTGGCGTCTGGGTCGGACTGGAGCTCTCTGCCCTTTGCCGATCCAGCCACAGGCCCATCAAGACTCACTCTCATTTCATCAGTCCATAAAACCTTAGAAAAATCAGTCTTGAGATATTTCTTGGCCCAGTCTTGACGTTTCAGCTTGTGTGTCTTGTTCAGTGGTGGTCGTTTTTCAGCCTTTCTTACCTTGGCCATGTCTCTGAGTATTGCACACCTTGTGCTTTTGGGCACTCCAGTGATGTTGCAGCTCTGAAATATGGCAAAACTGGTGGCAAGTGGCATCTTGGCAGCTGTACGCTTGACTTTTCTCAGTTCATGGGCAGTTTATTTTGCGCCTTGGTTTTTCCACATGCTTCTTGCGACCCTGTTGACTATTTTGAATGAAATGCTTGATTGTTTGATGATCACGCTTCAGAAGCTTGGCAATTTTAAGAGTGCTGCATCCCTTTGCAAGATATCTCACTATTTTTGACTTTTCGGAGCCTGTCAAGTCCTTCTTTTGACCCATTTTGCCAAAGGAAAGGAAGTTGCCTAATAATTATGCACACCTGATATAGGGTGTTTATGTCATTAGACCACACCCCTTCTCATTACAGAGATGCACATCACCTAATATGCTTAATAGTAGGCTTTCGAGCCTATACAGCTTGGAGTAAGACAACATGCATAAAGAGGATGATGTGGTCAAAATACTCATTTGCCTAATAATTCTGCACTGCCTTGTGTATATATATATATATATATATATATATTGTAATACAATAACTAAATCTTACATATTTGTGTCATAAACAGGTTTTCTGACATAGTTGAATTAATTTAAGTACGTCTAAAATACTTTTTACTACAGCAAACAGTGGTGTATTGTAATTAATGTTGTTTATGCTTCGAGGAGCTCAATCTGATGGATGTGCCAACTGTAAAGCTTTTAGCCCAGGGCTGTCTAACTACCTAAAGCTACCCCTGCTAGTATGTATGACTTCTATGGTAGCTGTTTATCCTTCTTTGAGCTTGAAAAGTCTGAACAAGTCACAAAAAATATTATTACAGAAAAGAGAAATCACTGGAATGATATGTGAGTGAGTAAATGATGAAACCACACATCATCTACACTTGCAGCGTGATTCCTCAAGAAGTGACAGACAGACGGTTTAATCCTATTCAGCTATTTGAATATGATTTTAAATGTGACAGACGTTTTTTTTTTTTTTTTGTAGTGAATGAATAATACAGAAGTCAGTCAAGGGCATGATCTTTAGTAGTAATGGTGGGATAAATTCTTATCACAATCTGTCTGAGAAACATACCTATGATCATTTTACATAGAATATTGGATTGTTGTTGTGCTTCTTTAAAATGCTAATTACTAAATGGTGACACAGTGGCTCAGTGATTAGCACTGTTGCCTCACAGCAAGAAGGTCGCTGGTTTGAGTTCCAGCTGGGCCAGTTAACATTTCTGTGTGGAGTTTGCAGGTTCTCCCCGTGTTGACGTGGGTTTCCTCCGGGTGCTCCGGTTTCCCCCACAAGTCCAAAGACATGCGGTATAGGTGAATTGAATAAACTAATTTGGCCGTAGTGTATGAGTGTGAAGGAGTGTGTATGGATGTTTCGCAGTACTGGGTTGCAGCTGGAAGGGCATCTGCTGTGTAAAATATTTGCTGAATAAGTTGGCGGTTCATTCCGCTGTGGTGATCCCTAATGAATAAAGGGACTAAGCCGAAGAAAAATGAATGAATAATTACAAAATGAAAGATATACAGTTGAGAACAAAATTATTAGCCACCCTGTAAAGTATTTCAATAGTTCACACTTAGCTGATGATTGAATATAAAGCAGTTTTGGCATGCTGTCCCGGGAGAGAGCCCTGAGCTCAGGAGATCCCTGAGCCCCGGGCTCCCTCCCGTTGCGGGGCGTGAGGGGAGCTCCGAGCTCAGGTAGATCTCGAGAACTCCCCCCTCGAGGTAAGTGGTGATCAGCTAGTGCTTCTCTTTGGAGAGATAGATACTAAGTAGGGAGCAAGTCTATGAGTTGATTAAACCATGACTTAAGTTGCATGTATTGCATGGGAGGAAACCGGAGAACCCGGGGGAAACCCACGTGAGCACGGGGAGCACATGCAAACTCCACACAGAAATGCCAGCTGGTTTGGTAGAGCTTAGAACCATTGACATTCTTGCTGTGAGGTAACAGTGCTAAGCACTGGGCCACCGTGTCACCCGTCTAGGAAGGAGGAGGAATAGGGGTGGAAGGAGGGGAGGTTCTTCAAATCGAAGATGACTGTAGTGAGAAAAACCCTGGCTCTTTATAGTGCGCCAGGGATCATCTGATTGGATGAACATGAGTGGTTCATGAGTAACCAGCCGTGTTCAATCATAATCACGTGCTCCTCTCGAAATTTAGTTTATGACTAAACCCCATTTCAATAGTTCACACTTAGCTGATGATTGAATATAAAGCAGTTTTGGCATGCTGTCCCGGGAGAGAGCCCTGAGCTCAGGAGATCCCTGAGCCCCGGGCTCCCTCCCGTTGCGGGGCGTGAGGGGAGCTCCGAGCTCAGGTAGATCTCGAGAACTCCCCAAAATGCTTCAATCGGGACAGCAGCCGCGTATTTGAAGAACCCCCCAAAAGGCAAATTAGAAATGCTATACCCGGCTGCTGGTTGCAGGGTAAAAGGTACTGTGAATGGTTCTAGGTTGGATGTCATGTTGTGGTGCTGCTATGAGGGTGCATGAAGTATGTTGGAGCGACTCTGTTTAGCAGAGATGCAAAAACTTGCCCTTGGCAGTACATGAGGCTGCTTGGAGGTGTTGGATGAAGTGACTTGAGGGAGGTGAAGAAGTGCTCGACTAGAGTTAATGGGTAGATGGCATGAAATGAGGCTCGGTTGAGCGGCTCTGGTTAGCAGAGATGGGAGGTGGTAGGTGGTACAGGTAAAATCAGCCGAAGGTTGGCTGCTGGGGAGTGTGTCAAGAAGACAGACAGAAGGGGGGGGGAGGGGGGGGGGGGGGAGAGCTCTGTGAGTGTCACTGTAGAGTCAGTGGAGTAAAAGAGCCCGGCTGGGCGTCTCTGCTGCGGCAGAGGTGTGTGGAGGTCAGTAGACTAAGGAAGGTACGCCTCCACAGCGACGTTTAACTGCATAGGCAGTGTTGGAGTGTGTATCAGTACTGAATATTTACTTGGAGGTGTATCTGTGCTCGGCTGAGCGTCACTGCTGTGGCAGTGGTGTGGAAGTGGGTAAGGAGCTCGGCTGAGCGAGAGGTGTATAAGGTGTCAGTCATATAAGGAAATTACGACTCCACAGAGACGTTTAACTGCATAGGCAGTGTAGGAGGGTGTATCAGTTGTGGATGGTTACGTGGAAGTGTGTCTGAGCTCGGCTGAGCGTCACCGCTGTGGCAGTGGTGTGGAAAGGGGGAGAAAAAGCTCGGCTGAGCGTCTCTGCTATTGCAGAGGTGTATTGGAGGTCAGTCAAATAGGAAATACGCTTCCACAGATGCGTTTAACTGTATATACAGTGCTGGGGAGTGTATCAGTAGTGGATAATTAATGAACTTGAAATGTGCTCTGCTGAGCGTCACCGCTGTGGCAGTGGTGCGGAAAGGGGGAAGAAAAAAGTGCCCGGCTGGGCGTCTCTGCTGCGGCAGAGGTGTGTGGTAGTCAGTAATATAAAGGAAGAACGTCCCACAGTGACGTTGACTGTTTTATCAGTGCTGGGAAATGTATCAGTAGTGAAAGCGACCTGGAAGAGTATCTGGCTCGGCTAAGCGTCACTGCTGTGGCAGTGGTGTGGAAAGGGGGAAGAAAAAGTGCCCGGCTGGGCGTCTCTGCGGCTGCAGAGGTGTGTGGAGGTCAGTACTATAGGTCTCCACAGAGACGTTTAACTGCTTTTGGCAGTGCTGGGCTATGTATCAGTGGTGATCATCAGTGTGGAAGAGTAACTGAGCTCGGCTGAGCGTCACTGCTGTGGCAGTGGTGGAAGAGGGACGGTGTGCTCGGCTGAGCGTCTCTGCGGGGCAGAGATGTATGGAGGTCAGTAAGAAAGGGAATACATCTCCACAGAGATGTTTAACTGCTTTGGCAGTGCTGGAGGGTGTATCAGTATTGAAATGCCTTAATGGAGGTGTGTCTGGGCTCGGCTGAGCGTCACTGCTGTGGCAGTGGTGTGGAAAGGGTAGAGCTCGGCTGGGGGTCTCTGATGCAGAGACGAGCTAGAGGTTGTGGAAACCTCTTTGGGATGGATGGGGAGTTGTGGAAACTCCCCCCGGAACGTGGTTCCGGTCCATAATCGGGGGGGGGGGGGTTGGAAGCTTGTTAAGCTGGTTGAGTCTCTGGAGGTATAGAGACGTGCTAGAGGTTATGGGAAACCTCTTTGGGATGGATGGGGAGTTGTGGAAACTCCCCCCGGAACGTGGTTCCGGTCCGTTAAACAGTGGGGGGCTTGGAAGCTTGTTAAGCTGGCAGAGTCTCTGTAGTTAAAGAGACGTGGTAGAGGTTAGAAAGAACCTCATTGCATTGGATGGGGAGTTGTGTAAACTCCCCCCGAAACGTGGTTCCGGTCCATTGAACATGGGGAATGTGGTAGGATAGCTAGCTATGACTCCGAAAATGGAGATGTGATAAGGTTAGGTAGAACCTCTTTAGGTATGATGGCTATTTTGGGCAGTTTAGTTAAAACTCCCCCCGGAACGTGGTACCGGTCTATGTGTAGGGTTGCAAGCTCTGTTAGGCTGGCTAAGTTAGCGCTATAGTGTAATGCGAGTAGTGGCTGGATAATGTGAATGCCCGCTGGCCTTTGCGGCCGTATAGTGGCGGGTATTGTAAAGAATTTATCTGTAGGATAATGAGGAGTTGGAGTGAAGAAGAGAATGGTAGGATGTAGGTTTCAGGGAATGTATAGTTTGTTATGGGTGTTGATGATGGCTGCAGAGTGTCAGCTGGGCTTCTCTGAGGTGATGGTGGCTGAGGCGAATGTAAGACCTGAAAGCGTTGGAGGACCAACGACCGAGTGTTTGTATCTGTTGTTGGGAGAGGCCGTTGTGGGCTGCTGTGGTGGCTGCTCCTATCCTAAATGAATGGGCAGAGAATGGCTCTGGAGGGAATCCTGAAATGCGGAGGACCTCCTTCAGGTGGTTTTGGAACCAGAAGCGAGTTACTGGACGATTAGCGTCATCAGTAAAAAGCGAGGCATGGGGGTTTTTGTCTAATGATCTTCTGTAGTGTATGAATGCTAAGAGGGTTTGGAATGGTTGTGTGGGAGAGGGTATATCGAAAATGTATATGGAGTGGCCTTTGCGCATCTGGTCTGATTTTGCTTTGCTTGATGAAGAAAGCAAGAGTCCCCTTATCCAGAATGGTTAGATCGGATATGGTGGGGTGGATAGAGGGGTTGAATAGAGATGTTATGGTGATTTCAGAACATCTCAGGAATCCAAAGAATGCTAGTGTGAACATAGCATCTAGAGTACGTGCTGTATGGGAGGATTTGTATCCTTTGCGAAGGGTGTGAATGCACTTGGTGAGGATGTGAAGTGTAATGGGCTGTCTGGTGTCTGGGGGGGATGGGTGTGACTTTTGGATTCCTTTAATGAGCAAAATCGTTTGTGCATTCGTGATGGCGTCTACAGTGGAACCATAAATCAGTTTGTGAAAAAACTGGATGCCACTTAGGTAGCTTCTGATGGAGCTGGCTTGCATGTCTTTGCGGTGTGTAAATAAGAGGTGAAAGAGGTAATAGAGAGGAGAGAAAAGTCAGGAAAAGGAGTTTTAGCCAGAGAATGGAATTGTTTAAAAGTATTCCATGCTGTAAGATACGATCTCTGGGTCCTGGGAGCCACTGCCTGGAGGATGAGTGAGATGGATGTTTCCCGGAGTTGATGCAGAGGATGGTTTATGGCAATATCGTCTCTGAATAGTGAGGAACAGGTGTTGGATGGGGGTCTGCCTCTGGCGCCAACAGCCGAAATTTCTGGAAAGCAAATCGAGACAGAGCGTCAGCAATTTGATTTTTGCAACCTGGAACATGTTTAGCAGAGATTAAAAATTGTTTGGTAGCTGCTATCCAGACTAGACGTCTTAGGAGAGGCATGAGTGACTGTGAATGCGAGCGGCCTTTGTTAATGCATTGTACTGTGGCTTCGTTGTCGCAGTGAACTAAAATGCTGGATGTGGACCACTCTTTACCCCGCAGGATGGCCGCTGCTACGACGGGATATAATTTGGGGGGGCCAGGATGATGCGAACCAACGGCCCTGGTAAAATCCCCCGAAACTAACTGAAGGGGCGGCGTCAGTGAATGAATTAATATCTACTGGCGATGTATAGGCTCGCTGTAGAAAAAGGAACGGCCTTTTGTTAGAGGAATTCCTAGGTCAGCGAAACTTTTTGGGTGATCGCTAAATGTTTGTTTGGAGGTGACAACAGGGAGAGACGATGAGGAAATAGTCTAGCAGATGTATGAGGTAAGGAATTCCGTAATGGTTGGAAGTATCCGACATACTGCTTCTAAGAGCATGACGAAAATTTGGGGCTACTTTTGCAGCCGAAAGTTAGACGGACTGCGAAGTAAAATTTGGAGCGCCAGCGAATGTCAAAAAGGTGCCTGAAATCTGGGTGGATTGGCATGACTTTGAAAGCAGATGTAATATCGACTTTAGCTAGCCAGGCATTATGGCCGGCGGTTTTGATAAGGGATATGGCTTGGTCTATGTCGTGGTAGTTGAGCGAATATTCATCTAGCGGGATAGTGCTATTGATGCTGGGAAAAATAGAATTATGAGGCGCAGACAGGTCGATTATGAGGCGTTCCACCTGGGTGGAATCCGTGAGTTAGACCTGAAATGAGAAAATCAGAGAAGTTAGAATCAGGGTGATTATTTAGCTCAGGTAATTGGTTGGATGAGGATCCGCTTCTAAGCTGTTTGTCAAGATGTCTGGAATGAGAGAAACAAGAGAAAATGAGACATGACATTTACAACATGGTACATGCATGGCAGAACATAATAAATAGTTTAAGCTGATATCCATGCGAGGTGTCTTAATAAGGGCATGGGCAACTGTAAATGGCAGTGCATTTTGTTAATGCGTAGTATGAAAGCTTCCTTGACGCAATGTACAAGGATAGTAGAGGTGGGCATTCGTCCCCCCCACAGGAAGACAGATAGATGGAGAGCTGAGGATATAGGGCGTGGCTTGTCTGGTGATCGTGGAAATACCTCTTGAAGACTGAGTAGGTGTAGTGATAGTGGATGGAGTTTAAACCCCTTACTGATAAGAATATTATGTAAATGTATCTAATGCTTAGTCGATGGATAAAACATTAGAAATATCTTCTTCCCATTCATATCAAAGCGGGAAGTTTATTACTTTGCCGTTTTCTCGTCTAACTGATTTGCCTATATAACTTGCATATGGCCCTTGTGTGTGGACATATGAGTCACAGTGGCATATTTCGATTAGCCTTCTATGCTTAATGCATTTAAATTTTTTTTTTTTTTTTTTTTTTTTTTTTTTTTTTTTTTTTTTTTTTTTTTTTTTTTTTTTTTTTTTTTTCACTAGCTGGGTAATACTCTTTTCAGAAGAAAAAATGGCTGTCGGATGGGGCAGAGTATTAATTTATATTTATTTTGTTTGTTTATTAATTAAATTTATTTATTTGTTTATAAATATCAACAAAAATCAACTGTCAACTTCAAACCCTGAACTTAACTTTACTTTAATCCATGAATGACTTTAAAATCTTGATGTGATTAAACCTCACCATCATATCTAGCCTAGTTCAATCACAAATTCAGAGTCCATTCTTAATCTCTCAAGAGAGAGGGCGGGACCATTGGATGGTGATGCTTCACTTCAGCTATTGGCTCACGGAAGTGTCAATCAAACAGCCGGCGGCCATTTTGAATGTTGTTATGACTGGACACGTTACTGGACGCACTTCGGCGAGTAGTGTGGATGATAACGATGCATTTAGTGGATGTTTATCGACGTAAGAATAAGCTGTGGACTAATGTTTGCAGATTGAAATCCCTGGACTTTGCAATCGAATTACTTCATGTTTTTAGGATGATATGGATCTGTGGACGAGGCAGGATGTTTAGAGGTGAGTTTGTATAACTTAATCTATTAGCGCTGGTCTCGTCTTATGAATCCGCTGGCTTGGGATCTGTAGAGCTGTGCGTCGATGGATTTGCTCTTCAGTGTTTGGACTCTCAGTAGTGATTATTAACCCACACTGACCTGAGCTAACTGAATTGAACAATCTCTGAAAATTGAACTGACTCTGATTCAATTCACTATATTCTTTCACATGAAGCTGTTTTGACACAATCTACGTTGTATAGGTGCAATAAAAATAAAGATAAATTGAATTGAAAATGTTTAGTCTGTGTTTGCAAGTGGTTGTTTTAAAGCGAGGCTTCCCTTTGGAGCGTGCTATCTACGTTACCACTGATGTACCGCTGGCAGAGAGCGGTGAGGGTTCAGTTTCCTTGCAATGGCTTGATCGCTGGCTTGGATGTTTTAGGCTGTGATGTTGTTGTTGTTGAAGATGCAGTAGCAAGTAGCACCGAGCAGTGTGTTCTTCAAATCGAAGATGACTGTAGTGAGAAAAACCCTGGCTCTTTATAGTGCGCCAGGGATCATCTGATTGGATGAACATGAGTGGTTCATGAGTAACCAGCCGTGTTCAATCATAATCACGTGCTCCTCTCGAAATTTAGTTTATGACTAAACCCCATTTAATCCTTTTCAAATATTTCCCATCCAAGAGACGAGTTTTAACCACATTAAGAAAAAAAGGAAAACGTTTCTAATAACTAATTTCCTTTGTCATTGTCATGATGACAGTACATAATATTTTATTATTTTTGTTGAAAGATACTAGTATTAAGCTTAAAGTGCGATTTAAAGGCTTAACTACACTACCTGACAAAAGTTTTGTCGCCTATCCAAGTTTTAGGAACAACAAGTAATAACTTGACTTCTAGTTGATCATTTGGTACCAGAAGTGGCTTATATGAAAGGCAAAGGCCTCTAGATTACACTTATTTTACCAAAATAAAATATGATCATGCCTTGATTTTTCAGTATTTAATTAGGACAGTAAGGTCTGACTTTGCTCAGACAAAAGTCTTGTCACTTTACAGAAATAATGTACAGTATAGAATATAAAGTCATGGTGCAGTGGAAAAAGAATTAATATTGTGTATGACTCCCATGAGCTTGGACAACTGCATCCATACATCTCTGCAATGACTCATTGCAAAGAACGAGTTCTTACAGGACCCCCAGAGTTAATCAAGATTATTTGGATTCCTCTTTAATGCCTTCTCCTTCATCTTACCCCAGACATGCTCAATAATGTTTATATCTGGTGACCGGGCTGGCCAATCCTGGAGCACCTTGACCTTCTTTGCTTTCAGAAACTTTGATGTGGAGGCTTGAAGTATGAGAAGAAGCACTGTCCTGCTGAAGAATTTGCTCTCTCCTGTAGTTTGTAATGTAATGGGCAGCACAAATGTCTTGATACCTCAGGCTGTTGATGTTGCCATCCACTCTGCAGATCTCTCGCATGCCCCCATACTGAATGTAACCACAAACTATGATTTTTCCTTCACCAAACTTGACTGTATTCTGTGAGAATCTTGGGACCATGCGGGTTCCAATAGGCCTTCTGCAGTATTTGTAATGATTGGTATGTAGTTCAACAGATGATTCATCAGAGAAATCTACCTTCTGCCACTTTTACAAATTATCAACTAGAAGTCAAGTTATTATTTGTTGCTTTTACAACTGGGATCGACGACAAGACTTTTGTCAGGTAGTGTACAGTAGGTTAACTAAGCAAGTCATTAGACAACAGTGGTTTGTTCTGTAGCCAATTGGAAAAATAACACTGACCTGAAAATTGCATATTTTTGAAATGTAAAAACTGCTTTAATTTCAGCCAAACTAAAATAAAATAAAATAAAATAAAAAATACAACAGAAAATTCTGTGAAAATGCCATTGCTCTGTTAAGCATCACTAAGGAAATATTAAAATACTTCAATACTTCACAATACTTCAATTAGTAAATTCTGTATGCATAACAAAAACTTAGCTAGTTTGCTTGATTTATATGCAAAAAAAAGATAAAAAAGCAGTGTTAAAGATTATGAAATGAGAAAAAAATTTAAAATTTCTTGCTCTGTTATCTCACTAGGGACATATTTTACTTTAAAAAACTTAAAAACATTGTATTTTGCTATTGGTAAATGCTGTGAACATAACCAAAACCTAGCTAATATAGTTTGCTTGATTCATATGCAATATTAACACTGACAATACTGATTTACCAAGCATATTTGAAGTCAGAATTATTAGCCTCCCTGTTTATTTTTCCCCAATTTCTGTTTAATGGAGAGCAGATTTTTTTCAACACATTTCTAAACATAATAGTTTTAATAACTCATTTCTAATAGCTGATTTATTTTATCTTTGCCGTGATGACAGTAAATAATATTTGACTAGATATTTTTCAAGACACTTCTATACAGCTTAAAGTGACATTTAAAGGCTTAAGGTTAATTAGGTTAACTAGGCAGGTTAGGGTAATTAGGCAAGTTATTGTATAATGATGGTTTGTTCTGTATACTATCGGAAAAAAAGTAGCTTAAAGGGGCTAATAATTTTGACCTTAAAATGGTTTTTAAAAAATTAAAAACTGCTTTTAATCTAGCCAAAATAAAACAAATAAGACTTTCTCCAGAAGAAAAAATATTATCAGACATACTGTGAACATTTCCTTGCTCTGTTAAACATCCTTTGGGAAATATTTAAAAAAAGAAAAAAATTCAAAGGGGGGCTAATAATTCTGACTTCAACTGTAAGTGAAGGCAGACTTAAAGATAATAAAAAGTGACGCGCTGCTGAGTCCCCGACCCCCTTTAGGGCTTCTTACTCCACAACTTATATTTCAGAAGCATTTTGTACATCCCAGCACATTTACTGGCATCAATCTTTTGCGCCACCCACTTGAAGTCTGTAGACAAGGCTTGATGCTTGTTCCTCTGCGGTGAGGGAAACGCCAACATGCATTATACTGCTGCAGAGTGTCACATATCAGCTGCGACACAAAGAAGGGGGAGATCAGTGTCATTCTGTATCAGGCTGCGACGCTTCTGCCATAGTCAATGCCAAAAGGAGTTTCCGTAAAAAAAAGTGTTCACTCTGGCTTTATGCTATTATTTCTGCTTTATTTTAACTCAGCAGAATGAAATGGAATTGATCTCTAAACTATTTTTGCCAAAAAGTTGTGTGGATGTGGATGGATTTGTACACATTAAAGGCACTTTTTTTTTCATTAAAATATGCAATAACAACTGGAACAGTGTTGTATATTATGCTGACTTTAGTACTTACGTTATCACAAATGTTTCAAAGAATGTTCAAATCTATAGAAATAAGCAATTTTAACTAGTGACATACACTAAAAAATATCTGTTAAAAACAGTTTCTGTATTTTGATTATCAGTTTATTTCCGGTTGTGAATTGCTTTATGAGATGTTGATCTCTGTCGACTTTTAATGTTGAAAATTCAACTTTAACAAAGTGACTTTTATTGACATTTTAGTAGTTTAAAATAATGTAATGTATACAAAATAGAGAAATAAATCTGTAAAATGACAGAAAATGTACTGGCAGCTTATTACAAGGATGTTGTACCATAAAATACAACACCAACCCAGACGATGTATCCCTTTAAACTATTAAAAATAATAATAAAAGTCATCTTTTTCAAACTTTTTCAAGGTTAAAAGTTGTTGGAAGAAAGATCAAGGTCCCATAATGCAACTCAAAAGCATTAATTAAATAGGAAATAAAAATAGAAACATGAAACACAAAAAACTGCTAATTTACAGATATTTTTTACAGTGTAGTAATGACGTCACAATTTCCGGTTTAGTTTTGTAGAAAACCAAATGATTTACTAAAATAAATTATTTTGTAATTTTAAATGTATTTAAACTTTCTTGTCACGTCAAACTCGTCTATGGGATCCAATTTCCTCCAAAAGTATCATGGTCATGGATCGGAAAATATTAAGCATAAATGAAAATAAAATTTAAAACTGTTGGACTTTTCCTAGTCCTCCCAGGTTAAAACATCAGCCAATAGCTTTAAATAAGTTCAATAAATTAGATGATTACAAAGCTCCGGGTGTCAGAGAACAGCAGGCAGTCTGTGTCAGCAGAGCACATACACACACTTTTGCTTTCCCCCCCATATTTATCATCGTCTCTCACCCCACCTGGGGGCGCTTCAGTAAGAAAGATCCTTCATCCAGATCAGCCCAATCATCATTTGACAGGCTGAAAAAGTTACGCACACACACAAGACACACACAAGACAGAACACACAAGAGAGAGTGAGCCCATCCGTGCCTCTACTCCCACATTCCTGCTAGATGGAGAAAGAAGCAGCCTAAAAGAAAGAGTTGTAACATTTTGCTGATAACAAGTTCTCGGAATATACCTTCTTAGTTATCAGTCACACAAAACCACAGCTGTTATGAAGCAAGGTATGAGGTTAAGCACACAAACAAAAGTTCATATATTTGATTAAAACAGGATTAAACTATTAATGCACAAAACAAAGTTAGAAAACATCATAATTTCTTCAAAACACATGCAAAATTATAATGCATAAAAACAAAAACTAAATGCAAAATAAGAATCAGAGAAGTCACGTATTGTAAGATAATAAACATGATACTGTAGATATCCAATAAATTGAGTAGATGTTGATGGAAGTGACACAAGGCACAATATATACAATTTTTTTCATTAGAATATCCAAAAACAGCTAGAACTGTTGTATATTTTCCTGACTTATGTACTTATGTTATCAGAAATGTTTCGAAGGATGTTCAAATCCAGAGAAATAAGCAATTTTAACTATAGTGACATACTAATAACGTCACAATTCCCGATTTGGTTTTGTAGTAAGCTGAATTATTAACTAAAATAAATTATATAATAGTTTTAAATGTATTTAACCTTTTTGCCGCGTCAAACTCTATGGGATCAAATTTCCACCAAAAGTATTGTAGTCATGGATTAAAAAATAAGCGTAAATAAAAGAAAAATCAAAACACAAGCAAAATTATAATGCAGAAAAAGAAACAATGAGGTCACATGTTGAAAGATAATAATCATGACTGGTCTAGAAACTATTTTCACCAATAAATTATATGGCAACATTAAGGTCACAATGCAGCGACATTGCGATCACAACGCAGCAACATTAAGATCACAACGCAAGGACATTTCAAAAAGCATTTTATTATGGCAAATTTATTTTGGCATCTAGAAGTAATTGCTGTAACACTGTAACTCCCCATTCAACCAGAAGAAGAAAAAGAAGAAATTGGTGTTTCGCTGTCACCTAATGGTTGGGAGTATTTCCATTGTGTTGTGAGCTTAATATTTGCTTTCTGAAATAATGTTGTGTTGTGATTTAATGTTTGCATTTTGAAATGTTCCGTTGTATTCTAACGTCGTTGTGTTGTGAGATTAATGTTTGCTTTTTGAAATTCATTTTTGTGTTCTGCACTACTGAGCTACCGTAATTTAGCATTATAAAACAGCACTGTTTTTTCCACATGATCACGACTGGAAGAACAGGAAGTAGTCAACTGTGTCATAATAAAAGCTCTGCTGCTTCCTTGCTGCATCACGCTTGTCTATAGGATCAACTTTTCACCAAAAAAAAACATATGTTTAATTTTTTAAAGTGCTTACGTTATTTTCTCTTTCATTATGTTTCCACATTCTCCGATTGCATTTTTCCAAGAAAAGCCATTCAAGTTTCATTTAAATCACAGCAATCTTCAGCGTCCTCATTGATCCACTGATTGAGATTGACAGCTACTTTTCTGGCCAGTCAGTCGAAGGGGATGGAAATACGAACAGGTGTCTACAGTATATGATTGTATAGGTTTATACTTAGATACTTTTGACAGAAATTTGATTCAAATTTGACAAAAATTTCTTCATTGGAGTCATTTCACTTTAACGGTTACTGCTTCATACTACCTTGATAATACTGTATGTTTTAAAAACTTTAGCTAATCCGTGAACATGATTCCTGCAGGAGTTCTATAGGGTGTAATGAAAATGACAACTACCATGTTTCCACACTCACAAGCATCATCAAAATATGCCTTTGTTTGTTTTGAATACATGCCCTCTAGTGGTAAAGATTACACACTGTGCCTTTAAATATGAAATTTAGTATTTTCTTACAATAAAAAACAATCAAATAATCTAAAACATGATCTAATATCCGTATAAATATCCAATACGTTTAAATAAATAAAACAATATAATCTGTGTGTATTCTTCAGAAAAAAAATGTATTCAGTGTACTATTTTTGCAGATATTAACGGTGTTTGTTCATAGCTTGAATGTCAGCGTGTTTCTTGAGCTGTACAGTTTGTTCTGTTGGATACTGTGTGCTGATCAGGCTCATGATTTTAACCTGGCTGATGATAAAACCGGATGAAAAAAATCCTGTAGGCTGGAGGAGGAACCTGAGCCAGATCTAGAGAAGAGAATATCACATAGACGAGGGGGTGGACTCTATTGACTTGCTGGTTGTTGCAGTCACCTGACACCCACTAAAAATCTATCCAAACACCTACACTAAATGTTTTGTTTGGTAATCTTAAGTGTATGTGTTGTACAATCTAAAAGTGTTATTTATGTGATTAAATCAACCTGAATACAGGTCTAACTAATTCATTTGCATAACATATAAATACTTTCCCTAAATGGGTCATGAAGTGGAAAATGAAAAATGGGTCACACTTTATTTTGAGGGTCCGTTTGTTGAATGTAAGTTACATTGCATCTACATGTCAACTTATTCTCATTAGATTATAAGTAGACTGTTAGGTTGGGTTTAGGGATAGGGTTAGGGTCAGTGTAAGTTGATATGTACTTGCAAGGTTCCTTATAGTCAGTTAAATGTCTGTTGAAGGAGCAGTATCGATGAATTTGCTCTTCACTGTTTGGACTTTCAGCAGTGAAAATTAAACCACACTGAACTAAACTGAACTTCAACTCTGAAAACTGGACCGACACAGTTTCAATTTACTGGAACTTGTATGTTAAGCTGCTTTGACACAATCTACATTGTAAAAGCGCTATAGAAATAACGATAAATTGAATTAAATTGAATTTGACATAATAGACCAACATACAGATGAAGTCAGAATTATTAGCCCCCCTCTTAATTTTTTTCCTTTTTTAAATATTTGCCAAATTATGTTTAACAGAGCAAGGAAATTTTCACAGTATGTCTGATATTTTTTCTTCTGTAGAAAGTCTTATTTGTTTTATTTCATATAAAAGCAGTTTTTAATTTTTTAAAAGCCATTTTAAGGTCAAAATTATTAGCCCCTTTAAGCTATATATTTTTTGATAATCTACAGAACAAACCATCGATATACAATAACTTACCCTAACCTAACCTAATTTACCTAGTTAAGCCTTTAAATGTCACTTTAAGCTGTATTGAAGTGTCTTGAAAAATATCTAGTAAAATATTATTTACTGTCATCATGGCAAAGATAAAATAAACCAGTTATTAGAGATGAGTTATTAAAACTATTATGATTAGAAATGTGTTGAAAAAATCTCTTCGTTAAACAGAAATTGGGGGAAAAATAAACAGGGGGGGCGAATAATTCATATGTAGATGCAAATAAAATAAAAACCAACAAGAAGAGAGATATTATAGAATTTAATAAGTGCAAGAGTTAGTGCAAGTTATGCTGCAAACTGGAACATAAATTCATATAAGTTATAAGTTCATTGTACTATAAAAATATAGTATTTCCACAACTAAATACTTAATTTTTTGTCCAAAAATAGCTCTTATTAAAAACAATCTGCTAAAAATGCCACATATATAATCAGTGGTGGATTTAGGCATGGGCAATATGGGTGATCGCCCAGGGGTGCGTTTCCGGAAACCCTCGGTAGTCAACTAAGGTCGCAAGTTCCATCGTTACAAACATAGTTTGTTGATTTGACGTTTCCCAAATCCGTCTTTCCAACAAACATTTGCAAACTGCGTTGCAAACTTGTGCACTTGCAACTACACCTTTGGAGCTGTAGTTAATAACATAGTTCCTGGCTGTGTTCTATTACCACTTATCCCCCCTATGCCCTATTCATTTAGAACATTCTAACATTTAAACTTGGAATTATTAAAAATAAAAAAGCATTAAAGTCATCTCTCTTAGGTGTAATTTGCTTTTAAAGTATTTTTAAAGTTCAGTTTTAGCGATCTTCATGTTTACAATTGCACTCCCTTCGTAGTGCACTTTGAAAACATTGATGTCTACATTTCTTAATAAATAACCTGCTATAAAATAAAACCATTAACATATGCTATGTTTTTTTGTTTTCACAAGCTTTAGAGCAATGACTGTAAATAATATATATTAGCTTTGGAGATGCAACATAAATTCTGCTCGGCTGTGTCATGAAGTGTCACCAAAATCTGACTTTTTTGCATTGGAAAAATATACAGAGTAAACTGTCATGATGAAAACATGACAAAGCCATTTGACTATCTTGTTCATAAACAATGGTGTCAGGACTTTTCATCTTGATGACACTGACACTTTCATTGACATCAATACTTGCTTTTGAGGAATGAGCTATCCATTTTAAACAAGTGACAAGCTTTTGCAGGTTATCAACTAGGTTTTGCAATTTGCACTAATTGTTTTGAGAAATGCATTAACTGTTGTGCAAATGGAAACAGTGTTGTGAGAAATGCACCAAAGTGACTGAGAAAAACTGTAAATACTACAGTAAAGTTAGACATCACTGCATTTAGTGAGGTATCTGAGTACAAGACACTGAATATGTATATTTCACTTTTTTACTGCATCTGCTCTTTGCAATTGTATTTTATTCACAGCATTGTGCAGAAGAATAAATACACCCTTATTTACAACAAACATAAACTCCCTTTGGGTGGAGCTGTGCACAACTGTAAACAATATTGCAGTACGGATTGAAACGGAAAATATAACATACACAGGTCTGTAAATCATTCATGAAATTATTCAATTTAGAAAAAATTTTCAGGAAAAAAAAAAGATTTAACATTTTTTATCAAATTTGCTTGACAGATTTTGACCACTAGTTCAACATTTTTGTATGTAATGACTCAAGTAATGAAATGAGGACTATTAGTTTTATATGGAATGACTATTCAGCATTCACAAGTTTAGTTCATTTTGACTGACATGACAGAAGCAAATGATAATGTTACAAACAGCAGAGAGTTGTATGAAAGCAATTGATGCATGTCCAAAAGCATTTGCAATTTGCTGGAAGGAGTGAGAAACTGCTACTATGATGTGCACAAATGACTAATTGTTTTGAGAAATGCATTAACTGTTGTGCAAATGTAAATAGTGTTGTGAGAAATGCACCAAAGCCACTGAGAAAAACTGTATTATAGAAAGTGAGTGCATGCATGTGCATGTTTTTATCAAAACTAATATTGGATTTTTTTTTAATGCGTGTAAAACAATATAATTTGCACAAAGAAATTATCGGCTTTTCCACACAGAAGTAGTTTCTCCACCCCGTTTAGAGCATCATTATGGATGTTTTACGTTATAACTAACCTGGTTCAAATGATGGATCTGTGACAGAGAAACTACGGTTTTGGAAAACACTCGTCACTACATCAGTCTTTTACCAAACGATGCATGGTACTATGGTAGTTCAGCCGCAAATTACGTCGTTGTTTGGGAAACGCACCCCAGCACAGCATCTTGCTGGGGGGGACATGAAACCCCCAAACCCCCTACCTCCCCCCACCCCCCGGCTATTAACTTTTGTCCACAACCCAAACTCCTTTTTCACTTTTGCTCACGACATCGACCCCCACCCCCCGCTCTTCACATTCAGCTATGATATTTTTTTATGTTTAACATTTTTTAGGGTGACACGGTAGCTCAGTGGTTAGCACTGTCGCCTCACAGCAAGAAGGTCACTGGTTCGAGCCATGGCTGGGTCAATTGGCACTTCTGTGTGGAGTTTGCATGTTCTCCCCCTGTTGGCGTGGGTTTCCTCTGGGTGCTCCGGTTTCCCCCACAGTCCAAAGACATGCTCTATAGGTGAATTAAATAAACTAAATTGGCCGTAGTGTACGTGTGTGAGTGACTGTGTATGGATGTTTCCCAGTACTGGGATGCAGCTGGATGGGCATTCGCTGCGTAAAACATGCTGGAACAGTTAGCAGTTCATGACCCCTGATGAATAAAGGGACTAAGCCGAAGGAAAATGAATGAATTAACATTTTTTTTTAAGTCAGTGCATATACTTTCAGTGTCTTTATTTGTTTCTGTAAGAATAAAGTTTTACTGATTGATTTATAGAGAAGAAATCCCAGTCCACAGCAGGCCATCTGTGAAAGACTCCATCTGCTGACTGCTGATTATAACATTGATCGTAAAAGCAATGTGTTGTGTTTAGTGCTGGGCAGCTTCAAGCAGCACCACAAACCTGGATCTGCAGGTGTCTGCAGTGCACCTAGAAAGCTAGCATTTATACACTGTATAGATGATTTAAATCCTTTCACTGCATACTTGTTATTGCTATTATTATTGCTAAACAGCCCCTCCATTATTTTCATAAAGAACTATCTGCAGCTTAAAATTTCTACTTTTATGAGCGACGGCTTTTGGATTTATAATTTAGGCCATTATTTGCTTAAATTCTTGTGTTTTGCTGTGAAAATACACACAAACCATGTGAAATATTTCTATTTTTGATCTCAAGAAACATTGGACTCAGGGCCGGCGCGTCCAAAGATGCGACCTAGACCTAACTTTCATCCGCAGCATCAACACAACACCGGTATAATAGGGGTCTGGCATAATAGTGAGGGCGGCAATCGCGCCGCGCCGCCCAACCCAAAGTACTGACTTCATTCGCAACACCCCCCCCCCCCCCCCCCTCCTCACTTTATGAACTGGTCAGTTTCGTTTTCACTTTCGGGTTGAGGGCGGCGTGATAGTCCTTTGCCTGGAGCGGCAGTTCAGCTTGCTCCGGCCCTGATTGGACCCAGGATAGAACCATGGAGGACTCCTTAAGGGTCTAGTTAACCTGTCTATGAAAATAGAAACTTAATGATATTTCAGTTTTGTCATATTGTCATTTTGTCGATTTATGATTTAACCTGCTTTTACTATGACGTAAAATAGAATCAACTTTTTTCTAACTGTATTTGAAACAGGCATATATAGAGGGTCCTGTCCAAGAGTCTACTACACTGCTCTGATTTGTCAGATGGACAGTCTGTTGTGATTGGTCTACTGTTTACGGTGCATGTTGAATAGCTATATATATATATATATATATATATATATATATATATATATATATATATATATATATATATATATATATATATATATATATATATATATATATATATATATATATATATATATATATGGGCAACGCAGTGGCGCAGTAGGTAGTGCTGTTGCCTCACAGCAAGAACGTCGCTGGGTCGCAGGTTCGAACCTCGGCTGGGCTGGGTCAGTTGGCGTTTCTGTGTGGAGTTTGCATGTTCTCCCTGCGTTTGCGTGGGTTTCCTCCGGGTGCTCGGGTTTCCCCCACAGTCCAAAGACATGCAGTACAGGTGAATTGGGTAAGCTAAATTGTCCATAGTGTATTTGTGTGAATGTGTGTGTGGAAGTTCCCAGAGATGGGTTGCGGCTGGAAGGGCATCCGCTGCGTAAAATCATGCTGGATAAGTTGGCGGTTCATTCCGCTGTGGCAACCCCGCAAGGGACAAAGCCGACAAGAAAATGAATGAATGAATGAATGAATATATATATATATATATATATATATATATATATATATATATATATATACTACAGTTCTGTCTGGTTCTTGAATCTGATTGGCTGATAGCCATGTGATATTCTGCCTGTTACAGCACTCGACCAGCCTCTTCACCCTTTACCCTTATGTATTACTCCGCCCACATGCAGCAACAACCAGAGGACACTCTACAGTTTGACAAATATTGCTTCTGTTGTACAACATAATGTACTTTTGAGGCTTTTTTAGTCAAGAGCGTAGTTGTTTAGATTGCAACTATGCAGTTTATTTATAAGGATTGTGTCTATTTTGAAATATTTATAATTTCTGAGAGACAGCACGTCGGCGGCCATTAGTCTGTCTTTGAGCAGACCAAAGACGGTTGATGTTGTCCATCCACAAGACGGTCACAGAGACTGCATAATAAGCCCTTACAGGAGGAAAACCCAGCGTAATTTTAAACTAAAGCATAAAAAGGTCACACTTTATTTTGATGGTCCGTTAGTTTAATTTAAGATACATTGCAACTAATTCTCAGTAGATTATAAGTAGGTTGTTAGGTTGGGGTTAGGGTTGGGGTTAGGGTTAGTGTAAGTTGACGTGTACTTGCAAAGTTTCTTATAGTCAGTTAAATGTCTGTTGAAGAATTGTTAAATGTCAGTATCAACAGATATTAAGCTGAGAGTCTACTAATACTCAAATGGACCATCAAAATAAAGTGTTACCTAAAAAAAAATATGGACCTTTTAGGTACAAATTTGTACCTTATGAAAAGGTACCACCCCAGTGACAGCTCTTGTACCTTTATTTCTGAGAGTGTAGTGCTGTATTTAGCAATTGTAGTGTGTTGAGTGTGAGATGGGACTCATCTTAAAGTCTTAAAACTGGAGATGGCCGTCTATTTCTAATGAGTCTTCTGTTTTCGTTTCTGCAGACTAGTTCAGTAAACAGAAAGAAAGAAGAAACGCCCACATGTGTTTAGCGTTTTTCCTTATCACAAACACAACAGAAATCTGGTAGTGATTATGTAGCTTTGACTTTTTCGAGGTTAATTATATTATATTAATTTCATCCCATTCAGTCTTATAATCTTAAAATGTCAGCAAAATCATGTTTTGCTGTCACTTTAGATATTATGCTAGAAAATCATTCAAACACTAGTTCTAAAGTGACGTTGGTGAAGTAGCAACAGTTCCTGCTGTTCTGACGTCAGCTGCCGATGTGAATGAATGGTGGAAGAAAGTAGTTCCTCTTACATTATGCCGTTGAACTGTTGTATAAACGCAATATCACATTCGTAGCAGTGCGATATGGCTGTATATCGTCACTAGTGGGACACTAAGGCACTAATGCATGCCTATATATATATATATATATATATATATATATATATATATATATATATATATATATATATATATATATATATATATATATATATATATATACATATACAGGGCTTTACATTAACACCCGCCAACCCCCCAAATGCGGGTAGATTTCAGTGGTGGCAGGTAAGACAGACACTCCCACTAGCCACTTTGGCTGGTTAAATAATTCATAAAAGCAGGGTTCGACAATAAGGATGGTCCAATATGCATGCAAAGGTGATCTTAGAAATGAGAAGCAACACGGCTGACAAAAATAATTGCGTTCGCTTGAGCAATAAAAAAAGCAGATCAATACCGAATGAAAGGTTGATGTTGATGCGCGCGACTGTTTAAAACGCATGCGCGCTCTCGTTTCCTTGTGTGAAGCAACTGTGTCTAGAAACACAGCTGATGTGATCAGTTCTCTTTCAAATAAATTAGACAAAAAGTGATGAACATGCACCCACAGTCTTGCTGCTTTCAAGAGCTCCAGATTTGCATTTTTGTAAGCAGCACCGGTTGCTTTCGCTTTCACCATTATTTGAACACATTTTTTATGGGTCTAACGTTAACCGTGTGCGTTATAATCCTTTCATTATCACACAATATGTTTTTTTAACCTGCTTTCTTTTGCATAATGTGGTTTAATTATCATTTTTTACAGTAACATTGCTTTAATGGGAGATTAACTCCCCATTTATGTGTAGTTAACTGGTGATCTGGGACCTTTAGCCAGGACAGATTACTGTGCATATGTTTTTTTAAATAAAAATATAGTAGGCGGTTCATTCCGCTGTGGCGACCCCGCAAGGGACAAAGCCGACAAGAAAATGAATGAATGAATGAAAAAGTATAGTAAACAGCTATATTTAGCTTGTTTGGACACATTTAAAATTTGTGGAAATAAAAATAAGAAATAATTAATTGTTTATGTTTGGTGTGGTCAGAGATAAATTTGGTAAATCCTTCATTTTGAGCTCTGAAAATTATGTGAACTAAAAACTAATTGTAATACTATGAAACCATGACCCATTTGCTCATGAACATTTAGCAAGCTCATACACGACACACAAAAAGTGAAATTAATGAGGCATGTGGAGAAAACGCAACATCTAAATCAAGTCATTTTAGCATGTCAAAGTCATATTTATGTGTATAAAATATATTTTCCCAACAATAAAAGTGTGGCTAGTGAAAATGGAGAGTGGCTAGTAATGTTGGAAAACTACTAGCCACAGTGGCTGGTGATCAAAAAAGTTAATGTTAATGTTAAGTGATATATATATATATATATATATATATATATATATATATATATATATATATATATATATATATATATATATATATATATATATATATATATATATATATATATATATATATATATATTAGTGCTGGGCCGTTAACAGCATTAACGTGCTGCGTTAACGCGAGACTCTTATCACGCGATAAAAAAAAATATCGCCGTTAATCTATTCTCAAAGTTGGGTTGGGAGCTGGGTCTATTTTACGCAAGCTATGATGGCTTTCACCTTGATATATTACCGCGGATGTATACCTGACTGGTGAGCCGTCTGCTCTTTTGAATCAAATCAGCAGAGACTCTAACTGCAGTTTGGCAGTTTCACTTTTCATTTATTCCTTCGTGACAAACTGGGGTATTAGACGCAAATACAGAGTAAGGACAGGTGAGAGAGTTATGGAATTTAATGACGCATGCCAAATGGTAAGAAAAAAAACTTCCGCATTTCACGATGTGTGTGTCTGTTTGTGTATGTGTGTGTGCGCAGTCCTTTCTGACAGCCGCGTGTGGACATTGTCGGAAAATATGGCGAAAGGTCCTAAAGACCGTGGTGTTTACTTCAATAATACCACTAATATCTGCATACTCCACGTCTTAATTCCATTTCAGTTTAGTTCAGTGCTGACTTTAGTCAGATTAAGCTCATCAGAATTCGCTGTTTGAAGCTTATGTAGGCCTACAGTTCAACATTCATGTTTAACTGAATAAACAGTTAGTAAACACAAGTACATCTTATTGAACATCATTTATTTTCATCACCAATTATCATAGTAAAACAGTTTCTCAAGCAGTTTGTGATGCATTTTGGAAACATTTTGGAGATGAGACCCTGGTCTAATGCGACACCCGGCTTGAGAAATCTGTTGTCAAAGACTTATTATTTGGGTAACACACATATTCTGAATACCTTCGGCAGAATTCAAATGAGCCATTTTAATCTAGATTTATCTAGATTAATTTCGAAATTAATCTAGATTAATCTAGATTAAAAAAAATTAATCTTTGCCCACCTATAATATATATATATAAATAAAGTGTTCAAATATTTTCATTATATGAGCAATATTACATGAGTAGCAGTGCGATATGGCTATCAACGCTGGTGGGAGGCGTGCGTTGACTCGAGGCCACATGCTCTCTTCCGTAATGTCTAAAGTAATGACAAAATGGGTGATTTGCTCAGATTTTAAGATTATAAGGCTGGACGGCATAAAATTCCATCATTCTACAGAGACTTGTTGCAATCGGGATATCACAATAATTAACTCTGAAAAATCCAAAGCAAAGCAAACACTATCAGATTACTATTGTATAAATACAGCAATACAAAATACAAAAGAGAGAGATCATCTTACAAGGTCACTTACCTGTTCTATAATGAAGCTGTAGTTTGAAATACGAAAAGAAAACACTGAGTTTTTTTCTCTCTAAGGACTTATTATGCGGTCTCTGTCACCATTTTGTGGCAGAACGTCAACAGTCAATTTCTTTGCTCTGTATGCTAATGCCGGCCGACGTGCTGAATCTTCGAAATTATAAATATTTTAAAATAGGCACTATCCTTATAAATAAACTGCATAGTTGAGATCTAAACAACTATATTCTCGACTTAAGAAGCCAACAAAAGTACATTATGTTGTCTTTAAAATAAATGTTTGCTTAAACAGGTTTTTTTTTCTATTTAAAGGTCATAATGAACAGTTCAGCTGCCTTTGTTGCCAGTTGTTGTACATTGTAAATATTAAATAACATAGTGTCTTTGCTTTTTTTGTTGTATCTCATTCAAGTGAAGCTATTTGAGGCACTACTAAACCAACATTATATGTTCATATCTGTATATGGGTTTTGTTTAATTAGATAAAGTCCATATTGTTTTTCTATATGAGTTTGCTGAGACTGTACCCATGGGATAAATATAAACTACAGGCTTATGATGAGGGTTTATTCCTCCTGCTGTTCAATGTTAGTGCTTTTGCTAATAGCAGAAGTGCTCTCAAAGAAATCTATATTTGTTGTTGTTGTTGTTGTTTTGTTTTAATATTAATATTAACAGCAACAGCAACAACAACAACAGCAAAAACAACAATAATACTAATAATAATTATTATTATTGTTGTATTTATTTTTATTGCTATTATTATTATTGTTGTTGTTTATATTATCTTTTTATTGTTGTTATTATTATTATTATTGTTATTATTATTATTATTATTATTATTGTTTTATTATTATTATTATTATTATTATTATTATTAATTTTGTTGTTGTTTTTGTTATTTTGTTGATATTATTATTGTTGTTATTGGTTATTATTATTATTATTATTATTATTATTATTATTATTATTATTATTATTATTATTATTATTATTAATTTTGTTGTTGTTTTTGTTATTTTATTGATATTATTATTGTTGTTATTGGTTAATATTATTATTATTATTATTATTATTATTATTATTATTATTATTATTATTATTATTATTATTCAGTAATCCCACCAAAACAAGACTGAGAGTGTGCAACATATCGTTGTCAAATCTAAATAATATGACAAATGTTATCCACTGACATAGATATAATCTAAAGAAAAAGCAAATGCTGTTGGCTCCTTTACAGACAGCTTTGTTTATTGTTACTTACAAATGTGCACTGCATGCACTTGAGCTTGGCTTCTTATACAAATAATGATTTCCTCCACCCCAACACTTCCTAAGTGCCAGAATCCTGTTTGTTAGGATTGTTCCCGCTGTTGTGCAAAGTTTGTATCCAAGCAACATTGTTTTGTTTAGTATCCTGAAATGTATCTCAAGTGTTGATATTGATCTCTGCTCTGACAGTTTATGATGTTGTTAATCTTAATGTGACTTTTTATTGGCATTTCTAGTAGTTTGAAATTATAGTCTGGGTTGGTTGTAAACAGTGTTGGGTAAGTTACTAGATGCGTTCGACTTCATGCAGCGCTGTGACGATCGATCGAAATCTGTCTTAAAGCAGTGCATGCTGGTTAGAAATTTTGTCCAGATTGATGCTGCGCCGACGCCACGTGAAAGTATCAAAGTACCGCAACAGTGCTCTGAGATCAGACGACTGATTCAGCCGGTGCAGCGTCTGAAGAGCGACTGCAGGAGCTGCGATGACGACACCGATGTTACACGATTGGCTGAGTTCACTGCATGACAACAACCACGTGTGTTTTGGGTTTATTATTGGACAGATTCTGATTCACAAATTTCAAAACAAACAATTAACTTTTCATATCATCTCTATCTTGTATATATCATGCTTATTAAAAGACTACAAATATTTTACTGCAGTAATAATTTTTTGTTAAATATTTTGGTTATAAAGGCTATATTGTTTTGCAAAGGTTTATTTTCAACCTTTTTTTATACATACTACTGTATTCGGCTCCATGAATGATTTAAATGATATATTTTCAGTAAATAACCTAAATATTAACTCAAATAAGTATTACAGACTTGAAATAAAATAATTATCATCATTGATAGCATCATTTATTTATTTATTTATTTATTTATTTATAATATAAATATAATATAATATAATATATATAATATAAATATATATATATATATATATATTTTTTTTTTTCCTGTCTAGCCGTTTATGCACAAGTTTTAAAAGTGACATTGATGTACCTGCTCTTTCTGGGAAATTTCTACTTCAAGTGTAGCTCACTTATTTTAGGAATGTCCTTTTGTTCTATCTTTTTTGATTAAAGTGCTTTTTTGAAAATGCTTTCATTATCCAAAATAATCTTAATAATTGTTTAAGACTTATTCAAAACACCTTGTTTTGGGTTTTACATTAATATATATTGTAACGTTTTATTTCTATAAATGTAAATAAATGTAAACCCCTTTTCAGCATATTCAAACAAGAAGTATTAAAGAGTGATGTTTAAACTCCTAGAATTTGTGCTTATTACTTTGTATTTAATAGACCTATTAATTTGTGTTTATATTACCCTCTCGTTTCCCCTTATTTCTCTCATGCGTTAGTTATATATTTAATTCATAATTCCCTTATTGTTAAAAAATGAACTATAGTTTGTAGAGACTGTATTGTGTTTTATTTGTACTGTAAATCTTTTGTTGTTATAAATAAAAATGAGGATGATGCCATGTGATCGGTCATCATGACTTCCGCAACTTTGAGCCCCGAAGTGTCTGGCTGTCCAGCTTGACGGCTCGGTTTTCAACTCCGCCCACGCCTGCGCTCGGCTAATCTCGTTGATCACCGGCTACAGCCATGGTTCAAGTCGAACGCACCTACTTTAAAAAAGTAGATTACAAATTACTGATTACTACTGGAAAATTGTAATCTGATTGCATTACTAATTACTTCATGTAAAAAGTAATTAGATTACTAATTACTTTACTTTAAAGTTACTTTTAAAACATCAAATATACCAGTTATTTCAGTAATTTAATATTCAATGAAAAACATTACAATGGGTTGATCACAGCAGCTTGACATATTCAAAAGACTTAAAAAGTTCACCCAAAACTTAATTGAAATATTAAAACTTAAAAAAATATTCTTTGATCATTCACTTGTTCCAAACATTTTTTTTAAACACAAAAGAAGACATTTAGAAGAAAATTGGATACCTGCAACCATTGACATCCATAGTATGCAAAAGCACTGCAGTGTTTGGGTGTTCTGTGTTTGTCTGAGGTAATTAGTCTACCGAAATGTGTATATTCCAAATTAAGCATGAAGCTGATCGGTCAGTTCCTGTCGAGTGCCTCATGCTTGAGTGTGCGCAATATGCGCTCCGAACATGTGTGCACAAGCCAGGCACCTCCATTAGAAATAACGAACCTGCGCATGCAAAAGACACAATATGTGAACGTCCCCATGAGCAGCTACAATTCTCTTCACATTCAGAAGATACCTTTACTCCCGATCCTGCACAAAAATCCAAATTAGCCTGTTTAGTATAGGCAACTTGTTCTAGTGCTTGAACAAGTTGCTGGTCGAGTTAAAAGCAGTCGAAGTGTGGTTTATTTATAAACTAATTTCGAGAGGATTACGTGCTTATGATTGAACACAGCTGGTACCGCATTAACTCTGCATATTGCGCCAATCAGATGAACACTGACACACTATAAATTACCAGAGCTTTTTGCTCCAGTCATCTTCTTTTGAAGAATCCTCCCTTCCAGCCCTACTCCTCCCCTTCACCGATAGGGCGGCACGGCGGCCAGTGGGTAACACTATTGCCTCACAGCAAGAACGCCGCTGGTCTGTTCCTCTCCGGGCCAGTTGGCGTTTCTGTGCGGAGTTTGCATGTCCTCCCCGTTTTCGCGTGGGTTTTCCCCAAGTTCTCCGGTTTCCTCCCACCATTCAAAGACAGGCACCATAGGTAAATTGACTAATCAAAATAGCATTCTAAGGCAACTCTTAGTCAGATGTATCCCAGCAGTTCACAGTAGGGGAGTTCTCAAGACCCACCTGAGCTCATACTCTCCTCTCGCCCTCCAAACAGGAGGGAGCCCCGGGCTCAAGGATATTCTGAACTCAGGGCTCTCTCCTGGGACAGCATGCCAAACACGCTTTATTATCAATCATCAGCCAAGTGTGAACTCTTGAATGTTTATTAGAGTCTGGACATAGACTGCATTTCACAGGAATATTTTTGTTTTTCCGCTCAATAAAATCAAAGTAATGTCCACTTAAAAAAGCAACCACTCTCAACAGCAGCTATTTCAGCTCACGTTCTCCAGCAGTTTAAAAGAGCATGCTTATTAACTGATGGTGCAGCGGAAAACGTCATTTAAAAGAAACATTTTTTCTTCTAAAAACTATATTTGTAATGTAAGTAACCCAATTACACTGACTTTAGTAACTGCAATCAAATTACACACATTTTAAATGGAATTCGTTACATTACTGCATTCCCCAAAAATTTAATTAGAATACAGTAACGCGTTACTGTGGAATGCTGTACAAAAAACAAATAATGAGCTGTCATTACTTTTTTTTTTGTAGTTTTGCTAATTTATTTCTCTCGATATATAATTTATTATGCAATGCATTGCTTCAAATCATTACAAATGCCAATAAAAGTAACTTGAAGTTTGTAAGTGATACATGGATATTATGTTTATTTTTGATAGTTTACCCCAAAAGTTATGTAAAAAGTTATATAAAGAAGATGTTTTGGAAAAAGCTGGAAACCGGCTTGACAAATATTATTGCAGTCAATGATTATCTCACTAATTATATTGCTTTCTTCAGAAAATCTTCTTTTGCGTTCAACAAAATGACTGACTAAATAGGGTAGGCAGTTTCAAAGGGGCTAGTAGTTGCTAAAGCTAAATATCCGGCCCACCCTGATTTTACACTGTCCAATACTACACCTCCTCCAAAACACATAAATGCGCACTGGCAGTCACAGACCTTAGATCAGAAGTGACAAGACGAGGTACCTATCAAAGTCAAACAAAGCGCTTTATTCCAATTATGTATATATGTTTTTTATTGCTTTCAATGAGAGCGCTGCGTTTTTGTAAATGAACTCAAATGGGTTTTGAACAAGTGAAGGGTGAGTAAAAGATGACAGACTTTCGTTTTTGGGTAAACTATCCCTTCAAAGTCTGTTCACTTATGTTTAGCACAAACATTTCAGATTTTTGCATTAAACCAAAAGTGTAATTTGGTGTAAATTTATCACAGCAAACTTTCAGATGACCCATTTGTCCTGATGTGAACTCCCCTCATCAGTTATTTTAGGCTGCAGTGTGATCTTGAGCATTCTGTCCTTTTGATAGTTGGACTTTGTGACATTGTCGCCTGCTTTTTGTTCATTTGGATGTCTTTGGTCAGTTTTAAGGTCATACCTCAGTCGAAGTGCACTATTGTGTGGAAGCAGACAGAGATATTTCTGAAACATTTCAGCAGTGCTCACTAAGATTTGGATGATGGCATTATTTTCACATTTGTGACCCACAACAAAATATTTTAATATTTAATTAATTTATTTAAAATATTAAATATGTAATAAAAAATAAATATAAAATCAATCTCATTTTAAAAATATTGATTTTTGTTTAATTTCATAAATTTTGAATATATACACTTTGCACTGATGTATGGTTTGTTAGGACTGGACAACATTTGGCAGAGAAACAACAATGTGAAAACCTGGAATACGAGGGTGTAAAAAAAATCTAAATATTGAAAATAAATCACCTTTAAAGTTGAACAAATTAAGTGCTAAGTGATGCTTATTACTAATGAAAATTTGAGTTTTGATATAATTAAAGAAGTATTCTAATGATTTTTTGGCATAAAAAAAAAATCTCTAATTTTGATTTAGTGTTGATATTGTGTATTTTTGAATATTGCCCCCAATTGTTTTTGAGTATTGTCAAAAATATAATATGGTAACTTAAGACGTTTTTACTTTTGTAAATAAAATAATATTATTATATAAATATAATAATACATTTTATTTGCTTGCTTTGGCCCCTCATATACATATTATTATTATTATCACTTATTATTATTATTATTATTATTATTATTATTATTATTATTATTATTATTATTATTATTATCACTTATTATTATTATTATTATTATTATTATTATTATTATTATTATTATTATTATTATTATTATTATTATTATTATCACTTATTATTATTATTATTATTATTATTATCATTCCTTTTCTTCTTCTTCTTCTTCTTCTTATTATTATTATTATCACTTATTATTATTATTATTATTATTATTATTATTATTATTATTATCATTATTATTATTATTATTATCATTCCTTTCCTTCTTCTTCTTCTTCTTCTTCTTCTTATTATTATTATTATTATTATCATTATTATTTTTATTAATGTCGTTGTTTTATTATTATTACTATTGTCGTTGTTTATTATTACCCACCAAGTGTAAACATTCATTCATTCATTCAATCATTCATTTTCTTTTTCGGCTTAGTCCCTTTATTAATCTGGGGTCGCCACAGCGGAATAAATCGCCAACTTACCCATCATATGTTTTACGCAGCGGATGCCCTTCCAGCTGCTACCCATCACTGGGAAACATCCACACACACTCATTCACACACATACACTACGGACAATTTAGCTTACCTAATTCACCTACAGCGCATGTCTTTGGACTTGTGGGGGAAACCAGAACACCCGGAGAAAACCCACGCAAACACGGGGAGAACATGCCAACTGACCCAGCCGAGGCTTGAACCAGCGACCTTCTTGCTGTGAGGCGATTGTGCTACGCACTACGCCACCGCGTCGCCCCAAGTGTAAACATACCTTAATAATAATAATAATAGTGTGGGGGGTCGGGGGGTCTTCTCATCATCCACCACCATACCTTAAAATTCATCACATACTTGGCATCTTATGATGTCAACACTTTACAATAACAATGAACCACCTATATAATTCTATAGTATTCTTTATTTTCTATATACATTTTTGTATGTTAATTTTCATTTTTATTATCAGGCAATATTATTAAGTTAAAATCTTGTATTGGTTAATATTATTTAATGGAGTAAATTAACAAACAATAAACAGTTAATTACTGCAAAGTGTTAAAGGGATATTTCACCCTAAAATGACAATTCTTCGTAGGAAAAAAAAATACTATGGAAGTCAATGGTTACAGGTTGTCATCATTCTTCAAAATATCTTCTTTTTTCTTCAACAGAACAACAACAAAAATATCAACAAACAAACACATTAAAAACTTATTTATTATAATTTTATAGTGTTTGATGTATTTATGTTCTTGTTGGGTCAGATGTAACATAATTTCGTTCATCATTACAATTTATTGTGATGTTTTGAATGACAAAAATAAAGGAAACTAAAACTGATAAATAAATAAATAAATAAATAAATAAATAAATAAATAAATAAATAAATAAATAAATAAATAAATAGGTTTGAAAACAAGTCAATGGTGAGTAAATTATGACAGAATTGCGGGAATTTTCAATTTAACTGTTTCTAAATCACACTTTTCTACAACCCTTCTTCAATCTCCTCTTTAAAGTAACCTAATAATGTATGTTTTATTAAATTATTAAAAGAAGAAGTGCAATAAACAGCTGTGCATTTATTCTTTCCGATCATTTTCTTAAAGTCATGCTTGCTATTCATTATTATTATTATTATTATTATTATTATTTATATGGAACACCGGGGAGCCTCTGTCATCATAAAGCACCTCCTTTACTGTTACTGGATCATTGTGCAATTGGTCCCATAGATTACAGCTCATCTCATTGGTCAACAGGCTCAGGATCAAACCACACACACACACACTCGCGCGCACACACACACACACACACTCGCGCGCGCACACACACACACACTCGCGCACCTTCGCTCTGCTTCTTCCACACCGTTGCTCGCCGCTGCAGATGGAGGACGCGCTGCTTCGTGTCGGAACAAGACGATAGTTGCACATTTTTGCACACTTCTAGAGTCCGGAATCTGTCAGGGCTGATACAAAACATGAAGCTAAGACTGTAATGTTTGCGTCAGACGCGTGATTCTCCATCCAGAGTCCATTCAGAGTTGAGGGCAGGCGCACTTGTCCGCTGTGTCTCGGACTCTATATGGAGGGATGTCGGAATGGCTTGCACCAGGAGAACCAAAACTTTGGTGTCTACGTGTGTGATACTAAGTGGCATGACCAACATTGTGTGTCTATTGTACGTCGGATGGGTGACTAATTACATCGCTAATGTGTACATCAAAGTGCCGGTGCCTGTCCCGGCCAAAAAGTTGGAAGGCGACAGGAAAGGAGAAACTCTGCGGATTATAGAGCGACTGGATCGGCTGGAGAATGTTGTCAATCAGCATATACAAGGTAAGACGAAGGTGTATGTGTTAACCCTCTGGGGTGCTTTGGGGGACTGGAGAAGTTATGATATGCACTGATATTTGTGCATTTTTTCAGATGCTTATAAACATAAGTGGCTATAGTGCAATAGCACTGTAAACAACACAAACTGGGCTACAATAATACGTTAGTATCATGTATGATTGAGGTAAAGTTGGTTTTATATTCATACATTCGGACTTTCTCCTTAATAATATATTTTCAGAAAAGTATTCTTTGCAAATTCTTCTGCAGTGTAATAATATTAGCAGCCAATGACTGTCATAGTAGGGGAGAGCGGGGCACAAAGTAACACTTCTTTTTTTTTTTTTATTCCAAAAAATAAACCACGTAATAGGGTTAGACAAACCATATTTTTTTTTACCAGCAACACACAAACCTCTTCTACACATGAACACTGAAATTATGATCGCCGGACCTATGGTTTTTGTGCAGTATTGCCAAAAGTGCCAGGAGTATAAATGTTATTATTTACCCCAAATGTGGGGCACGTTGTAACAGACAGAGGGTCAGTTGTAACACATGCTTATAAAGGCAGATTTCACACAATTAATTTAAATTCAGTTTACTTTAAATAGTAGCTATATTTCCTCAGTAATTGCCTCATTTCTTTTTTATTCTACATAGCACAGTATGTTTATTTATTTATTTGTTTATTGGATAAACACATTGAAATCTATTTGCATTATTATCTATTTATCCATTATTATGCAATGCATATAATGCATATATATATATATATATATATATATATATTTTTTTTTTTTTTTTTCTATTAAAAAATATTTTCTATTAAAAAACATTTTTATTTAAAAAGTTCTCAACATTACACTCAAAATTAAAAAAATATTTTGTTTAGGCATGGGCCGGTATAAGATTATGACGGCATGAAAACCTTGGATAAAAATATCACGGTTTCACGGTATCACTGTATTGTGATTACTGTTTTAAAATATATTCTTTTTAAATGTCTGTGTAAAAAACTAAAACTTTTTGAAAGATTTATAATATTTTGGAGCAGTGAACATGTCAGCCTAGATAATTTAAATGAATCATCGACTTCTGCTCTCTTCATTTGTTTCAAAAACACAGATTTCTTTACAAGTTAAAACGGCATCTTTGGAAATCATTTCTGCTAAAGATACTGTTGTCTTAAAAAAAACGTAAATAAAAAGTCTTACACATACCTAAGGAATGGTATTACAGAAAATTTTGGCGGTTTTAAAACCTTGACTTTTCCAAACCGCGGTATTCACCTTATTGTCCGCGTACGAGCGGACGCAGCCATTTGAATAATTTTGGCTCGAGACTTCCGGTCTCATTTACTTCCATTCATTTTTAGACATTAAAAACAGCTCGTTCTTCTGCTTGATGTTGCAAACTGACATTTTCTTATTATATTATTCTACTTTGTCTGTATAATCATGCAAACAGTTGTTTGTAGAGCAAGTAGTTTGACCGTTTTCTGCCGTTTATTATTCCTAGTCATTTCTCTCATAGGCAACTGAATCGGAAGTTCTAAAACAATCGCAAAAATGAGCGCACTTCCGTATTGAAGAATAAGGTCAATACCTTGAAAACGGTTATCGTCCCCGCTGTGTCATGTTTTCCTCAAAACTGGCTAGCAGTCACTGTGTGACTTTCAAAATGGTTTCATCTCTTAGCGTAGAAGACGGTAATCACAACAATTTTGGATTTTACTAACATACTTTTACAGATTTTTTTAAAATAAAAAAATATTGACATTTTAATATTGACATATTATAATAAAAAATACTTTTATGCTGCAAAAAATGTTTTTTCTTGTGTTTCTCATCCAAATTTCGCCGAACTTTTTCAATAAATGGCAGGAAGATGTCTGCCGACACTGTAGTGAAAACCTCGGAAGCATACCATGGTCAACCCTGAGCAAATAGCTTAAAACTCTGTGTTACATTTAACCCTGCGTTATTTTGTGCCCCGCACTCCCCTACAACGTTGTTCACAGTTAAATAAATAGTGCTAATGTTGTTTGAATATTTACATGTGATTTCAGACCGAATGTTCAACAATATAGTAAACAATATAGGAAGCATGTCACAATATCACTGAACGAATGTGCAAATATAAAAACAACTTTACCTCACTACATGTATGTACAATATTGTGTGGTTTTGAGAAAGAATTAGAGCACGTGGATAGTCAAAAACGAACAATTTGAATATATATATATATATATATATATATATATATATATATATATATATATATATATATATATATATATATATATATATATATATATATTTGTTGTAAAATAGACATCTGAAGTGTATCTGCTAAACGATCAAAACCTCACTTTTAAGCAAAATATATGTGCCAATGCTAGTTAAAATTGTGATTTATAACATTATATTATAACATAATATACATTATAACATGTCACATAATATTTTCCCTTTTTTAAATAGTTTTTACACAAATTGTGTTGTCGACAGCAATGTTCAAGCAACATTTGACCCCAAATGATCTTAAAATAGTCTAAAGGAGGATTCAATTGTTGCTTGAATTGCTTGAATAATGCTGTAAACACCATTATTAATGTACAAACTGGGGGAAAAGAAAATAAACTGTTATGATTGTTTACTCCCTGCCTTGCTGTAGTCATGTAAAATATTCAAAGAGCAAGGGGAAAATGCTTATATATTTTTAAGTAATTTTCACACTATTAAACACTAAATAATGGCTTGCGTTGCTTTTGTGAATTATTTTTCACAAAATGAGAAATACGAATAGAGCTGAGAACCAGAAATTCTGCAAAAAATGGTATTATGTAGGTAATGATATTTCATTGCTGATGGCTGATGCAGTGGCAAAAATTGTTGCATTTATATCAAAGAAACACTGTAAATGCATTTAAATTATCATCCTCACAAAGACATTCCATAGAAACATTGTTGCCTGGCAAATCTATTGCGGTTTACAAAATAATAATAATAATAATAATAATAATAATAATAATAATAATAATAATAATACAATATAATTTTTATATAAAAACTCCCTCTCTCTCTCTCTCTCTCTCTCTCTCTCTCTCTAAGTTCAAGTTCAAGTTGCTTTATTGGCATGACATTCAATACAGTATTGCCAAAGCACTTCAAATATGTAATATATTTAAAATCATCAAATAATAATAATACAGTAAATAGGAAATAAATGAAAAAAATAAATAAATAAATATATATATATAATAATACATTTGATAAATATAACATTATAATAATAAGTCTAGATTATTTAAATAAGACACATGCATTTTCATTAACCATTTCTTATGGTGTGTAGGGTGTATACATATTTTGCAGCTAGTCTAGACGTCAATTCATCCTCTCCGAGTACATGGTAAAGTTTTTCAGAGTCGTTTAAATTAAAAAATGAATTAATCAGTGTTTCAAATTGGGGGAAAAATGTTTCTCTAGTTGTAGTGTATTTGGGGCAGAACAGAAGGAAGTGCGTTTCATCCTCTATTTGGTTTGTCTCACACTGTTTACATATTCTCTGTTCTTTAAGAGTCCAGGATTTTTTATGTCTGCCCTTTTCTCTCTCTCTCTCTCTTTAATCTAAAGCTGTTATTAAAATGCAGTGGTAATACTGTTTTAACAGGCACTGTCACTACAACATACAGTGTATTATGGACCTATTTTATATTAAACATTTTTAACTGCTATGTACTTACAAATATAGCATGCACACATTTTAGAATTGCATTTATATTTTAAAGTACCTGTCATTGAATTGAATTTAATAATTACAGCTGTAATTAATTTAAACACACATATCTGCAATTACACTGTTGACTCCACATCTAACCCCATATAGTCCTTAAAAACTAAACCTGTCCCTAACCGGAACTGTGTCCCATTCAACAGCTGCTGAGATGTTTCGTTAATCAACATGACATAGATTGATAGATACTATATGGTAGTAGGTTCTTTTTCAAATATTTACCAAATGATTTTAAACAGAGCAAGGAATTTTTCACAGTATTTTCTATAATATTTTTTTCTTCTGGAGAAAGTCTTATTTGTTTCATTTCAGCTAGAATAAATGCAGTTTTTAATATTTTAAAAAACATTTTAAGGTCAATATTAAGCAATTTTTTTCTCGATTGTCTACAGAACAAACCATCTTTATACAATGACTTGCCTAATTACCATATTACCTTAGTTCTGGTAAACTAAAATTGGGGAAAACATACAGGGGGGATAATAATTCTGATCTCAATTGTATGTTGTTGTTGTTGTGAGTGTAACTTCAGTGTTTTGGTAAACGGACACAGTGGTTACCATGGTAAATTTCAGTCTGCACCGTGCACAGACTTGACCTGGGGTGAGGGTTGCTCTCAAACCGCACTCAGCTGCGGAAAGGATCTCTCTCTGGAGATAAAGCGAAAAATCCATAGAGTCTCATCCCCATGACCTGAATACCAATTGAACATTTGTCCTGTCCTGTTGGAAATCAGCTTGATTGCACCTTTCCTCATTGTCAATGGCACTTTTTATCCAGGTGTGACCTGCGCTTTGTGATCTGGCAGCTTCACAAAGACCATTGATGATTGTGAGCTCCTCTTCAGAGACTCGTGTTTAATGAACTTGGCACTGGCTGAACATTAATTATGAAAAGTGACTGATTGCTTCTGTCTGCGCAGGTAGTTTAGATCTTTTCCGTGGTTCTCAACTCATTTCTAGTTTTTCAGCATCATTATTGCAATCTTATGTGTGAATGTTCACATTTCGTAGGCCTAGCTTGATGATTATATAGTATGTTGCAGGCATGGAACGATAACCAGTTTCAAGGTATTTCGCATTTTCTTTACGTGTTTTTCAGGACTATTTTATTTAGTTTTTTAGGGCAGCAGTATCTCCACATCAAATGCCACTGGTCAGTCCAATTTCTGCTGCCTTTTACTAATAAAGATAGTCAATAATAAATTTTAATTATTCAGCCTGACATGTTTTCTGTGCCAAAATATTTGAAGTGTTTCGTAAAAATAAAATATCTTGTGTTCAATGGGGGGAAATGTTTTGTTTCTTATCCAGACATTTAAAAAGGACATATTTTAGAGCAGTAATCACAATACTGTGATACCATGAAACCCTGATATTTATATCCAAGGTTATCATATCATCAGAATCTTAGAACCGGCCCATGCCTAGTATGTTGTGATCGCTAATGCTGCCATTTGGACTTTGGGGTGCACCAAACAATCAAATGGCTGCTGAAAATATTCAGAATGAACACTATTAAGTTAAAGAGCCCCTATTACACATTGAAAAGAATCATATTTCGGTTTTATGGGTCTCCAACAACATACTGATATGTATGCAAGGTCAAAATCACTTTCATGGTCTTATAATATGCATTTATTTTTACCTAATTATCCCAGCGACTCCCATATGATTCGTTCAGCGATTCATTTGTTCTCAAACCCCTGCTTAGCGCGAAGCTAATCTTCGCTGATTGGACCGATGACAGTCTGTTGCGATTGGTCGACAGCGTTCAGCGCTGCAGCGCGAGACAGTAAAATGCCCAGCGTGGTTTATCAAGCCCCCAGGTTGCCAACATTGGATCGCAACGGACACCCGAAACACGCTTTAAAGTAAACTTACTAACACCACAGTAAACAGTACCCGGTTCTCAACAGTGTTATTCAGACACCTCAGTGCCGAAAGCAGTGTAGTTAAACGCCAGCATTGCTCTCAAGTATGACACACATTCAGAATTAATCCACACAGCAGCAAAAACTGAACTATTCTGAACCTTGACCGCTGCACGTGTGCAGGATTAGCTAACAGTGGCCATAGCAACGACAAACGTTAGTGAAACGAGCTCACAAACACATTTAAATGCGTAAACAAAGCAGCACACGTCGCGTTTTCAACGTGGCATTAGACGCGATATGAGAATAAAAAGAGGTAACCTGATACAGTACAAGCGGTAACTAGTAACAAAACATGTAGATCATTTCTATTTGCAATCATTGCTCTGGCACCTCGTCCGTGAACTGCTATATTTTCTTAGGACTTATCTGTACTCTGCTATTCCAAACGATCACATACCCAGCCGAGAGGTTGTAGCATCCTCTGTCCTCTGACAAGCTATCTCTGCACCCTTCACAAGCCCGAAGCCCAGCGTGCAGCAGCCTGCCGGTGTACCTATTAATTTGTCCTTATTTTGCCCGCACCCCTGGTGTATTGTCTGTCCATTACAAGATGGAGGAACAAACTTAATGCATGAGCTGTGTAGTGATAAATCGCCCATTGTAAGTGTACAGATTTCTGAACGACTCCTTTCCCCTCACACTTCCAATAATATCCAGGTAAGCAAAGCGTCTTCATGAGCGTCCTGCTGCTGTGTTAGTGGGCGGGACCGCAGGTTTGAATTTTGCTAGGTCTGTGCGCGCAACTATTATGTTTCGTGACGACGTCACGACGAAACGGCTGATGACTCGTTATTAAGACGATTCGTCTTAAAGGGCCACGAAACCCCCTGTCTCAGCAGGGTGTTTTCACACCTCTGTTTTGAAAAAAGTCAGGAAAGTTGGGCGTGTCCAGCTCTGGGAGTGTGGGAGTGTCGGGGGAGGGAAAGAGGATAAAATTTTGCATAGAAGGGAGTTAACATTTGGGCACGTGCTAAGTTTGACAGGAAAAACAAACACACAGAGGCTGATTTGATACGGCGAATAAGAGAAAAAAATCCTCCGCATTTCTCTGTAACTTATGTACTCGGTAGGTAGCGTCAGAAAGCCGTGTGTGTATAGACTATCCTGTCACAAATTGCAGCGAAAATCCTGCACGGCGGGAATAGTTTGTGTTTACATGTTTACACTCGGAGAGCAGCATTTAAACAAAGGGCAGTCCACTGCAAACACTTACCAAATCTGTAGACAGACAATCAAACTGGAGCTGTGTCTTTTTATTAAAAGTAGACGAGCGGCATCGATCCGGATTTCACCATTTCCAGATGAGAAAAAGCTCTCGGGTAAAAATGTTCCTTACAAACGCGTTTCTGTCGAGTGTCGTGTGCACTGTAATCCACACGTGAGTCCAGCTGCTCTCTCACAAAGGGAAAATGAAAACAAAACCTTCGTTGCAACACACTAATAACACCTACGATTTTGTCTTGAAATTCTTGTTCTTTCACTTGTTTTGGCAACACAACGTGGCGTCTCTCTGCCGTCTGTACAGTGTAAACTGGTAAACAGTCTCTGGAGCTATCATGCATATTAATGAAGTTTCACGTCATACACAATAGAGCGCGCTGATTGGTTTGAAGCACGTCTTCTCATGAATTAATACTGCACACTCAGATACGTAAGAACGTCCTAGAAAAGACAGACAGCCACTCTACAGCTGGATTTACACGCAAGTATCACATGGTCGTGACGCAGCTTCAAAAATTCGTTTCAAACCGGAAGAACGAATTTGCTCAAAATAACGCAAAAACAACCTATTTTCACTTTTTAGTGCAATATATGTGTCCTAATAGTGTTTATAGCAGCGTGGGACACATATATGACTGTCAACAGCTCAAAAAATGTGTTTTGGTGTTTCGTGACCCTTTAATGAGTCGACTCTTTTATAGATGAATCAATAGTTTCAAAAACCCATAATAGGGGCTCTTTAATATATGTATTGAAGACGGACAAACTATATCCAAATCAAGCAAAAACAGGACTGTTTTTTTCTTCTCATAGAAAAGACAAAATGCTTCTTTTTTTCTTCGGTATTGTGTCTTCTTTGTGTGTGTGAAGGACGACGTCCTGTTTTTTTATTTACACGTGTTATAATCTCCTCACTAGTAATGTTGGAAAACTACTAGCCACAGTGGCTGGTGTTTAAAAAAGTTAATGTCAAGCCCTGCTAATAATGTTGAAAAAAATTTTTATAATGGTTTAAAACTGCTTTTATTGTAGCCAAAGTTAAACAAGTAAGACTTTCTCCAGAAGAAAAAAAAATATTATAGGAAATACTGTGAAAAATTTGCTCTGTTAAACATCATTTGGGAAATATTTGAAAAATAAAATAAAATACAGGACGTGTAATAATTATGACTTTAACTGTATATTTATGGGGATGAATTGATTGTTCGTGAATATATTCAATAATGCAGGGGCGTAGCTAGACCCCATTTACTGGGGCACGTGCCCCAGTAAAAATCGACAGTGCCCCAGTAAATGCTTTGAGATGAGATTTACTTTATATTCAAGTGTATTTATTAGGAGTCGTAATTCTAAAATAAAGACATTATTCTCTATGTGCAACCAAATCAACGCTGGTGAAAACAATGTAGTTTAGTTAAAAAGCAAACTGAACACATGCACAGAAAAAAACATACCTGTGCGCCTCAGTCCCGGTTGCGAACATGCACGCTGGAAAAATAGCCGCGCTGCTTACGCGCCGCTCATGCGTTGTGAAACTGGTGTAAGAGTCTTCTATGTGGAAGTGTCGGCACGGAGGGAGTTTTGCAAGTCAACAAAACAAAGTTTAAATAATATGATGGTGATCTTATTCAGACTAAGCATGGCTCCTTGTTTGAAGCAAAAAGGAGGGATGATGAGTCAGGGAGGTAATCTAATTCTCGGCCATGAGTCGGGTCTAAAACAACACACAACAGATAACTCTATAAAACATCTTTTTTTGTATTCTATAGAATTGTCTATAGAATTTTATTCAAATGAACTTAATATTCATGCAAAAGATTTCTTAAATTATCTTAGCATCACTCCAGTTGTGTGTGTCTTTAGATGGTTTTTCAGTTATATTTAGGATTAATTTCTGTTATTTATTTAGAATAATAATTGTATAATAACAATAATACTGTTATTTATTTATAATTATATATATATATATATATATATATATATATATATATATATATATATATATATGTATATATATATATATATGTATGTTTTATTTATTTTATTCTATTTTTTTAGGGGGAGCTGTGCCCCAGTAGAACTTTATGTCTAGTAACGTCCCAGCAATAATGTATTTAACACCAGTGCAAAAGTAGAGGTTGAGTTCTGCCTCTTCCAGTCAGAACGACTTAAATCCACCTTTTCTGAAATGCATCTGCCGAACAAGTGTAACAATAAAGCATTTGTATCTTCTCACTGTTGCGCAAGCTTTACTCTGGATTTGTTTTCAGCTGTACTTCAGAACGCACTAATTTGTTGCAGAACTGAAAACACAAGCAATTTGCTGTTCTCTTCTGGTTTATTAGTCTTCGGCAGCATGCACAGCGTGATTTGTCTGCTTCGCTGAATATCTCATAAATTACATTTTTGTCTTGCTCAAGAAAGAACATAATATTAGTAATGGCCTTCTTATTTTTTGCATTGTTATAAAAGACACTCTTCATCGTTAGAGAGAGGATTCAGTGGTAGTTAGTTAGGTTGATATGGGTTGCAGGCAGCCAGTGTAGCGCTCAAACTGAATCAAGGGTGCAAACAGACCACAGTGAGCTGAGAGGCAGTAGCTACAGATGATTATTTGAGCAAACATTCCCGAGCTGCAGCCACAGACACGTCTTGCTGTTTGGCAACGGCTGTGGGCTTCAGGAATGGGCTAGGAGGGTGTTTTACACTGTAAAAAATGCTGGGTTCCACACAATCAATTTGTGTTGAAACAACATGAAGGAATGAAGTAAGCATATTAGTTTTTACACATTTGAGTGGATTGAACATAAAACAATTGAGTTGTCCTTCCTAAAAAAACTTGAGAACTGTGTTGTTTCAGCTTATTTTAAATAAGTACGGTGGTTAACACAAGTACAATGGTTCTGTGGATCTCGTCTATCAAATCTGATCTTTATTGTGTATTTTCTATTGGATTCAAGTCAGGTGATTGTCTGGGCCATTCTACGGCTTGATTTTCGTTCTCTGAAAGCATTTGAGAGTGTCCTTGGCTGTGTTTTGGATCATTGTCTTGCTGAAATGTCCACCCTGATTTTATCTTCATCTTCCTGCTAATGTAGATGTTTGACTGAAGCAGCGAATATTAGTTTACAACGAGGAAGGGCAGAGGGTTGCTGAATAACTACTGAGCGATTTCAGCTGCTGTCTGGGCTTTCCATGCCTTTCTACACCTCCCTTTCTTCATGTGTTCAATACCTTTTCCCCTCTTCATAACTTAATTTGTCTAGTAATTAATTTTGTTTGCTTTGCATATATGTTGTTACCAATATCCAGCCAACAGCACCTTTAGAAACATGTTTTCTGAAAAAAACTTGTTTAATATTTCCCCCACTGTAGTTTGAACAAACAGCAAACGTTTTAGACACTTTTATTTTTGGCAATGCTTTAAAATATTGGTCTATGTTTTAATGTATTTTCTAACATAAACAATTATTAATACATTTATTACAGTATTTATTCATCTTTGTTAACATTGCTTCATTAAAATAATGTTATTTCATGTTAGCTCACTGTGCATTAACTGATGCTAACAAGCACATCTTTGGATTTTAATAATGTATTATTAAATGTTGAACTATGATTAATAGATGGTTTACAAGATTTTTCATACTTAGTTAATGTTAGTAAATACATTAGTAGTTTAGTGGTAGTTTAATATTGTGGATTCGGTACAATTTAAGCTCCGTCGACAACATTTAGAATGTTGTTTAACACAAAACATAATGGACTGTTCTCTTTCTTTGGTATTTCTTCTATTGTAGCAAATTTAAATGACAAAACAAGAGGAAAAAATTAAATAGAAGAGAATGATTAGGGTGGTCAGAAGAAAAAGATGTCAAATTTGTTGCCATTATCTCATTGTTGTATTATAAACATCATATTAGTTAAGGAAATATAACATATAATATAAAATATAATATAATTTTTTAAGTTTACTGTCAAGAAAATATAATATATAGGGCTCTATTTTAATGATCTAAATGCAAAGTCTAAAGTGCATGGCGCAAAAGCATTAAGGACGTGTCTGAATCCACTTTTGCTATTTTAAGGACTGAAAAATATGGTTTGCGCCTTGGTGCATGGTCTAACAGGGTTGTGCTTATTCTCTTAATGAGTTATGGGTGTGTTTTGAGAGATTCTCATCTCCCATTCAATCAGTAAGATTCAGTTGCATTTGCTATTTACATGGCGACTTTGTAAGTGGAGAAACTGAATGCTTCACTAGTGAGAAAACAGTTAAACAGAGCATCTGCAGCGCAAAGATAAAGAATGAGCCTCCTCCATTCAGCCTCTTTACTTTCTCTTTACTTTGACTCTTTACTACTTTACTTTCGTGGATAAGGAAGTGGTGTTGTACGCACTCCACTGAAGACATTCCTCATCCTACATATTTAATTTCATTTGTCAAGCGCAAAGATTTGTTTCAAAACTATTTCTAAATTCAGTTCTAATTTCCAGCAAACCAATAACTGAACAATAATAACAGTGTGGTCAAAAAACTATTATATCCTTTTCTATCTATTATAGTTATATCCTATTCTTATGCCCCATATGGTGATCAGACGCCTCCAAAACCCAACAGGAGGACAAATCTAAACTTGTTTTTATTAAAACAAATATAAATATGCATATAATAAATAATACTGCTAATAATAACAGCATTTTACAAAAGCAAATAATCATGAATAAACTGAAAAAGCCACAAGATGAAGAAGGCATGGAGGCAGTGGTTTATAAAGTCACAAAAATGTAAAAAAAATATTTTGGTTTAACTGGTTTATTTATTTATTTATTTATTTATTTATTTATTTATTTTAATCTGAGGTACGTAATGTATTTCTTAACATATTTTCAGTGTGAACAAATCTTTTCATTTCTGACCCTGAACCACAAAGTTAGTCATACTGTAAGTGTAATTTTCTTTTTCTTTTGTAAATCAAAAGAAAAATAATGCTTAATAATTAAGCTTTCCATTGATGTATGCTTTGTTAGAATGGGATAATATTTGGTTGAGATACAATTGTTTCAAAATCTGGATTCTAAGGGTTAAAAAACTAAATATTGACAAAATTGCCTTGAAAATTATGCAAATAAAGGGCTTAGAAATGCACATTAGTGATCAAAAATTGAGTTATGATAAATCTACAGTCTTCGTGTCTCATGCTTTTATTTGTTCACAGGATTCAGTTTACACCTTCATGGTTTATAATCTTTAATATTCAAATGATTTTTGGCATAAAAGAAAAATCAATAATTTTGACCTATATAATGTAATTTTGCTTATTTGCAAAAAAAAAATACCCTCTGCAACATAAGACATAAGCTTTTGTGAACATAAGGTTTTTGCGGTCCAGGGTCACATTTATGCCTTTGCAGATGCTTTTGTACGAAGATACTGACATTGCATTGCATGTATGCTTTTTATGAGTTAATGCGTTCCCTGGCAATCGAACTCATGACCTTGGCTTTGCTAGTTGCTCTGCTATTGAGCTACTTAAACAGAAATACTTAAAGCACTTCTCTGTAACTTTGTATCCAATTTACAATCGACAGTAGGCTCACAAAATATATGTACATGTGGCAGTATTTTTGCGAAAAAAAAAAAAAAATTATATATATATATATATACTGTATAGTACATTGATTCATGGCACTGTGGCTCAGTGGTTAGCACTGTCTCCTTACAGCAAGAAGGTCGCTGGTTCAAGTCCCAGTTGGCATTTCTGTGTGGAGTTTGCATGTTCTCCCCATGTTGGAGTGGGTTTTCTCCGGGTGCTCCGGTTTTCCCCAAAGTCCAAAGACATGCGCTATAGGTGAATTGGGTGAAGTAAATTGCCTGTAGTCTATGAGTGTTTGTGTGAATGAGAGCATGTATGGGTGTTTCCCAGTACTGGGTTGCGACTGGAAGGGCATCCGCTGCATTAAACATGTGCCGGAATAGTTGGTGGTTCATTTCACTGTGGTGACCCTTAATAAATAAGGGACTAAGCTGAAGGAAACTGAATGAGTACATTGATTCTTGTTTCAAAGTGAAATGTCCAGTGATTTTAAAGGGATAGTTCACCCAAAACCGAACATTTAGCCACTATCTATTTTTACAACCTCAAGTGGTTCCAAAATTGTTCAAGGTTCTTTTTTCTGTTGAACCCAAAGTTAAGATGAAAAGTGTTGGAATATCTTCGACTGTGTTCAACCAAAAAATAACAAAACATATAAAGTTTTCTAACCACTTGAGGGTGAGTAAGTAGTGGGTAAATTCAATTTTCTGGGTGAACTATGACTTAAACCTAACCAATAATGGTAAAGAACAATAAAATGCATTTGTTTAGGTAACCAATAACCATGCTTTTTTTTGTTGTTCTTTAAATGGGTTTGAGCTCCTTTGTGACTTGACTTCTTTGCTATCACAAACACAACACAAAAAACTTCTAAAAACTCTAAAATCGTTACTTCTCAAACAATACACACTTTTTATATGGAAGAGCCAGTCCATAAAACCACAAGAAAGTGAATATTTTTGGAAATTGGGATATATACATTATATGAAAGCAGAATAAAGATTATTTATTTATATATCCAATGATGTATGGCTTGTTAGGAAAGGTGAATAAGTAGGCGGGATATAACAATTTGAATATCTGGAATCGAGGGTTCAGAAAAATGTAAATATTGAGAAAATCTCCCTCAAAGTTGACCAAATTAAGTTCTTAGCAATGATTATTACTGATCAATATTAAGGAAATAAATTTACAAACAATAACAACAACAACAATTTTGTTTTCACGGAACATGATCTGCACTTAATATTTGAATGATTTTTGGCATAAATGTACAATCGATCATTTTGACTCATACAGTGTGTTTCTGGCTAGTTCTTAGCATGGTTAAGACTTAAAACTTTTTAAGGTTTTTGTGGTTCAGGGTACAAATCATAACATTCACATTTCTCAAACCCTCCCTTTTAACTTTCTTTGTGACTTCAAAATGGTTTTTAATGAAATGATGAAAGTCTTTTTTGGGGAATGAACATGCTCCAAATGCTACTGGTTGAGCTTAATTGTTAATAAAACCCAGAATATCCAGCCTGATGTCACAAGAAAACATAGCTATTTTAAATTTTGTCAGTTTAGTGGCTAATAACAAGTTCAGTATTACGAAAATGTACTATTTTTAAAAGGAGGCGTGGCACCAAACCCCATCCCTAAACCCAACACAGGCTCATTGTGGATATGTACCCCTGTCTACATTTCTGGAAAGCACAAATTATGTAGCCAGTTTAGGAGAATTATAGAGAAACTTTTATTATGTAATCACTAAATATAGAGAAATAATCTGCCACTATTAAAAAATAGAAAAACATAGATTCAAGTGATGCAGACACACAGACCTAAGAAAGAATGCAGACAGAGCTGCAATACATTTAGATAAAGGCATGCATTGCTTAAGACAAAAACAACCCTCACAAACTGATAAGGAGAATCATTAGAAAGTAAACAAACAACATGATCATATGCAAGCACATGATATGTGACCTTTAAAACAGAAAAACAGAAAAACATACAGCAATCAATTGAAAAGCTAAGATCCTATGGGAGCCAAGAAATGGTGTGATGCTACATCACATGATAACTATGGATAAGAAACTGTATATAAACTGTGAGTTTTTGAACATTGAGAGAGGAGAGAGATTGATCATCTCTGCTGTAACAATAAACTGCTTCAACTTGAGAACTTCGAAGACCTCAGCTTCTTTTTTGAAACTTAGAAGATATTTGTTGAGATCCAGCACAACTTTCCACAACATAATTTGGCGCCTTCAAAACGTGGGGCTGGATTGAGGCTGACTGAGGAAAAAGGTGTTGATGGGCTGATCCTGGCAGACACTCACGCAGAGACCAAAAAATAGAGTGCACAAATATATAAGAGGTAAGCAGAATTCTGCCTAAATAATTTTTTGGAGCTCTGATGAGAGTGCTGGGAGGTGGTTCCAACACCTTCATCTTTAATATATTTATATACCTCACCATTGAAAAGAACCTTGAAATTGGCTAAAGTAAAAAAGTAAATGATAAAGTGATTAAAAAGAATAGTGAAGTGAACTATTTATAAGAAAAGAGGTCTTCCAGGTTGTCAGGGAAGTGTGCTTGTACTAACAAATCCCTGTATGTTATGCACTAACAATTTGCTTTGAATTATACACTAATAAATTGCTGTAAATATATGCGTATGAAAGAGAGTTACATGCATGTGTTGCTACGCGAGAGGCGGGAGCAAAGCGCGCGAGGCAGCACTGGAGTGATCGCTCTCTGTAACGTGTGATTAGAGCATAGGAGCGCTCCGCGTCTCTGTACTCGCCTGTGGACTAGAGTCAAACTCGCCCGATAGAGACAGGGAAAATGGGAGGTGGCCTAAAAATCTGATCATAAAAGCACTTACAGGGAGGGCTGGATCTCAGTAGACTGGCCTGAGTTAGTCTTGTTAGTCTATATGTTGTGTTTTATGTGGTCTGGACCAAAGGGAATGGGGAATTTTTGTAAAAAAGAGAATTGAATGTATATGCGGAGAGATTTAAAACATTAAAGTATAAGAAGGAGAATGTGTATTTGAGGATGCTGAGTTTTAAAGTGCAAGGTTGCTGAGGTTTTATGAGAGAAAAATAAGTGTTGTGGTTAAGAGATTAAAAAATGAAATATTAAATAAATAAAATTAGACTTGCTGGACTGGAGGGACAAAACAAACAAAGTGGAAGAAAAGAAAAAACTATTTGATTGTGGAAAGTTTGTTTTGTCTCCCAGAACCTGCTTGTGATGGTAAAAAACACTTACCTAAAGTAATAAAAAAAATAAAAAATAAATTTTTGCGACAAACTTCAACTAGTAACTGTAACTCAGATTTGGGAAGTTATTTCATAATAATGTAGGATATGCATAGAGCATTTTTAGATTGTAACAAGTGAATTTTAAATATGTGGTGACAGTTAAGAGTTTAAAAGCAAATTTAAACACAGAGAAGGGTAAGGAAACCCCTGCAGTTACCGCTTTTAGTGTTGTGTGTCTGTGTGGATGCTTGTGTAAATGAGGCTATAAATTCCGTATTGGTGGACAAGCAGAGCGCACCCCTCCTGGACCGTCCCTTAAGTGGGACCCGGCAGAGACGGACGCTCTCCGTGTTACACTGAGAGGAATGAATGACTGAATGAGCCCTGTAAATAAAGGGACGAAGTATGAGAGAACAAGCCCTCTGAATTTGAGGAAAAGTGTGTGTATAGGTGTTTGTGTTTAGTAGTGTGTCTGTGATAAAAAGCGGTTGAAAAGAAAAACTATTGTAGAAGTATAAACTAATAATAAATAAAATTAAGTAATTGCATGAATTGGGGCATAAAGAAGAGTTTAAAAGACAATAAAATAAATACAGTTTAGGTATAAAGAAATATGGAGTAATATAAAACATAGACTGATATTTGCAGATAAAAAGAGTCATAAAATTGACTCTTAGAAATATAATTTAATGTAGTAAATAATAGGGTCTGGTTTAATGATAGTGAGCCTTTAAAAATAATAAAGGTAATATATATATATATATATATATTAACAATAACCAAAGAGGTCAAATAGGATAGGATAAAATATACATGGTTATATAAATAAATAAGTTAAGTAAATAAATAAAGTGACAAATTAGCTATTTGAGAACAGGAAAAAAAAAAAAAAAAAAAAACTTTAAGTAGAAGTATTAGGATCAAAATAATATAAATACTGAATAAGCAAAATAAATATGTAGTGGGTAAATAGATGGATATAATAAAACAGATTACTAAGAGAGTACCAAGAAGAAAAAACCCACCCAAAAATTGGGTCTGCAGACTATTAGGGCATTCAGAAAATTGCAATCTGTGTGATATAAGTGGAGAGACCCGACCTCTCATGCCCATAAAGACAGTAGAAAATTCTGTCACATAGGATATTGGGCTTGTATGTATATAATATATTGAAATAAAACAGTAATTGAGAAAAATAAATAAATAAAAAAATTGTTCAAAGCTTATAAATGGACCCTGAACGCAGGTCTTTTAGAGTAAAGAGATTTGCAACAGATGATGATCGAAGAAGAGCTCAGACTTTGATTGAAGCAGAAGGAAAATATACACATTTTTGGAATGAGTCAACTTATATAGATATAACAGGGAAAAAACAAATACTCACTGATGAGAAAAAAGAAGAATTTCTAAAAGCTCTGACTACACAGATGAATTTGAAAGTAGCAGAAATAAGATGGCCTACTGTGGATTGGAAAGGGGACATTGAAAAACATATAAACATAAGAACAGTAAGAGATTATTTAGAAGAAACCTGTAAAAGGCATGGAAATAGAAGACGAACAACGACAAATTCACCGTTTGACTTAGAGATTCCTTTGAGTCCAAAAATAGTACCAGATGAGCAAAATCAGGGAGATGAATCAGTCAGGGAGCTGAAAAGTCCTAGGTTAAGATTAACATGTATGGTCAGACCAATACAGTGGGAAAAAATACCTGGTGTGATAAATGAGGGGAGGCGAAGGAACATAAGTAAATATGATATGACATTAAAGGAACTACAAGTGAGAGTGGTGCTATACAGGACAAGAAGAAGGACTAGTCTGTGTAAGATGCCAGGAAGTAATCATTAACATACAAAGATGGGAAAAAGAAAAAGAATGAGGGGTAAACGAGGAAGAAGAATGATAAGAATACATGATAAAAAAGAACTTCTTAAATTAATGGGGGTAGAAGATATTCCAGAGGATAAAGTTGGTCTTAGTATGACAGTATATGAGGGATGTAGAATACAATTGAATGAATCCCTTACATATCAATATTGGAAAGGATACATGAATGCAAGAGTAAAATATGCTAATGTGTGTAAAAAGTGGGAAATAGAATTGGTCAGTTTGGGGGAAAATTGGATATGGAGCAGTGCCACTTATGCTACCGGATTGAAAGAATTTTACCTATATCAAAATAATAATGAATATGAATCAGAATCAAGAGCAATGACAGAAGAGTGTGCAAGGGCTATATTGAAATACCTAAGGAAAAAGAATCAGTTGAAGTGAGGCAGAACCATAAACAAAATATGAAAGGGACAAAAGTGTTATGATGGAACTTGGAAAAAAAAAAATATAAATAAAAGAAAATAAAAGAAAAGAAAAAAGACATGATAATAACTTGTGATCTTGCAGATTGTGGCAGCTGAAGGCCTGATGTCAGAGCAAATGGCGACTCCAATAGAAGTGATATCTACTAAATTCCCCCTACTCAAAGGGATCATAACAGACATGTCCAAGAAGTGGGAGAAGAGGACAAGACGGATAATTACTAAGTGGCCAGTAGGTGGAACATTTGATTTAATTAGTCTTAGAGATATGGATACATTAATAAAAAACCACAAACCCAAAGATCAGTCAGAAAAAAGAAAAGAGAAAAAACAGATAGAATTACAGATCCTAGGTTTATTTAAAGAAGAGGCCATAAGTGTTAGACGCCAATTGAAGAAGGCATCTCAAGGGGAAAAGGGAAAAACTGACACCAAGGAGGAAGTGAAAGAGGAAATGGAATTCCCTCCTCCTTATGCTCCACCGCCCCCCATAACACCTTATAATCAGTTGAAGAAGCAGATGCCAACAATAAGTGGACAAGTCTACATAGAAGGGGATGTGATGATTGAGGAAAAGAAGGAAAAAGAGTCATATGAAGAAATGAAAGAAGGAGATACCCTCATAAACATCCGAGGGGCTGAAGGACGAGGAATAGATGGATGGGTGGAAGAAATTCAGAGGAGTTTGGGAGAAGAACTATTGCTTTATCAAAAATCAGAGCCAGGTATGCCAAGTCAAAACAATAGTTGCAGTTTCTCAAGAATGGAAGAAAATGGAGAACCAGTGAAGAGATCCGGACAAGAAATTGATGAAGCCTACTTGAAGACGGAAGAAGAAAAATTAAAGGTAAAAAGCTACCTTGAAGCAATGCAAAAAGACAGGACTGATTTTATAACTGGGCCAATGACATCATCTCAGGAAGTGAGAAAAAAGGATGATAGAAAAATACTGAGAAAAAACACTGCATCGTTCACATTTACTGATGGGGAAGAAACGGATGAAGACAGAGTGGAGCAACAGGAAGTGCACCAGAAGGGACAGGGGAGAAGGAGAAGAAGAGAGCCTGAGCTCCTGACAGGAAGATTCTGTTTGGAAATGGATGAAGATGAAGTGCCATATATCACACGATTGCGAACAAGAACAGATAAAAAACTACAGACAAGTAAACAATTTCCGATACTGCTAAAAGGACATCAGGCTGAGTATGTTCCTTGGGCAAACCAGGATTTGGAGGGTTTAATTTCCAGATTACCTGACATTCATGAAGGTGCAGGAAAATGGATTCGACACTTCGAAGATGAGACCACAGGCAAACTCTTGGCTATAGGAGACATCAAAGCCCTTTTGGCAAAAATCCTTGGAGGCTCCAGATTGAATGAACTGTTGGAACTATCAGGTCTTGAAAGTGCTAAAGACAGTCTTAGAGATGCAGCATCATTTGACAACCACAGGCGTGTGGTATGGGAAACATTAAGAAAAGAATATCCAACCCAAATGGATCCCCGCTTACTAAGAGGAGACCAAATGGATGACACAGAGAACCCAACAGGATACATCCAAAGACAACTGAAAAGATGGAGAGATGATCTGGAAAAGAATCCTGAAGCTGATACAGTGCTATCTACCCTGTTCAGAACGGCAATACTGGAGGCCATGCCACAGCCAGTGAAAACAAAACTAGAAGATGTGGTAGGGTTACATTCAAAACCCTTCAAGGAATTCTGTGATTATGTCTCACATGCTGTAGAATATTACAGAAAGCAAGAACTAAAGATGAAACAACAAGAGAGAGAGCTCCAAAGACGACTAACACAAATGCAGCTGGATGAATTGTCAAGCAAGAAAAAAAAGATACAAGCCTCCATCAAGAAAGAAGAAGATTCCATCATAATGGCACCAGTGGCAATTAATCCCTCAAGTCATACAGGAGTTGCATTAGTGCCCCCTGCTGGAGATCAACCACATCTAACACATAAGGGAGTGGCGCAGCCCCCAATAAACATTTATGTGAATACCGATTCCAGAAGAGGAAACAACTGGACCAGACCCAAAGAGGGAGGAAGAGGCATAGGAAGACCAATGCAGGGACAAAGACCAGGAGGCCTTCCTGCACTCTGTTGGGGATGCAATCAGCCTGGACACATTAGGAGAGACTGCCCACATGAGGATCAACGTCATCAGTACATGCCACAACAGTGGAACCAAGGAATGCAGCCTCAACCGTCCTGGAATCAAAATCACCCACAGCAGCAGAATCGTGGGCAACAAGTGACTGGTCCAGTCAATCCATGGCGTGGACCGGATCAAGGATATTAGGGCTGCCCAGAGAATCCTACGGGGAGGAATCAGCTTCCAATGCTATCAAAGAATGCTGATCAGGAGCCAATTATACAATTAAGCATAGAAGGAAAAACATTGACAGCCATGTTAGATACTGGCGCCTGCCTAACAAGTGTAAACACAAAAGATGGTGCCCACCTCCCCAGGTCTGGTAAATACGTTGAGACAGTAGGATTCTCGGGAATAACACAATTAAATCCCTTAACAGTTCCTGTGTTAATGAAGATTAAAGACAATGAAATAAGAATACCTATCTTGATATCGGATCAAACTCCAATTAATTTACTCGGAAGAGACGCATTGTGCAAGCTCAACCTGAAGATCTGGTGCTCCCCTGATGGTATATATATAGACAACGAGAAAGCTAAATGGATGATGATGACCAAATGCCAAAGAAGTGACACGAACATTTACTGGATAGGAGAAATTAAAGAACAAGTAGAAAAAGTTATTTCAGCTTGGGGTAAATACATAGAAGAGAAACTGACGAACTCCAAAAGGCCAAAAGAAGAACCACACTGCACTGTTATTTATGATAATGAACAAGATGAAGATCTAGAAAGACTTTGGCTTGAGAAAACAAGGAATCAGAAAATCTTGTTAAAATCCCCATATATAGTAATAGGGCCTCAAGGAGCAGTTTTGAAAATAGAAGAAAATGATTTCCTTAGAGATTGGTTTAGGGTCCCAGATTCAACACCCCATGTTACCCTTTATGTTAGTAAAGGATGTTCTCCACAAGAATTAGGACCCATGTTAAGACATGCAGAATCTAGGGAATGGGAAAGGACTGAAAACGAGGGAATATACCAATCAAAGGATAAAATTTATTTAAAAATACTATGGGAAACTGAAATGATAGGCCAACCCCAAGAGGTAGAGATAGCTGTAGAGAAAGATATAGTACACTCAAAAACCCTTGAACTGTTAAAAGAAATGGAAACAAATGTTCCAGATGAATTATGGTCAAAGCATGAAACTGATGTAGGACTAGTGAAATCAGCAAACCCAGTAAGAATAAAAACAAAACCAGGAGTTAGATTACCCAGAAGATCACAATACCCCCTAAAGAAAGAAGCAATAGTAGGAATTAGAAAAACCATAGAAGGATTACAGCAGGCAGGAGTATTGATAGAAACTTCAGCTTACTGTAATACACCAATATTACCGGTAGAGAAAGTAGATAAGTCCAAATGGCGATTAGTTCATGACTTACGAGCAATAAATGAGATAACAGAAGATTGGCCTGCAGAGGTGCCAAATCCCCATACTCTGTTAACAAATGTTCCACCCACAGCTACCTATTTTACTGTTATTGATTTGTGTTCTGCCTTTTTTAGCATACCATTAGCAGAAGAAAGTAGACATCTTTTTGCGTTTACCTATCAAGGTAAACAGTACACATACACTAGAATGCCACAGGGGTTTAAGCACTCACCGCACATATTCAATCAAATCTTAAAAACAGATTTAGAAGAATTGGTAATAACTAGCACACTCATTCAATATGTGGATGACTTGCTGATCTGCTCCCCTACACTGGAGCAGTGTCACCAAGACTCCATAAAAGTGCTGAGAAAATTGGCAGAAGGAGGGCACAAAGTTTCCAAAGAAAAACTGCAGTATTGTCTACCCCAGGTAGAATACCTAGGGCGCATAATAGCTCACAAAACCAAGGCTATATCACCGAATCAATTAGAGGGAATCGCTAAGATACCTCAACCTCAAACAGTGAGTCAAATGATGACATTTTTAGGAATGACAGGGTTTAGCGCAGATTGGATAGAGAATTATGCTGTAAAAACTGCTCCTTTACGAACATTAATTAAGGAAGCAGGACACCAAAATTTAAGAGCGACTCTTACATGGACAACTGATGCTCTGATAGCATTTGAGTCACTTAAAAGGGAACTGCAGACAGCTCCTGCTCTTACCATGCCAGATTATGATAAGCCTTTCCACCTATATGTTGCTGACAGGAAAGATGGATATGCATCAGCAGTATTGATGCAAAATACATGTGATGGCCGGAAAAAGCAAGCAATAGCATATTACAGCACCAAGCTGGATATGGTTGCTCAAGGCTATCCTCCATGTTATCAGCAGGGTCTGGTTGCAGTTCACTATGCATATGAAAAGGCATCAGCAATAACTATGGGTTATCCAATAATTATTTATACACATCATAAAGTAGCTGAATTATTGGAGCAGGGAAGATTTGTTCTGACTCAAGCCAGAAGTTTGACATATTTGTCTCTTTTGACTTACCCAGACATAACCATAAAGCGATGTAGTACTGTAAACCCAGCCAATTATGTTCCTCTAGAAGGGGAAGGAACGCCTCATGAGTGCGTTGCTGAGTCTTTGGCCTTTACCAGACTAAGGCCAGATTTAGAATCAGTTCCAATATTTAATGCTGAGCTTGACTATTTTGTTGATGGTTCTTGCTTCAGAGATCATTTAGGATATCATGCTGGATATGCTGTAGTCCAAAAGGAAGGAGAACAATTTAATCCAATTGTGGTACAGCATTGTGATCAACCATGCTCTGCACAGTTGGCCGAATTGAAAGCCTTGACTAAAGCCTGTGTTTTAGGTGAAAACAAAATAGTAAACATTTATACAGATTCAGCGTATGCACATGGTGTCTGTCATCTCTTTGGAGCAATTTGGAAACAAAGAGGATTTAAGAAAACGAACGGCACTCCAATTCAGCATTCTGACCAAATCAATGATTTAGTCTTGGCTATGATGTATCCAAAAAAGCTTGCAATTATTAAATGCCAAGCGCACAAAAAAGGTAGAGATTACATCATAAAAGGAAACAATGTAGCAGATTCATATGCCAAACAAGCCTCTGGGTGCAGAGTAGCAATAATGGCCCCATCTGTTCTTATTCAACCAAAACCACAAATAGAAGATGTAGTGAGAATGCAGGCACAAGCAACACCGTACGAACTGTCAACATGGCAGCATAGAGGGGCCACTAGGGATACAAATGGGTTGTGGAGATCCCATGAAGGACTAATGATTGCTCCCACACCACTTCTGACTATTTTAATATCAGATGCCCATGGGTTTGACCACTGTGGGAGGGGGGAGGTTCTTAGAAAAATTAAACAACAAGGCTTTTGGTCTCCCTATTTGCAGGCTACAGTCGATAATTATTTATCTGAATGTGGAATCTGTGCACAAAATAATGTCAGGAAAGGGACATCAGCACCTGTAGGGCATATACCAGTGCCAGAAGGGCCATTTAAACATCTAGTGCTAGATTTTGTGGACATGATAAGATCAGTAAGGGGCAAAAGATACATGCTTGTGATAATAGACAGATTCAGCAGATGGGTAGAAGCTGTGCCATCAGCAGATCAAGCTGCTGGAACTGTGATTAAATTCTTGACAAGAGAGGTCATTCCCAGATTTGGAATTCCATCTCAGATAAGCTCAGATAATGGATCAGCATTTATTCAGAAAACTGTTAAAACAGTGATTCAACAATTGAGAATAAAGCAAAGATTGGGATGTGTATATCACCCCCAGTCTCAAGGAATGGTAGAACGAGTTAATGGGACACTAAAGGCAAAATTAAACAAAATTTGTGCTGACACACAAATGAATTGGGTGGATGCTCTACCATTAGCCTTGATGAGCTATAGAATGCAGACAAATAGAATAACGAACTTGACGCCCCATGAAATGCTCACTGGCAGACAAATGCCTGCTCCCCATCTTAGAGGGCCATATGAAGGTCCTCCATTAGAGCAGTTACAATCTGAACTAAGAGCATATATAAAACAATTGACCTCTATACATGAAGCTATTAATTCACAGGAACAGAGCAGGGGACTAAGAGAGGAAGAGGATACATCATGTCTAATACAACCTGGAGACCAGGTCTATCTAAGAGTCTTTAGAAGGAAATGGAATGAACCAAGAAGAGAGGGACCTTATACAGTAGTAAGAGCAACCCCAACTGCAATTCAGGTAGAGAATAGCAATACATGGTATCATCTGAACCATTGTACCAGAGTACCTAGATTAAGAGACCGGCAACAAGACTCAGACAATTTAGGGGAGGAAGCAAACGAAGATCCATTAATAGATCATGAAAATACCCGAGAGATTGAGGGAGAGCAGCATATAACACCAACCAATAGTTTTTTTGAGTCCCATCCAGGACAGCATGACCCGATCAAAGAAGGAAATGCAGAAATATCTGATACAGACCTACAATTGGCTGGAGAACAACAGGAGAAAGCTGGTCTGGAAGATGGTCCTGCTGTTGGTGATGTTGACGCAAATACAGATGAGTGAAAGCCTGGAGGTAATTTCTCCAAAAGTAAAGGATTATCCCAATCTGACAAAGTTGGAAGAAAGTATCCAACAATCATCTTCTGAATTTTCTTGGAAAGGGGTAAATATCTCACAACAAAATGAAGGTACTTTAAGAAAAAATAATAACCGTCTAAAGAAAAATGCCGACCCAGAGGATATACAGGAAAATCAAACTGATACAGATGCAATTTATGAAGAAATTGACTATGACCAGCTCTCAGATGACCAGCTCTCAGAAGCAGCTAACAGCAATGATTGGTATCGTTGGGCAAAATACACAGTTGCAGAATTACAATTATCCAACTGCTTAATATGCTCTCCATCACCTTTGAAAAAGCTTACAGTGGTTCCAAATCCACATGATTATAGACATTGTGCAAAATTTAGGAAAAATAACTGCGATATACCTTATAGTGACTCCCTGTTTTGCCCTGCTCAATGTCTTGATATCATAGGAAACTCCAAATTTACATTAGAGAACAATGATAGGTTGAAAAAAGAATGCAAAGAAATGAACATCAGAGTCCAACCAGCAATAAGAGAGATCCCAACAAAATATGTAATAAATAAGAAATTAGAATATGAATGTTATAATCAAACAAAAGGATCGGTAAATGTGGGAAAATTTAAAGGAAATTGTGCAATAATTTGGCATTTAAATGACAATATGTGGGGAAAGGAAGGTGTTTATATGCAAACCTTCCAAGTAGCTACAGCTACAATAACAAATGAAATGTTGCCAATTTCAGAAGGTGCAATTATTAGAAAAGGCAATGGGGCAGTTAATCGGACACTTGGTAATTGCACTGAACAAAATGTCCAATTTCCAAAACGATTTCCCTTAATACAGCAAGATGAACAAGTGGCAGACTATTACTGGATCTGCGGAAGAGGAATATTGCGCCCCACCCTTCCATTAAATTGGAAAGGAATTTGTACTAGAGTTAAACTAATACAGGAAGTGATAATAACTAATTGGGTGAAAGAGCAAAATGATATAGAAATGCCGCAGAGTTGGAAGCATCGAGTTAAGAGAGAATATAAACCTGACTCAGAAGTTCGCATAGATGCAATTGGCCAACCTAGAGGAATACCAGATGAGTTTAAAGCTAGAGATGAAGTAAAAGCCGGAATCGAGTCAATAATAGTGTGGATAACTGCAATGAAAAATTTAGAATGGATTAACTACATTTATTACAACCAACAAAGATTTATAAATTACACAAACGATGCCCTCAAAGCATTAGGGGAACAATTGGCTCCAACAAGTAAGATGGTTTGGCAAAACAGGCAAGCACTTAATTGGTTATTAGCGGAAAGGGGAGGAGTTTGCATAATGTTTGGAATGGACTGCTGCACCTATATTCCAAATAATACCGCCCCTGGTGGATCTTTCACAGAAGCCATGCGAAAATTGGAAAATCTGAGAAAAGAAGTAAAAGAAAATGCTGGAGCGGATAAGAACTTTAGTGACTGGTTTGCTTCCGCATTTGGATCATGGAGACAATGGTTACTCAAGATTGGAATAGTCGTAGGAACTGCTCTACTTGTTTTTGTCCTTCTCTTTTGTTGTGTTGTGCCTCTTCTCAGATCGATGCTGGTTAAAGCTGCTGCCAAGCAGATGGCCAATGTGCAAGTGAATGGAGCTGTGTATAACGGAAGAGCCCATGTCTATGAAGTCTTTGGGCCAGATTTGTACCAGTTGGATGAGTTTTAAAAAAATTATATAATAATAATAATAATTACTACTTTAAATTTATTTTTATCCTTAATATCGTTGAAACTTTTTAACTTTTTACTAACTTTATAGTGATAAGAGTTTGAAACAAGGCATCATCCATAATAAAGGAAAATGCAAATAGAGTGGACTAAACTAAAAAATTGTGTGATCATATTAAACCCTATTTACTAGTATACATTTCTGGATGTATTTAGGAGTTCATCGAAGCTGCCGGAGCTCGTATCAGATGTACACGGGGAAAGAGGCAAGATGAGTACGGATTAAGAAACACCTCGGTATCCAATGGCAAAAGAAGAAGAAGAGCAGACTCTACTGGCGGTTTAAAAACCCACTGTCTGCTCCAACACCAGACAGTACTCAGCAGTACCTCTGGCGACGTGGGATAAAACATCAGATATAGTTCTTTTACAGGCGCCGTGAATATTCTACAAATATATTCTATTGAATGTTGATTAATCTAATATATATGCTATATGCTTTAAGTAAGGCTGACAAAGTATATGTTTTTAATATGACTAATGATTGTTGTGTGATAAACTCCCCAAGAAAGTATCTAGTTAGGGAGAGCGGGATCTTTTACTCCTTCTAAAGCCAAAAGTGGAGGGAGATGTTTGGTTCCGTTTCTTCTCTGAAGTGCAGCGCAAGGATACTGACAATTGATAATGTTGTAGATGGGCAACTTTTTTGGTTGCACTAGTATGTTAAGACTTGGCAAGATGTTAGATTCTTAAGTTGCACTTCAGTGAGGGATTTAGGAAAAGGACTTTTGTATTAAGTCCTTGAGGGGGGATTATTTAGGAGAATTATAGAGAAACTTTTATTATGTAATCACTAAATATAGAGAAATAATCTGCCACTATTAAAAAATAGAAAAACATAGATTCAAGTGATGCAGACACACAGACCTAAGAAAGAATGCAGACAGAGCTGCAATACATTTAGATAAAGGCATGCATTGCTTAAGACAAAAACAACCCTCACAAACTGATAAGGAGAATCATTAGAAAGTAAACAAACAACATGATCATATGCAAGCACATGATATGTGACCTTTAAAACAGAAAAACAGAAAAACATACAGCAATCAATTGAAAAGCTAAGATCCTATGGGAGCCAAGAAATGGTGTGATGCTACATCACATGATAACTATGGATAAGAAACTGTATATAAACTGTGAGTTTTTGAACATTGAGAGAGGAGAGAGATTGATCATCTCTGCTGTAACAATAAACTGCTTCAACTTGAGAACTTCGAAGACCTCAGCTTCTTTTTTGAAACTTAGAAGATATTTGTTGAGATCCAGCACAACTTTCCACAACACCAGCGGTATGTCTGGCTGCATTTCATCTTCAAAATTAATTATATGCGGCGGTATGATGACGTCGTCGACGACTTCGGCTCCTTTTTGCGCTACCAGCTGACCGCTTACCTCCTTGTGGACGACTTTTTTTGTGTTACCAATTTACCCAGTAGCTCAGCATGTACATCAGCGGACTTGGGACAGTTGACTGTGATGATGGGGTTTGAGTCCGGCGAAGAACGGTTCCAGAAACCATGTAAAACAAAAGCCCATCATGCTTTAAACATCAGGCTTACAACGTGGTGAAATCACGCAGCCCGGTCAGTCAATCAGTCAACAGCAAGCTGACCTGGTCAGCTAAAGTATATATTGCTCCCTTAGGTGGATTTATACGAGAAGAGCATGCAGGAGAGAAATTTGAGGTCATCAAAAAGCTTACACTGCGGCCTCTGGTGGATTATGTATTTCGCTGTCATGTAGACCTGGGTACATATCCACAGTGAGCCTGGGTTGCCTAAACCCAACCGTCAATGGGGGATACGCAAATCATACTAAATTGTACTAATGAGATACATACGGATTAGCCACTAACTCAAAAAGTTACGAATTGCCATGAGATAGCATTGGAATATTCCATTAGAACCCATCATCTTCTTAACACAGCTGACTTTAGTCTTGTTTTAAGTGGCAAATCTGTATCTTACAACACACTGCATTTAACAAGGTTGCACTAAACTTGACAACTCCAGACTCTACACTGCCTCTCTCTCTCTGTGTGTGTCTCAGTACAGCATACAAGTGTTTTCCAGAATGAATGATTTATGTGGAAGAGGTACATGCCAGCTGTGGCTCTAGCACCTGGTACAAACAGCCTGGAGGATGGCCTGCCTGATCTCCCTGTCATCCTCAACTTGATGAAAATGCAGCACGCTTCAGCGCAGCAGCTCTTTAGCGCCGTAGTGGATTTTTTTTTTTCTTTTTTCTGCTGAAAGCCGAAGAGAAAGAACAACAAAATCACTTAGTCGCTCTTTCAATTGTGCGGTTACATTGTGTGTGGGGGAGCCAAGTGAAGCGGGCAGATTCTCAGCTCATAACATTCTGTTTATCTGCTCTCATACCATTTGCATTTAGCTTTTTATGCAAAGTGCTGCGGCGTGTTCAGAAACAAGTCAAGAAGAAAAAAAAAACATTTCACAGGAGCTCGAGAATAAAATAACACAAGAGAAGAAACTGGGATAAAAACTGCTGTTGTGGACGAGGAATTGACATTTTTTGTAGATCTTACTATCGATTATGACAAACACCGTCGGCTTTGAAATAGGATAGAAGATACTGCCATTTTTAACAATTTCATAATGTGACTTGATTTTTTTTTGTGCAATCTGGATGTTCAAGACAATGTAGGATGTTTTTATACTGTATATCTGGAATTGATTCGTTTTTATGGTATGTGTTCTTACTGTGTGTACTCACCTAAGAAAGTGCTGGGTTATAGACAGTGTTGGGGGAGGTTACTTTGGAAATGTAATAGGGATGGGCGATATGGCCTAAAATCCATATTGCGATATACATTGCAGCCTCTTGCGATAACGATATATATTGCGATATGTAAATTATAATAGAACCATTTCAGAACAGGTTGCATAGACCCTTAGGAAAGCCAAACTGCTATTTAAAAAAAAAAAAAATAAAGAAACGTTGCATGTCATTTTGAGAACATTTATTGTGCAAAGGCAAAACTGTAATTAAACAACACAATGTTGCAGATAAATAAACTAAATGTAGTGCTTTTAGAAAGAAAGACTTTTCTTTTAAGTCCTTGGTTCCTAAATGCCAAGTTACAGAGAACAAAAAAACTGGTGTCTTTTTAGTTAAGGAACTTACACTGTACTGAAATTACTTCCAGTATTAAATTAGTCAAATAAAATTGTGTATTGCAGATACTTTAAATAAAAACATATTTCTAATCTGCAGCCTAAGGTAACACATTTGATTTTAAACATTTTGTTCTCCTAATGAAATTAAAACTGGTGTCTTGATCTGCTCTTTCTCTCTCTCTCTCTCTCTCTCTCTCTCTCTCCTCTCCTCTCATCTCCTCTCTCTCTCTCTCTCCTCTGTCTGCTGTAGTGTTGGTGCTGCTGAGAGATTGAGACGCACCAGACAAAGTTTGCTTATAAAGTAATGCAAAAATGTATACAATTAATATCGAAAGCGAAAGCAGATTCTCGGACATGTCCGGGGAAAAGAGAATGCATTGTCACCCCAAATAATGAGCTGGATCAGTCTATTTAGTCTTCGCGCTCTTCTCAAAGCTGCTATAAAGTCAGGACAACAGTTCTGTATCCAGCGCGTCTCTGTGGGTCTGCATGCAGAGCATGTGAGTCTGTGGCAGAGTGTTCTCAGTTTCTCGCGAACACAGAACCGGGCCGCTCCAATAATATATCGGCCGCCCAGATAAAATCTGTGTTGGAAGCGCTGTGTGGGAATCTGTGTGACAAGCCACGATATGCCATGCATGAGGCTCGCAAGTTGTGCGACACGACGCCATGCGTTGCTTAGTGCTGTTGTTGAGAGCGTCAGTATGTGCTACAGTCACAATTGATTTCCAACGTAATACACCATAAGTTAGTGGGAAGAGCATGTTGTTTTACCGTGGCCGAGTGAATTAATTTATCAATCGAGCTTATTAAAAAAGAAAATTGCACATGTGAGACTAAATAAATTTTCCAGTTCGCACACGTCTATTTTTTGTCGCAAATGTGAGCGAAATGGTCGCACTGTCGAGCCCTGTCCATGTTTATTCAAGATGATGCGTTGCAGCCGGCTGCAGCTCGTTGCTCTTAATTTCGTGGGTAGACTGCGTCATCAAACATGCATTATCGCGATAGTGCAATAGAATTAAAATCTCTATCGTAGGCCAATTTTGTATCGTTTATATCGCATATCGTTTATATCGCCCATTACTAAAATGTAATAGATTACAGATTACAAATGACCCTATTTAACATGTAATAAGTAGTGTACCTTTTCAATTACTTTATAAAAGTAAAGTAACTGATTACATCTCATTACTTTTTGATTAGTTTCTAATTCTTTCATCACTTGACTTAAGATTATATTAATTACATTTTAAAGTACAGCCAGGATTTTTGTGGCATTTGCAATAAAAAATACATCTAAGCTATTTTTGCAATTTTCATTTTTAAATCGAAGCAACTTAAATCCAAGTCAGTCATATCTTAGTGATCAATAAAACTGTCAATGAAACATATGAGGGATAATTGTTCAGTTCAGTTATTTACTGCAAATAATATGCTGTACCAAACGGAAACAAATTATAATATACTGTATATATAACAGCAAAAACAAAAAATCCAATAATACCAGGTGTCACACATTTAAAATACTACAGTAATTGATAGTAAAGGGAAATATTTAGGAATAAGGATTATAGTGTATATATATTTACAACTCTTCATTAATAAATTACACTACATAATGTAGTATCATTAGTAACTATCACAAACTAATAATAATTACCATAGTATACTTTAGCCTTTACTATAGTAAACTATAGACCTCCTCTCCCTCAGTCATCTTTTGGTTGGTGACGTCATCGACCAGAGGTGCGTTTCCCAAACAACGACGTAACTCACAGCTCAACTATCCTAGTACGATGCATTGTTTGGGAAAAGAACGATGTAGTGACGATCCATGGTTTGAACCACGTTAGTTATAACATAAAATGCCCATAATGATGCTCTAAACGGGGTGGAGTAACAACTTCTTTAGAGAAGAACCCCATCATTTCTTTGTGCAAATTATATAGTTTTACACAAACACACATTTAAAATAAAATCCATTATTAGTTTTTGGTAAAAACATGCACTCACTTTCCATATTAATTGAAATATATGTAAAAGGCACATATAGAGCCTGTGTTTCCTTTACAAATATTATTGAGAACAATACATATTCTATTCTAAAACATAAAAAAACTTACAAAAGCGTATTATAATATTTACATATTATAATATTTATATTCCATTCCATTCATGTGTTTCATTGAGGATTTCCTAAAAGAGTGTAAAATCTCGTCTCGTGAACTTATATATATCAAAGTACCTAGTTAAGTCCACTTGACATAAAGTGAGACCAAATAATGTTTTAGACACATTTTTGGGGTCACACGATTCGGGATCAACATTTCTTCATTGCTTAAAGCTTGAAAATTCCTTGCATATTTGTGTTCGCAGATTAGTCTTTAATCCACTTGTTCAGCCAAATTGCTGGCATGCTTGATACATTCCCAAATTGTTTTCTTCTTCAATCGTTTCATATTTTATTTTCCAAAATAGAGTTATTTAAATCATATATATATATATATATATATATATATATATATATATATATATATATATATATATATATATATATATATATATATATATATATATATATATATATATATATATATATATACAGTTGAAGTCAGAATTATTAGCCCTCCTGAATTATTAGGCCCCTGTTTGTTTTTCCCCAGTTTTCTGTTTAACAGAGAGAAGATTTTTTCAACACATTTCTAAACATAATAGTTTTAATAACTCATTTCTAATAGCTGATTTATTTTATCTTTGCCATGACGACAGTAAATATTATTTTACTAGATATTTTTCAAGACACCTCTATACAGCTTAAAGTGACTTAACTAGGTTAATTAGGTTAACTAGGCAGGTTAGTGTAATTAGGCAAGTTATTGTATAATGATGGTTTGTTCTGTAGACTATCAAAAAAAAATAGCTTAAAGGGGCTAATAATTTTGTCCTTAAAATGGTGTTAAAAAATAAAAACTACTTTTATTCCAGCCGGAATAAAACAATTAAGACTTTCTCCAGAAGAAACAATATTATCTCTATTAAACATAGTTTGGGAAATATAAAAAAAAAAAAAAAATCATAAGGGGGCTAATAATTCTGACTTCAACTGTGTGTGTGTGTGTGTGTGTGTGTGTGTGTATATATATATATATATATATATATATATATATATATATATATATATATATATATATATATATATATATATATATATATATATATATATATATATATATATATTATATATATATTATATATATATATATTATATATCAGATATCAATATCAGATTTTTTTATATATAGACCCTTTTAAAGAATCTTAGACAAAACATGCTTTTTTCATTTTAATTATTATTCTAACAAGCAAACAAAAAAAAGCCACCGGTCTCATTGGAACCCATTTGAGAAGTTGTGATGTGATGGTAATGACAAGCAGCCTAGTGCTATTTTCTTCCCTCTGTGTTTCTAAAAAAATAAAATATGTTTATTTATGCAATCTTTATTATTATTATTCTATATATATTTATGTATTATATTATATACTATATATTATTATATATTAGCTTAAAACTAAAGTGCACTTTAGCTATGCACAGATGACCAGAATTTGACATTTTCTCTTATACGTATGTGGTATAATCTGAGAAATACGAGGTGCGTGACCTATTTATTCGCGCTGTGCAGTCAGAAGGAATATATGTTAAGGAATATTTGGTTTGATGGCAGCGTGATCTGCAAGGAGCCAAGCGGATGATACCGTCTCGGAGGATTTCTTTGAGAAGCTGTGATTTCTCATTTCCTCTCATCCTCCGCTCCCTGTGAGTCTCCTCTAATAAGCAGCGGGTCGGGGTTAATTACCTCAACAGAAAGGCATGGAGATGTTGTGCTTGGCACCCCTCGGAAAAAAAAGATGGCAACTTTTCTGAGGTTGCCCTCAACTGGCCTTTTGACTGACAGATGGCTGTGTGAGTGAGGGCTGATTTATGGCTGTGCTGGAGGGTTTATCCTGTGATAATCACAATGAGCTCTGTTAAACAAAGACACAACAAAGCCTCTGATCCAGAAAGACAGGCTATTAATCAGTACAGCGCACACACGGCCACGAAGGTGCTTGAATTTAAAGTGCTTTAAGTCACTTGGCATTTGAAGAAACTTGTAAATTAGCTAGTAACTAGCTTGTGTTGCTGTGGTTGTGAGTCTCGGTGTGTTTTTGAATAAATCATAATTTTGCAAGAATTTGTATGAAAATAAAACCACAGACTTATGCAGAATATTAAGGTATTGCTGATCAGTGCTGGTTAGTGACTGATTTAATGTATTTGGAGGTCTCCTAGAATAAATTATGGAGCCAGATCCGTCTCAAAAACATTATATTTATATGGAGACAGATCAGTCTTAAAAATATTATATTTATATGGAGACAGATCAGTCTCAAAAATATTATATTTATATGGAGACAGATCAGTCTCAAAAATAATACATTCATGAAATGAAATTTATTCATGCACAGCACAATTCACATTTACAAAATTCAATTCGTAAATTCAAAACACAATTCAGAAATGCAAAACTCAGTTCACGAATACACTAGTAAAAAGCATACATTTCCCCACATGAATTGGATGTGTGTATTTATGAATTGTGTTTTAAAAATACAGTACAAATTAGATTTCTGTATTCATGAATTGCGTTTAGAGTTTCTGAATTAAATTTTTGAATTTTATTTCTGAATTGCGTTTTGAATTTACGAATTGGAATTGTGCATTTATGAATTGTGTTTTAAATGTACAAATTGGATTTGTGCATTTATGAATTGCGTTTTGAATTTATGAATTTTATTTGTGCATTAATGAATTGCGTTTTGAATTCACAAATTGTAGTTGTGCATTTATGAATTGCATTTTGAATGTATGAATTGGAGTTGTGCATTTATGAATTGTGTTTTTTAATTTACGAATTGGATATGTGCATTTAGATTTGCGTTTTGAATTCACAAATTGGATTTGTGCAGTTCTGAATTGCGTTTTAAAATTTTGAGTTGTATTTGTGCTATTATGAATTGCGTTTTGAATTTACGAATTGGGGTTGTGATTTTATGAATTGCATTTTGATTTTACAAATTGGAATTGTGCATTTCTAAATTGCTGTTTGAATTTACAAATTGGATTTGTGGATTTATGAATTGTGTTTGACTTTACGAATTAGATTTGTGGATTTATGAATTGTGTTTGACTTTACGAATTAGATTTGTGGATTTATGAATTGTGTTTGACTTTACGAATTGGATTTGTGGATTTATGACTTCTGTTTGACTTTACGAATTGGATTTGTGCATTTATAAATTGCATTTTGAATATATGAATAGGAATTGCGCATTTATGGTTGCGTTTTGAATTCACAAGTTAAATTTGTGGATTTATGAATTGCGTTTTAAAATTATGAATTGTATTTGTGCAATTATGAATTGGGTTTTGAATTTACAAATTGGATATGTGCATTTATGAATTGTGTTTTGAATTTACAAATTTGAGTTGCGCATTTATGATTTGCGTTTTGAATTTACAAATTGGATTTGTGCATTTATGAATTGCATTTTGAATTTATGAATTGAAATTGTGCCTTTATGAATTGTGTTTTGAATTTATGAATTAGAGTTGTGAATTTATGATTTTGCATTTTGATTTTACAAACCGGATTTGTAAATTTATAAGTAGCAATTTGAATTTACGAATTGGATTTGTGCATTTATGATTTGTGTTTTGAATGTATGAACTGAAGTTGTGCTTTTATGAATTCCGTTTTGAATGTTTCAAATTGGAATTGTGCATTTATGAAATGCGTTTTGAATTTATGAATTGTATTTGTGCATTTATGAATTGCGTTTTAAATATATAAATTGGATTTGTGCATTTATGAATTGCAATTTGAATTTACAAATTAGATTTGTGCATTTATAAATTGTGTTTTGAATTAATGAATTGGATTTGTGCAATTATTAATTGTGTTTTAAATTTTCGAATTGGATTTGTGCATTCATGGATTGCGTTTTGAATTCACGATTAAGGTTTGTATTTATGAATTGTGCTGTGCATGTACTAGGAATTGTATTTTTTGAATTGTCAAATTATTTTTGAGACTGATTTGTCTTTATAATAAAAAAGAAGGAACCTGTAATATACAGGCATTTTCATTCCACACTGTTTTGTGAAAACCACAAGTCGGCGGCTGTCCAGCCATGACTCAGGACACTATTCATATTTCTGCCACGCCACAGAGCGCCATCTGAATACTTTCATTTTAAATATCATGCGAATGTGAGCATCTGGTGTGCGGTACTTCCAACTGTCATGTGCGCGCCGCGTCGCAGCGCATCAGGTGTGCGGCAAACTTTAGAAAGAACTCGCTAGACAAGGCTCAGCAAGCGAGTGGGATATTTATATTTGTTTATTTGCTATAAATGCTCATGTTGTTCTGTGCATGTACTTGAGTTTTTAAAGATACAGTTCATATATCTGGCTGTTTGTATTAAAGGACAAATTTGTATTACAATTAGTATATAAATATACATATATTTATACATTGTAATACAAGAATTGCTGTGCTGTGAAGAAAATATAAAACTGTGTATAGAAAGAATCGTCAATGCACCGTGATGCACCGAGATATCGAATTGAACCGAATCGATGGCATGATAATCGTAACCGAACCGAACTGTGACTTCACACCTCTAATATATATAGATTTTGTACTTTTAATTATAATATTATATTATGATATATTCAGGGTTACAATAATAATTTGTTATAATTATTTTTTTACACATTTATGTAGCATAATGGGAACAGTCCGGAACACACAAAAAGAATGACGAAAGCATAAAAAGTCTTTAATAGAAGACTGAGTAAGGACACAGACACATACAAACTGAAATGAGACCAGACAACAAACCTAATCTGGGACAGGTGTGGAACTAATAGGATAAGAAACTACCTAATGATAGCAGGAACAGGGCAGACACATGGCAAGTGACATGTATTAATTTGTTACTTGTATACTACTGCATTTATTTATCTTAATAAAATGTTCAATCATTTTTCTTGTTTTTAACTTAATATTTGTTTTCCCTTTAGCACCTCTACCTCCCCATTGTCTTAATATTTATAACAGCAGCACCTCTTTTTTGTCATTGCCTGAAATGGTTCATTTAAAACACCAGCCTATATAAACCCTGCCTTCCAGAGAGTCTCTGCTCTGATTGGTCAGTCGGCTTAGTCTGTTTTGAATGGTCTACCACCAACTGCAAGGACCAAGCTATCTTTAGCATATCTGCATTTCAGCATCATCAGCATAGGGCTGCTCATTGTGTGCATATTTTGTCAATAAACCGGTTCTGTGATCAGTAGTAAATGTGCTTTCAGATGGAGCGGCCTTTACTACACAATAGACATGGGCCGGTATAAGATTCTGATGGTATGATAACCTTGGATAAAAATATCAGGGTTTCACGGTATTGTGATTACTGCTCTAAAATATATTATTTTTAAATGTCAAAGTAAAAAACGGGTTTCTGCAGGTTTCATCAAGTCAAATTTAAGACTTTTTAAAGACCTTTTTACATTTATTATCAATGAAATTTCAGACTTTCACAGGGCAAATTGCTAATAATTTTCTGTAATAACCAGTGGAATTTTTTTACTTGCCCAATTAAAATTAAAATTCAGTTATTTCTTAGCCACATAGTTTAAATAATGTGTCAAAACAAGGAAACTCTAGTTATATACATATATATTTTTTAAGCATAACCTTAAAAAAAGACAAGTTTTAAAAGCTATAATAAACAAAATGTATGCACAACATAAATAATTTTTTTCAACATGTAAATTTGTTTCCTAATGTTTAATAAAATATTTTTTATAATTCTGAGGTCTAAATCAAGGTTAATATTTATTTTGAGGGTAACTACACTTATTAAATTATTAATACGTATTAATTATTAATAATTACTAAATTATTTTTAAAAGTTATAAATAAAAAAATTATAAATAATTTTTTTTTTATTTAAAAAACAGTAATTGTTTTTATTGTCATTTATTTAATCGACACTCACAATGAGATACTAATCTAAAAGTCTTCTGAAAATCAAACCAAAATAAAATATTTCTCACAAATGCAATGTAGCGTAAACAATATCAAATTAAAGACAATCAGAATGTCTCAAAGTTTAAAAATCTGTAATTAGCAACATTAATGCACAACATATATTTATGCATAAAAACATGAAAACATGGAGAACTTTTAAACAAATGTTATGGTAAGGATGTAAGGAAGACAGTTAAACCATATTGCTAAGTAGTTAGACCAGCAACAGCATATTTCAGTGATTTTTGTTTTTTTTTAAGACCTTAAATTTAGTTTTTGAAATTTAAGACATTATAAGACCCCGCGGACACCCTGAAAAAACTAAAACTTTTTTCCCCTTTGAACACAATATTTTATTTTGAGAAACATTTAAAATATTTTGGAGCAGTAAACATGTCAGGCTGCAGATTTCTTTACAATTTAAAATGGCATCTTTGGATATTTTTTCTGCTAGCAATGCTGTTTTGTCCTAAAAAGCTGAAAAAAAAAATGTAAATAAAAAATCGTACACATACCTTAGGAACGGTATAGCAGAAAATTTTGACGGTTTTAAAACCTTGACTTTTCCAAACCGCGGTATACCTTGAAAACGGTTATTGTCCCATGCCTACTACACAAAGCCATAGTTCACTGAAGTATTGCACGTTTATTGCACAGTAGGGGAATATTTAACTGTTCATGAGGTAGATGGCCTAAGGAAAGAAACTATGCCCTCAGAATCTTTTATCAAACACCATAACATTCTCTCTCCCCTTTTCTTTCTCTCTTCCCCTTTAACTTTTCTTCATATCTGGTTACATGGAATGCTTTTAGGGTGGAGCTATCTGTCATTTAGGATGGAGCTATCAGGGCGTGTCTCATTTCTGCTCTGCCTTCATCCATTGGTCAATCTTCTTTCATTTTGTTAGCAACACCCATCTTCTAACAATCAATCGCTTCCCAAAGGACAAAATCATGCACTGTCCAACATATTTTTCCTGATTTCAGGACCAGATGTACATCATTATAGAGGAAAAAAGGACAGTCTTAACTTCTATTTCATGCCAACTTTAACAAGTTTCCGTCGAGTCTTTGAAATAAATCCTTCTCTTCTGTAGTCGTGTGATAATTAGTAACATTAAATCAATAAAAGTAGTTACATCTTCTGTTTATTATGCAATTATATGGGGATTTCCTAAGTGTTTCTTCTTTTTGGGTGCTTGGAGATGCTACGCAAGAGCGCCCTCTGGCCTTCAGAAGAGATTTACTGCTGATCACACAACTGTGCTTCCTTGACAAGATGTGCATGACAAGCTTTTTATTTCGATTTATTGTGTAGCCCTGATCAAAACTTACAAATATGATGATATGAACACTTACTGTACGTTCACACCGAAATCAGCGAGAGCATCAAAGTAGTCGGAAGTCATTCAATTTAAATGGAAACCGGCGGCGATAAGCGAGGAGCAGCGCGGGATGTCTTCACCGGTGTGGGCGTCGAGGAGAGTTGAAATCAAGTCAACTTTATGGTAATGAGCTATGACGTGGTTCGGCGGCAAGCAATCAGAATGTAGAAGTCCACCGCTTGAGAGGAGTCCAGAGAACACAGTCACTGTGAAATTTGGTTCCGACCACAGTTGTTCCCAAGGGTTTGATTATTGCGGTCAACGGATTTCCAATTATTTGCAATGTTTTCTTACAGGAACATACGTAAAAAAAAAGTTACTGGCGAGTTACTGATGTGCATAAATGTTATATATAGGGCTGGGCGTTATGGCAAAAAAAAAAATCTAGATTTTTTCATAAAGTTTGACCGATTCACGATTTCGATTTCGTTTTTTTTTTTTTTTACTGTGTAACTATAGTCAACTTAAAACATTACAACAACATGACTGAAGTAACAATCTCTTTATAAGTAACTTGAAAAACCATCTGGTTCAGGAACATGTATTTTTAATGGCCATACATACATAAATTGGTCAACAAGGTGTAGCCTATTACATTCCTATAGACAAATTCCTGCTTGATGTTTCAAAAAATATTTGTGCGAAGCTACACCACCCAGTATATATGAAAGATCACTGTGAACAACAAAAAAAACCCACAGAAACCTGTTACATATCTATCTATATTTAAATGTCTATCTTATATTTAACTGAATCGTATAACAATTTATTTTTATAAAACATTTGTCAAAACGTATTGATATTTTTTTGGAGTAAAAACAATACCGACATTTAAGAATCCATATTTATTTTATTTATTCATTCATTTTACTTGTTTATTGGTGCATATATGGGTTATGATTTAATTCATAGCTACAGTACCTTGGACAGCTACTGTGCCACTCTGTAAAGCTTTCAAGCAAAAGTCCAAATTAAAGAAAGATTTGACTTTCTGCAGTGACAGCGGACATTCATAACACGCCGTAACCGTCCTTCAGGTGGTGCGCAGGTATAAAATACAGATCGCGAACTGAAGAGCGGGGGTAGGAGGGGCACTTACGTTCATTTTGGAAGGGCATTTTATATCCCGGACTCAAAAGGGCATGTACACTGCCCAGGTTGAGCCCTATGTGTGCACGTGCCTGGTTCTCACCCAGATCAGAGCGATCTGTGCTACCGAATACAGCGCAGCATGCAATAAACTCACGCTCAGTCGGGCGAAGTAAAGGTCTCATTGCCTATATGTCAATCAAATTAATTAAGCTCTAGCCACGAATAAAACTTTTAGCCTATTTTATTATTTTGTGTAATGTATATAGTGTAATCAGGGCCGGAGCAAGCTGAACTGGCGCTCCAGGCGAACGCCCTCAACCCGAAAGTGAAATAGAAACTTACAAGTTTGCAGATGAAAGAGGACTGGGAGGCGGTAGGTGTCGCGGATAAAAGAGAGAACCGGGGGGTTCTCGCTCACTATTCTGCCTAGGTCCTCTATGGACGCGCCGGCCCTGATTGTAAAGCTGGATTTATACTATCGCCTGGCCCCGCATCACGCGCCTCCGCTGACTGTGCGCGCACCTCGCGACAATGGGCTAGCGCGCTTGCGCTAAGCCAGCTGTTGTAGCTCATCAACAGAGCCGCGACGTCAACACACAGAATCTGTCAGCACAATTCAGCACGGTTGTCTTACAGTTTAGAACGGTTTGGCACGATAGTGGAAAAGCTGCTTTAATATTTTTATTTTAAAAAATTGCGATTCCTCGATTTTATAAAAACGTAAATCATCTTAAAACGTAAATTCGATTAATCGAAAAAAATCGAAAAAATCGCCCAGCCCTAGTTATATATATATTTTTTTTCTTACAAAAAGCGTGAATCTCATGCAACAATACAAAACAGTATTGCTGCTTCAGGATATTTCAGACATATGGACACATTGGATAATTAAGCAAAGCCACACCACATGCAGCTAGATCTTCCGTAGTTAAGTGAATTTGATAATAAGTGTGCAACATCTTCACGCTAGTAAGCATGTTTTATGCGGGGATGTAACTGATTTGCTGATATGCTGCAACGGCTCCTTTAAATACGAGATCAATGTAGCGAATTTTGACGCTCTCACAGCCGGAACTGAAGGCAGACAGCGTTGTTGTCAGGGTGGCCAGAGCGACCTTTGATGCTCTCGCTGCTTTCGGTGTGAACTTACAGTAACACAAGGGGCTGATTTTACTTGATCAATTCAAGAGTCTTCTTCATGTGGAAGTCCATGCAAAGTGGGTTTGCATTCGCAGCACAGAAAACAGCATTGTCTTGACATGTTGACAGCATGACCTACACAAGAGTGTTTCCCTTGTGTCTGTGAGCTTCCCTGCTCAGTGTGCAGTGTGCGTTTGGTGACCTCACTGTTTGAAAACATTTCTTTGACCCTTCATGGTGCTGTGCTGCTGGACACATGTCCAAATTCCCACATGGTAAGTCTGGCCTTGTCAAATCGGTCTGTTTAAGAAGCGTTGATAGCTAAATATTTAGAAAAAAAAAAACGTTTCTCCTAAAAAAACACCAAGTAGCAGTTCATTTTAAAATTGATTCTTAAAGAAAATTTTCCCTTAAAGAAAACCATGTGCAATCACATATAAAATAAGATGTGAAATGTCAAACACACATGAAATACATTCATTCATTTATATTCTTTTCGGCTTAGTCCCTTTATTAATCAGGGGTCACCACAGCGGAATGAACCGCCAACTTATCCAGCATATGTTTTACGCAGCAGATGCCCTTCCAGCTGCAACCCATCACTCTCATTCACACACATACACTACAGACAATTTAGCTTACCTAATTCACCTATACCGCATGTCTTTGGACTTGTGGGGGAACCGGAGCACCCGGAGGAAACGCGCTACCCCCTGCGCCACCACGCCGCCCACTTGAAATACATTTTGAGTTATTTTGGAACATTTTAATATGATATGAATATAAATACCAAACCGCCACATACAGTACATTGGACATATACTACAGAATGTATTACAGTTTATTAGTTCATTATAATTAATACTGCAATATGCTAACAAAGAGTTGTAAATATTATACAGTATAACACAACACATGCTAATTAGGAATATGTGCCCAGGGCTACATTTTTAAGAACCAAGAAATCTGTGCTCGGGGGTACATAATGGCTGCATTTTGGCTGCAAAACAAAACCTGCATAATGGCTGCAAAACAAAACCCACAAATAGCATTATGAGGCCGCCCCTAACCCTAACTAGCTCTAACCTAACCCTAACTAACTTTAACCTAACGGCTGATTTATACTTCTGCATTAAGCGCACATGTATGGTCCGGCACAGCCTTCGTGCGTCGCATATCCCTCGCCGTGGCTGACACACACGCTGACTTACACCTCTCGGAAAAAAAAAATTTAACTACACATCGATATACATTGATTTATATTCATTTTTGGAGCAGGATCAATATCGGTGAGGTAGCTTCAATCTGTTCGTAGAGTGATGACGCATCGGTTTCTCATTATTATTCATAAGAGAGTTTTCTTATCATATGAGAAGTCCCTGCTTCTTAATTATTCATGAGAGCACGTGCTTTCCGAAGGCAAGGCAGACCTGTCAAGCTGTGAGACCCAACGACTGGGTGAGACCGCGTCCGTGCACGGCAAGTGTTGGATGTGTTTGTTTCCATGATCCACGAGGTTTGTGGCCGATACAGCAAAGCTGTTTGTGTTCAGCAAGAATTTTTGTTGTGAGGGCTGTACGAGAATTGTAGAATGGCAGACTTTGTCTTTTATCAGTTGAGTTTGTTACCATTCAGACACATCGCCTATATCCGTGCTGATGTGTTCATCATATGTTTAAAATCCTTCAGATGACCGGCAGGGTTAATGGTTGAAATAGACAGGTCAAAAGACCTGCTGCACTGCTATCCACTGTGTCTGCATTCTTGCATTATAGTGTTTATATAAACACGATTATCTTTTATGATGATATAACAAATAACATATGTAGCAGGGCATTAAATTACTTCTTTGCATTATTTTTTGTTTTTATTTTAAATGACTATTTCTTTGAATATTTCTAAAAAAATCATGCGTCTCCTCACGATTTGCGTCTCATTTTGTGAGACAACTGACAACAGTTGTTTGCTCCCCTCTTTTTCCCCTGCTCTGCCGGCAACACCCACTCCTCTCTCTGCTCACAGAGCTCCATGCCCATCTCAGAGCATTTTTTGAAAAAATTCTGAGACTTTAAATCGAAAGAGGGGGGTTTCAAGACCCTTTAATAAACACAAACAACATTTACTGTCCCCATTGACTTCTGTAGAAGGAAAAAAGAAACATTTAGAAGAAAATTACTCATACAATATGCTGGGTTCCACACAATTCTTTCCTTTTGCCCCACAAAAATCGATTAAGTTGACTTAATTGTTTTTACAAATGTAGATAAATTGAACATAAAAAATTTGGTTGTCCCAATAAAAAACTTAAGAATTTGTTGTTTCAACTCATTTTAAATAAGTCGTTTGAACAAGCATTTCATTTTTTGGTTGAACAAACAATTTAATATTTATGTATATAATCTGTACTTGTTTGAAGATTAAAATAAACCTATGAATATGAACAACAAAACTAGCCACTGTACATCTAAAGCACTCATAAGACTCTTGGAAATAATTGGCTTTTAGACTGATACATTAAGACTCCGTGAATAGAATCACTCGCTTCATTTCCCTTTTCCACCGTTGGTTGCTTTGAACTTTGTAGAAAAAAAATCAAAACAGCCATTTCATCCGGTTGATCTGTTAGCCTTTTAAAGCAGGTCATTCAGGTTTATAAGCCTTAAATGTTTTTTTTTTTTCCATCTGCACTCATAACTACAGCAGTATAATGCTGTTTCGGTTTTGATTGTATTGTGTAAGACAAATGCTTTTAACCAGATTCAGTTCTATAAAAACACACCATACACGTGCTCTTCATGCTAGGTGCACACACTTGTGCACAGCGTAACAGAATTTCAAAAAGCTTACATGCTGAGATGATTTGAATAGGTTCCAATTAAAGAAGCACAACGCAAATGCCTGCTTGTTCTAATTCATAAACAAGTCTGACCTACAGTTGAAGTCACAATTATGAGCCCCAGGGCAAGGCATTTTTTACAGTATTTTCTATAATATTTTTTTTTTCTGTAGAAAGTCTTATTTGTTTTATTTAGGCTAGAATAAAAGCAGTTTTTAAGTAATAAATAAACATTTTAAGGTCAATATTATTAGTCCCTTAAGCAATATTGTTTTTCGATTGTCTACAGAACAAACCACTGTTATACAATGACTTGCCTAATTACCATAACTGGCCTAATTAACCTAATTAAACCTTTAAATTGCAATTTAAGCTGAATACTAGTATCTTGAAAATATCTAGTAAAATATTATTTACTATTGTTACAAAGTGGTACAAAGTTGAGGATCCAAATGCAGCGTTTTTATTGACAAGAGTAGTCGGGCAGGCAATGGTCAATAACAAGAGCAAACAGGTACATAAAGGGCAGTCCAAAAGAGTAGTCGGTACACAGGCAAAGAGATCAGTCCAGGGGTCCATTCTTCGTATCTCACTTAAATGATCTAAGATGATTTGACAGATCCTAGATCTTTTTATCTTGATAACTGATCTCTGGCTAATTTGGTTCTTCAAACAAGTTCTGAATGTCTGAATGAACTGATCTGAGATTGCTGGGTGTGTTGTGAAGGACAGATCTATCGGTTCACGAAATCATGATCAGCAATGCAGTGATTGGCTGACAGTGCAGCAGTGTAATGACATCATCTGATGAATATTTAACTATCCATGTGAGCAAATTGACATAAAAGTTGTAGTAAACGGTTTGTTAAATATGATACGCAATAACTTTCCACATTTGTTGTGGGCTGCAGGCTTTACACTTTTATGTGTCAAGAGTATTTAGCAATTGATTTAGTTTGACATTTTTTCTTTATAATAGTAGCCTAGGCCTATTCAAGTTTCTTAATCGGCGTAAAGAATAACTGGCTGTTTAAATTTATTTTGCATCAAAAAATAATTTTGATGTTTGTAAATGTTTTCTTTGAACCCATTAAGGAGAACCACCCCGTGACAGTCTTTGTACTTTTATTTCGGAGTGCAGATTGCATAAGTTTTTTTTATATATATATATATATATATATATATATATATATATATATATTTTTTTTTTTTTAACTATTTACTATTTTCCCAAGTGTATACAACTACTACAGTAAGAAAATATTAACATTCATTACATACTTTCAGTATTACCTTCACTTAAAAAGATCCGATCTAATCCTGTTTATGTGAAATAAGTCTGCTCCCGAGCAGGTTTGAGTTACCAGACCTGTTGCTATGACAACAACTCTCAGAGTTTTGAAGATTGAAACGATCCTGGATTGTGTCAAATCGTCAATAACCAAATCCAGCTAATTGAGTAATCCACGTATAAAGAGCAGACCTCAGGCAGCTAACAAGAAACAATAAACAAAGCAAGGGTCAGGAAACATGGCACAGAAAATCAAAACAAGGTTAATGCTTTGTAGTGTACAAAAACAAGATTCAGCAATGTGTGTGCAAGTGTGGTGTATAAATTATTTTTGTAATTAGTCCTTGATCAGGTTCCAGCTGTGTGTGTGTGTGTGTGTGCAATCATCAGAGAACTGAAACAGGTGTGTGTGAGTTGCATGACGGGAAATGTAGTCCATATGGTGACAGGATTGTAGTCCGAGTGAAAGTGAATGATTCCCAGCAATCTACAAGCCTGGATCGCTGGTGATCGTGACAATTGTCATCCTGACAAGTATAAAATAAAGCAGTTGTTAGAAATTAATTATTAAAACTATTATGTTTAGAAATTCGTGTTTATGTGGGTTTCTTCCGGGTGCTCCGGTTTCCCCCACAAGTCCAAAAACATGTGGTATAAGTGAATTGGGTAAGCTAAACTTTCTGTAGTGTATGTATGTGTGTGAGTGAGTGTTTATGGATGTTTTCCAGTGATGGGTTGCAGCTGGAAGGGCATCTGCTGCGTAAAACATATGCTGGATAAGTTGGTGGCTCATTCCACTGTGGCGACCCCAGATCGGACCCCAGGACTAAAAGAAAATGAATGAATGAATGAATGAATGTTTAGAAATGTGTTGAAAAAAAATCTTCTTTCCGTTAAGCATAAATTGGGGAAAATATTATAATTCAGCTGAGCTAATAATTCTGACTAACTGTAACTACAAAAAAACTAAAAATAAAAATAGGACAGGGTAAACATACCTTGATGTGAACAAAATAAATCCTTTGCATTAATTAAGACTCTCTAAAGTAAGTGGATTTGCATGTCTGTTCAACCCAGATTTAACACAGATGTGAGGACTAAAAAAAAACCCAGTTCATTAAATATGTATTCACATGCAAAACCTTCAGATGTTATGCTTGGAAAGCTTAAAGAGAGTCAAAACATGGTATCACTGTAGTCAACCTCGTTTTGCGATGTCGGCTGAATGCCTAATGGAGTAAGTAACCTGCTGATATCAGGGTTCGCCATACTGCAAAAAAAGTGCAAATTTACTTATTTAGGAAATTTGTGTGCGATCTCTCAGAGGAGCAGGAGGAACAGTTGGCGTGCTGGTGCAAATTGAGGTCATGTTTCACTATATAGCACAGTCACCGCGCGCCTTTGAGAGAGCTTTGAGGAAAGACATCATAGCTATAAATATTTTGCTTGTCATGGCACTGAGGCGAACAAGTGAAATTGGATTTATCAGCATCAGGCTGGCGTTTGTTTGGATCTTCTTGTCCCCAGCAGCTACTGTATGAGGGCTTGTCTACACTAATACATTTTCATTTGTGCTTTTTTTCTTAATGTATACTCTCAGAAAGTGTATACATTTGAAAATGCAGCTTTCTGAAGTAGTGTGGACTGAAAAAAATGGAGGTTAAACCATTTTTAAGTCATGTGATGCAGTCATCTTAGCCATTCAGCCCTGACCAAGATGGTGGACAACGCTGTACTTGCTTTTCAGCTTGATAATGTTGTTAAGGATGACTTTTAATTTGTACATATTTCAGATAGCATTTTGATACACTTTCATTTGTGGTTTTGTTTACGTATGTCCTCAAAAAGCATTTACATTTTAAAATTCGGCTTCTTGAAGTGGTGTGGACTGAAAAACAAAATGGAGGTTTAACATTTTTAGTCATGTGATGCAGTCATGTGACCCATTCAGCCCTGACCAAGATGGTGGACAACGCCATACTTGCTCTTCAGCTTGATAATGATGTTAAAGATCAATTTTAATTTATATATATTTCAGATTGCATTTTTGATACATTTTCATTTGTGATTTTGTTAACGTATGTCCTCAAAAAGCGTATATGTTTTAAAATGCAGCTTCATGAAGTAGTGTGGACTGAAAAAAAACTGGGAAGTTAAACATTTTAAGGCATGTGATGCAGTGATGTGACCAATTCAGCCCTGACCAAGATGGTGGATGACACCGTACTCTCTTCAGCTTGATAAGGATGTTAAAGATCAATTTTAATTTGTACATATTTCAGATTGCATTTTTTATATATTTTTATTTGTGGTTTTGTTAATGTATGTCCTCAAAAAGCGTATACGTTTTAAAATGTGGCTTCTTGAAGTAGTGTGGACCGAAAAAACTAAATGGAGGTTTAACATTTTTAGTCATGTGATGCAGTCATGTGACATCCAGCCCTGATCAAGATGGTGGACAACGTCGTACTTGCTCTACATCTTAATAAAGTTGTTTAAGATCAATTTTAGTTTGTACATATTCCAGATAGCATTTTTGATACATTTTCATTTGTGGTTTTGTTAACGTATACTCTAAAAAGCGTATACATTTGAAAAAGCTGCTGCCTTAAGTAGTGTGGACTGAAAAAAATGGAGGTTAAACATTATTTTAAGTCATGTGATGCAGTCATGTGACTCATTAAGCCCTGAACAAGATGGTGGATGACACTAAATTTGCTCGTCAGCTTGATTATGCTGTTAAAGATCATTTTTAGTTGGTACATAATTCAGATAGCATTTTGATACATTTTTAATTTGTGGTTTTGTTAACGTATGTCCTAAAAAAGCATATACATTTGAAAAAGCTGCTTCCTTATCGAGTTTGGACTGAAAAACAAAATGGAGGTTTACCATTTTTAATCATATGATGCACTCATGTGACCCATTCAGCCCTGAACAAGATGGTGGGTTACACTGTACTTGCTCTTCAGCTTGACGATGTTGTTAAAGAGCAATTTCAGTTTGCACATATTTTGCATTTTTTTGCATTTTTTTATTTCAGAAATTGAGTTGTTGTTTAGGCAGAGAATGGTTTTAAACAAACCTTTTTAACAACTGTTTTCAAATTTTCATGGTCCATTCAGGAATCATTTATCATTTTAAGATGCTGATTTGATGTTCAAGAAAAGTCTTACTATTATAAATCTTAAAAAAAAAATATTTTTTTTTACTTATTTTTTTAACATATTTTTTTTTTGTTAGATTCGAAAAGAATTGCAGAAATGCATATAAACCTTTTTATATAAACGTATAATTTTTATGATTTTCTATAATTAGGAAACATTCTATAAACTCTAAAATATCACCTGCAACAGGCTATACAGTATATACACTCACTGGCCACTTTATTAGATACACCTGTCCAACTGCTCGTTAATGCAAATTTCTAATCAGCCATGACAGCAACTCAATGCATTTAGGCTGGTCCGAAACCGCATACTTCCATACTATACAGTACGCTAAAATCATTATGCGAGCCGAGTAGTATGTCCGAATTCACAGAATTCGAAAATCAGTATGGGAGAAGTACCCGGATGACTTACTTCTTCCGGCGAGATTCTGAAGTGCGCATCCCATGCACGCTGCGCTATCCCATGATATCCTGCGAGAGAATTCATGAATGAGAGTGAATCGACGCAACTGACGCAGGTAGGTCACGTGACCATGACAAAATGGTGGATGTAGTACGTCCGAAATCAGTATACATTCATACTGTATAGAACGTACTTTTCTAACGACCGAGTAGTACGTTTAAATTAAAATGCAGTACCTACTGAGTAGTAGGCGATTTTGGACGCAGCCAAAGTCATGTAGTCATCGTCAAGACGATCTGCTGCAGTTCAAACCGAGCATCAGAATAGGGAAGAAAGGTGATTTAAGTGACCTTGAACGTGGCTTGGTTGTTGGTGCCAGACGGGCTGGTCTGAGTATTTCAGAAATTGCTGATCTACTGAGATTTTCAATCACAACCATCTGTAGGGTTCACAGAGAATGGTCTGTAAAAGAGAAAATATCCAGTGAGCGGCAGTTCTGTGGGCGTAAACGCTTTGTTGATGCCAGAGGTCAGAGAAGAATGGGCAGACTGGTTCCAGCTGATTGAAAGGCAACAGTAACTCAAATAACCGCTTGTTACAACCGAGGTATGCAGAAGAGCATCTCTGAATAAACAACACGTCAAACCTTGAGACGGATGGGTTACAGCAGCAGAAAACCACAACGGGTGCCACTCCTGTCAGTTAGGAACAGGAAACTGAGGCTACAATTCGCACAGGCTCACCAAAACTGGACAATAGAAGATTGGAAAAAACGTTGACTGGTCTGATGAGTCTCAATTTCTGCTGCAAGATTTGGATAGTAGGGTCAGAATGTGGCATCAACAACATGAAAGCATGGATCCATCCTGCCTTGTATCAACGGTTCAGGCCAGTGGTGGTGGTGTAAGGATTTTCTTGGCACACTTTGGGCCCATTAGTACCAATTGAGCATCGTTTTAATGCCACAGCCTACCTGAGTATTGTTGCTGACCATGTCCATCCCTCTATGACTACAGTGTATTCATCTTCTGATGGCCACTTCCAGAAGGATAACGCACCATGTCATGAAACGCGAATCATCTCAGACTGGTTTCTTGAACATGAAAATTAGTTCACTGTACTCAAATGGCCTCCACAGTCACCATAACGTAATCCAATAGAGCACCTTTGGGATGTGGTCGAACGGAAGATTCGCATCATGGATGTGCAGCCGACAAATCTGCTGCAACTGCGTGATGCTATTATGTCACTATGGACCATAATCTCTGAGGAATATTTCCAGTACCTTGTTGAATCTATGCCACAAAGGATTAAGGCATTTCTAAAGGCAAAAGGGGGTCCAAGCCGGTACTAGTACAGTGTACCTAATAAAGTGGCCGGTGAGTTTATATATTATAATAAAATAATAATGTTAATACAAATTGTACTAAATGTCGAACATTTTACTTTTTTTTTAGTCTTTACAAGAGCTTAGCAAATTTACCATGACTTTACCGGGGCTTAGGGGCTTTGTTAGACACATGGCACAAAAAGTGCCTAAAACCACTTTAACTTAGAGAACATTATGCTAATGCTTGGCCTTGAGTGGGTAATTCCTTTATTATTATTTTTTTAATGTAAAGAAATGGATTATTTCCAATTCCGTTATATAACAGTTCAATCCCATTCAATTCCCTGTGTATAATTTAATCTTTAATACATTTTTTGTTCTAAATGTGTCTTCTGGAATTGCCAAAACAAGCTAAAGGAGATTAGCATGAGACACGTTTTCCTCCTCGTGTCTTATTTTAGCATGAGGAAGAGAAAGAGGAGAGTCAGATGATGCCTGTGATTCAGACTCGCTTTCTGTCCTCGCCACTCTTGAATTTGTGATTCTAATTAGAAGCAATGGGATGTAATTAGTCATTAATTAAGACAGAGCCAAGCGGAGCGCAGTATCTCTGAGTAAGCAGAGCTAAAGGAAGGCAGTCACCCAGTGAACTTAAGAGACATACGGCTGGAAAGAGCTCACGGTCTGATATACAGACTCACGCGGCGCTATTCACCGCTGAGCAGCTGCAAGACAACACACACTCTGATACAGATAGGCTTGATTATCAGCTTTTCTCATCTTTTTATTTTTACATGCTGGTTTATAGATAATAACTGATTACCGCTGATCCACATGCCACCCAACTGCAGTTCCTAACGCTTGTGCTTTAGGTTTTCGTATCATCTTCAGTGAAATTGCTGCTGAACTGATGAACGCAGCCGAGAGAGGCTTCATGTGATTGGCTGATTATGGAGATTTTCATTCATCCACCTATCTCTCTATCTGGTGTTTTAGTTATCATTTTGTTTTGATCTGTCTATTTATTGTTCTGTTGTTCTGTTTATCTGTTTGTTGTTCTAGCATTCTATCGTTTACTCCATCTATCTATACATCCAGTATCTACCATCAATCCATCTATCCATCCAGTTACTATCACTCATCCCTCATCCATCCTTCCATCCATCCATCCATCTCTTCAGTATTTATCGTCCATCCATCCATCCATCCATCCATCCATCCATCCATCCATCCATCCAACAAACCATCCAGTATTTATAATCAATCCATCCACCCACACACATATCCATCCATCCATCCATCCATCCATGCATCTAGTATCTATCATCAATCCAACCAGTATCTATAATCAATCCATCCATCAATCCACCTGTCAACCCATCCATCCATCCATCCATCCATCCATCCATCCATCCATCCATCCATCCATCCATCCATCCATCCATCCATCTAGTATCTATCATCAATCCAACCAGTATCTATAATCAATCCATCCATCCATCCATCCACACACCCACCCATGCATCCATCCATCCATCCATCCGTCCGTCCATCCATCCATCCATCCATCCATCCATCCATCCATCCATCCATCCATCCATCCATCCATCCATCCATCCCCCTTTCATCCATCAAGTATCTATAATCAATCCATCAATCAATCAATCCATCTATCAACCCATCCATCCATTGACCCACACACCCACCTATCCATCAACCAACACATCCATCCATCCATCCATCCATCCATCCATCCATCCATCCATCCATCCACCCAGCATCTATCATCAATCCACCTATCCGTCCATTCTTCCATCTGCCCTTTCATCCATCCAGTATCTATAATTAATCCATCCAATCCATCTATCAATCCATCCACCCACACACATATCCATCCATCCATCCATCCATCCATGCATCTAGTATCTATCATCAATCCAACCAGTATCTATAATCAATCCATCCATCAATCCACCTGTCAACCCATCCATCCATCCATCCATCCATCCATCCATCCATCCATCCATCTAGTATCTATCATCAATCCAACCAGTATCTATAATCAATCCATCCATCCACACACCCACCCATGCATCCATCCATCCATCCATCCGTCCATCCATCCATCCATCCATCCATCCATCCATCCATCCATCCATCCGTCCGTCCATCCATCCATCCCCCTTTCATCCATCCAGTATCTATAATCAATCCATCAATCAATCCATCTATCAACCCATCCATCCATTGACCCACACACCCACCTATCCATCAACCAACACATCCATCCATCCATCCATCCATCCACCCAGCATCTATCATCAATCCACCTATCCGTCCATTCTTCCATCTGCCCTTTCATCCATCCAGTATCTATAATTAATCCATCCAATCCCTCTATCAATCCATCCACCCACACACATATCCATCCATCCATCCATCCATCCATGCATCTAGTATCTATCATCAATCCAACCAGTATCTATAATCCATCCATCCATCCATCCATCCATCCATACACCCACCCATACACCCACCCATGCATCCATCCATCCATCCATCCATCCATCCATCCATCCATCCATCCATCCATCCATCCATCCATCCATCCATCCATCCATCCATCCATCCATCCATCCATCCATCCATCCATCCATCCATCCCCCTTTCATCCATCCAGTTACTATAATCAATCCATCAATCAATCCATCCATCCATCCATCCATCCATCCATCCATCCATCCATCCATCCATCCATCCATCCATCCATCCATCCATCCATCCATCCATCCATCCATCCATCCACCATTTCATATAATATTCTCTGTGATGTCTCATCCATCCATCAAAATTTCTCTTTGCCGTTCTTCCTCTCATTCTAATACTCTACCGCCCTTTTTGTATTTTAATGGTTACCATACATCAGTTACAAACATTTGGTAGGCTTCTTTAGAGAAAATACCACCCTGACCATTCTACTCATCATCATGCCTTTCATTATTCTGAGTAAAATAGAAGGAAATGCAGGTGTTTTTAATAGAAACTCATGCCTCCATCTCTTTCGTTTACATCATTTGTGCTTAAAAATTTACAGCCGTGGTGTTTTATCACACTTATTCCTCAGAGGCATGTCATTTTTGGCTGTTTGACTGCAGTGAAAAGCAGGTCTGTCGTGTGACTCAACAGGAAAGACTGAAAGCTGTAAACAGGCATGGTGATCACCCACAGGTTTACACTGTTTGATGACAATTGAACTTTTTGTTTTAAATGATGGCGAAGGCGTCAAACATCCCGGAGCATGAAATGTACTCAAGCAGTCGTTTCCAAAAGGCCCACATTACAGGATTCTGTGTTGTTTTCTGTCCTGTTTCATTTAGTTCTTGAAACAACAGATGGATAACATGTGCAGTTTTAGATGCCCTGTTTTTTGGTGTCTGGATTTTGTATACATAGAAAACAAATTAAATGCTCGTAAAATGTATTGTCTTTATAATAAAATCTACTTTATTGTTTCAAATACATTTTTAAAATAAAAAGACAAAGTATGATGAGTTAAATAATGTGTCATTGTCATCCTGTGTAACAGAGATATTCATGTAAAAATGAAACAATATAACTATTCCATATAAATGTATAACCATAAGTAATAAAAGTATTACAATATAAATATAGTACAATATAAATATAAACCCAGTTATCATGTTAAATGTTGTTTTATTTTAGAGTATTAAAACATAATGCTAGCAAATTGATAAAACCAAAGATATATTTAAAGATATTAGTGTTACAAATATTAATAAAAATGTAAATAAATAAATACACAAATAAATAAATAAATAAATAAATAAATAAATAAATAAATAAATAAATAAATAAATAAATAAATAAATTATTCATTCATTCATTCATTTTCTTTTCGGCTTAGTCCCTTTATTAATCTAGGGTCGCCACAGCGGAATGAACCGCCAACTTATCCAGCACATGTTTTACGCAGCGGATGCCCTTCCAGCCGCAACCCATCTCTGGGAAACATCCACACACACTCATTCACTCTCATAAACTACGGACAATTTAGCCAACCCAATTCACCTGTACCACATGTCTTTGGACTGTGGGGGAAACCATAGCACCCGGAGGAAACCCACGCGAACACATGGAGAACATGCAAACTCCACACAGAAATGCCAACTGACCCAGCCGAGGCTCGAACCAGCGACCTTCTTGCTGTGAGGCGACAGTACTACCTACTGCGCCACTGCGTCCCCCTAAATTAAATTATATATATTTATTTATACAACAGTTCTGTCTGGTTCTTGAATCTGATTGGCTGATAGCCGTGCAATATTGTGCAAATAACAGCACTTGTCCAGCCTCTTCACCTTTCACTCTTCTGTATTACTCTGCCCACATAGAGCAACAAGCAGAGGACACTCTACAAATATTGCTGTTGTTGGGCAACATAATGTACTTTTGAGGCTTATTTAGGCGAGAATGTAGTTTAAATTGCAGCTATGCAGTTTATTTATAAGGATAGTGCTTGTTTTTAAATATTTATAATTTCTGAGAGACAGCGTGTCGGCGGCCATTAGCCTGTCATTAAGCAGAGCAAAGATGGTTGACGTTGTTCATCCACAAGATAAACTGCATAATAAGCCCTTAGAAGAGAAAAACAGCGTCATTTCTAACTACAGCTGATCAAATCTTTATAAAACTGTGACTTTCTAAGTCAATCTCTCTCTTTTGTATGTTGTAGTGCTGTATTTATACCATATAATTGTAGTGTATTGAGTGTGAGATGGGACTCACATATTAGGAATGTATGTATTTTGTATTGGCCACTCTTTGTATAACCCTAAGTTACTTTTTGGTTGGCCATATGTTTGTTTCTAGTGTGTCTCTTGTTTTCGTTACTGCACACTAGTTCAGTAAAAAGAAAGAAAGAAGAAATGCCCGCATGTGTTTAGTGTTTTAAACAGTAATCTGGTAGTGTTTGGTTTGCTTTGGCTTTTTTTTTTATGCTGTTGAACTGTTGTTTAAACACAAAATCGGACTCGTAGCAGTGGGATATGGCTGTATATCATCACTGGTGAGACACTAACACACACCTCCCACCAGTGCCAATATACAGACATATCGCACTGCTACTTGTGTATATTATACACACACACAATGCAAATTACAAATAAATATAAATATATATGTAAATATATTTCTTTTGCAAATTGTTGTATTTTATGTGTGTGTGTATTTATACAAATATAAGTAAAGATACACAGTATAAGTGTATACAGTATATTATGAAAATAGCATATTTTCTCTCTGATGCGATTAAACATAATTAATAATTTGACAGCACTATTATATATTGCAGTTATAAATGCTTGCATATATACAGTTGAAGTCAGAATTATTAGCCCTCCTGAATTATTGGCCCCTCTGTTTATTTTTTCACCAATTTCTGTTTAACGGAGAGAAGATTTGTTCAGCACATTTCTAAACATAATAGTTTTAATAACTCATTTCTAATAACTGATTTATTTTATCTTTGCCATGATGACAGTAAATAATATTTTACTAGATATTTTTCAAGACACTTCTATACAGCTTAAAGTGACATTTAAAGGCTTAACAAGGATAATTAGGGTAACTAGGCAGGTTAGGGTAATTAGGCAAGTTATTGTATAACGATGGTTTGTTCTGTACACAATCGGAATAAAAGATAGCTTAACGGGGCTAATAATATTGACCTTAAAATGATGTTTAAAAAATTAAAAACTGCTTTTATTCTGGCTGAAATAAAACAAATAAGACTTTCTCCAGAAGAAAAAATGTTATCAGACATATTGTGGAAAATTCCCTTGCTCTGTTAAACATCATTTGGGCAATAATTTAAAATGAAAAAAAAAATTCAAAGGGGGCCTAATAATTCTGACTTCAACTGTACAGTATATATATATATATATATGCATATGAGCAATTCCAGCGTTATGGATGTGACATTTGCAGTAAAACTCAAAACATAAATTCACACAGAAAGTATATGCTAACATTATATTGAAACATCTGTTTATATTTTCCAAAACAACTGACCACAGAGTTGTGGAAGCAGAAAAATATTAATCTGTAAACATTTTTTATACTTTAAATGAGGATAATAAACATGTGTTATGGATGTGACAAAAAAGTCTGTGAGTTTACAGTATACGACATACTTTGCAGAAATTTTGTCAATTAAACTGCACAACCCGAAAGAAACAATGCTCATCAAACAGATATGAGTCGGCTCACTATAGAACAAAAATTATTGATTTTATTTTATTTGACATTTTTGCATGTATGAGGAAAAAGTGTCGTTATGGATGTGACATCTTTCCGTTATGGATGTGACAGCTGTGAAATTGCCACTTGTGTGATTTTGATAAAGTTAAATATAATAGTTTGAAACATTGACAGAGACATTTATGAGTATTGGTAAAGTACTGTAAAATACTTGCTTACCCAAAATAACCTGCAACGGTTTCCGTATTTTGGTGAAAACGTAATTTTCTTCATGGCAAGGTTGACATTTGCAAATATATATATATACAGTAAATTTCCTGTCATTGTCTGTTTTTGTCTTTGTATGAGCACCGTCTTGGTCATGCTCGGGCCGGGCGTGCGAGGTCCAGGTGTGCTCTTGATGCACGCTCTCGTCCTTGTGTTTGTGTTTGTTTTGTTTGTGCGTGCTGTTTTATTGTCATCGTCTCAGTCTAGTTGGTTTTGGTTGGCGCTTGGATGGAACATGCATGTCCATTGTGGCCACGAGCTTTAGTGTTGTGTTTCATGTAAACACGTGGTTAAAGAGTTCTCTCATTGGCTGTGTGTTCTAGTCCCATTTTTTACATTACGTGTTTCTTTGTGTCATGTGCTCTCCTGTCTATTGTCTAGTCCCACCCTCTTTGTTATCCCATTATTAGTTTATGATCACATGTTTGTTTGCCAATTATTTCTTCTTTTTAGTCTCCTCATGCCTGTTGTCCTGTGCCAGTTCGTTGTCGTTTATTACCTTGTCCTGTCGTGTCTAGTCTTGTTCCAACCCTGATCCCTGCCAGCCTGCCCAGTCAAGTTTGTTTGTTTATTTGTTTTGTTAATGTTTTCCTCCTCACTGTGGTTTTTGTTGCTTTTTTGTTCTATTTTTATAATTAATAAATACCCATTTTAGTTCTGAATTTGAGTCCTCATCCTTCCCCACTACTGAATCATAACATTGCAATGCGATTATTTACGATTAATCATTTGACAGCACTAATATATATATATATATATATATATATATATATATATATATATATATATATATATATATATATATATATATATATATATATATATACTGAATATGCATCGAGCATAAACATTTTTATTGACAATGTATACATTTGTACTGTGTATATAAGATTAAATTTTTTTATGTTTAAAGATTATGATTCTTTATGTATAAACGTCAGTGTATTATTTACTTATAAAAGGTTGAAGATTTAAGTGTGAAGTTTACAATTACAATGTGGTATAAAATCTGCTGCTATAGAAAGTCTTTACTAAGTAACGGCTACATAACACCAATTTCCTCTCATTCAGAATCTATTGAATGACCCTCTTGGATGGTTCCTCTTTGAGTAAAACAAGGACAAACATCTGCACCCCTTAACGTTCCCCCCGGATCTTCAGATATCCAGCAAAACACCTAAAAAGACTTACAGCCGTCTACAAAGAATACAACATAATCACTAGAGATGTCTTATCAGGTTTTCCACAAGGTGTATTCAGCAAACAGAATGATGCCAATCTCTGTGAAGCATCTCTGTTTTGCGTCCAAGTGGGAATTGCTTCATAGAGCGTCTTCCAACCTCATTACGGCTCTTTGTGATTAGATATCTCGCAGGCTGTTGGCGCTTCAGGGACAAATATGCTTTGGTGAATTTGGCTCGAGTAGCATTTGTGCATTTTAAATAAAACTCAAAAGTATTCTGTCCAGTACTGATAATATCCTGAAAACAGACACACACATATACATCTTAGATCAGGTATGTGTTATTTAAAATGACCAAATTTTAACGACTACATGGATGGATGATAGATAGTGGCTGGCTGGCTGGCTGGCTGGCTGGATGGATGGATGGATGGATGGCTGGATGGATGGATAAATGGATGGCAGACAGGCAGACAGACAGACAGACAGACAGACAGACAGACAGACAGACAGGTAGGTAGGTAGGTAGATAGATATATAGATAGATAGATTTTCCATTTTCAAGTTCCATCAAGAATAGTTAACATCATTGGAATCTTTATGGTGCACTAAAGCATTTATAATGGAAAAAAGGTTCATCCCAATTATTACAGTTTTGGTTATTTTCTTTCACACCAATAGAGGGTGTATAATGTAATTATGCTTTCTAAGCAGTTACCTGGGGGCGTAGAAGAAGGTCAAACAAACTTTTGACCATGATTGACTTGAGAATGGTTTCATGTTTATTTTGATGTTTACTCTTTTGCTTTTGATGAAATGGACAATAAATGGATTGGAATGTCTAACTTTATTTTTTAAAAGTGTGGACATTTCATTTTACTATTGACCTGTTCAAGGAGTGCAGTTTGTTTATTATCTAATTTCGAGAGGATCACGTGCTTATGATTGCTTGCAGCCGATCCCACTTTATTCAATTTATGATTCACCGATCAGACAATTCCTAAGCCACTATAAATTCTCTAAGTTTCATATAACAGTCATCTTCGTTTTGAAGAATCCCCCCTTCCACCCCTATTCCTCCTCCTTTCCTAGATGGGTGGCACGGTGGCCCAGTGGGTAGCATTGTTGCCTCATGCCGATGTTTCTGTGTGGAGTTTACACGTTTTTCCCATGCTCACGTGGGTTTCCCTCAGGTTCCCCGGTTTCCTCTCACCGTCCAAAAACATGCAACTTAAGTTAATTGACTAATCCAGGGATGTCCAAACTCGGTCCTGGAGGGCCAGTGTCCTGCATATTTTAGTTCCAACCCCAATTAAACACACCTGAACCAGCTAATCAAGCTCTTTCTAGATATACTAGAAACTTCCAGGGAGGTGTGTTGAAGGAAGTTAGGGCTAAACTATGCAGGACACCGGCCCTCCAGGACTGAGTTTGGACATCCCTGGACTAATCCAAATTGGCACCATAGACATGCTCCTAGTAAGTAGTTATCTCTTAAGAGCAATCACTCTCTGTTCATTAGCTACTACAGCAGGGGAGTTCTCGAGATCTACCTGAGCTCAAACTCCCCTCTCGCCCTGCAAACGGGAGGGAGCCCCGGGCTTGAGGATCTTATGAGCTCAGGGCTCTCTCCCAGAACTGCATGCCAAGCTTTTTAATCAATCATCAGCTAAGTGTGAACTCTTGAATCAAATGGGTCAGAAACACGAACTAATTACAATCTTCTTTAAACAAACAAAAAAAAAAGAAGTTTTTTTTTTTTTGGGAAATAAAAATGACTTAGTGTGAAGAAAAAAAAAAGAGGAAACGTTATTTGTCAGAGTGTAACTTATGTTTAAGAATTACTTTATAATGCAGTACTGTTACATTCTAAGGCATGCCTCTTTTATTTAATTATTATTAGTATTGCTGTATTTAAAGATCCACTAGGTGATCTGCCAAAATGCTAATGTTCGCATTGCATGCACCGTAAAAGATGACAGTAGACAACCCAGATGATGTCATTCGCCAGTTAGAAAACTTTACAGTACTTTATAATTCTACAATTCTTAACGAAAAACTGTATGTACCAATATGAGGAGTGTTTTGCTAAAAAGTCAACTAAAGTATTGCCAGTGCTAGGCAATAGGTTAACACAGGGAGAACATGCAAACTCCATACAGAAACGCCAACTGACCCAGCCGAGGCTCGAACCAGTGACCTTCTTGCTGTGAGGCGACAGCACTACCTACTGCACCACTGCGTCGCCCATTCTTTTTAATGTCTGGGTAAAAAAAAACATTTTCTCCCCCTTTTAAAAAAATATAAATTTTATTTTTTGAAAGATTTAAAATATTTTGGAGTAGTCAGGCTAAATAATTAATATGAATCATTGACTTCTGCTGTCTTCATTAGTTTCAAAAACACTGATTTCTTTACAATTTAAAATGGCATCTTTGGATGGAAATATTGTTGTCCTAAAAAAAAAAGTAAATAAAAAAAAATCTTATACATACTTTAGGAACGATATTACAGAAAATTTTGGCGGTTTTAAAACCTTGACTTTTCCAAACCGTGGTATACCTTGAAAACGGTTATCGTCTCATGCCTACCAGTGACACTCAATCTAGTAGCAAGCAACAGAAAAGTACAATTTTTAGTGTTAATATAAGTTAATATCTTTTAAGTTCCTTTTTTTAACTAACACACTGCATTTTAGCAGTAAGAAGCTACGATACAGATTATTGAGCTGAAGCTTGCCTACAAAATTAAATCGCAAATCAAATCGAAATCGCAATTTCTGTCAAAAAAATCGCAATTACAGTTGCAATCAGAATTATTCAACCCCCTTTGAATTTTTTTTTCTTTTTTAAATATTTCCCAAATGATGTTTAACAGAACAAGGAAATTTTCACAGTATGTCTGATAATATTTTTTCTTCTGGAGAAAGTCTTATTTGTTTTATTTCGGCTAGAATAAAAGCAGTTTTTAATTTTTTAAAACCCATTTTAAGGTCAAAATTATTAGCCCATTTAAGCTATATATTTTTTCAATAGTCTACAGAACAAACCATCATTATACAATAACTTGCCTAATTACCCTAACCTGCCTAGTTAACCAAATTAACCTAGTTAAGTCTTTAAATGTCACTTTAAGCTGTATAGAAGTGTCTTGAAAAATATCTAGTAAAATATTATTTACTGTCATCATGGCAAAGATAAAATAAATCAGTTATTAGAAATGAGTTATTAAAACTATTATGTTTAGAAATGTGTTGAAATTTTTTTCTCTCCGTTAAACAGAAATTGGGGAAAAAATAAACAGGGAGGCTAATAAATCAGGGGGTTGAATAATTCTGATTGCAACTGTAGATATTTTCCTCAAATTGCACAGCCCTAGTGTCATCCTCCAGCGTGCAAAAGTAACCCCAATATTGATTCAGGATTTTAATTCAGCATTTGTTTTTACTGCTGTCACTCTCTCGTGTGCACGTGAACGCACGTGTATGCGCAAACGGCAGATCTGTCTGCATGAACAGGGGTGCGCAGATGTACAAATCTACATTTGCTGACAGACAGTTTGGGCTACTTATCAAAAATATGGAAATTATCGGCCTGACAATATTTAATTTGACAAACATTTTTTAGTCTTATGCTTTACCCAGAATATAAAAATACACATAAATACATTTAGATCATTTACTTTAATCATTACTATTGGAATGTGAAGAGACTTTCAACCAGCACATCAAAAAATGTTTCTGAAGACAATCACCTACTGCACCTTTAAATATTTATTCCAAACCTGAACTGATTTCCAGGCGACCACTGTGTTATTCATCTGTCCATCATGTCCCTCCTGGACAGACTCAGAGCTGAGTGACAGATGTTGGCTTGGCATGAAATATGATGAAAAAGGCAATTATTTAATACATTCATAAGTGCCGAACTATTTAGTGAGGAGCTGATAAACAGCCTTTTGAAGCCCCGACGTTTCACTTTAGTTGCATCAGTTCCACTTGGATTGTGAGCGTGTTCGCATAATCACATTTCTAAGTGTGAAATATTGCACAATTGTTACTGAGTCCTTCTGAGTCATTTGCTGAGAGCGGCTGAAACCCAACTCATGCCTCTCAGATTTTCATTTTCAACAGATGTCGTACGATCCATTATACATGTGCAGGAAAAATTGTTTACTGGTGACTGTATCCGCAGAGTGAGCGGCCAGTATACATTTTCTACTACTGATGCTCTCTAGGAACGAAAGAAAGATTAATTATTTAGTGAAAATTTTAGCTGCCAGTCTGCATCTCGCAAGCAGCTGTCCTTCTTTTGAAGTCTGTCAGCCCATCGTAGCCACAGCCTTAGAGTTCATGTATTTTAGTCACATATAGGTCATAAATATAGTATGTTGGAAATAGGTTGAAGCTGAAATAAGCTCTTTTCTGTGAATGGTTTATTATACTGGCTGCCTATCTAGACAACATTTTTAGGCATCATACAACTTCTTGAAAAGTTCATAAAAGTTAAGAAATATTACATGTTTTTGTCACAACAGTAACATGTTTTTAAAAATTGCTACAGTATATGCAACATTTCCTCCAGGTGCTCCGGTTTCACAGTCCAAATATGTGCTATAAGTGAATTGAATAAACTAAATTGGCCGTAGTGTATGAGTGTGTGTGAATGGGAAAGTGTATGGGTGTATGTTGCGGCTGGAAGGGCATCCGCTGAGTAAAACATGCTGGTATAGTTCATTCTGCTGTGGTGACCCCTGATAAGTAAGGGAGTAAGCTGAAGGAAAATTAATGAATTCATGTATGATACATTATATGTTGGAAATGTGGTATACTGTGAAATTTGTTGTTATGTTATAGTTGAGTTTATTTAATTTACTGTATTTCAGACAGGACCACTTTGGCAAGTTACTGTAGGACGCATTTATTGACACATTCAAACATTTGGCGATTAATGAGGATTCTCACTTCATGGATATTAGCGCATAAAATAGTTCTGCTTTAACCCTGGAAATCATAAGCTAAGCAAATAGAGGACATGAGTATTAAATAAGGTTGTCTTATATAGACATAGTGATTGATCCTAGTACGGTTTTGCTGTAGCTTGCTGTAGAGAAGGTCTGTCCTTCTGCCACAAGGTCTGTAACAGCTAGAAGTTGAGGGCTTGGTAAATCTGAAATGAGATGAGACTACAGTCAAAAGGTATTATATTCATTGATTTATTTTCCTTCAGCTTAGTCAAGAAACCAGTCTGAGATGATTCACACTTTATGACTTAAAGTCATAAAGGGATGGACATGGTCAGCAACAATACTCAGGTAGGCTGTGGCGTTGACACGATGCTCAATTCATACTAATGGTCCCAAAGTGTGCTAAGAATATGTCCCCCACACCATTACACCGCCACCCCCAGCCTGAACCATTGATACGAGGCAGGATGGATCCATGCTTTCATATTGTTGATGCCAAATTCTGACCCTACCATCCGAATGTCGCAGCAGAAATAGGAGACTCATCAGACCAGGCAACGTTTTTCCAATCTTCTATTGTTCAATTTTGGTGAGTCTGTGTAAATTGTCGCCTCAGTTTCCTGTTCTTAGCTGACAGGAGTGGCATCCGGTGTAGTCTTCTGCTGCTGTAGCCCATCTGCCTCAAGGTTGGACATGCTGTGCATTCAGAGATGCTCTTCTGCATACCTCTGTTGTAACGTGTGGTTATTTGAGTTACTGTTGCCTTTCTATCAGCTAGTACCAGTCTGGCCATTTTCCTCTGACCTCTGGCATCAACAAGGCGTTTGCGCCCACAGAACTGCCGCTCACTGGATATTTTCTCTTTTTCTGACCATTCTCTGTTAACCCTAGAGATGGTTGTGCATGAAAATCCCAGTAGATCATCAGTTTCTGAAATACTCAGACCAGCCCGTCTGGCACCAACAACCATGTCACGTTTAAAGTCACCTAAATCAGCTTTCTTCCCTAGTCTGATGCTCGGTTTGAGCATCAAACCTCCCATTGTGGGAGGGTTCACAACCCTCCCACAAGTAGTCTAATAGAAGAACTGAACTATGGCTGTGCTTGATTTATCAAGTTTCAACATTTCTAAATTGTCCTCTCTGTTGTTGTACACGTATACACTTTCAATTCAATTCATCTTTATTTTTATAGCGCCTTTACAATGTCGATTGTTTTTGGGCCAAGTGCCTTCAGAATGTTTGGTTTCAGAACATATTACAAACAATAAATGCCAAAAGTTTGGAAAAAATAAGTTATTTCTCATAAAAAAAATAAAAAAATGAATCCAGTGTATAACATGTAGTGACAGCACTTGGGAAGGGGGTGAAATATATTTTCAGCTCTAATTAATTATTTAATTATATAAAGTGCAAACATTTAGTCTTTAAAACACTACGAGTGAGTGAAAACCTCAGCAGCTACTGGTGAGGTGAGGATAAAGATAGTAAGTCCCCACACTGCAAAACATGCTTTTCTTACTTAGATGTTTTGTCTTGTTTTGTAGTCCAAATATCTAAAAATTCTTTCAAAAGTTCACACTTAGCTGATGATTGATAATAAAAGCTTGTTTGGCATGCTGTCCCGGGAGAGAGCCCTGAGCTTATGAGATCCTCGAGCCCTGGGCTCCCTCCCGTTTGCAGGACGTGAGGGAAGTTTGAGCTCAGGTAGATCTCGATAAACTCCCCCGGCTTATTCTAGCTGAATGATGGATATGGATGACTGAGGAGAAGTGTACTTGCTTAGAGCTTGTCTATGGTATCAATTTTTTTGTGTTCAATTTACTTAGGGTGTGTGTTATTTGGACTGTGGGAGGAAACCGGGGAACCCGGGGAAAACCCACGTGAGCACGGGGAGAACAAGCAAAACTCCACACACAAATGTTGTCTGGTTTAGTGGGGATATAGTCTTGTTTTAAGGAATAATATGGCAATATTAAGTGAGTTTTTCCTTAAAACAAGCAAAATAATCAGCCAATGGGGTAAGCAAAATAATCTTGTTTTTCCTTTTGACGTAAGATTATTTTGCTTACCCCATTGGCAGATTATTTTGCTTGTTTTAAAGAAAAACTCACTTAATATTGGCATATTATTCCTTGAAACAAGACAATATGTTTTGCTTGTCTAGAAAATTCTTCTTGATTTAATAATTTTTAGATATTTGGACTAGAAACAAGACAAAATCTAAGTAAGAAAATCTTTTTTTGCAGTGCATCAGATTGGTCAAATTTAGATCAACAATTAATGCACAAAATACATGTATTTTATCACACATTTCTGGGATACTGCATACATCATTATAGTGTTAACGATATATTGTGCAGCCCTTAAAGGTTAAAAAAAAACTCTGCAGTACTTTTTTTGAGATTCTAACAGATTTGTGTGTGTTGAGCATCAGTTAAAACAATGTTAGCACTAGTCAGCTTTAATTGTGGGGAAAACTGGATAATTTTGAGCTTTTGTCAGCTAATTTCATCTTCTGGGTTTAAAATAATTATCGGGGCAGGATCAAAATCAGTGACGTAGCGCAAAACTGCAAGTGGAGTGATGACGCGTCGGTTTCTCATTATTATTCATAGCAAAGTTTTCTTATCCTATGGCCCCGTTTACACTAATGCATTTTTGTCTTAAAGCGCATAAGTTTTGCTATGGTTACGCCGTCCGTCCACACTATGCCGGAGTTTTCGAGCCCCAAAAACGGAGCGTTTTGAAAACGCTGGAGAGGTCGTTTTCATTCTAAAATGCTGCTGCTCCGTCTCAGTGTGGATGAGGGAAAACGAAGACATCTGAAAACGGAGGCGTGGCTGCTGAGATTAGCTACCTGATTGGGACTTTTGGGTCATTGCGTATCCTTCCCTTATTCGTCAAGCCCCTATCACATGACTATAACGCTACCGGAAGACGGCAGACCAGCCTTCACTGTAAACAACAACATTGACACAGAAATGGGAGGGTTGTTTGCACTATTGTCCGTTTTAGGCGCAATTGTGCAGTTAAACTCTGCCTTTTTTACTACAGCAGCTGCATATATTCGCAAGAGGCAAGCTATTGTTCGAGCACTCACTAATCGCTCGCGTTCATCGTTCAACAAGCGTTTGTTGACTAACAATAACCAAATGCCGAGCGAGACACATGCTTCCTATTTATAGGATTACTTGAACGCGCATGCCTAGAGTGCGCGAATGGTCACGTGATATACGTTTTTGGTGGTGTAGTGTGGACGGAGATAAGTTTAGAAACGCTAGATGAAACGCTAGTATGGACGCGGATCGTTTTTGATCTAAAACGCCGTTTCAAAACGAAAACGCATTAGTGTAAACGGGGCCTATGAGAAGACCCAGCTTCTTAATTATTCATGACAGCTTTTTTCAGTGTTTTCATGATCCATAGGGTTTGTTGCATGTTTTTCCCCACGATGCTGTCTGGGCCGATACAGCAAAGCTGTTGGTTTGCAGCAAGCATTTTGGTCAGGAGAGCTGTACAAGAATTGGAGAATGGCGAACTTTGTCTTTGTTACCATCAGGTTACCATTGAGAAACATCGCCTTTATCCGTGCTGCTCTGTTCGCACATGTTTAAAATCCTCCAGATTATCGGCAGGGTTAATTGTTGGAATAGACAGGGCAAGAGACCTGTTGCACCTCTATCCACTGTGTCTGTATTCAGACCTGGGGATTGAGGAGGTGAGAAGTCCTCCTCATTTATAGTGTTTATATAAACGCGATTATTTTTATAATGATAGAACAAATTGTGGTTATGTGTATATGATATTACGAATAACAAATGTAGCAGGACATTAAGTAACTTACTGTTTATTTATTTGCATTTTAGCTTTGTAAACTATAAAATCATGTGTCTTCTCATGGTTTGTGTCTCATTTTGTGAGCCAACTGACAACAGTTGTTTGCTTCACTTTTTCCTTTGCACTGTCGGCCATGCCCACTCCTCCCTCTGCTCACAGCGCTGCTCCACGCGCATCTAGTAGCATTTAAAAAAATATTCTAAGGTAGACCTGAACTGAAAAAGGAGGGTTTCATGGGCCTTTAAACACTTGGAATCGTTTTTTGCTTGCAAAGAAAAGGTGAAAGGTGAAGTGAATTTTGCGAACAGTATTTCAGGTCAGCTTCTGATGAGCTTTTGTTTCTTCAGTTTTGAAAAGCAGCCGTCTGTGCAGAGAGTAGATAGTGAGGCTGCTCATTTTTCAAAGCTTTTGGAACGCAGCCCAATATTTTTGTTTTTTTATATGCAAGAAAACATCTTGTAGGCAAACCAAATACACCCACAACACCACAGTTTTTTAACTTTAACTAACTTTCATTGACCTGTTTTCTTCCTTCTTACTCTTTACTTTGCTGTTAGCACTACTTTATGCTCACTCAAAAGGTCAAAGCAGTGGAAGCGAAGGCAGGCATTATGTCCGTGTGGAATCGACGCCTCCAACAACCATTTCTACCCTTAGAATGCAAATCTAAACATAAAAATGAACGCCATTTCATGTTTCCGATGTTCTGAGTGGAGTTCATTAGGTATTCATCCAAAAAGATGCTTAAATGCTGTTTGTTTTCGGTCCACGGCGCCTCCGCTGAAACACAGAGGCCTCTGAAATAAACAGTTTTAGCATTGGGGATACTGTCAGTGCTTCTGTTTCTGTTCGCAAAAATTGGCCTCATATTTCCTGCTAACAAATCTGAAGAAACAGCTGACATACCTTCACAGAGAGGGGTGGCATCTGTGATACATCTTTTATGCTTAATTACATTTGAACTCAGGAGCCACCTCCTGTATTCTTCATCAAAGCCATGATTCACCAACACACCGCATATAAAAACTCGCTGCAGCGCTTGATAGTCATTTGTATCCTAGGATTTCATGAATGTAATTGGGGCATTATACTGAAGAACTATAATGTGAGGAAGAGAAGAATTTTGATTTGACGTGTTTAATAGATTTAGACACGTACAGCGGGGGAAATAAGTATTGAACACGTCATGTTTTTTGCTGGGAAAAATATTTCTAAAGGAGCTGTTGACAGGGAATTGAAACAGATTTTCGTAAAAATCCAAACATAAAAATAAAACAAACAATGAAATGACAGAAGGAGAAAGTACTGAACTACTTAAATCGTCACCTTGGAATTATAAGGTTCTATCTGCGTTTTGAATGATTTTGAGATATTTAGCTTCAAAGTTTTTGCATTCCATAGCAAACAGCATGTGTGTAACATTTGTTTGTTTAAATAAAAAGTCTTAAAATGTAAACAACTTATGAAAAAACAGTCCATAATGTAAATAAGTTGTCATTTAATAAGAATATGTAATAACTCAATTTTGACAAAAATGTCAGATAGAACCTTATAATTCTAAGGTGAGGAAATGTATTGAATACTTTATATAAAAGGCTTTGTTGGTGATGGCAGCTTAAAGGGCCACGAAACCCCCTGTCTCAGCAGGGTGTTTTCACACCTCTAGTTTGAAAAAAAGTCAGGAAAGTGGGCGTGTCCAGCTCTGGGAGTGTTGGAGTGTCAGGGGAGGGAAAGAGGGAAGGACTTGCAAAAAAGGGCGTTTCCATTTGGGCACGCGCTGAGTTTCACAGGCAAAACAAACACACAGACGCAGTATGTTTGATACCGCACGGCGAGTGGGAGAAAAAAATCCTCCGCATTTCTCTGTAACTTATGTACTCGGTAGGTAGCATCAGAAAGCAGTGTGTGTATAGACTATTCTGTCACAAAATGCGGCGAAAATCACAAAATTACAGCGGATCTTTCAGTCTATAATGTTGTACTGTAATATTGCAGTGATATTAACATACTGTAAACTTAGTAACTAAATCATTTTGACTATGGTATGTCTTTAAAAACTGAAAGAGCACTGCTGACGATACAAACTAACTTTGCAATCTGGGTTAAACAAAGGGCATTGATCACACACACTTACCAAATCTGTAGACAGACAATCAAACTGGAGCTGTATCTTTTTTAAAAGGAGACGAGCGGCAAATCCGGATTTCATCATTTCCAGATGCGAAAAGCTCTCGGGTAAAAAATGTTCCTTACAAACTCGTTTCTGTCGCGTGCACTGTAATCCACACGTGATTCCAGCAGCTCTCTCATAGAGGAAAAATGAAAACAAAACCTTCGTTGCAACACCGACGACCCGTGTCTCCAAATTTTAGTTCTTTCACTTGTTTTGGCAACACAACGTGGCCTCTCTCTGCCGTCTGAACACTGTAAACAGACTCCGGATCTATCATGCATATTAATGAAGTTTCGCGTCATACACAATAGAGCGCGCTGATTGGTTTGAAGCACGTCTTTCTCATGAATTAATGCCGCACACTCAGATACGTCACAATGTTCTCGAAAGGACAGACAGCCACTCTCCTGGCTGGATTTACACCTAAGTATCTCATGGCCGTGACGCAGCTTCAAAAATTCGTTTCAAACTGGAAGAACAAATTTGCTCAAAATAACGCAAAAACAACCAATTTTCACTTTTTAGTGCAATATATGTGTCCTAATAGTGTTTATAGCAGCGTGGGACACATATATGACTGTCAACAGCTCAAAAAATGTGTTTTGGTGTTTTGTGACCCTTTAAAGACGCAGGTGTGAGTTTTTCACAGACTTCAACAGAGTGTAAAATCTTGATGGTTCTGTGGGTCTTGTCTATAAAATCTGATCTTTAATTTGTATTTTATATTGGATTTAGATCAGGTGATTGGTTGGGCCATTCCACAGCTTGATTTTCTTTCTCTGAAAGCATTTGAGAGTTTCCTTGGCTGTGTTTTGGATCATTGTCTTGCTGAAATGTCCACCTTGGTTTCATCTTCATACTCCTGCTAATGTAGATGTTAGACTGTTGTTAATATTTATTTACAATGATGAAGAATTACTGAGAGATTTCAGCTGCTGTCTGGGCTTTCCATGTCTTTCTACACCTCCCTTTCTTCATGTGTTCAATAGTTTTCCCCTGTGTCATTTCATTTAATTACACATAGCTTCATTTGTAAACTAATTAGATTTGTTTTCTTTTCATATATGAATTTGTTTGGTTGTTACCAACATTCAGTGACAATTTCAAGTCAACAGCACCTTTAGGAATATGTTTTCTGGGAAAAATGATGATGTGTTCAATACATATTTCCCCCACTGTAAAGGTTTAGGATTAGTGGGTGACCATTGTGAAACAAAAAAATGAGATGAAACTTGTAAAATTAAACATAATTTGTTCTTACAACAGGATCAAAATTCCTACAGAATATTCAAAAGCCTGTAAAGGAATGCTCCAAACTGAAATCTCATACAGTGCTGCTTTTAAATCATTGGTAGTTTAAAACTTCTTAGTATAGTTGTAAACTTCCCTGCAGGTTGTGGTTCATGCTGTGAAAGCTTGACTTATTTTTGTGAAGTAAACATAAAACTTGTATTTATTGTTAGCAATATTTCAAAATGATCATTTAATAGACTCTAGCAAGTTAGCAACTGGGTTTGCTTTATTATCCAGCTGTTCACATTCTCCGACTCTGAGTTATGTGTTTTATGGCAACACTATCACTGTTTACAAAATGAATTTAGAGCAGTTTTTGAGCAAATTTTGCAAGTTGTATTCTAGTAAATATAGTAAATATGACATGGTATAATCCTTATACCTTGAATTTATTTATACTTTAGTAGCTAAAGTAATTGACCAGTCAGAATGGATATTGAAATAATACAATTTATGCATCTTTTGCCTCCATTAAAAGCACCTCTAAAAAAAGAAAAAAATGTAAACAAAAGGGAAACAAATTAAAATGTGGCTTCTTCTGCATAAATAACCAATCACAATAAAAAACATATATTTTTTTTTATTATTCATTAGCTTGGAAATATATATTAATCAAATATCTATTTATTTTAGGATGTTTGTTACATAAATATAATGTATAATATTTTTATTTATAATAATTGCTGATAAAATAGCATTTGTAAAGTTTGTTAAATTGTACGAAATATAGTTATTGCAACATTCCACAACAATATTACATTTTGCATATTTCCCAGTATCATGCAGCCCTGAATACCATAAATAATAATCACACAAATACAGAATCACCTCAAAGAAGAATTTATTTCAGACACTTGACTGAAGTTACGAAGTGAGTTTGGAGTAAACACATGTTATTAAATGTGCCATTTTCTATTAGATGCTTTCCGATCTAGCAGCAACATAGATTTGTAAATCATTGAGAAGCGACACTAACAGCCGTCAAATTGCAGATTATCTTTTATATTTCAGATATATTTTTATATTGCTGATTAAACTGTGATTTTTATAAACACTTCTCCACCTGAAAGCAGCTACTGGAGATTTACAGCTGATTACAGAACCGGCTTCACTGACAAAATGTGCATGAAAATCATCTTCAAGTAATCGTGCAGCTCTAATTGTATACAGATGACACTGTGGGATTAGTTGTGAAGATTTCTTATTCTGATAGCTGTCTATGAGATTAAATAACAGCATAATTATCACAAAAACTGTGTATTTATGCAAACAATATTTATGTGGCCATTTTTTGTAGCTATTTGTACCTATTTATTAGAGGTACAGCAAGAATGAGTCTTTCATTTCAGTCTAGTCACCATACTAATCCAATTCCTTTATAATGTTCATGGTAACACTTTAGTTAATGTTAGTTAATGTATTTACTAACATTAACTATGTATGAATAATCTTGTAAAGCATTTATTAATCATAGTTCAAGATGAATTAATGCATTATTAGCATCCAAAGTTGTTAATTCAGACTCATTATTAATGCATTTCCTGAGAGTGCCAAATACATCCCAGGGGCTATGTTTTTTTGCAGTTTTTGTTTTCGCGAAGCCACCAGAGACTGCTGTGTACACACTTTCAGATCTCAAATTTCTCTCGTGAGGGCCATTCATGCCGGCTCTTCTCACGTAAATCCACCAGAGGTCGCTGTCGACTGACTGACTAACCAACTGATTCACCCACCCACCACCTTCCCTAACCCAACTGATAGTGTTTTCAAAGCACCAATTAACCCGATCACCCCCTTCCCTAATCCCAATCAACAGAGTTTTCAAAAACAATCCAGAAAAAGAAAAGCCCTCATGTTTTCGAAGCTTACCACATTCTCACCCTGTTATTTACTTGTTTATTTAATTTTTTTGCCGTTTGTTTTAACCGCTTTCTGGAACCGTTTTTTGCCAGACTCAAACTCTGTCATTGCGGCTAACTCCTCTCTGCATCTCAAGTCTGCCGACGTACGTGGCGAGCCACTGGGCAAACGGTTAACAGCGGTAAAGTCGTCCACATGGAGGTAAGTGGTTAGCTGGTAGCATGAAAGTAAACAGAAGCCATCGGGGGTGTCATATCGCCCTATAGCGTTCATTTTAAAGAGCCCCTATTTTGCATTAAAAAGGGTTTTAGGGGTCTCCAACAACATGTTGAAATGCGTGCAAGGTCAAAAAACACTTTCATAGTCTTATAATATGCATTTATTTTTACCTAATTATCCCAGCGACTCCCATATGATTCATTCAGTGATTCATTTGTTCCCAAACTCCTCCTTAGCGCGGAAATAATCTGCGCTGATTGGTCTAAAGACCCAGTCTGTTGCGATTGGTCGACTGCGTTCAGCACGAGACGGAGAGAAAAGCCCACCACGGCTATGAAATAGCAGCCAGAGAGTTTATGAGAGCCCAATGCAGGAATGCAATAAATGAATGCAGTTAATAACCCGCATATTGCTCTACTCTTAAATCTAACCCCAAGTAATAACAAAGACACACATTCAGTATTAATCCACACAGCGGCAAAAGTTGAACTAATTTTAAATTTGACTGCTCAGCGCATGTGAGGAACAGCTTATGGTGGCCATAGCAAAGCCTGTCCAGAAGCGCACTTAAAATCGGTAAAAGAAGAAGCACGCGTCACGTTTTTAACATAGTTTTGGACGCGAAATGTGAACAGCCCCATACAGATTTAACCTGAGAGATACAGTACAAGCACTGATCTATATTCGATACGTGATCACAAGCCACGCTGAGCGATTACAAGTTACAACTAGGGATGAGTATCATTAAGGTTTTAACGGTATTACTACTTTTATCGATACCACTTATTGGTTCGGTACTTTAACTGTTCTCTTATCGGTACTTTTTGTAGTGTTTTTTTTTTTTTATGAAAAAACAAAACAAAACAAATTGAACAGAATTAACAACTGTTTTATTATTACGTTGTTAATGTAAAATAAAACGGTACCAATAATTGTAAAACAAATAAATTAATTTTTTCCTTTAAAATAATGTACAATGGTTTGAAGGAAAATGACTCTCAGTTTTTAACCATTCTTCTGAAGAAAAACCAACATGTTTGCCTTTTCTGGCAGAAGTCAGGACCTTCCTTGGTTTATTGTGCACCCTACAGTTGAAAATATCCTCTTTGACTTGCAAAATGCAGTTCAATGAGATAATGTTTCAGATTTTTCGTTAACCAATTCACATAAATGAGTTAACTGTGTTTTTAATGTGTTTTGGAGCATCTTGCAATGTAAAAATAAGCTTTCTTAATAAGCATAGTTTATTATTAGGCTATTCATAGGCTATATTTTTAAAATACAGCTGATGTGAAAGCATTTTTAATGTTTAAGATTTATTTAGGCTACTGCTGAAAAAAAAATACTGTTTATATTGTAACCGAATGTGTGTTTATTTAACTATTAATGTTATACTAATTTAGGTGATTGACTGCTTGCATAGCGATGTGGATGATGTAACGTTACCGTTAGTAGCAAGGCAGTCAAAATCTTTTAATTTGTCTTAGCCAGTCACTTAGCCAGATTGCTTGCGTTTCCACTTATAAACTTGCTTTTCAAACTTGCGTTTGTTGCAACGGGCATTGTCGCTGTTCACTCGGGAAATACAACCCATTTGGTTCACTCTGCAAGCTCGAGCTTTGTGTGTGCAAGCCTGTGTCACAAGCTATGTGTGTGCACTTAGCGCAAGTCGCAAGCTATGTGTGTGCGCTTAGCGTGAGTCGCGAGCTGTGTGTGTGCGATTAGCGCGAGCCTCCGCTGGGCGCACGTACACCCGAGAACTTAAGGCTTTTATACTTGACGCGGAAACACAAGCATTTCTCATGTGAGATTGCCAACTGTGCAGACGAGATTGGTCAGTTAAATTAGGCAACTGTAAGTAGTGTTTAATAATTTAATAATTAATAAGCAATAATTGTCCAGTACCGATAACAGAACCTATAATGTCAGAGCCTATCGATACTTCGATCTTTTATAATTTAGCACCGATACCGATAAAGTACAGAGTTTCGGTACCCATCCCTAGTTACAACACACAATTAAACACATATTTTGCAAACTACACAAAACGAGGCAACAATTTAATGACACTTACATGTTATGATCCCCACCCCACCCCCCACGGGGTCCTCACTTACGTCCTCGATAATCCCCCCACCACCCCGGTCCTCGCTGTCGTACAAGCAATTACACCCCGTCTCTTGTTTTCGCTTTCAGTTTGATGGCGGCATGATCATCTTTTGCCTAGAACTCCAGTTCAGTTTGCTCTGGCCCTGCCCGCAGCCGAATCACCATCTGTCAGTAATCGTCATCTTCGCGTCATGATCAGTCCCGCGATCCCCCGCACCTCCGCTAGTGTGTGGAGGGAAAGCCCGTGCACATCTTAACAGAACTGGAAGTACATATTTGGTGATGTACCCTATCGACGTCGATGCAATCAAGCAAAAGATCCGAACCTGGCCCTGCCTGCAGCCGAATCTCCATCTGTCAGTAATCGTCATCTTCGTGTCATGATCAGTCCCGCGATCCCCCGCGCCTCCGCTAGTGTGTGGAGGGAAAGCCCGTGCACATCTTAACAGAACTGGAAGTACATATTTGGTGATGTACCCTATCGACGTCGATGCAATCAAGCAAAAGATCCGAACCCAACTCGATTCGTTTATTTGACTCTGAGTCAAATATTTCATTAAAGAATCAACAGTTTTAAACAAGGTGCACTTTTAGATATAAACCTTAGCTGGATGTTTTTATTTACTTAGAGCTGTTACACACTGCATGGAAGCTCATTTTCAAAAACCCATAATAGGGGCTCTTTAAAGTAGCTCTGGCTACAAAATTTGCACTCTCCAGAAATGTATACGGGGTTACGTTTTCACAATAAGCATATGTTGAAAGTTGTGCTTGTTAACATTAGTTCATGTACCATGAGTTAACATAAACTAACATTAACAAAGTTGAATAAATACCGTAATAAATGTATTACAAATTTTTTGTTCATGTTAGTAAATACATTAACTAATACACTGCTTTTTTTAGTGTCACCGTGTTTATAAATAAAATAATTTCAAGTTCATAAAAGTCACTTTATCAGCTCCTCCAAAACATCATCTGATCATTTCTAAGGATAAGCCTTATGTGTACAGTTAACGCTGGGGATTAGGGTTAGGAATACGCAATGGGCTATAATTATTCAGGATCGCTGTCTCAGGAACAACAAATGATGTTGATATAGGAGCATGTCCTACTTGGCTAAATCACATTATGCACATTACAGAAGGGAAAACAAGCTGGTAATAATGTTAAGGGAAAGACTTGCTTAAATGAATAGCTCTAGGACACACAGAACATTATTTTTCAAAGCACTAAACGGATTCTCTCAGGATTTCTTTCATAGGAACGTAATGCATTGGTTGTGTGAGAGAACGCAGAGCTCTGTAGGTGCGCACAGTCACCAAAGCAGGGGTTTTGTTTCCAGCCTGGCTTTGCCTGTAAAGCTGTGTGATTTGCAGGGCGGTGATTACATCTGTGTTACATGATTTTGTAAATCCACACTGGTGGAGTAGCAGGACCGGATGTAGCCTGCTTTGACTACAATGTAAATGTTTCCTGTCAGTTCTCTGCTGTCCTCTAAACAAAGTCTAACAATGCATATTATATAACAGAGAAAAAAAATAGCAGTGAAATATTTCTACTCTTTAAAAATGTATTAAAGCTTGGCACATAATTGCATGGAACCACTTTATTAAAAAAGAAACTTTTTTTATCTGCTCTTTAATGTCTTAACATAAGAACAAATCTTCAAGTGTAAAACTTTTTAAATCAGCAAAAAAATTGAGTCTAAAATTAGAAAAATAACAAAAATAAATAAATAAATAAATAAATAAATAAATAAATAAATAAATAAATAAATAAATAAATAAATAAATAAATAAATCAATAAATCAATAAATAAATAAATAAATAAAAATGTCAAAAAATCCCATTGTTTTCAATGGGAGGAAAATGGATGTTAATTACTGCATAAATAATAATTATTACCACAAAACCCTCTCAAAATTAAAAAATAAAATAGAAAGAATATTATTAAACAAAAACTAAATTGATCGATTGTACTGAAAAAAAATTGTGGGTATTTTACAGACGATCGTCCCTTTTTTACCAGCTAAGACCACCAGTGTAATTCACAAATAAGGAGGATTAAAGGGATAATTCACCCCAAAATTAGAATTTTATTTAACCATTATGAGTTTCCTTCTGTTTATTACACATTTTTCATATTTTGATGAATGCTAAACCATTGATATTCATAGTAGGAAAAACAAATACTACTGAAGTCAATGCGGTTACAGGTTTTCAGCTTTCTTCAAACTATCTAACTATCAAACTTCAAACTAACTAATATTTTTGTCCTTAACAGAAGAAAGAAAATCAAGTTTGAAGCAAGTAAAGGCTGAGAAAATGATGACCGCATTTTTATTTTTGGTTGAAGTATCCCTTTAAAAGTGAAAAGTGTGCCATAATTTACTCACCCATGTAGGGATACATGCTATTATTCTTCCTGTTGTGATCGTCAACTGTGTTTTCTCCACTGGATATTACTATCTGTATTCTTGCTTCATCTCCCAAAACTTCATCTCTCAGAAGTCTATGCACTCATCAACTCCTACCACAGCTGACTATAATCCGGACACTAACACACACATACACACACAGCTGAAGTTCATCATTGACTGATTACATGGGCTATATAGACACCTCATCTTCACATACTCATTGCTGAGTCTTATTTGTCGTTGTGAACCATTATGAAGCATTTTCCTGCCGTGGTTTTTGATCCTTGTCTTGTTTTACCGTTAATGATTCTTTGCCACCTGTCCTGACCTTATCGCCTGTTTTCAACTATATGCTCATTGGATTACCCTCATGCTTCAGGTTGTACCTGTTGCCTGCCTATTATTCTGATTATTAAACTGCACGTGGATCTTCCCCTGTGTTGTCCAGCATCCATATATTACACTTTCAAACAAACTTACCAGCTATTTAGATAGAAAAATGCTCATATTTAAACTTAAAAGATATATCACTGGTTTCGGTAGCATCTCGAAAAAAAAAATTGAGCTCAGCTGAATCTAGAATTAGAAAATAACCAAAAATAAAAATGTCAACAAATCCCATTGTTGTCAATGGGAGAAAAATTGATGTTAATTACTGCATAAATATTAATTATTACCACAAAAAAATTAAATAGAAAAATATTATTAAACAAAAACAAATGTGATTGATTGTACTGAAATAAAACAGTGGGTATTTTACAGGTGCTCGTCCTTTTTTGACCGGCTAGGACTTCCACTGTTCACAAATAAGGAGCACCAGAGAGGGTAATTAAAGGGATAATTCATCCCAAAATTACACTTTTATTCACCCTCAAGTCCAAAGTTTATGAGTTTCTTTCTGCTGTTGAACACACAAAATATATATTGATGAATGCAGAAAACCATTGATATTCATAGTAGGAAAAACACATACTATGGAAGTCAATGCGGTTACAGGTTTTTAGCTTTCTTTATTATCCATTGATATTCATAGTAGGAAAAACAAATACACTACCTGTCAAAAGTTGTCGTCGATCCCAGTAGTAAGAGCAACACATAATAACTTTACTTCTAGTTGATCATTTGGAAAAGTGAATCATCTGTTGAGCTGCATCCCAATCATCACAAATACTGCAGAAGACCTATTGGAAGCCACATGGACCCAAGATTCCGACAGAAATCAGTCAAGTTTGCTGAAGGAAAAATCATGGTTTGGAGTTACATTCAGTATAGCGAGAGATCTGCAGAGTAGATGGCAACATCAACAGCCTGAGGTATCGAAACATTTGTGCCGCCCATTATATTACAAACCACAGGAGAGGGCAAATTCTTCTGCAGGATAGCACTCCTTCTCGTACTTCAGCCTCCACATCAAAGTTCCTGAAAGCAAAGAAGGTCAAGGTGGTCCAGGATTGTCCAGCCCAGTCACCAGACATGGATATTATTGAGCATGTCTGGGGTAAGATAGAGGAGGCATTGAAGATGAATCCAAAGAATCCTGATGAACTCTGGGAGTCCTGCAAGAATGCTTTATTTGCCATTTCAGATGACTTTATTAATAAGTTATTTGAGTCATTGGAGAGATGTATGGATGCAGTCGTTCAAGCTCATGGGAGTCATACACAATATTAATTCTTTTTCCACTGCACCATGACTTTATATTCTATACTGTACATTATTTCTGTTAAGTGACAAGACTTTTGTCTAAGCAAAGTCAGATCTTATTGTCCTAATTAAATAATTAAAAATCAAGTTATGATCATATTTTATTTTGGTAAAATAAGCGTAATCTAGAGGCCTTGCCTTTCAAATGAGCCACTTCTGATACCAAATGATCAATTAGAAGTCAAGTTATTATTTGTTGTTCCTAAAACATGGATAGGCAACAAGACTTTTGTCAGGCAGTGTACTATGGAAGTCAAAGCAGTAACCGGTCTTTCTTTAAAATGCCTTCTTTTGTGTTTAACAGAAGAAAGACAATCATGTTTGAAGCAAGTAAAGGGTGATTTTTATTTTTGGGTGAACTATCCATTTAAAAGTGAAAAGTGTACCATAATTTACTCACTCTTGTAGAGATACATGCTGTCATTCTTTCAAACAGACTTAACAGCTATTTGGTTAGATAAAATATTTAAATTTGAACTTAAAATATATCACTGGTTTCGGCAGCATCTCACGAGGAAACAAACAATATATGAATTGTCAGAATAGTGGCTAATTTGTACAATATAATTAGTATGAAACGACATGATTTTTAAACTTTGCAAGTGTATAACCTTTTTTAATCAGCAAAAATAAATAAAAAATAAACCAAAATAAATAAATAAAAATGTCTAAAAATCCCATTGTTTTCAATGGGAGGAAAATGGATGTTAATTACTGCATAAATATTCATTATGACCACAAAACCCTGTCAAAATTTAAAATAAAATAGAAAAAATATTATTAAACAAAAAATAATTTGATTGATTGTACTAAAATAAAGCAGCAAGTATTTTACAGGTGCTCGTCTCTTTTTGACCAGCTAAGACCACTAGTGTAGTTCACAAATAAGAAGCATTAGAGTGATAATTCACCTCAAAATTAAAATTCTATTAACCCTCAAGTCCAAACCATTATGAGTTTCTTTCTTCTGTTGATCAGACAAATATATATTTTGATGAATGATGGAAACTATTAAACTACTAACTTTTTTTTTCTTTAACAGAAGAAAGAAAATCATGTTTGAAGCAAGTAAAGATTGAGAAAATGTATATTTTTGGGTGAACTATCCCTTAAACGTCAAAAGTGTCCAATAATTGACTCACCTTTGTAGGGATACATGCTATTATTCTTTCAAACAAACTTCCCTGCTATTTAGTTAGAAAAGTATTCATATTTAAACTTAAAACATATCACTGGTTTAGGCAGCATCTCAACATGCCTGTTACATATTGTCAGAATAGTGGCGGATTTGTGCAAGTTAATTAGTATTATTATTTATAGGTGTGATTTTTAAACTCTGCAAGTGTAAAACTTTTTTAATCAGCAAAAAATCGAGTTCAGCTGAATCTAGAATTTATTTACTCCCCATCCAGTTGGCCAGTATCATGCGTATGTACTGCCAATCCACTCTCTCTCTCAATGTCAATTGCAATTTGTCAAATCTAACTCACTTACGCTCTTTTTTTGTGCAGAATCCAGCATTTTTGAACTTCACATCTAACCTTAAAGCATGATTCTTATCTTCCTGTGCCAAGATTCCTTCGGCGGAGAAGAAAAGACTGAATATTTCTGTTGGGCTAGCATAATCCAACGTTTTCATTCATCTTTTCGACACTCGTGCTCCATATAGTGCTGATAGACAACTTGTCTGATATTGCCATCAGCACTATCAGCATGTGTGATGTGCTGGAAGAAGAAATGACTCTGTCTGTAAAACTGTCAAAAAGCACTGTAAGAACTTTTCAAGGAAGCCTAAAGTTCCTGGCAGATTGATATAATGTAGGAGGGTTGTTTATCGAACACTCTGAGGCCTGAATTGTGCTATGTTTGCATTTTCCATGATCTAGCACTCATAACCAACCCAAAACGTTACAAAAGATCCCTGCAAATTGCATTGGGAAAATGTCAAACGGCAAATTCCATGAGTGATAAAAGGTCAATATGCATACAAAATTCATGTCTATTAAATATAGATATTAAAGAACAGTATGTAAAAGTTTTGAATTGATTATGTGAAGTTTACAGTATAAGGGCTACTTACAGTAAATGAAGTTTACTTAAAGGGATAGTTCACACCAAAATGAAGATTTTCTCACTATTCATCTTCAAGTGGTTCTTTCTTCTGTCGAACACACAAATATATGTTGATGAATGCTGGAAACTACTGACTTCCATAGGAAAAACAAATACTATGGAGGTCAATGGTTACAGGCTTTTAGTTTTCTTCAAAATATCTTCTTTTGTGTTTAACAGAAGAAAGAAACTCTTGTTTGAAGCAAGTAAAGGGTGAGAAAACTGACAGAATTTATATTTTTGGGTGAATTATCCCTTTAAAAGTGTCCCATAATTTACTCACCCTTGTAGGGATACATGCTATTATTCTTTCAGACAAACCTACCAGCTATTTAGTTAGAAAAATACTCATATTTAAACTTAAAATATATCACTGGTCGCTGCAGCAACATGTTTACATCCATCCCAGGCTTATTCTGAAAACATACCCCTATATACATTTCTGGAGAGCTTCAAATACGTCCCAGGAGTTTTTTTTTTTTTCTGCAGTTGTTTTCATTAATCCACCAGAGGGCGCTGTGTACACTTTTTGAGATCTCAAATTTGTGTGCCGAGCACCATTCGTACCTGCTCTTCTCGTGTAAATCCACCAGAGGTCGCTGTCGACTGACTGACTAACTGACCGATCGACTGACCCACCCTCCTCCTACCATAAATCCAACCATTAGTGTTTTCAAAAGCACGATTGACCCACCAACTCACTTTTCTACATCCAACCAACAGTGTTTTCAAAAGCAATCCAAAAAAAGAAAAACCCTCATGGCAGCCTGATTTTTACATGTTTTCAGATTTTACCACATTCTTTCCCTGTTTTTTACTTGTTTATTTTATTTTTTGGCTTTTGTTTTTGTCTTACTTGCTCTCTGGAACCATACTTTGCAGACTCAAACCCTGTTGTCTCAGTCAACTTCTCTCCAAGTCACAAGTCCGCCGACGCAGACTGGGAAAGAAACGGCGTCATACCGCCTCATAACGTTTGTTTTAAGGTGAAATGCAACCATATTATGTACTTCTGGCTGCATAATTCACCAAATCCAGAAATTTATATATTTCTACGTTTTCAGAATGAGCCTATATTGTTTACATCTCATGAGGAAATATAACTATTTTATGCATTGTCAGAATAGTGGCACAAAAATGTGCACAAATTTACGAATACGAACATACGACTTTGTACAATTTAATTAGTATGTAAAGGTACTGTATGATTTTTAAAGGAAGTGTTCCTCCAAACCCCACCCCTAATCCAACCCCTCACTGGAGAAAGAACCAATTCTCATGTACAAATAAGATCATACAAACTGATAAAAAATACTAACTAAATCAAAGAGTGAGATTGCATTTGTAGGTTTGTAATAGTATCTTTTTTTTTAGCATTATTCTGCTTATTTTTATTACAAAATTAAATATTAATTAGTGACAAAACCGCAGTAAATTTATTGGTCCTTTATAATAATTAATCATTCATTCATTTTCCTTTGGTTTAACCCCTTATTTATCAGGGGTCGCCACATTTACACACATTCATACACTACACCCAATATAGTTTTATTCAATTCACCTATAGCGCATGTCTTTGAACTGTGGAGGTAACCCACGCGAACACTGGGAGAACATGCAAACTCTACAGAGATAGGGCAACTGGCCCAGCTGGGACTTGAACCAGCTACCTTCTTGCTGTGAGGCGACAGTGCTAATCACTGAGCCACCATTATAATAATTATATATATATATTTTTTTTTTTATTTATTTTTTTTTTTCTACAAAATAATCGTATCGTTTAGCTTTGGTCATTTACAGCATAGAATGACCACTTAAAAGTAATGTGAAAAACAATCCATACTTTAGAATTTTAGGAATCAGATAAGAACAATTTTAAAAATAACTTATATTGGTATATAATTAATTAATTCAGTCATTTTCCTTCAGCTTAGTCCCTTTATTCATCAGGGGTCGCCACAGCGGAATGAACCACCAACTATTCCAGCAGATGCCCTTCCAGCTGCAACCCAAAAAACACTTGTAAAACACTTACACACTCTCACATTTACACACGCACTCACACACTTTGGCCAATTTAGTTTACCCAGTTCACCTAAAGCGCATGTCTTTGGACTGTGGGGGTAACTGGATCACCTGGGGGAAACCCATGCGAACACGAGGAGAACATGCAAACTCCACACAGAAATGCCAATTGGTCCAGCCGGTGTCATGAGAAATCAGGTCCCCCCTGCAATCGAGTCCGCTGAGGACCCCGCTTAGGTCGTCTGCATTTAATGCCTGATCAAAAGTGCTTTTTATAGTCTACTCTCAGTCTACATTATTTTAACAAGACTTATCATATTAATAACATTATTTTGGGTAAGTACAAGTTAAAGACATGCATAGTTCAAATACTAGAAACGGTTCTAAACATTTAATGATACCTTTTTGATGTTTTTATGTATTTATATGTAACAATATATAAGTTTATCTAACATAAAAGCATGAAAGACAATTTATCCATGCCACAACACATGCCACATATATATATATATATATATATATATATATATATATATATATATATATATATATATATATATATATATATATATATATATATATATATATATATATATATATATATATATATATATTAATCAGGCGCTACAAACTATACCTAATACAACTCCAGTGAACCAATAGGATCACCCAGGACCCAATTGTCAGGGGGGAGCCGATTTCTCATGACACCGGGACTCGAACTAGCAACCTTCTTACTGCGATGTGACAGTGCTAACCACTGAGCCTCCATGCCACCATGCCACCTTATATAGGAAATTATAAAAGTATAAATCAAAATGATAAGTATAAATCATGGTACTGACTAAAAGTTCCTTAAAGTAATTTAATGTAATGTAATCAGTAACCGACTACAATTTGCATGTAATCTACCCAGCACTGAACTTCTGCTACACCTACAGTGCATAATATTTTTTAACTAGTGATACTAGTTTATTCATTCATTTTCCTTTGACCCCCTTTATTCATGAGGGGTCGCCACAGAGGAATGAACCACCAACTTATCCAGCATTTGTTTTACACAGCAGATGCCCTTTCAGCTGCAACCCAGTACTGGGAAACATCCACACACACTCATTCACACTACAGTAATACATTACAGCCAATTTAGTTTATTCACTTTAGTGATTATATACTGTTTTTATTCACAGTGCTAACCACTGAGCCACCATGTCGCCGATATACCAGCTTTTAAAGTTTTAAATAAGAATGTTTTACAAAACCCCATTGTTTCTCTGTAGAAGACGTTCATTAACTTACTGTGGTTGTATTTCATGATGAATGGATGCACTTTTGGAGATTCAATATCGCAGCGTTCAATGTCATGGAGAGCCAGGATATTTTTTAATATAACTCTTATTATGTGCGTCTGAAAGAAGGAAGAAGCACCTAGAATGGCTTGAGGGTGAGTAAATTATGGGATAATTTTCATTTTTCTAAGACTTGTAAGTTGTAAGTCTAACATACTTGTAAGACTTTCACTCATATTTGCAATTAGTCTTTTTAATCCTCATTCACTCATTCATTTTCCTTCGGCTTAGTCCCTTATTTATAAGAGGTCACCACAGCGGAATGAACTGCTAATTATTCTAGCATATGTTTTTCACAGCGGATGCCCTTCCAGCCGCAACCCAGCACCGATAAACACACACACACACACACACACACACACACACACACACACACACACACACACACACACACACACACACACACACACACACACACACACACACACACACACACACACACACACACACACAGTGGCGGCAGGTCTTTTGCACAGATCTACCAACTACCTATGGTGTTATTTCAATGACGAATGTTGTGAGCGCAGCATTACAAGTCGAGATCGCATTTATGTATTCCGAGCGTGCGAATCTCTTTGCTAGCGCGCCGATTTCATCTGTTTGTGCACAAAACTTCTTGCACGCCCTTAAATAAAAACTGCTCGTGCAGATTTTCCTGTGCGCTCTTAAATAAACACTGTTGAAGTGTAATTTAGCACATTTATGTAGTGAATATGTCTCCAACATTTATTAGATTGGCTAGGAATATTTATTAATATCTCCAATAGACCTACAGAGCAGCATTAATGCTTCCTGAAGTAAAGTGAAACGGCTATGAACTCCAGCAAGATAAAGTCTTTGTTTGTTGTATGCAGAACCATAGACCTTTATCTATAAAGTATAATTATGGAAACTGTGTTCATCCTAACTGAAAGCTACATCATGTTTGCTGGCCTCACGCATTATGCACCTGTCAGTCAGTCAGCCAGCATGTCACCTTAAAGGGTTAAACAAAGAATGCACAGCACTACTACGCTTACAGAAAAGTTTGAGCTTATATAATTCACTTAACTTTCAATACGCTTAGGTGCGATTATAACCTGCTATTTAAAATACGACTGAATATTTTGAATGAGAAGCTGTAGTGTAGCCGTGGCGGGATGAATTTTGGTGTGGCGCCCCACTATGGAAGAATGAATGTAGCGGAAACCTTGCACTCATACACTATGGCCAATTTTAGTTTATTCAATTCACCTATAGCGCATGTCTTTGGATTGTGGGGGAAACCAGAGCACCCGGAGGAAACCCACGCCAACACGGGGAGAACAAGCAAACTCCACACAGAAATGCCAACTGGCCCAGCCTGGACTCGAACCAGCAACCTTCTTGCTGTGAGGCGACAGTGCTGACTTTTTAATCCGGCATCTGAAAATACAATACAGATGGGGCCTTTTAGAAATGCGCGTCTCAGGGAACAGAACGCCATGACTAACCATGGTTAGCCGCAGTACTCAGGGAAATCCTCTGAATGATTTCTCCATGTTTTGTTCATATTTGCTAAAATCTAATACAATAATGCACCTGGGATAATAGGGTTTATTGTTTTCTCATAGAGAAATAGTTTCATTTCAGACACAGTATTTCCGACTTGCCACAGCCTTGGCTCTAATATTACATTTTGACTGTAGGCCTACATACAAAACTTTTCACAGAGCTCAGTTAAATGTTTTTTGATTAGGCTACTACTGTTAAAGCCAAAACGAATGGTTAAAATATAGGTTGTAATTTAATTTAATATAGTTTCAATAAATAAATTCAATATAATTTTATATGGTATATGGTATTATTCAGAAACCCAATTACATTATTTTACACAGAGTACACAGGGTGTCCGCGGAGTCTTAAAAAGTATTAAAAGTTGATAAAACAATTAAGAGGAATTTAAGGCCCTTAAAAAGTCTGTTACAGAGTATTACATTTTGCATCATTTTTGATTATACAGTTGTATAATTATAGTTGTATGCTAAAGTTTGAAATTTTGGGATGCTGTGTAGTTTATGAAATCGATAAAATCCTGCTCTATTTGATGTCACACTGCTTTGTTTACTGCACTAAACAAGGCAGCACCATAATTTCTGCTGTTCTATAGGTGAAACCTTCTACATGGTAGATTAACATTTTTATAAAGTATATGAATAATGTTTTAGTTTAGGATTAGTTTCTTACAATCTATATTTAGTGAATATATTTAAAAATGTCACCAATGTTACAGTTGCAATCAGAATTATTGAACCCCCTTTGAATTTTTTTTTCTTTTTTAAATATTTCCCAAATTATGTTTAAAAGAGCACGGAAATTTTCACAGTATGTCTGATAATATTTTTTCTTCTGGAGAAAGTCTTATTTGTTTTATTTCGCTAGAATAAAAGCAGTTTTTAATTTTTTAAAACCCATTTTAAGGTCAAAATTATTAGCCCCTTTAAGCAATATAATTTTTCAATAGTCTACAGAACAAACCATCATTATACAATAACTTGCCTAATTACCCTAACCTGCCTAGTTACCCTAATTAACCTAGTTAAGTCTTTAAATGTCACTTTAAGCTATATAGAAGTGTCTTGAAAAATATCTAGTAAAATATTATTTACTGTCATCATAGCAAAGATAAAATAAATCAGTTATTAGAGATGAGTTATTAAAACCATCATGTTTAGAAATGTGTTGAAAATTTTTCTTTCCGTTAAACAGAAATTGGGGAAAAAATAAACAGGGGGGCTAATAAATCAGGGGGTTGAATAATTCTGATTGCAACTGTACTTGTTCAGACCTAAAGTGGCGACGAGGTCTTAAAATGTATCGAGTCTTAAAAAAGGTCTTAAAAGGTATTGAATTTACCCTCTGATTCCTGTATATGCCCTGAGTACAGAAGCTGCTCTGGTTTGTAAGGATTCATTTTATGATCTTGATATGAACTTTTTGTTGCATGAAAGTTTAGGTGAGATGGACTTTGGGGAAATAGATGCACAGAATCTTCATTTGTGCCAAACCTTCAATGTCCCAATGAAGACATCAGTTTCATTGTGACTGCTGAAGCCATGGAACAGCAGCAAATTTCCTTGATTATTACATTGGAATGAAAATATGGTTCCTAGCCATATTGGCCTAAAAAATATCAACTTTTCATTTTCCGTTGGTTATAATCAGGGCTTGACATTAACTTTTTTGATCACCAGCCACTGTGGCCAGTAGTTTTCCAACATTACAAGCCACTCGCCATTTTCACTAGCCACAATTTTGTTGTTGGGAAAATATGTTTTATATGCATAAATTTGACGTTGGCATGGTAAAATTACTTGATTTTAGACATTGTGTTATGTTCACATGCCTTCTCATTCATTTAACTTTTTTTGTGTATATGAACTTACTTAATGTGCATGAGCAAATGGGTTGTGGTTTCATAGTGTCGTATTGTAATTCGTTTTTATTTCACAGGACTTTTTAGGGGACAATAAATATTGTAATTCGTTTTTATTTCACAGGACTTTTTAGGGGACAAATCCTTATTCAACAATAAGGATTTACCAAATTTATCTCTGACCACAACAAAAACAAAAAAAAAAAATATTTCTTAGCCTCAAATGTTAAATAATATATCAAAACATGCAAAATATAGCTGTTTACATGCTCTTTTTATTCAACAAAACCTTTCTTAAAAAAACTATTACATTTAAAAAAAAAACTTATTGCCATATATCTAAAACTATGCACAGTAGCCTAGTCTGTCCAGAAAAACATACTGTGTGTAATAATGGAAGGATGATCACGCTCACTTGGGTAACGTTAGGCCCATAATCTGCTCTGTTCAAAGAACAGTTAAAACAAAACCGGCAACCGCTGCTGCTTACAAGGACATATTTTAAAAACATCCGGAGCTTTTGAAAGCCGCAGGACTGTGGGTGCGCGAGCATCACCTTTTTGTCCAGTCTATTTCAAAGAGAACGGATCGCAGCAGTTGCGTTTCCAGGCACGGTTGCTTCACGGCAGGAAACGGGAGCATGTACGCTTTTTTAAACAGTCGCGCGCATCACATCACCTGTGTGCGTGAGTGATCATCCTCTCATTTGGTATTCACCCCTGCTTTCTTTTGCTCGCACAAACACTATTTTTGTCGGCTGACATTTGCACGCATATTGGGCTTTCTTTATTGTCGAACCCTGCTTTTAAGAAAACTATTATTTAAAAATGACCTTCAACCAGCCAAAGTGGCTAGTGAGAGTGTCTGTTCAACCCGCCACCGCTGAAATCTACCCACATTTGGCGGGTGTTAATGTAAAGCCCTGGTTATAATACACAATGGTATGTGTGTGAATGAGAGTGTATGGGTGATTCCCAGTGATGGGTTGCAGCTGGAAGGGCATCTGCTGCATAAAACACATGCTGGATAAGTTGGCGGTTCATTCTGCTGTGGTGACCTCTGATTAATAAAGGGACTAAGCCAAAAAGAAAACGAATGAATGAATAATACACAATGTAACTAGGGGTAGGGTCAAACTTCGAATAGAAAAATTATCAAAATTCTTTGATCATTTTTGAGCGAGATGCTAATGGTCTAATCTGATTTAATAGTTTAAGCTAAGCTAAGCTAAAAGTGCTTCTGCCAGACTCAGAGATTGGTTGATTGGATTCAAAAATGGTAAAACTCAACTGCTTAACTGTTATGGACTTGTAAAATGAGCTTATTTTATTTTAAGATTTCCGGTCTACTTTTTAACATGAAAACATCCCATAAAGAACTTGAGTTTAATAGTGCAAAGGACAGTTTAATTTGCTCTTGTAATTTATTATGCCGCATTGTAATAGAAATCATCTCATTTATGTTCTCAAAATAGCAGGCATGAGAGTCATTTTTCATATAGGGGACTGCTGCAGTTTTTTTCCACACTGATAGTTTTATATACTCTGTATATTTATCAATCCATTAAATCCATTTAATCACACACTTATCAGCACTCAGTAATGTTTATACATGCATAATCAGGGTTTGCAGGTGACCTGGTGGTTCTGTGGTTAGCACCGTCTCCTCACAGCAAGAAGGACTCTGGTTCAAGTCCCGGCTGGGACAGTTGGGATTTCTGTGTGGAATTTCAGCTTGTTTCGCCTGTGTTAGCGGGTGCTTCAGTTTCCCCCACAGTTCAAATACATGCGCTATAGGTGAATTGGATGACCTAAATTGGCCGTAGTGTGTGTGTGTGTGTGTGTGTGTGAGAATGTATGGGTGTTTCCCAGTACTAGGTTGTGGCTGGGAGGGCATCCACTGCTTAAAACATATGCTGGAATAATTGGTGGTTCATTCCGCTGTCGCAACTTCTGATAAATAAAGGACTAAGCTGAAGGAAAATGAGTGAATGATCAGTTTTGTTTTTATTTTGGCCTGCATTCTTCAATGTTATCTGCTATACAAATACATTTTGTTTAATTTTTTGTGTGTGTTTTTATAACAAACACTTGTTATTTAAGAACAAAAATAAATAAATACAAAAATATCTACAGAGCCTAGATTTTGCAGTAACTTAACAGTGAGGTTGCATTAGCTATTGTTAGTTAACGTTTTTACTAACATGAAATAATTATTCAATGAATAATGAACAATTAAATAATTACAGTTCTAATTACAGTAATTACATCTTTGTTAACGTTAGTTAATGTTAATATATATATATAACACTATGTATGGAACTAGTACACATAGACACCTATATACTATATCCGCTTGTTAGGTCGTGATGTATAGAATGCAGTTTCCGGGTTCAAGACCTAGTCATTTGAATTGAGAAAATATTTGTTTATTTGTTTGTTATATCACGCATTAAAGTGATATATCAAATTATGGTGTAAACGTGAGTCTCTGGACTTGCTGCATCACTGACAATAATAATTTAACGATTTATAAAAAACATATCACTTTCTGGCCATTGGATATTAGGCATGGTTATATACAGTTGAAGTCAGAATTATTAGCCCCCCTGAATTATTAGCCCCCTGTTTACCCCCCCACCCCCTATTTCTATTTAACAGAGAGAAGATTTTTTCAACACATTTCTAATCATAATAGTTTTAATAACTCATTTCTAATAACTGATTTATTTTATCTTTGTCATGATGACAGTAAATAATATTTGACCAGATATTTTTCAAGACACTTCTATACAGCTTAAAGTGACATTTAAAGGCTTAACTAGGTTAATTAGGTTAACTAGGCAGGTTAGGGTATTTAGGCAAGTTATTGTATAATGGCGGTTTGTTCTGTAGACAATTAGAAAAAAAAAATATAGCTTAAAAGGGCTAATAAATTAGACCTTAAAATGATTCTTAAAAACTTAAAAACTGCTTTTATTCTAGCCGAAATAAAACAAATAAGACTTTCTCCAGAAGAAAAAATATTATCAGACATACTGTGAAAATTTCCTTGCTCTGTTAATCACCATTTAAGAAATATTTAAAAAAGAAAAAAAATTCAAAGGGCTAATGATTCTGACTTCAACTGTATAAATTGTGAGATTGTGATTTTCGAAAGTATTACAGTGCTTTGTAAAGGTTTATTATTACCATTAGTTGAGTCTCCCTATACAGTTTGATAGAGCTCTTGGACCAGAAAGCTGCTTCGCGTGACGTCACACTTAACAAGCGGACAACTGCAGGTTAACTATGTAAACATGTAATACTTTAACTGTTAAAAGCTATTAGTTACTAGTTAATTAGTTAAAGCTATTAGTAACTAATAAAGTTAGGGTAACTAATAATAATAACCTTAACTTTTCTGATTTTGATTGTAATGCAATAATGTGCACCTTTCATAAAGCTGCTTTGAAACAATAATAATTGTGAAAATCGCTCTACAAATAAACTTTAATTGAACTGAATTGCACAACTTTGGTATTTAATAACGCAATAGTGAATATAAAATGGAGTTTACTTGTTAATAAAGGTTCGGCAGCGAGACTACACCTCACTTTGCCTCCTTAACCAATCATCTATTCCCCTAAAACTTATTTAGGGCAGACCAGCCCTCTAGCACTGGTCTTGCCTTTCTGTCAACATAGGCTCATTCTGAAAACGTAGCCCTATATATGTTTTTGGAGATCGTGAATTATGTAACCAGAGCTATATATGGCTGCATTTCGTCTTCAGCGAACACTACAGGGCTTTTCACGCTTACCAGCTGACTGCTTACCTCCGTATGGACAGCTTTACCGCTGTTACCAGTTTGTCGGCTAGCTCGACATGTACGTCTGCGGGTTAAGGGAAGGAGGTGGGTGGGGGATCGGTCAGTTGGTCAGAGAAGTGCTCTCGTTCAGCACAGTGGAGATTGCTTTAGTTATATCCTTTTGTATTATTTTTAGTCGTTTAGGATGCAGTGACATCCAGTCAAACACTTTGCCGAACAGATCAGCCACCTTTGACGCTCATAAATTATCATAAAAGTCCTTGTGCTGCAGGTATTAGGAGGTTTCCTGAAGGTGCAGCTGACGTACAGCGAGGGGTTTGCGTTTTTAATAAACTATGACAGTTTGCATTCATTGAAAATTAAGAATGATTAATAAACACATATGAAACAGTCCCCTAAAAGTGATGTCGCATTTTCAGTTTCAGGCTCAGGCGCTTTGCACTTACACTACAAGCATACCGAGCCAAAGCCCAAGTGAACCGCACTCTGGCACACCTCTGCCAACTGGGCCAGGGCCGGCCAACTGAACCGTGCCTGAGCCTGATTCAGAGCACTCACTCTTCTCAAACAAATCGGGAAACGCGTCCTGGACACGGTTCGGATAGCACAGTGGGAGTGCGCCCTTAGTAGACTGTCTGGTTAATATCTGTTGATACTGCTCCTTCAACAGATATTTAACTGACTATAAGAAACTTTGCAAGCACATGTTAACCCTAACCCCAACCTAACAGTGTTACGATCTCAAGTTACTCAGTAAGGATCCAATAATGCAAGTGAAAATGTTTATTTGACGAAGTCAAGATAAACCGAGACAGGGTGATCAAAATATAACAAAACAAGGAAAACTGGGTAGGGAAGGCAGGAAACAGAAGGACGAAACGGGGTCCAACAGCCACTCCTCTCAGTCCTGAGCACATACAGAAATGCGTAAGCAAACACAACGAACTGACAAAGAAACAGAAACGTAGCCCATATATAGACGATATAATAAGTCTCAGCTGGCAGGCTAATCAGAACAGCTGAGTCGCGTCATGACATGTGACATAACAAATACATGTGACAATAACAAATACACATGGACGACCAAAACAAAACAAACTCACGTGACAAAACAGACACTCCGGATGACGCACAAACCTGCAACCGTGACAAACAGTCTACTTCTATTCTAATGAGAATTAGTTGGCATGTAGATGCAATGTAACTTAAATTCAACAAACGGACCATCAAAATAAAGTGTGATCATAATTGCTATACAAGTATTGTTCATTTTTAGCTCATGTTAGTAAATACATTAGCCAACATTAACTAATGAAGCCATATTGTGAAGGGTGACCGAATTTGCTTATAATTTAGCCTTACAGCATCTTGAATTCATCTCACACACTTTTATCTTTCTGACTAAGATGAATGCTTCAGTTTGCTCATACTAAATCTGTGGGCCGTGTAATGATGGTCTTTCAGTGTGTGTGTGCACATATCCAGCCTGATCAAGCAAGGCAAAGCACATGAGGTTCTGTCACACAGAGCATGCTCAGTTCTGCATTATATCTCTGTAAGGCCCATCTTTAACAACTCTTCAGCCCACAGTCACCGGCCACAGACTTAATGGCCTCTCAACTGAACTCATTGCACAAAGCAAGAGGCTTCATCTGGGAAAATGGAAGTGCTCATGGTCTGTCCCAAGGGAGAATCCACAGCCACCCGAGCATTTCCTCCAAGCTCAATGTGACATTGGGAGGGTGGAAAGCTCATTTAGGCGGCTAAGATTTCCTGCTCACTTCAGGATCCATTTGGTAGACTTAGACAGCCTTTCTGGGCCCGAGCTGAGGAATTAGATTTACGCGATTGCAAACTTCATACCTTTTCAAGGTTACGTTAGAGAGCCTTTTTTGCTCCTCCACTTTGGGGGAAAACATTAAATTTAAGTGGATCTTTCATTCTTGTGGTAAATAACGTTAATCAGTGCAATTCATCCAAATAAAATGGCTTTCAAAGTGGCATCGGTTCTGATGATGACAGAATGAGAGGGAAAAAAGAGGCCCTTTATAGATAAGAAATAAATGTTTTTTTGTGGTAGCGTTCTATAGGAGCTGGTTCAGAAGTACCACTCAGCATCTCCTCTGTCTCATTTAATGCATTTTGAGGTGATTCATGGCCAAGGGCGCATTGCACAGCGAGAGGTTTATTTCATAGATGTGACGCTTGGATCTTGAGCTGCGACTGACCTGCAGATTCTCACCGGTTCTCTCACTCATAAAGGCTGAAACGGTCTCGGCTCGTGAATTATTTATGTCAGGCAGCACCGGTTGAAATAACTGCTTGGTGATGAGCGATGTCATTCTTGGCCCTGCTCTCCACATCCATCAAGATTTTTAGTTGCGAAGGACATCGCATTAATGCATACACCATAGCACACATTGCAATTTTAGGCTGGGGATGAACAAAAATAGCACATATTAAAGGTCCCATAAAATTAAAATAAAGTTTTTTAGATGTTAGTATCAGTATTGTTTAGGGTTGTGCCGATAGACGATAGTATCGTGTATCGACGACAGGCAAATATATCGCTGAGAGCTGAGACTTATGACGATTTTAAAGACGATATTTAGCTCGTTTCGCATCAATGTAGACCCATTACATGTTTTACTTGCATTATTGAATAAAATGAATAGTATTATTATTTTTAATCTTCATCATTAATAATAAATGAACCACAAATAATTTAAACATCACTTGACCACTCTCTTGCGCTCTCTCCCTCTCTCTCTCTCTCTCTTTCGTGCGCATGTGCGGCGTGACTGTGAGACGCGTGTGTGAGGGAGGAGTGCTTGTTGGAGACGCTGAGTGAGTTTTCAAACTTTTCCCTTTTTTCCCTTCGGATTTCATTGGAGATTTTAGGGGGAGTTGTGGTGCTGATTTTTTGTCGGCAATTGCTGACAAAATGGGGTCAAATTCTGACGGCTTTTTTGGGTTATAGAGTCGATATCCACTGAGAATGTTTTAGTCAGCATTGGCAAGGAAATAGGGGCTCAAAATATCATGTCTGCATCTAGGATGAATAAAGCAATAGTTGTCTTTCTGAAAGAGATCGAAATGGTCAACCAGTTAGTGGAGCGGGGTTTGACTGTTCAGGGTATTTTTGTCCCAGTCTTGCCTCTGTTTAATCTTTCGAGAAAAGTGATTTTGTCGAACGTACCTCCATTTATTTAAGTGCTTGAATCTATTCTAGCTCGGTATGGAAAATTGGTAGGAACAATTAAAATGATTCCTCTGGGATTGAAAAGCATGTAATGTCATTTAGGCGTCAGGCGCTGATGATATTAAGTGCTGATTTTGAAACATTAGATGTGTCTGTTAAACTAACGGAGCTTGGTAGGGATTATACAATCTTTATCAGTACGCAAACAATGAATTGTTTCGTTTGCGGGAAATACGGTCATATTAAAACATCGTGCCCTATAGTTAAAGAGGCCCAAAGCACAAATAATGTTTTGGAAACGAATACAAAAAAGAACGCAAATGACCAGGGGAATGATTTGGCCGAGGCGACTGCGCAAAGCGCATCAGCTGAAACAAGAGCAGAAATGTCCGTGACTCCCGGAATGGGAGAAGAGGTGCGCCAAGAAAATAATGTTGAGATTGCGGAGACAAGTAAGGAAATTCCTCTAAATGAACAGAGTGAAAAGGGTGTTGTTATGGCTGAGAAGGAGGATAAATTAGAACAGTCTGGAGAGCAAGATCCACAACTGTCTAAAGAAGGAAAGATGGAGTTGGAAGGATTCTTGACTTTCTCTGAACTTTCAAGCGCTGTACAAGAGTTGAATAATGGTAAAACTCCTGGTTTGGATGGCATCTCTGCTGAGTTTTTAAAAAGTTTTTGGAATGTGCTTGGACAAGATTTATATGATGTTTTTTAGAGTCCTTCAACAAAGGTCTCTTGCCATTAAACTGTCGAAGAGCAGTGCTGACACTGATTCCTAAGAAAGGGGACCTTGGTATTTTAAGGAATTGGTGCCCCGTGTCTTTACTGTGTACTGACTTTAAAATACTGTCAAAAGCTATAACTAACAGACTAAAGGAACACATGAGCTATTATACATGAAGATCAATCATATTGTATCCATAAAAGGACAATTTTTGATAATTTGTTTTTGTTAAGAAACACTGTTGCAGTTGCTAAAAGACATCAAATTGACATTGGTCTTTTATCCCTAGACCAAGAGAAAGCTTTTGACAGGGTGGACCATTTATATTTATTGAAAACCTTGAAAGCTTTTGGTTTTGGCCCCCAGTTTGTCTCTTTTATTAAATTGCTTTATTGTGAAACATCCAGCATGCTCCGGATTAACGGGACTTTAACTAGACCCTTTGCAGTAACAAGAGGAATACGACAAGGATGCCCTCTTTCAGGCCTCTTATATGCTATCTCAATAGAACCTTTATTGTCAGATCTAAGGAAAAAAATATATGGACTTAGGATACCTGACTTTCCAGAGATAAAACTCACGACTTATGCTGATGACATTACTGTGTTCATAAGGAATCCTGAAGATATGAATGGGTTGATTTCAAGTTTGGATATTTTTCAAAAAGCCACATCTGCTAGAATAAATTGGGATAAGTGTACAACACTCCTGCTTGGTGAATGGAGAAATATAGACCCTCCTCAAATCCCACAGCGATGTGAATGGACTAAAGATGGATTTAAGGTTCTTGGGGTACATCTAGGATCTGATGTTTATTCGAAAAAAAAATTGGGAGGGTCTGGTTGATAAAGTAATTGGGAGACTACAGAAGTGGAGATGGATTCTCCCAAAATTGTCTTTTAGGGGAAGATGTCTCATTGGGAATAACTTGGCAGCCTCAATGTTGTGGCACAGCTTTACAGTTTTAGATCCTCCTGAAGAATTATTGGTTGAGATTCAAAAAGGTTTTATTAATTTCTTTAGGGATGGATTTAATTGGCTTCCTCCTGGAGTCTTGTATCTCCCAGTGATAGAAGGGGGACAAGGTCTTATACATCTACAAGCAAGAATTAAGACAATGAGGTTTCAAACTTTGCAAAGGTTTTTATACTGTTCTGACAAGATACCTTGGATTACTTTAGGGTTGTCTGTCTTACAGAATATTGGAGGTATGAGATTGTCTAAGCAATTGTTTTTGATGGAAAAAAAGTTCAATTTGAAATCAAAACAAAAAATATCAAAATTGTATGTATCTGTACTTAAAACTTGGCAATTGTTAAAAAAGAAATAACTCCATCTTGGAGAACATTATATAAACCTCCTATTCCTAAAAGATCTGGAGATCTCCAATGGAGAATACTCCATTGTGCTGTGGCAACAAATAGTTTTGTATCAAAATTTAATGAAATGGTATTATCCATGTGTCCTTTTTGTAATATGTCTGATACTGTTTTTCATCTCTTTTGTGATTGTTTTCGTTTAACTCCCTTATTTGAGTTATTAGAACAATTTTTTGTCAAATTAGGTTTTATGTTTACAAAAAACACATTTATTATGGGAGTAAAGTACAAAAAAGTATGTATACTTAGCAGTTTTCTGGTAGGACAAGCAAAATTGGCCATTTTAAAATCTCATAAATGTCAAAATGATGGAGAAAACAATGATTTACTGGGAATGTTTAAATCTTTAGTGGAATACCTGGTAACTGTGGAATATGTATATTGTAAATTAACAAACAATATGTTTTTCTTTGATATGAGGTGGTGTGTAAAATATGCTCTTGTAGCGAGAGAATCTGGAGAATTATGTTTTAATTGGTAATGTCTATGAAATGGCAATTTTATGAATTCTTAAATTATATGTTCTGATTAAAAAGTGTTTTAAAAGTCATAAAAAAGTCTCTCTCTCTCTCTCTCTCTCTCTCTCTATCTCTCTCTATCTCTCTCTCTCTCTCTCTCTCTCTCTCTCTCAGCTGCAGCTGACGCGCGCGCTGCACGTGAGGGCACTACACACTACACAGCCACATCTCACAGCAAATTAATTTGCATCTTTGTTGCATAAAAATAATAGGCTTAATAACAAAACGGGATTTAAATAACAAACTAGTTAAATAAAACAATTTGTAAAAATGAAACAAACAAAAAAGAAAATGAAAAAACTAAGAGCTGAAACCAGCTCAAATGTTCTGGAATAAAAGGTGTTGCGGTAATACACAATCATTGGTCATTTGAGACAGCACTCCTGCAAGATTCTCTCTTGCTTTCACAAAAAAGTTATTTATCTTTCATTTATATCCGTTATTAAAAGCCTATTTAAGTTGTAAGTAGCCTATTTTTTCAGTGCATGTATTGACTGCTTCTTTAAATACACGTAATATTTGTGCCTTATTTGTGTTCAATTCAATGGAATGATAAACACGGACATGTGCATTTGTTTAGAAAATAGCCTATTTATTTAATTTAAAAATGTTAGACCTGGCAACGCAGTGGCGCAGTAGGTAGTGCTGTTGCCTCACAGCAAGAACGTCGCTGAGTCGCAGGTTCGATCCTCGGCTGGGCTGGGTCAGTTGGCGTTTCTGTGTGGAGTTTGCATGTTCTCCCTGCATTCGCGTGGGTTTCCTCCGGGTGCTCCGGTTTCCCCCACAGTCCAAAGACATGCAGTACAGGCGAATTGGGTAAGCTAAATTGTCCGTAGTGTATGAGTGTGAATGTGTGTGTGTGGAAAATTCCCAGAGATGGGTTGCGGCTGGAAGGGCATCCGCTGCGTAAAATCATGCTGGATAAGTTGGTGGTTCATTCCACTGTGGCGACCCCGCAAGGGACAAAGCCGACAAGAAAATGAATGAATGAATGAATGTTAGACCTATATTTATTTATAGGCTATAAATGTTTATTTTATTTGTTTATTTAAACTAGCCCATATATATGAAATTAAATTACAACCTGCATTTTACCATTCGTTTTGGCTTTAACGAATTATTGAACAGATAATTAATAACTTATCAATGAACATTTTACTGAGCTCAGTGAAAAGTTTCATATGTAGGCCTATACAGTCAAAAAAATTGCCTATGTCTAAAATGAAACTATTTCTCTTATCAGAAAACAACAAACACATATGCCAAAGCGCAACATTTTGTAAGATTTTAACAAATACAAATGTGACAGTTTGATGTCTACTTTCGTGATGATGATGAGACCTGAAGCCGCGTCGCACTCAACTGAACAAAAACATGAAGAAAACGCCTTCACCGCACAGAAATAGTCACCCGCGGTCGGCGAGCCCTTTCGCCTGAAAGGACCTTAATGCGACATTGTTTCTTCTGTGCGTAGATAAATACCATTTCATTTGCTTTTATTTATTTATATTATATCCATTTTGTGGCAATCCCGCCGATAATGGCATTGACAAGAAGTCACCATCAAATCTTGTCCCGCGTCGCACTGTTGCATCGGAGTCTTGTTTTAAATAATTTTGCTTATTTAGCTGTAAGAGCACAGTAATTTGCATTGGTTTGAATTGTTTTCCAAGATAAAACGTAATACAAATGAAGTAGGTTATTAAATAAGTTAAACAAAGAGCCAAAAGGTAAATACGTTTAGAAATGGTTAAATAAATGAACAAATAAGTAAACATAACACTATTGTGCCCCCATGCGATAGTATCGTGTATTGCCGATCTCACAGGGGGACGATATGGCGATCTGAAAATTTCGCATATCGCCCAACACATTGTTAGTTTTTAGGAAATCTATAACATAGTGTGCTCTAAAACAGCGAAGATATAAAACCAATATAAACATGTAAAGCTTACAGTTTGCCACTTCCGCCTATCATCGATTTTATTCACGTCACCTTATACTTCATTTTCTCATCAAATCAACACGCATTTACATAACAGCTAATTGCAATGTTACATATTTTAAAGTGATTTTTTAAAGTGGCAATAATACATCACGATTTTAATGATAATGGAAATTTAATTTAAAACTGTAATACTATACATCAGAATATTAAAATAACTAGTCTGTATTTTGCAGGAAGCTTTGAATAATTAGACTGGGGCTGCTTGCATACAGTATTATTTGTTCTTGTGGTTGGAAAACAACTAGATGGGATGGAGGAGAATCTAGAGGTCTTCCGTTCAAACATAAAAACTATTTAACTTGACATTTTTATGCAACGCTCGTGCCAGGAAGCTTAAAAAAGCAGAGAAACAACAGCCAAAGATGCTTTAAAGGGGATGAATTTAAAGATGCAAGCAACTGTTTTGAAAGGATTTTATATGCAAACTGGCTAACAGCTAAAGCAGAGTACACTTCTTGCATGTCAATGAAATAATTGCTGCTGAAAACATATTTTTAACAGTTAAAAAAAAATATTTAAGAAGACAAATCAGTTGCTTTTAAAGGGAAAGATCATTAATACATTTTTATTTACTCACTATTTACTCACCCTCCAAACCTGTTTGACTTTCTTCTCTTGAACACTAAGGAAAATATTTTGAAGAAAGCAGAAAGCCTGTAATCTTTGACTTCCATAGGAAAAAAAATACAGGACATTATTGGTTACAGGTTTCCATCTTTCTTCAAAGTGTGTTTTATTTATAAGCTAACTTCGAGAGGATCATGTGCTTATGACTGACCACGGCTGGTCCCGCATTAGCTAACACACGATTCACCAATCAGGGGATTTTTAAGTCACTATAAATGATCAGAGTTTCATACCGCAGTTATCTTCGTCTTGAAGAATCCCCCCTTCCACCCCTACTCCTCCTCCCTTTTCTTAGATAGGGTGGCCCAGTGGTTAGCACTGTTGCCTCACTGCAAGAATGTCACTGGTTTAAGTCCTTACCAGGCCAGTCGACAATTCTGTGCAGAATTTACCCCAGTATCCTCCCAACATCCTAGGACATGCAACATAAGTGAATTGACCAAACCAAATTGGCATCATAGATGAGCTCTTAGTCAGCAGTGTATCTCTCTATAGCAATTCCTAATTTGTCATTAGCCTTAAATAAGCTGGGGAGTTCACGAGACCTACCTGAACTCAAACTCCCCTCTCTCCCTTCAAACGGGAGGGAGCCCCGGGCTTGAGGATTTTCTAAGACCAGGGCTCTGTTTCAGAAAAGAGGCTAAGTGAAAACTCAGAGTAGTTTACCATTTTAAAATGGTAGCTTTGTCAAACTGGAGATGCAGGGTAAGTTAAGCCTGTTTCTGAAAGAGAGGTAACTTTAACTTAGAGTCAGTTACTGTGGTAACTTACTCTCTGAACCTAACCTGGTCAGGAGCAGGTTTTATTCTCTAAACTCTCAGTTTCTGTCGGTCTCCTCCTCTTTTTTGAAGACGAAGCGGTATTTCTCGCCTTAGCCTTACGTTTCCACCCACCTATTCTTATGCTTATTTTGCATATGCGCATAAAAAAACGTTTAATGGATACGCCAATATGCGCATAAATTTTGAAAATGTGCATAAAAAAACATATGCGCATAACTGAGTAGGATAAACTTTTATTTGATAAGAAAAGATACACATTAAATGCGATGGTAACACTTTTACCGAACAAATTCCAGTATGTGCATTAAAAAAGCTCATGTGATTTTGTTGTAAGAGATCATATGATGTTGATTAAAACGTGTGTAAATGGACAAACCAGCAGACTGAGCACATTGTAAAACATCTGAAATGTTGTTTTGGTCATTCTAAAACGCCTTCAGTTTCAGTTTACATTTCAGTATTAGTGTTATTATATTAATCTTAGCGTCTGTGCTCTGTGTCTGAATGCCACCACGCATTCATTGCGTCAAATGCCACCACGCATTCATTGCATGTCTGCATTGTCTTCTGAGGCACAAGTCATTTATTAAATAAAGAACAGATTCACGCAGCTTCTTCTACCGCAGTAAATTCTGTTTTTACTGTTGATATTTGGCGCCAGTTAATTAGGAAGTGACATCTTTGTTCTCTTTGAATTGATGGATGGAAACGCTGCTTTATTCGTGCACCTTTTTTTGCAATATTCCAGTTTTGCACATAAATTTATTTAGCATTTTTGGATGGAAACATGGCTATTGCATGTTCTCCCTGCGTTCGCGTGGGTTTCCTCCGGGTGCTCCGGTTTCCCCCACAGTCCAAAGACATGCAGTACAGGTGAATTGGGTAAGCTAAATTGTCCATAGTGTATGAGTGTGAATGAGTGTGTGGATGTTCCCAGAGATGGGTTGCGGCTGGAAGGGCATCCGCTGCGTAAAATCATGCTGGATAAGTTGGCGGTTCATTCCGCTGTGGCGACCCCGCAAGGGACAAAGCCGACAAGAAAATGAATGAATGAATGAATGAACATGGCTATTGCCTACATTTCAGTCACACAAAGAACAAAGTCATGTACGAGAATGGCTTGTCCTTTTTTAATAAATAATTAGCTTAAATCCACTGACCTTAGACAGGAATATCTACTGTAACTAGATTAATGGGATTATTAAAAACAATTTTTTAGTACTGTTTATATTCTAAATGTCATATCAACCTCTACCACTTGATCAATAATAAAGACAGACACACACATGTGCACTTTTACATCTTTTAAAAACTCAATTTTAGAAATTTTATCTTAAACTGATCAATGTGTGTAAAAGTGGGAACCTTAAATTAAACATTTCCACTGAACATTAAGCTAAGGTTATATGCATTATTGTTTTGTCAAATTTGTTGTAGAAACTATGCAGTAGCCTATTTTATGTAATTTAATGCAATTACATCTGAAATAACTTCAAAATTATGGCCAATTCCCCACTTTTTCAAGTGAAAAGTCAATAAACGTCACACATTTTATTATACTTAAATATTTAAAAACTTTAAATGTAAACTTACGCATTAACTTGACCAGCCATGCTTTTCCACACAGTCTCTGTTTCACTGATGCAGTGGTGTTGCTTTTTTTTAATATATGGTCATATTTGCTATAACTTTGCATGAGCACATCAAGTTCAGCTGGAGAAAAAAATGCTGATCTCTTTTTTCAGATGTTGCCATGGTGACTCGTAATATCTGCGCTCCATTGATAATGCCTTTTTATAGTTGCGGTGTGCGCGCTTATCTCTGAGTTAAGCCGCGGTCACACTGGACTTTACTCCCCATAGACTTCCATTCATACGCACGCGAATGCGTCATACCGGAAACGCAGGGTCATGCGTCGAGTTTCGCAGGTTGCTGCAGTGCAAAGTTCAAGCTTGGTGAACTCTGACCTGCGAAATCGCATCACTTGACTGCGTGAGACCAATCCAGGATCAAAACAAGACCTCTCTGAACAGAAATTTAAAACATGGAGCAATCGCTCGCTTTTTTTAATGTCTAATCATCTTGTTTAATCCCGCCCCTTTTCGCAGCGCCGTATGACAGAATTTCGCAAGCTCAAACTCTAGTGTGACTTCGGCTTTAGTCTACTCAAAGTTGATTGACCCAACTCAGATCAGCTATTCTGAAACTGAAAACTCTTCAGTTTTTAATCTCTCGGTGAGTCAACTCAGAGTTCAAGTTTAAACTCCGAGTTGGTTGAACCTCCTTACTGAAACAGGCCCCAGATCTCTCTCCCGGACAGCATGCCAAACACGCTTTATTATCAATCATCAGCTAAATATCTTCTTTTGTTCGACAGAAGAAAGAAAGTAAAACAGGTTTGGAACAAATGAAGATTCAGTGAATAATTCTAATAATTCTTGGCTAAGCTGATCTCACAGTTGCTTTTTAACCTCTTTAAAATCATCAAAAAAGTTCATTCTGCTGGATAAGTTTGGTCCAAAAATTAGCTTTGAGATTTTTTTAAGAAGATGTTTTTTTCACACCTTTCTTTTCTTTTTTTTTTTGCCATGTTTGACAAAAGTGAAAATTTGTGCATCCAATTTGCTCTGAAATACAAGGTTCATTACAGTTTAGAAGTTTATCTTGTACCCAATTAAAACTGAGGTTAACTAAATGTCCATAAATGTTGCAAAAAATAAGAACCTTTTGAATATTCATTTATTTATATATCATTTTTTTTTTAAATAACCTGTCTGTGGCTGACAGTGGAGGTCTAATAAATTGGCAGTTTGCAATGAAGTGCATACATATTAATTAGTCCATGTTGTTGTTGATAGTCCACTTTAAGAAAAAAAGTTAGCTCTTCTATATGCAGTTTTTGGTCCCACTTTATATTGTCGCTTATACCTGTGAACTTACATGGTAATTAGATGTGTAAGTAGTATGTAACTACAGTGTATGTACACACTGGTACAGAGTATTTACTTGTGTATACTGGTGTAACTACACTCGTGTAACAACCAACTGAATAGTATGTGTAAGTACAAATGTGTAACAGGACATTGGTAACAACACTAGGAAAGTACACATCTGTAACAAGAATTATGTAAGTGCATTGTGTAACAACAATATGTACTTGCAGATGTTTTTCCACTTCCACACCTGTTTGCAGATCATGTACTTTTGAACACTGTATGGCAGAACTAATGCTGCATTAGAAGGTTTCACCTTGTGATACAAGTGTACTTGCATGGTAAATCCACAGGATCCACTCAATATAAAGTGTAAAATGGTCACAAATTACTGTTCATACATTCATTCATTTTCTTTTCGGCTTAGATGGGTTGCAGCTGGAAGGGCATTCACTGTGTAAAACATATGCTGGATAAGTTGGCGGTTCATTCCGCTGTGGCGACCCTAGATTAATAAAGGGACTAGGCCGAAACGAAAATGAATTTTATTTTAAACTTTATATTGTGGACCGTTCCTGTGGAGTTACCATGTAACTACACTGTTGTTAAAGTGTTGCATAGAAGATATTTCTACAAGTTACACAGTAATTTGTGACCATTTTACACTTTATATTAAGTGGACAGTTCCTGCGGAGTTACCATGTAAGTACACTGGTATCAGAAGGTGAAACCTTCTAATGCAGCATTAGTTCTGCCATACAGTGTTCACAAGTGCATGATCTGCAAACAGGTGTGGAAGTGGGAAAACATCTGCAAGTACATATTGTTGTTACACAATGCACTTACATAATTCTTGTTACAGATGTGTACTTTCCTACTGTTGTTACCAATGTCCTGTTACACATTTGTACTTACACATACTATTCAGTGGGTTGTTACATGAGTGTAGTTACACCAGTATACACAAGTAAATACTCTGTACCAGTGTGTACATACACTGTAGTTACATACTACTTACACATCTAAATACCATGTAAGTTCACAGGTATAAGCGACACAATATAAAGTGGGACCCAGTTTTTTACTCCATGAGCATAAATGTGCGGGTGCATTATTTCACTCCTGATCTCTTGTAGACATAAATCTGCCAGAATATGCAGACTCAAATGTGTTGTTTACGATTTCCGCCCGTATATGCTGTAAAAAAAAATGAATTGTTCAGAAAACAATACAACATGATGGATTCAGGTTTAAGTTCTCTCAGCTATTGTTTTAAAATGGTTCATTTGCTAAATGCAAAACACCTTGTTAAGCCAGTAAATTGATCCAGGCAACTACTGTCACAATCACGTCTTATTATGTTTTATATTCATGTTCTGTTTAGTTTCCAGGCCATGGTTATCATCGTCACTGTTTTCAAGTTCAAGTTAATTGTTTATTACCATGGTTTTTAAATAGTTACACTCCTGTTCTATGTTCTGTTGATTTGTAGTCTCTGTGTATATACTGTAAGCCCTCGAAGGACATTTATGCAACACTCTTACAATTAAAAATGATTTATTTGTGCGTTTTGAAAAGGTATTTCAAGGTGCAGATTTTTGAAAACGACACTGTTATTGTTTCTTTATAGACCACAAAAATGAAAGTATGTCAGCATGTGCACAGGTGTGCAATGTTTCTATACAAAGTGAGATTGCCAACCTTATTTTATTTATTCATTTTTTAAAGTGTGATTATTTTTTATATTTATTCATTCATTTTCCTTCGGCTTAAGGCTGATTTATACTGTTGCGTCAAGCGCACGCATATGGCCCAGCGCAGTCTTCGTGCGGTTGCATACCCCTCACCATGGCTGACGCCGACACTGATGCGCACCTCTCAAAAAATGTAACACATGACACATGGTGCAAGCTCTGTGCTTGCTCTACTTGGTAGCCTTGACGAGTGTGGGTTGTGTTGGAGCGAGCTGGTTGGAGCGAGTGTTTACAAGTGTCGAGTCCTGTGAAGGAGCTCCAGAAACTTTTGTTCTTTTTTACTTCATGATTAATGTTGTTGCACGTAAAGCTGGGCGATAAAATCGGTACCGCACCTAGTTGAACATCAAGAAAACATCTCAACTTTTCCGAATGCTGCGAGCGCACTGCGATTCATGTAAGTAGAACTATCCCATCTGCTTCACACTTTGTATAAAATATACACATTTCATTAATAACGACAGACTAATTACCTGAGACAAACTCAGCGCACCCAAACACTGCGGCGCTTTTTACTTTTCTCTATAAACTTGCATCAGAGCTGCAGCAATGATTTGTCGATTTGTCATCCTCTGAGAAAGCGCTTCATGGTCATGTTAGGAGAGACACCAGGGGAGCGCGAGCGCAAAGCCCATTGTAAATGGTCAAGGAAACTGAAACATGCAAAAATGAGTGCCGTGGCTAGCAGCAGTGAGGAGATTGTAAATAAAAAGGTGTGAGGATGTCGCTAGAGTAGCTTTTTGGTTTATTTTCTTGTGCATCCCAGCCACTAGCACCCCATCTGAAAGATTTTTTAGCATAGGAGGTAATGTAGTCGTTCAACAATTTGTAACGTTGCAGTATGTACTTAAATAATGATGGTTAGTTCTTTTACTTGAAAGCTCAGATTTGATTTTTATAATTTGTTTTGTTGACAGAGTTTGAGGTTTACTGTAGCATTATTATTGACACCTTACAGATGTTGATTTACCTTAAAGTTTGCTTTGATTGTTCAGTATTTACGCTTTACCATTGCACTTGTAACATTTCATTTATCAAGTTCAAGAGTCCCTTTAACTCTCATGCTTATTTTATTATAAAGAGATCAGATATTTTGTTTAAATATTTTTGTTTTTGACTATTAAAACTACTTGCCTTAGTAATGCTGCTAAATTAAAATAAAGTGGTTAAATAATAAAAAATTCTAATATTCCTAAATGTATTGTTAAAAAATATTCAATAATTATTGATATTGAATGATATGAAACATGATATCGTGATAATATCTTTGCAATATCACCCAGCCCTAGTTGCATGTCTTCCGGTTAATGCCTCTGAATGAGTGAGTTTTAGCTACTTGTACATTCAGGTAGCATTCAGAAAGAAAAAAAACACCTGTGAAGAAACTCGACACATAACCAAGTGCCAGCTAGCATTTCAGAAGTGTTATTGCAGAGTAACACAAACAGCACGCATTAACCAGTCTTTAGTCCCTTATTTATTAAGGGTCACCACCGCAGAATGAACCGCCAACTATTCTGGCATATGTTTTATGCAGCGGATGCTCTTCCAGCTGCAGCCCAGTACTAAGAAACACCCATACACACTCACAGTGGTGGAAAGAGTACTGAAAAATCATACTTAAGTAAAGTACCATTACTTGCTTAAAAATGTAGTGCAAGTAGAGTAAAAGTATCTGTTGTAAATATTACTCGAAGTATGAGGAAAAAATAGACCTTTTAAAAGAGTAGTGAGTATTACGCTGTAAAAAGCTGATGCGTTTACATGTAATTGGATGTGAGTAAACGTAACATTCTGTAGTGCAATTTAGTTATTGCCCAGCAGACACACAACATCATAAGACCTTTAATTTAGGTTGTGATGTCAGGTGACCAAATTTCAATGTCTAGCCAGCATCTAAGGACAACGTTATTTTGATGGCCAAAATTGACGTCAAATTACTTTAATATTTGGTTGATTTTAGCTTGAGTTAGAAACTGACCAAATTCCAACATTGAGCCAACATCCTAAACCAACATTATATTAGCGTCAAATACTGACATTTATTCATCAGGTATGACAACCAAAATCCAACATCTGATAGACGTCATTGTGGTAACGTCCACACAACGTCAAGCTGTAACATCATTAGACGGTGATATTTGGTGGATTTTAGGTTGTATGTTGGACATTGACATCGGCCTAACAGTGAGTTCTGACGTCAACCCGATTTTCATTTCCAAACAAAATGCATCGTCCCCACGATGTTCGGGAACAACGTCAATCTGACGTCATGTTGATGTCCTGTGCCTGCTGAGTGTTTAAGGCCATTTCGGTCATCATACAGTAAACATCTGTCATCTTCCCATCAGTGACATGCATCTAAACAGTCTCTGGGTCAATGCGTGTAAAGATTTTGGGCATCTTCTTGGACACTTTTAATGCTTCCGAACAGTTTGCTGCAATTATATAGTGCACATGTCTTGAGGTAGTTCATTATAATGCGGTTTACCTTCTATGTGCTATTTGATTGGACAGGAATCTCAGGACTGATTTTTCTAATCCCCATAGACAGGAAAAAATAAAGTAGTGACTGCAGGTTGAAGGAAAGTAGTGGAGTAAAAGTACCGATACAGTAATAAAAATGTACTCAAGGGAAAGTAAAAGTACACATTTCTAAAACTACTTAGTAAATTACAATTCCTGAGAAAAACTACTCAATACTACTACAGTAGTTTGAGTATATGTAATTAGTTACACCACTGCACATTCGCAATCACACATGCACTCAAACACTACGGCCAATTTAGTTCATCCAATACACCTATAGTAGCAGCACGGTGGCTCAGTGGTTAGCACTGTTAGAAGGTTGCTGGTTTGAGCCCCAGCTGGGACAGTTGGCATTTCTGTGTGGGGGAAACCGGAGCACCCGGAGGAGTGGAGAACATGCAAACTACACACAGAAATGCTAACTGGCCTAGCTGGGATTCCAACCAGCAACCTTTAGCTGTGAGGTGACTAGGTTAACCACCGAGTCACCGTGCTACTATTATATTCATATATTTTATGTTCATATAAAACAAGTCTGTGTTTGCTTTCCATCTAATATAATGGATATACATTTTGACAACTGACTGAAAGTAATCCTTGAGCATTCAAAATGTTTGAAAAATCTCTGCATCCTCTAGTACCTTTCCTACTAAGATAGATGTCTTTAGCTATTAACCATGGTGGAGTGTCTCTAAGATGCATCTTGAAACCCCTGCATTCTGCAATCATCCAGGAATGACATTTTATTATGCATCTAAAATATTCAATTATTTAAAAAAGCCCATGCGAGACAAGCTCAGTAAAATATGCTGTTTTATACCAGTCTTTTGATCTGGCTCACAGCTCTCATTTTGATCTAGTTTAATGAATAGGTTTAATAGCATTATAATCATGTTTGTCAGGTTTTGACCATGCAGATGAGATTTTTTTTTTCTCTCTGAGCTAATGAGGTGAGCCGGTGTCAGTGTGAAATCTTGTCAGCGAAACTGTGAGGAAAGAGACGGAAGTTTCCCTCCAGGGTGCCGCTGATGCCATTTTTTGATTTGCTTCGTACAGTCTCTCCCTCATAAACTGACCATATCTTTGGCCCAGCTTACAAAGACATCAGAAGCCCCCGAAAGAAAATGCGTGCACTGGCAAGAAAGAAAAAAAAGAGTGAAAGCGGCAACCTTTTAAGCATCTCCCAGAGAGTTTGCCCCTTACATGAGCTGTAGGCGATTACAGCATTCAAAGGGAACTCGGCTTTAAAGGATCTTTCAAAAACAATTGTCCACGGTGAAGAAAAACTGTAACACAGAGTACCAGAACAAAACCCGATTTGAAGTGGGTGGTTTGCCTCTGGACTGAGGGAAAATAGACCTGGAGGACCACCCACATCCACCCTGCATTTTGCTCCTTGTGTTTCTGAGCTGGTGAAAGTGAACTTTATTTAAAACACTAATTGCATTATGAGGTTTTACCTTTGAAGGCTGTAATTTTATTATTTTAATGAGAGTTAGTGGAGCATTGAGACCTCAGTGTGGAAAAGTTCTGTTTTGTTCTTGGCTTATAGGAGTAGAAAGTACTTTTATATACCTGAGTGATCATTTTCTGCACACATCACTGGGGTTTAGATGAATATTGGCTTGGTAAAGAACAAAACAGTATTCATTTATTTAGGTTTCCACTGTCCTAAGTACCTAAATAACAAACTGTACCATACCACTTTTTTGTGAAAGTGTACCTAGCATATTTACATTACATTTAGTCATTTAGCAGACGCTTTTGTTCAAATCGACTTACAATTGTTAAGGCATTCAGCGATTCAACAACCCTTACAGAAAATTCACATGAATTTCACATGTGAAATTCACATGTGACCACATGTGAAATTTCACATGTGAAACACAAGAACCACATGTGAACCACATGTGATCACATGGGAAAACGTGTGTATTTGGAACGCTTTCGTGTGGATTCACATGTGAACCACATGTGATCACATGGGAAAACGTGTGTATTTGGAACGCTTTCGTGTGGATTCACATGTGAACCACATGTGATCACATGGGAAAACGTGTGTATTTGGAACGCTTTCGTGTGGATTCACATGTGAACCACATGTGATCACATGGGAAAACGTGTGTATTTGGAACGCTTTCGTGTGGATTCACATGTGAACCACATGTGATCACATGGGAAAACGTGTGTATTTGGAACGCTTTCGTGTTGATTCACATGTGAACCACATGTGATCACATGGGAAAACGTGTGTATTTGGAACGCTTTCGTGTGGATTCACATGTGAACCACATGTGATCACATGGGAAAACGTGTGTATTTGGAACGCTTTCGTGTGGATTCACATGTGAACCACATGTGATCACATGGGAAAACGTGTGTATTTGGAACGCTTTCGTGTGGATTCACATGTGAACCACATGTGATCACATGGGAAAACGTGTGTATTTGGAACGCTTTCGTGTGGATTCACATGTGAACCACATGTGATCACATGGGAAAACGTGTGTATTTGGAACGCTTTTGTGTGGATTCACATGTGAACCACATGTGATCACATGGGAAAACGTGTGTATTTGGAACGCTTTCGTGTGGATTCACATGTGAACCACATGTAATCACATGGGAAAACGTGTGTATTTGGAACGCTTTCGTGTGGATTCACATGAGAAACCACATGTGATCACATGGGAAAACGTGTGTATTTGGAACGCTTTTGTGTGGATTCACATGTGAACCACATGTGATCACATGGGAAAACGTGTGTATTTGGAACGCTTTCGTGTGGATTCACATGTGAACCACATGTGATCACATGGGAAAACGTGTGTATTTGGAACGCTTTCGTGTGGATTCACATGTGAACCACATGTAATCACATGGGAAAACGTGTGTATTTGGAACGCTTTCGTGTGGATTCACATGAGAAACCACATGTGAAACACGTGCATTTTCATGTGAACCACACGTGATCACATGGGAAAATGTGTGTATTTGGAACGCTTTTGTGTGAATTCACATGTGAACCACATGTGCATTCACAAGTGATCACATGGGAAAACGAAATTTTGATTGTGAACATTTGATCACACGTGAAACGTGCATTACCATGTAAACTCTTGTGGCTTTTCTTCTGTGCACTTAACACCATAAAATCTGTGCATTAGTGTGAACAAAAATTATTCTTAAACTGCAATATAAATACAAACAATTTATTGTCAATTATATTAAATAACAACAATTATTTACTGAAATACCTTGAAGGGAAAACTGTCACTACTATAATGTGAATACAAAAAGGGGCGGCATGGTGGCTCCGTGGTTAGCACTGTCACCTCACAGCAAGAAGGTCACTGGTTCGAGTCCCATCTGGGCCAGGTATGGAGCTTGCATGTTCACCCCATGTTTGCATGGGTTTCCTTCGGGTGCTCTGGTCAATTAGATGAAATTCTGCATGGAAGAGCATCTGGTGAAAAAAGGCATGTATCACAGTAATTGCTAGTTCATTCCGCTGTGATGACCCCTGATAAAAAGGAAATAAGCCAAGGGAAAGTGAGTTGTGCTTTTGACGAGTTTGTCCTCTTGGTTCAAGTTAATGACTTGATTTCGTAATCTGGAAAAAAAAAAACACAAAACTTATTTTTAATAAAAGAAACTATCAAATGCATACATGTGAATGCAAAATTAATTCATAGTATTTAGATCACATTTTTTCACATTAGCAGAGATAGGAAGTAATCAAGTACAAATACTTTGTTACTGTACTTAAGTAAATTTTTCTAATATTAGTATTATACTCCACTGTTTACTTTTTCTGAAACATTTTCTTTTACTTCTTACATTTTAATACAAATATAAGTACTTTCTACTCCTTACATTTTTAAATCAGGCTCGTTACTTTGGCTTTAATGTACTTTGTGGAGCAGAAGTAGCTTTAGTATAATGCAAAAAAAATGTAGTCAAATAAATTTAGTTTTTTTTATCAAAAGAAAAACACTGAAATATGTTTTGGATAAAATAAAGTGTTAAATTTAAGACATGTATTAGTTATAAATTTATAGGCATACATAATTACATTTTAGAGTATACAAACAAGTACGACAGCTGCTGTTCTTAACAGCTGTAAAGTTATGTTTTGTGTTCAGCTGATGATACACAGGGCTGAGCAGTCAACTTTTTTAAACAGTGTTATTGGACAATATTGTAGAGTGATATTGCTTGGCTACTTTGCAGCTGAAAATTGGCAACAACTTTTTTACAAAAAAAATTAGAAATGTAAGTTATTTTGTATAAATGTACACATGATGTGAGGTGTAGTTACCACCGTGAAACTAAAACAGGTAGTAGTAGTAGTAAATACTTTTTTACTTAAGTACATATTTCAGGCTGTACTTCTTTACTTTTGCTTGAGTACAAAAGTGTAGTCAGTACTTCAACTTTTACCATTTAAACACGAGTATCTGTACTTCTACTTGAGTAAAGGATGCGTGTACAGTATGTTTGCCATCTCTACACATTAAAGATATCAAATGCTTCAAAAATTACCTGTTAAGACATTAACTTCGTGCACTGGAAGACCTCCTTACTAGCCTCTGTATTGGGTGTATTTTCTCTTTTTAGACACTAGCCGTGTTTCCACTATCGTGCCTAAAGCGAGCGAGCCAGGGCCAGTCCATTTTCACTTCCTCTCCCAAAGTGATGTAATCGATAACCTATCATGAAACAACAGATGTAAAGAACAGAAAAATTGTATACAGGGTGAATCAAAAGGCATACCACAACTTTGATAATCGAGAACTCTGCAAAGAAGAAAAGGAGAGCTACTGTAAACTCTTTCTGTTGTCGATTTAAGGAAGCTCTGAAGTTTCATTTGGTTACTCATGTGGTCGCTAGGAGCGCTGTTGTCATCATGTTTCTTTGATTAAATACAGATTTTCAAAGTTATGGTATTCTTTTTGAATCACCCATATTTCCAAAAAGATGTGAAATGCAGTCACAGACTGTTAACTGCTATAAGACAAAGTACCTATAAGGATTCAGTAGGCTGAGAAGGTACAACTAGGGTGTGGCTAGTAATAGTTTTTGCTTTGATTAGCAAAAATTAAATTTTTTAAAAGAAATACCTTCCAAGCAATCAAAATACAATCTTCTCAGACTATGGTACAAAAAAGACAAAACTGTATAATTGAGACACACTTAACTGTCAACTTCCTTGAATTGTAGCATTGTCATTTGAAGATGGTCAAGTCTCCAATGTGTCAGGCTTCTTCTTTAAAATAACCGTAATCTTTATATTTTACAAGCTGTACTTTATAACTCCTGCACATCATTGATTTCTGTACAAAAGCAGAAAGAAACAATTAACCACTGTGACACATTTTGGTAACACCAATATTAGTCTATAGAAATATATTATCTTAAAGCTTCATTAACACAAGCAAACAGAGAGAGAGAGAGAGAGTCAGACAAAACTAAAAATTATATTATATCTATGTTCATTAACATTTTTATCCTGAATGCTATAATCTTCATAAAAATGTAAGATTAAGTTAACATGCAATAATGAAGACTGAACCAATGATCCTGAAAGTTTTGAATCACAGGGATAAAGTTTTACAATAAATTAGAAATTAACTTTACATTGTGAAACGTATTATAAATGAATTTTAAAAATGTGTTTTTTTAGTGTATTTTAAAGAAAATAAATGCAGCCTCACGTCTTTCAATATTGTTTAAATAAGCTTACCATTCTAAAACTTTTGAATGCTAGAGTCTCTCAAGAATAAGACAAAGAAAAGATGAACCAATGTTCTTGGAAACGATGGACAAGCCTTTAAAATAGTGACAGATCTACAGAACTGTTATTAAGTACTTTTTTTTGCAATGAAATACATAAATTAAACAAGAAGCTTCTGCTCACTTTAAATCTATTATTTTATCTATTTCATTATTCACATTTAGGACATTTAAATTTAAAACCAAGCACAATAGTCATTTACATCAGGTTTATAAAACCCTATTCAATCAAACTTTAGTTAATGTGTTTAAAAAGAAATCAGGATTGATACAAAATACATAACTAATACAGTTGCATCAATTACGTCATTTGCAGTGTTAAGCAAGTGAATGAGCTTGGATATATTTTAGCGTGCGTTTGACTGGTATCACTCACTGCTTGGTCAAATATTCTGAACATATTCAGTTTTTTGTATTTGCAGAACCAACTGTTAAGGTTACGTTAAGTTTTTTTTACACATCCTAAATTATTAAGTTGTGAGGACAGTATATTAACATGCACTTACCGCTGAATTAGATGACAAGGTCAAAATGGTCCAGCTTCTCCAGAAAACGTAGCCCTCTCTTTTGTACCAATTGTGGATTTTGGGATGATTGGCCATGTCTTTGTATTTTAACTGCGGTATTTTCATGAAAAAATATCAACCAACACGTATTTTATCTTCATTTCGCAGCCGAAATAAGGAGACAAAACGGACAAAACACTGCTAAACGACCGTTGAGAAACTGCGTTTGTTTGTGGATCCTTGTTGTCAGGACAACGCGCGCGTTACCGTGAATACTCTTCTGTGGTGAACGCGCGCGCAAGTTCACCACAGTCGCGTCAGAGTGCTCGTGGTCGCAAAATTCAAAAGCAAAATCGTAAAATGTGTGAGCACGCATTCAAAGCGAGCGCTGTCGATCTTCTTCGTGCTCGAGAAAGAGTAATATAACAGTAGCATGTAACTGCTTCATTTAAGAGGGTTTGAAAAAAACAGACTCGACTCTAGGAGTCGATTCCTGTCCTGGAGTCGATTCCGGCACTAGGTCCATTGAGAGTCGAGGAATCGACTCTTTTGGAGTCGACTCCCATTCCCTACAGACTGATTCAAAATTCAGTTTTTTGTCATTGTACTCATGTACACAATATTAAGTCTCATTACATTTTTTTTTCTTTTTATAAATCATGTTTTTTTTACCCAATAAACAACATAAAAACATTATATTTAAAAAAGACTAAAAATATATTTGCAAATAAACTCTTTAAATTCTATTTCTTGTTTCCAAAAAAACATCCCTGAAATAAAAGCACAAAAAATTGTAGCAAGTACAGCACAGTACAGTATTGCCACAGCATTGGGATATTTGATTATCAGCACAATGCACGAGTGTAGTGAAGTTGTACGTTAATGTACTGCAAATTTGTTGAACTTCATTGTAATTTTATAATTCATTATTTTGCAGTTGTGCTTCAGTTTACTGCAGTTATTTTTTGTAAGGGTTTGTTTAGGCTATATTGTTTTGTAAAGTATGAAATGTAAAAGTAACACAAAAATATGGTATATGTTAAGGTTTACAAAAATAATAATAAATATGTATAATGGGTTGAAAAAACACATGCCTGTTTTAATGTGAATGTTACAATCTTGCAAAGTCACATTAATTTCGCGTGTTTAACATGATCACATTTTTCACATGGGAATGCATGTTTTACACAAAAACATTCTAAATTCAGACATCCTGCATGTGCACTTCACATGTGGTTCCCACTTTTTACATGCCATTTTTAAATGTTTTTACAACCATCCACAGTATAGTGTGGGTCATCACGAAATATGGTTTCCAGAGGGTGATGCTGTCCACATGTGGGTTCATGTGATCACATGCTGTCCACATGTGGTCACATGAACTTCACATGTGTCCACATTTGATCACATTGACTTCAGATGTGGTCAAAGGTGATCACATGTTGTCCACATGTGGCCACATGAATTTCACATGTTGTCCACGTGGTCACATGAACTTCACATGTGGTCGTGAGCTTCACATGTGGTCAAATGAGCATCACATGTTGTCCACATGTGGTCACATAAACTTCACATGTGGTCGGTCACATAAGCTTCACATGTGGCCACATGAGCTTCACATGTCCACATGTGGTCACGTAAACTTCACATGTGGCCACATGAACTTCACATGTGGTCACATGAGCTTCACATATGGCCACATGAGCTTCACATGTTGTCCACATGTGATCACATAAACTTCACATGTGGCCACATGAACTTCACATGTGGTCACATGAACGTCACATGTGGCCACATGAGCTTCACATGTGGTCACATGTGATCACATGTAATCACATGTAATCACATGTGGTCACATGTGATCACATGTGAAATTCATGTGACTTTTCTGTAAGGGAAGAAGAGGCAATACACACAAGAAGTGCTAAGGTCACACTTTATTTCGATGGTCCGTTTGTTGAATATAAGTTACACTGCATCTACATGTCAATTAATTATCAATAGATTATAAGTAGACTGTTAGGTTAGGGTTGGGGTTAGTGTAAGTTGACATGTACTTGCGAAGTTTCTTATAGTCAGTTAAATGTCTGTTGAAGGACTGTTAAATGTCAGTGTCAACAGATATTAAGTAGACAGTCTACTAATACTCAAATGGACCATCAAAATAAAGTGTTACCAGTGCTAATTATACAAAGAAACTGTTAGTGCTCAGGGGGGTTAAGAGAGAGAAGAGTGTTCCTACAGGTGGTTTGTCAAGCCCACTTACCTGTGTAAAGCACACTTCATAGATGTACAATATGGAGTGATTGTAAGAAAGTGTCTTGTGCGAATGTGCAAAACTGCTGCATGTGTCGGTTAAAGTGTCAGAGAGATGAAAGAGTGTGTTTTCTACAGGTGGTTTGTCAAGCCCACTCACCTGTGTGAGGCACACTCAGAATTGATAAGGTTTTGGGTTGTCATGTGGTGAGGTGGGGATCCTGGTCCTAGGGGTCCTAGCACTACATTACAGTACCAAAAGGGTGGAGCTATACTCAACGCAGAATGCTGATTGGTTTACTGAGAATCGTCACTAGCATGTGCAACAAGGGGATTAACAACACAAGAAATGTCATTTTTAAATACATAGCCAAAACAATAGTACACCATAATAATCCACTAGTCGTACACAGCAATGAACGGTGTTCAAACAAAGCTTGTCTGTTCATGGGACAAACATCCACATGCCAAGAAGCAAAACAAGATCTGTTGTATGTCCTCCATTGTTGTTTACGGGGTTTTTCATGTTTTGTCTTAATGTGTAGAAAGCACAAGAGATGATGCTTCCTTTCAGTTTGTGTGCACTTGCTGCATTTCTACATTTGAAATAATGAACTTGAACACACAAAAGAGGCAATATGTATAGTTTTTTTCTTTGAGCGAGAATGTTTGCAACTTTCTGCCATACAACACAGCTATCATGTATGGGTACTTTAGGCAGTGGAAACACAAGCCTGAACAGGAGTGTGTTTCTCAAAACCATCGCAAGTTGTGTCGTTACAAACATAGTTTGTTGATTTGGTGTTTCCGAAATCCGTCGTTCTAACGAAAATTCGCAAACTGCATCGCAAACTTTTATGATTGCAACTACACGTCTGGAGCTGTAGTTAGAAGCATAGTTCCTGGCCGTGTTCTATTCCCACTTATCCCCCCTATGCCCTATTCATTTAGAACATTCTAACATTTAAACTTGGAATGATTTTTTTTTTTAAAAAAACATTAAAGTCATCTCTCTTAGGTGTAATTTGCTTTCAAAGCATTTTTACAGTTCAGTTTTAGCAATCTTCATGTTTACAGTTGCGCTCTCTTCGCAGTGCACTTTAAAATATTGATGCCATTTGGAACACAGTCGTGGCTCATGGCGAAAGCTATAGGTGGCCTTATTTAAAAGCGGAATTTATGTTACGTCTTCAATGTTAGTGAAAACAAAAAACATAGCACATGTTAATGCTTTTAATTTATAGTAGGTTATTTATTAAGTATCTGTACTGTATATGACATGGGCCTGTTGGTTAGAACATTTCTGCCGTGGTTTACATGTGTCAAATTGTAAAAGTAGCCTTTTCAACAAAAAAAAAGTAAATAAATAAACAATATCCTACTTAAAAAAAAATATATATTAATAATAATAATAATCATCATCATCATTAATATTATATATATATATATATATTATTAAAGTATTATTTCTTTTCATTTCCTAATAAATAATAAATATTAAATTTTATTTCTTAATAAAATAGCCTCATTATTTATTTATTTATTTATTTATTTATTTATTTATTTATATGATATATGATATTAGAATACGTGTAAGCTTTTGTAAGTGATTTTATGTTTTAGATTACAATATGTAATGTTCTCAATAATATATATAATATAGGTCCTATATGGGAAACATAGGTCCTATATGAGCCGTTTACATATATTTCAATTAATATGGAAAGTGAGTGCATGTTTTGAGCAAAACTAATAATGGATTTTATTTTTAAATGGGTGTTTGTGTAAAACAATATAATTTGCATAAATAAATGATGGGGTTCTTCTCTAAAGAAGTTATTACTCCACCCCGTTTAGAGCATCATTATGGGCCTTTTACGTTATAACTAACGTTGTTCAAACGATGGATCTGCGACAGAGAAACTACGAGTTTTGGGAAACACTCGTCACTACATCGTTCTTTTTCACAAATGATGCATCGTGCTATGATGAGTTCAGCCGCGAGTTACGTCGTTGTTTGGGAAGCACACCCCAGGGTGACTCGTACCAAATTGTGTTGTACTGTACTGTATTGATCCACACCACTCAGTAAAAACAAGGCATATGTAAATCAGTGCTAAATGCATTCCTGACAATTAAATACAGAATTTTATCTTTTCACTGTGTCACGCACAGTGTGCGAATTATACATTGACCATCAGGGGGGTCAAATCTTTTGGTAATGTTAGTTTGTGTAAAAAATCCTTCAGTCATTTATGTATTTATTTAAATTACATCTAATTTATTAATAAAACATATTTAAGTTTTCAGTGTTTTGAGGGACATTTAGTGTATTCTGACCTAAAGTGTCCTCTGATTAGCTATTTCAGAGGGTAGGTCAAACTATACAAACTATGCGTCTAATTTGACTTTACTTTCAGGCTATTTGTAGAAACAAACAACTATTTTATGACTTTCGAACACTTACCGTATCTAAATCTGCAGTTTCAAACTGTTGAATGAATTTTCTTTCATACATAGGCTGATTAGCGTGATTATGCATTCACAATGGTATGTGCCATAATAGGGATAGTCAAATGTATATTTATATTATCTATTATTCTAATTATTAACATTATTATTTGAAATGCAGATCAGAGTGAACTATTTCTCAGTACTAAAGGAGCTGACCCCCATACATCTTGTTTTCATGTCCTTCAGGAGGGGATCAAGCGTTAATTAGGGGGGGTCAAAACCCCCAAACCCCCCAGTAGTTTGCACCCTGGTCACGCAAATCTGTCAAACAATGGAAATATAAGATATTGTCTCATCTTTTGTGCACGTAAGTCAGTTTGTGAGTAAGTGAGTGCCTTTTCTACACACATAATATTGAACAGTTGTTGTCCGCTGCACCTGCTGTTATGGATGGACACAGTGCTAGCATTTTCATTAAACGAGATCTCAGCTCTGAAGCTTACTGAATCTTCAATTTAATACACAATTATTGATTTCTGTTGTTTTAGGAGCAGGCTGAGCTTAATCTTTGTAGCTTTAATACACAGTTTCCTAATTATAAAGGTTTATTATTGTGTTTATTTTGTACTTTTGCATCACAAGAAGCTTTTTAGTTCCGTAGCTGATTGTGACCAAACACTTCTGCCTGTTCAATATAAACAGAAAAAGCAAGTACTGGAGATTTGTTACTTATTCCTGTTGTAGTGTACCGTCATGGCTCCACTGTACCGTTACACCCCTACTATAGAGTAATGGTATTTTTACTTGCTAGAGCTATTTTGGAGGTAAAGAAATGTAAAGTTGTCCCAAAATTCCAAACAAACTTCGATATTGTTCAATATTATTTAACACCAATTAACCCTCGGTTTGTTCCAGAGGTTTTCTGGGGTCTTTACATCGAGATTACTTCACTTTTTCTTCTGAAATTCACACTGACAACACATTCTGTATTAGATTTTAATATTTTTCTTTCATATTATGTAGACTTTGTTCCCTGCATCTAATGAGAGTATGTCTTCCACAAAAGGTTAGTTCACCCAAAAATAAATTTGTCATTATTTATGCACCTATACATTGTTCCAAACTCAAATGCCATTGTTTTTTCTTCTTCTTCTACTTCTTCAAAAACACAGAAGCATAATTTTCAGCATAATGCCATTCATAGTTCACGGTGACCACAGTCGTCAACTTCTGAGGAGGACAAATAAACATTCTAAATAGACTATTCAAGTGTATTTGGAGTCTTCTGAAGTCATACGATAGCTTTGTGTGAGGAACAAAGTAAAATTTTGATTATTTATTAGAAAGCGTCTGAGACTGCTTCAGATCTGAAATGCCATTCTTCATTATGCACATTTAAACTAGCACATCGCATCTGGAAGAGGCAGTTCTTGGGGAGAAATGATTTAATTTTCCTTCTGTTCCTCACACAAAGGTATCAGAGAGTTTCAGAAGATGAGGAAAAGCAATGAACAAATTGCTTTTATGGTTCGTTAAAGTTGTCATTTCAGTGGTTGTTGTGTTTAACTTGTCATAAAAGCTGTTTGTGTGTGAATATTAAAGCATGTTTTTACCTAAAGTGAAATTTTTAAAATGAATAGATACATTTTGACATATTCAGAACAGTGAAATAGTCAAAACAGCAAAAACAACAACAATACCACTAGTATTACTACTACTACTACTACTATTACTACTACTACTACTACTACTACTACTACTACTACTACTACTAATAATAATAATAATAATAATAATAATAATAATAATAAGAAGAAGAAGAAGAAGAAGAAGAAGAAGAAGAAGAAGTAGATGAAGAAGAAGATATCACGATCACCAGCGATCTAGTCTTTTCAGATCGCTGGAAACTCTCTCTATAACCCGAACTACAATTCCCATCAGGCACCTCACTCACACACCAGTTCTGGATCACCCCTGATTAAGTACTCACAGCTGGAAGGGATATCATGGACTGATATCCTGGACTATTTATACACCACACTTGCACACACACATCCCATTCACACAGGTTGTCAGTGTGAACGCTTCCCAATCACTAGGGCCAGACGGAATCTGCGGACGTTTTTTGCAATTTCTGCGGAGAATTTTTGTAAAAATCTGCGGATTTCTGCGGAATCATTGTGTGAGTCTCAAAACTAAAACCTTAATATGTGAAATATGTGTAATTTTAAAACTGAATAAATTCAGATTTACACACATTTACTCAAGTAAATAAACAGAATTAATGATGGGCTAAAAATCTGCGGAAATCTGCGCGCACAGATTCCGTGTGGGCCTACTATCACTTTAAATAGCGAACTGCATTGTGGATCCGTCGGTGCTGCTTCAGTGGCGTTGCAAATACCCCAGCTCAGACGGTAACTGATTGCAGACTAATTTCATTGGCTGACACTGCTTTGATGATCGCGTCAGGCCCAACTTCAGACACGCCCTCTGTCAAGCGTTGATGCTGAAGCCCCGTGTGAATCGAGCGACACATCGCTGAGTCTTGTTTGCTGTAACATTTTTAAGTGCTCCCTTGTCTAGTTTTGTTGTGCTTTGGACCCTTGCCTTGTTTATTGTTTTTGTTGTTTTGCCGCCAGTATCAACCATTTTGCCTGTTTACATGACTACGCTTTTGGATTACCCTCATGATTCTGTTTGCTCCTGCTTTTAGCATAGCCTGCCTGACTCAGAGTTAATAAACTGTATTTGGACCCTCAACAAAAAGAAAAAGAATAAGAAAATGCACATTGTTATTGTTTTAAGCCAAATTGTGAAGAAAATTAAGATTGGTTTGGATTTTGGATAAAACATTTTTGTATCACTTTAACATTAACATTATGCAAATTTCAAATATAGCTCATTCTGAAATGCATGTTTAATAGTAAACATACTGAACAACCTGTCATTTCGTGAAGTGGCTCAGCTATTCATATATCACGATAGTTATCATACTATAGTACCCCAGAGTATAATTTCAGGATGATAAAATTCCCTTCAACATCAGTATTGGCAATAAATGACAATAAATAAGTGTGGCAATAAAGATGCTAGGGGTCCTTTTTTGCTCAAAACTATTGTCCATGCAGCATTTATGAGGACAGGGTGAATAAAGTGTCTTAATGTCTCCTGTGGCTCCAGCAGTGTGTTAACAGTCTCACATCAGACAGAAATCTAAGATCTATCACACACACACACATCGTCACGTCATTCTGCCCTCACATTCTCAAGTTCAAGGCAGCAGTCAAAAACAGTGAATCAAATCACTGTATGGGCGAAGGGTCACTTGAAGAATGAGCAAAGTGGTGTCAGTGAGTCTGAGTGAATTGAGGGTAGTAGAAAGAAAAATTGATATTACTCTTTATTTTATTTGTATTTGCAAAGGGGTGCCACCTCTCTTAGTGTGTGATCTATTTTGTCAAGTTTGAGGGTTCCTTTCATGCCATTACTGTACATAAAATATGACCGAATATAATCATAGAATTCATTTATTCATTTTCCTCAGGAGCTATAGCTCAAGTACACTGTTAGGCTTTGCCACAATTTACAGTTATTTACTGCAAAAACGGCCAGTAAAATTCCACATACATTCTTTACAGTTCACTACTGTAATATGCACTGCATTGTGGGTCATTTTAAAATGTTGACAGTAACTTACAGCATATTAGGAATTTGTTGTATTCTACAGTAATCAAAGTACTTGAGTACTCTGTTAGACTTTGCTGCAATTTTACTGTTATTTACTGCAAAACGGGCAGTAAAATACCATATACATTCTTTACAGTTCACTACCGTAATATGCACTGCATTGTGGGTAATTTAAAAACTTCGTCAGTAACTTACCGAATATTAGGAATTAGTTGTATTCTGCTGTAATCAAAGTACACTGTTAGACATTTTATTGTATTTTTGTGGTAACTTACTGGCAGCCCTGTTGCCAGCAAGTTACCGCAAGTGCCTCTTTATAGTAACTTAACAGTAATGAAAAATGGGTTTTACAGTAGCAGAGTCTTACCGCAACTTCATTTTACAGGACAATAGACTTACCGCAACTTTGTTTAATAGTAAAATGCCCTTTACCGCATTTAAATTTTACAGTATGACAATTTTTAGAGTACCTTTACTGTCATTTATTTAAATTTTACACTAGCAGCACAAAATCTTTATTTTTTCTAGTATTTACTACTTTTGAATTTAATAAATTCCTAACAAGTGTCACATTGTTTCATTAACTGTCTCATTTGTGTCTTCAACTACAGTAGCAGTACTTGATTACTCTGATTACAGTAGAATACTGCAAATTCCTAATATGCAGTAAGTTACTTTCAAAGTTTTAAAATTACCCACAATGCAGTGGATATTACAGTAGTGAACCGTAAATGATATATGTGGTATTTTACTGGCCACTTTTACAGTAAATAATTGCGGCAAAGTCTAACAGTGTAGGGTGTTGATTGAGGCGGACCCATCATATACATAAATTATCATGCTGCAGTGTCACCTGATAAACTCCACGTGTTGCTATGGAAAATTTTAAGCCATGCATTCCAAATAATGTTCACATAAAAAAAAAATCATGCAACAGGGATCAGCAAGAGTATTTAAAACTGTTGCCAACAAGTTACTGCAACTGCCTCTTTTAGTTCTTACCTATATATATAAGTCACAATTTGACTTACAGTAAAATAACCTTACCGTAACTTATTTTTTTATAGTAAAATACCTTTACCACATTTCTATTTTACAGTATGACAATTTTTAAAAACTTTTACTGTAATTTTATTACATTTTACACTAGCAGCACAAAACCTTTATTTTTAGTATTTACTAGTTTTTAATGTAATAAAATCTAAATAAGTACATAATTGTTTCATTAACCGTCTCGCTTTTGTCGTCAACTACCGAAACAGTAGCTTGATTACTTTGATTATTTGATTAAATGGTTAATGACGAATCAAACACATTTGAATAACACAAGCGTGATTTAATAACATAATTTGTGTACAGTAAGCTTTGAGGAAACTGTTCCTTTAAGGACTGCACTAGTACACAGTTTCTCTGAGTGCTTGGCCTCTGAGTAAATGAATGCACACCCTCAGTCCTCGCTTCACGCTAATTGCCTCTTAACTGTTACATAGCGTGTGCTGTCATGCTTGTGTGTGCAGGCACGCAGCAACCCCTTATTTAGAAATGATAAGTAATGATCCCGAGTGGAGTTTTGCTGGATTAGTTTAGTGGCTGCTCGGTTGAGTATTGTTACTGCTTTTGTTATTCAGAAAAATCCATTTCTATGCTGCAACAGACAGTGTGACTAAATTTTTGTTTTTTCCAAGAAAAACAAAACCAAAAAAAAAACAACTGCTGCCTGCAAAACAGCCAGTTTATCGAGTGCAGTCAGTCATTTATGTGATGTTTAATGAGTTTTTACCTGTTTACTGCGCTGAAAGATTCAGACAAATTAAGTGTTTTTTTACATTAATAATTGTATTAATTTGCAATTATATGCATAATAAGCTTTGCAATGGAAAATTGAGATGTTTTAGCATATACAGTACAGTTGAAGTCAGAATCATTAGCCCCCCTGAATTTTTAGCCCCCCTGTTTATTTTTTCCCCAATTTCTGTTTAACGGAGAGAAGATTTTTTCAACACATTTCTAAACATAATAGTTTTAATAACTCATTTCTAATAACTGATTTATTTTATCTTTGCCATGATGACAGTAAATATTATTTTACTAGATATTTTTCAAGACACTTCTATACAGCTTAAAGTGACATTTAAAGGCTTAACTAGGTTAATTAGGATAACTAGGCAGGTTAGGGTAATTAGGCAAGTTATTGTATAATGATGGTTTGTTCTGTAGACTATCGAAAAAAGTTAGGTTAAAGGGGCTAATAATATTGACCTTAAAATGGTTTTTAAAAAATTAAAAACTGCTTTTATTCTAGCCAAAATAAAACAAATAGGACTTTCTCCAGAAGAAAAAAATATTATCAGACATACTGTGAAAATTTCCGTGCTCTGTTAAACATCATTTGGGAAATATTTGAAAAAGAAAAAAAAAAAAATCAAAGGGGGGCTAATAATTCTGACTTCAACTGTTTTTCCCCCCAATTTCTGTTTAAAGGAGAGAATATTTTTTCAACACATTTCTAAACATAATAGTTTTAATAACTCATTTTAATAACTGATTTATTTTATTTTTTGCCATGATGGCAGTAAATAATATTTTAATAGATATTTTTCAAGACACTTCTATACAGCTTAAAGTGACATTTAAATGCTTAACTAGGTTAATTAGGTAGGCAGGTTAGGGTAATTAGGCAAGTTATTGTATAACGATGATTTGTTCGAAAAAGGGGCTAATAATTTTGAAAAATAAAAAATCAGACATACTGTGAAAATTTTCTTGCTCTGTTAAACATTTACAAAATATTTAAAAAAGAAAAAAAATTGTAAGGGGGGGCTAATAATTCTGACTTCAACTGTATATATATATAATTAATAAATGTCACTTTAAAATGAATTCTAGCATCTTGAAAAATATCTAGTAAATTATTATGTACTGTCATCATGACAAAGATAAAAATAAATCCTTTATTAGAAAATAGTTTATAAACTAATTTTATAGTTAAAATTATTATATTTAGAAATCTTCTTTCTGAAATATTTTTCTTTCTTTTAAACAGACATTGGGGGAAAAATATACAGGGAAGCTAATAATTCAGGAGATCTAATAATTCTGGCTTCAACTGTGTATCAGTATTTGTGTCAAAATGTCAGTTTTAACAAGTTAAATTTCCTCTTCAATGTGAAGTATGAGAGAAAGACATTTCTGCACATCCATGCACTCAAAAAAAGAGAAAGAGAGAGTGTTAAAGGTTTCCATACATTCTTCTCATTCTCGTGTGTGTGAACAGGTATAATAAACGTGTTGCAACACTGCCTTTGTTTTTTTGCGGAGCGGTATAAAAATGCTCGGAGCACAGCAGCTGTTATTAATATGCTTGTGTGGGAAGTGATCTGGCAGCAGGCTTTGTGTGTTGCTTACATGCAGTTGGTCCACATGTTCCTCGTCGTACAGTAAGATCCGCCGTTCCCTCACACCGCTTTCAGCATGTCAAACTGGCCTGCGCCTGCCTGAATCATCCCACCTTTTTTAAACTGCATGTCTAGAACTGTCGGCCTCTGTTTCCAGTGTAAAAAATTCACATTACCGCAGGCAGAACTCGGAGGTCATGCACTTGTGGTATTATTGTTTTCCACTGCCGTATTAATGCCTTGGGGTGATACATTTACACTGTTCGCTGTTTATTTGGGAGAGGAGAGTTATGTGAAAAATTGTAACCATAATAGGAATTCACTGATATGACAATTCTGTTCTATGGCCAGTAAGCTACTAAGAAATATCGGATATTAAAATTCTATATTATTTACAAATTCACACTTTATTTTTATGGGGATAATTTTTAAGGTTTTAAGGCAATGACTTTTACCTGAATAAACTCCTTATTTGATGCTTAATAATGGTTATTAAGGTATGTATTACTGATTGGGGATTTAAAATATGATCATGCAAAAGAAATACACTGTTAACAATTTCCGTAGAATCTAAAGTAACTTACTGGCAGCAGTTTACAATTAGATTACTGTAAATTAATTATTGCATTTACATTTACAGCACAATTTACCTTGCTGTATTTGTATTTACAGCATTGCATATCTTTATTGTAAAATATACAGTCATTTTCACAGTGTAACTTTAAAATACAGTAACAGACTGCATAACTTTCCTTCAGTAAATACAGTTCATTTTGCAATTCAGTTCGGTAACTTGACAGTTGAAGAAGACAGTTGCTAGTAACTTACTATAAATCAATTACCGCAAAAATGCTGTATTTACATTTACAGCACAATTTACCTTGCTGTATATGTATTTACAGTATTGTTTATTGTAAAATATACAGTAATGTTCACAATGCAGATTTTAAATACAGTAACAATGCATAAATGTCTTATAGTATAACACAGTTAATAATAAACATATATATTATATAAATATGTATATTTATCTTTACCCTGATGACAGTAAATAATAGTTTACTGGATATTTTTTAAGACACTTCTATACAGCTTAAAGTGACATTTAAAGGCTTAACTAGGTCATTAAGTTTACTAGGCAGGTTAGGGTAATTAGGCAAGTTATTGTATAACGATGGTTTGAAATCAGAAAAAAATATAGCTTAAAGGGGCTAATAATTTGGTCCTTAAAATGGTGTTTAAAAAATTTAAAACTGCTTTTATTCTAGCCGACATAAAACAAATAAGACTTTCTCCAGAAGAAAAAATATTATCAGACATACTGTGAAAAATTATTTGCTCTGTTAAACTTAATTTGGGAAATATTTTAAAAAGAAAAAACAAAATTCAAAGGGGGGGCTAATAATTCTGACTTCAACTGTATATACACTGTTAGCAATTTCCTGTAGAATCTATAGTAACATTCTGGCTGCAGTTTGCCAACAAGTCAGTTACCGCAAAAATACTGCATTTACCTTTCTAGCACAATTTATCTTGCTGTATATGTATTTACAGAATTGTTTATTGCAATATATACAGTAATGTTCACAGTGCAGATTTAAAATACAGTAACATTCTGCATAACTACAGTAAAATACAGTTCATATTGCAATTCAGTTTCTCCAGTAACTTACTGTAAATAAATTACAGCAAAATACTGTATTTACATTTACAACACATTTTATCTTGCTGTATATGTATTTACAGTATTGCATAACTTTACTGTGAAATATACAGTCATTTTCACAATGCAACTTTAAAATACATTAACATACTGCATAATGCATGATACTGCATGTCCTACAGTAAAATTCAGTTTATAATATATATATATATATATATATATATATATATATATATATATATATATATATATATATATATATATATATATATATATATATATATATATATATATATACACACACACTGTTTCTTAGAATCTACAGTAACATTCTGGCAGCAGTTCGCCAGTACCTTACTATAAATCAGTTACCTCAAAAATACTGTATTTACATTTACAGCACAATTTACCTTGCTGAATATGTATTTACAGTATTGTTTATTGTAAATATACAGTAATGTTTGCAATTCAAATTGAAAATAGAGTAACATACTGCATAACTGTCCTACAGTAAAATTTGGTTCATATTACAGTTCAGTTTGCCAGTAACTTATTGTAAATCTATTACAATAAAAATGGGGGGGGGGGGGGGGGGGGTGAATCCCAAAATATGGAAAACTGCAAATTCACGAATATTTTTTTTACAATGCATATAATTAAAGTCAGTGTGTGCCATCACTTTGAGAGTAAAACAAAATACACATACAAATTGAGGTATGAGGTCTGAGGTCTTATGAATAAGTGCAAAAATACTAAAGTTTATTTACATCTTTTAATAACTGTTAATCACAGCCTGCTCAAACAGTTCTGAGGGAATACACTCAAGTATGTCTTGTCGCATAATAATGTGTTTGAGCGTATGTCCTTTTAGACTTTAAATAAAGGATGTAAGGATTTTTATGTGAGCAGAGCACATTAGTTGTGTGCAACCAAATCAGTGTTGGCAGCCCATTCATCAGCCGTGTCTCTTTATGCAGGTGGCCTTTTGTAGCAGTCCGTCCTGTGTCAATCCACCTGACTGTGTTTGATAATGTACCTCACAGAGAGCATGTGATTAGCTTAACAACCTGCTTGAACAAGAAAAAAATAATAATCAGGGTTGAAATCTGATTGACGCCACAGAGGATTCACAGGTTTCATTTCATCCTGGAGCCATTATTTCAAAATCTACAGTATTTATGCCACTTTTTCTGCACTTGACCACCATGTTATGGGATGCAATTTCTGTTTACGGAACTTCTATTCAAATGAACTGAAACTTATGACTTCAAATAATTAGGTTCCTCTACAAATAATTCACATAGTGAAGAGCGAGAGGTGTGTTTGACTTTGTGCTTTTTTTTTTTTATTCATCATGAAAATAAAGTTACGTTTGGTGAATAATATGACATTGGTATTACAAGGATTTTCACTTTGTATTGCCTACAGTACATGCATTCATTCATTTTCTTTCCGGCCTAGTCCCTTTATTAATCCGGGGTCACCACAGCGGAATGAAACGCCAACTTATCCAGCACATGTTTTACGCGGCGGATGCCCTTCCAGCTGCAACCCATCTCTGGGAAATGCCTACAGTACAGTAATATTCAATATACAGTACATTGAATACAGAAAGTATTCAGACTCCCTTCAATTTTTCACTTTTTGTTATATTGCAGCCATTTGCTTAAAAGTTCATTTTTGTCCCTCATCAATACACACAGCACCCCATATTGACAGAAAACACATGAATTGAAATTGAAATTGTTTTTGTGTGAAGGTCATGTGATCACCAGGAAGCTCGCTCCATTTCATTTCTCATATGCGTTCTGTGTTCTCGCGACGCGGTTTGAGTTTGTTCTGCCGAGGTAACCTGTAAGACCGACCGGTCACCAAAAGAACGCGAATCCGTGCACAGACACAGCCATGGCCTTTGCTTCATTGCCGGCCCAATTTATATACCTGATTTATATTGGAAATTGGACCGCGAAAATGAAAGGATACGAATATTCTTCAGGTGTAGAAAAACTGAGGGGAAAAATGACGACAAGTGACAAGCACAAAATCATTTTTAGAATTGCTTTTAAGTACAAATGATAATGTTAAAGACATAATCTACAAGCACATTTATCAAAAATAGGCAATTACAAATTAATAAATGTCGTCTACTTATAGGAAATATATATTTTTTGTCCTGGTTTAACAGACCCATTTTTGTTTAGTCTAAAACGCATTTAACTGAAATGTAATACTGAAGTGTCTTTCACTGACATATTTTGCACACTGGTAATATTTGTCCCGAGACCTGTTTATAAAAGTTATGTTCTAATTGAATTAATCATAGTTTAATATAAGCTCTGGACCCTGCATCTCTAATATAAGGAACAGGGAAGGAGACTGAAGGGAATAATAAAGTTTGTGTTTAGGTATCAACATTAACCCAGTATTTGTTGCTTCTCCTTTTCTAATGTTTTTTATATTAATATTTTTCCACTTTATATTATTTTCTACCTGATTTTTTTATTTATGGATTCATTTTTGCATTATGTTAATTGTTTTTTTTTTTCATGAGTTCAGAATGTATATTTTATTATTATAAAAAAATTATAATAGAAAGTAATGCATTTCACTTTTGGCTGATTATTGTTCAGTGTCGCTTCATTGCAGGGTTTTTGCTTTTGGAGTTTATAAAAAAAAACTCAACCTGGAATCTTTTATAGAATCTTCAATCTGTTTGCTAAATGAATAGAATATGTGTTAAACACTCCAGAAGGATGCAAAGTAGGAATCACTGCTCCCTTTATTAAACATAGTTTAATTCCTAATTTTTGAAGCTGCTAGTTGACAGAAACAGTGCTGTTTTAAAATGTCCAAATCATTCAGACTTCATTAAGTAGAAGAGATCAGACTTTACTTTTCAGTTTCATTGATTGTATTTAATAAGCAATATAATCATTGTGTGCCGGTTTACAATGGCAATACTCCACTATTTATTGCAAGGTAGGGCCCCAAAATCATTCTGCGTAGGGCCCCCAAATGTACAGGGCCAGCCTTGGGTATCGTTAAGGTTTTAACGGTATTACTATTTTTATCTATACCACTAATCGGTTCTGTACTTTAGCGGTTCTCTTATCTGTACTTTTTGCAGTGTTTTTTTATTTTTTATGAAAAAAAACTAAACTAATTGAACAGAATGAACAACACTTTGTTTTATTATTACATTTTTTATGTAAAATAAAACAAAACCAATAATTGTAAAACAAATAATTTATTTATTTTTTCCTGTAAAAGATATTTTTCCTCTACAATGGTTTGAAGGAAAATGATTCAGTTTTTAACTATTCTTCTTGAGAAAAATCAACATGTTTGCCTTTTCTGGCAGAAGTCGGATCTTTCTTGGTTTATTGTGCTCCCTGCAGTTAAAAACACCCTCTTTGAGTTGCAAAATGCAGTTAAATAATCAGAAAATGTTTCTGATTTTTCATTAACCTATTCACATAAATGAGTTAACGGCGTTTTGGGAGTTAACTGTGTTTTTAATACAGTTTTGGAGCATCTTGCAATGTAAAAATAAGCAGTTTTTTTTAATAATCTCTTAAGCATAGTTTATTATTAGGCTATCCATAGACTATATTTGTAAATACAGTAATGTATTTTGTATGTTTAAGATTTATTTAGGCTACTGCATAAAAAAATACTGTTTTCATTATAACCAAATGTGTGTGTTTATTTAACTATTAATGTCGTACTAATTTAAGTGATTGACTGCTGGCATAACGATATGGATGATGTAACGTTATCGTTAGTAGCAAGGCAGTCAAAAACTTTTTTATTACTTGTCATTGCAGTTAATGCACTTTTAAAAGATAATTTCACTTAGCCAGATTGCTTGCATTTCCGCTTATACAAGAAAACAACTTGTTGCGTTTGTTGCAACGGGTATTGTCACTGTCCACTCGGGAAATACAACCTGTTTGGTTCATTCTGCAAGCTTACGAGCTGTGTGTGCGTGCGAGTCTGTGTCGCGAGCTATGTGTGTGCGCTTAGCGCGAGCCTCCGCTGAGTGTGCGCACACAGCTGAGAACTGTGAAGGCTTTTATACTTGACGCACTCACCGGAAACACAAGCATTTCTCAAGTGAGATTGCCAACTGTGCAGACGAATATCAAATATCGCGAATTAGAAAGTTAAATTGGTCAGTTAAATTATACTACTGTAAATAATGTTTATACAGCAATAATTCTACAGTACAAATAGCAGAACTGTTAACGTCAGAGCTTATCGATACTTCTGTGTTTTATAATTTAGCACCGGTACCCATCCCTAACCATCACAAGGTCCTAAGTGTTTAGAACCTTTGCTGTGACGCTCATATATTTAACTCAGGTGCTGTCCATTACTTCTGATCATCCTTAAGAGGGTTTTACATCTTCATTTGAGTCCAGCTGTGTTTAATTATACTGATTGCACTTGATTAGGACAGCCACACACCTGTCTATATAAGACCTTACAGCTCACAATGCATGTCAGAGCAAATGCCTGAAGAGCTCAAAGACAGAATTGTGGCATGGCACAGATTTGGATATGGTTACAAAAAAATGTCTGCTGCACTTATGGTTACTAAGAGCACGGTGGCCTCCATAATCCTTAAATGGAAGACGTTTGGGATAACCAAAACCCTTCCTAGAGCTGGCCGTCCGGCCAAACTGAGCTATCAGGGGAGAAGAACATTAGTGAGAGGTAAAGAAGAACCCAAATATCACTGTGGCTGAGCTCCAGAGATGCAGTCGAGAGATGGGAGAAAGTTGTAGAAAGTCAACCATCACTGCAGTCACGGCTTTATGGAAGAGTGGCCTGACAGAAGTCTCTCCTCAGTGCAAAACAAATGAAAGCCCGCATGGAGTTTGCTGAAATAGTGAGAAATATGATTTTCTGGTCTGATGAGGCCAAGATAGAATTGTTTTGGCTTAAACCCAGTTGAGCTCTCTGGAGAGACCTAAAAATGGCTGTCCACCAACGTTTATCATCCAACCTGAGGATCTGCAAGGAGGAATGGCAGAGGATCCCCAAATCCAGGTGTGAAAAACTTGTTGCATCTTTCCCAAAAGGACCCATGGCTGTATTAGATCAAAAGTGTGCTTCTATTAAATACTGAGAAAAGGGTCTGAATACTTAGGACCATGTGATATTTCATTTTTTTTTTTTTTTTTTTTTTTTTGTAATAAATCTGCAAAAATGTCAACAATTCTGTATTTTTCTATCAGTATGGGGTGCTGTGTGTACATTGAGAAAAATAAATTACCTTAAATGATTTTAGCACATGTCTGCAATGTAACCGAGTGAAAAATTTAAGGGGGTCTGAATCTTTTCCGTATCTACTGTATGTTTTTTATTTTATTTTTTTTTTTTTAAAGATTCTGTGAAACTGTTTGTATTGTTTCCATATAGTGCTGCAGGAAGCCGCATTGGTTTCATTGGCTTCCTCTGGGCCTCTTTCAGTGCTTGTGCCTGCTGGTCTTCCTCCTTTAGGAAGGGCTGGGCTTTTTGTTCATGTAAGCGCAAGTATGTGCGTTTGTGGGCGGTGGACGGCATGACCGAAACCTTATATAATGGGATGAGTAATTTCTCTTTGGCTTTATATAGTAAATAAAGAGTTTTCATATATTTACCCAGGCTTATTGGAAATATTTGACCCAAAGCAACAAAAAGTATATACTTGAAATTGAAAGCAAAATGATTAGCTGTCCTGTGATATACTTTTTTTTTTTTTTTTATGTATATATTTCTCAAGTGCTGTTTAATAGAGAGGTTTACATGGTGGCTCAGTGGTTAGCACTGTCGCCTCACAGCAAGAAGGTCACTGGTTCAAGTCCCGGCTGGGTCAGTTGGCATTTCTGTGTGGAGTGTTGCGGTGGGTTTCCTCCGGGTGCTCCGGTTTCCCCTACAGTCCAAAGACATGCAGTACAGGTACATTGAATAAACTAAATTGTCCGTAATGTATATGCAGCTGGAAGGCCATCCACTGTGTAAAACATATGCTGGATAAGTTGGCGGTTCATTCCAATGTGGCAACCCCAGATTAATAAAGGGACTAAGGCGAAGGAAAATGAGTGAATTAATAAATTTCGAGAGGAGCATTTGATATGACTGATCATGGCTGGTGTCTTATCTGTAATCAGCAATAATCCAATCAGATTGATTCAAACCTTCAATAAATAGACCGATTTAACTCTACTTGCCTTATCTTCATTTTGGAGGAATCCCCCTTCCACCCAATCTCCTCTTTTTCCTCCTTTACCAGGGGTAGCTCTCAAGACCTACCTGATCTCGGACCCCCCTTATGCTAAATGACCAGGCGGTAGCCCTGGGCTCAGTTATATACAAGCTCAGGGGTCAAGCAATATCTCAGTATCTAACTCTTGATAGTCTAATTTAAAGGCAATTTAATAGGCATGTTAGGGTAATTAGGCAAGTCATTGGACAACAGTAGTTTGTTATGTAGCCAATAATATATAATAATAATAATAATATATATATATATATATATATATATATATATATATATATATATATATATATATATATATATATATATATATATATATATATATATATATATATATATATATATATATATATATATATATATACACACACACACACACACACAGTTGAGGTCAGAATTATTAGCCCCCTTTTTAATTTTTTGTCCTTTTTTAAATATTTCCCAAATGAGGAAATTTTCACAGTATGTCTGATAATATTTTTTCTTCTGAAGAAAGTCTTATTTGTTTTATTTTGGCTAGAATAGAAGCAGTTTTTAATTTTTTTTATTAAATTAACTTTCTTTAGCCCCTTTAAGCTAATTTGTTTTGATAGTCTACAGAACAAACCATCGTTATACAATAACTTGCCTAATTACCCTAACCTGCCTAGTTAACCTAATTAACCTAGTTAAGCCTTTAAACATCACTTTAAGCTGTATAGAAGTGTCTTGAAAAATATCTAGTCAAATATTATTTTTTGTCATCATGGCAAAGATAAAATAAATCAGTCATTAGAGATGAGTTATTAAAACTATTATCATTAGAAATGTGTTAAAAAAAAATCTTCTCTTTGTTAAACAGAAATTGGGGAAAAAAATAAACAGGGGTGCTAATAATTCTGACTTCAACTGTATATATATATATATGAGGATGAGGAGAGCCCCCCCTTTGTGTAAAGCGCTTTGAGTGCCCAGAAAAGCACTATATAAATGTAAGGAATTATTATTATTATTATTTATATACATACAACAGTTTTCTCTGGTTCTTGAATCTAATTGGCTGATAGTCGTGCGATATTCTGCAAATAACAGCACTAGTCCAGCCTCTTCACCCTTCAACCTTATGTATTACTTCACCCACATACAGTACAGCAACAAGCAGAGGACACTCTACAGTTTGACAAATATTGCAGCTGTTGGATAACATAATGTACTTTTAAAGCTTTTTTAGGCGAGAAAGTAGTTGTTTAGATTGCAACTATGCAGCTTATTAATAAGGATAGTGTCTATTTTAAAATATATATAATTTCTAAGAGACAGCGCATTGGTGGCCATTAGCCTGTTTTTGAGCAAAGACGATTGATAATGTTTATCCACAAGATGGCGACATAGACCGCTAGGCAGCCCAAAGAGAAAAAACTGTGTAATTTCTAACTACAGCTGATCCAATCATTATTAAACAGTAAGTGACATTCTTAGTCGTTCTGTCTTTTGTAGTGCTGTATTTATACCATGGTAATATTGTGATCTCCCGATTGCAACAGTGAAGTACTGGGAAATCTCTGTAGACTGATGGCATTTTATGCCGTTCAGCCTTATAATCTTAAAATGTCAGCAAAATCACATGTTTTGTCGTCATTTTAGACATTACGCTAGAGAATCCTTCAAACACTAGCTCTAAAGTGACGTTAGTGAATGAGCAGCAGTTCTGACATCAGCTGCAGATGTGATGGAATGGCGGAAGAAAGTAGTTCTTCTTACAATAGGGGTTTTAGACTCTCCCTGTTTGATTTTCTTTTTTATATACACGATTCCAAAAAAAAAAAAACCACACACTTATGGAACCACTTCCATAAAAACCAATGTGAGGTGAACTCAAGAACCATAACAGTCTGATTTTCACTTTAGGTTAATTTTTACTAAAATGCCCATAGCGAACACAATAATTTAATGGCAGTTAACCTTAATTCAATCATTGTTGCTGCAATAAAAGCAAATTATAAGCACACAGCTTGACCCACAGCATGTCCTACTTTTATTCCCCAGTAAAAGATCCGTTTTGACTCAGAAGTACACCACATTATGAAATAAAATGGGATGTGAAAGCCACTTAACTTTGATTTTATCCTCAAGAATTCGCTGCTGTCATGCAGCATATTGGCTGCGGTAGAACTCCTGACCTTTCCATGTATACTTGCCGCGATGCGCTCGACACACGCTGATGCAGGGTCACTCTCTGACTGCTTATGAAATTCTGCCATTTCTCAGCACTGTGTTTAATGTCTAGGAAAGGACTTCCATTACTTGAAGCCCTATGTCTCTTTTGTTGAGTTGAAAGGCTCTGATAGCTGGCCTACATGCTTGCGGACTGAATTCCTCTATCAACAAAGAGCCGCTGGGACAACATGCTGTGCGGACTGAGCCACTAGACGTTGCCTTGGTTACGGAGTCTACAAAAGCCACCCCTGACCACAGCGACGTGGCTTCTTATCTCTCCTGAGGGAGGAGATTCATTAATAGCCAGACACACTGGCACACCACTGACCCTCAGGCACACCGACTGGGGCTTTAGGACGTGTGTGCTTATGATCAAGTCATAATTACAACAGTCTCATTTAAGTGCAGTGCAGTCTTGTTTGAACTTTAGAAAGTGCCTCAAGGCGACAGGATTAGATATGGCAATATATCTGTAGATTCACAGTTTCTATGATCGTCATGGCTCTTGGCCTCTATCCGTATATATTATATTATATTATATTATATTATATTATATTATATTATATTATATTATATTATATTATATTATATTATATTATATTATATTATATTATATGTATTATATTATATTATATTATATTATATTATATTATATTATATTATATTATATTATATTAATTATATTATATTATATTATATTATATTATATTATATTATATTATATTATATTATATTTATTATATTATGCTATATTAAATATATTATATTATATTATATTATATTATATTATATTATATTATATTATATTAATTATATTATATTATATTATATTATATTATATTATACTATATTATATTATATTAATTATATTATATTATATTTATTATATTATGTTATATTAATTATATTATATTATATTATATTATATTATATTTATTATATTATGTTATATTAATTATATTATATTATGTTATATTAATTATATTATATTATATTATATTATATTATATTATATTATATTATATTATATTATATTATATTATATTATATTATATTATATTATATTATATTATATTAATTATATTATATTATATTATATTATATTATATTATATTATATTATATTATATTATATTATATTGTATTATATTATATTATGTTATATTAATTATGTTATATTATATTATATTATATTATATTATATTTATTATATTATGTTATATTAATTATATTATATTATATTATATTATATTATATTATATTATATTATATTATATTAATTATATTATATTATATTATATTATATTATATTATATTATATTATATTATATTATATTATATTAATTATATTATATTATATTATATTATATTATATTATATTATATTATATTGTATTATATTATATTATGTTATATTAATTATGTTATATTATATTATATTATATTATATTATATTATATTATATTTATTATATTATGTTATATTAATTATATTATATTATATTATATTATATTATATTATATTATATTATATTATATTAATTATATTATATTATATTATATTATATTATATTATATTATATTATATTATATTATATTATATTAATTATATTATATTATATTATATTATATTATATTATATTATATTATATTATATTATATTATATTATTCATTTTCTTTTCGGCTTAGTCACTTTATTAATCAGGGGTTACCACAGTGGAATGAGCCACCAACTTATCCTGCATATGTTTTACACAGCGGATGATCTTTCAGCTGCAACCCAACACTGGGAAACACCCATACACACTCTTTTACACATATACACTACGGCCAATTAAGCTTATTCAATTCACCTATACCGCATGTCTTTGAACTGTGGGGGAAACTGGAGCACCCGGAGGAAACCCACGCCAACATGGGGAGAACATGCAATCTCCACACAGAAATGCCAACTGGCCCAGCTGGGGCTCGAACCAGCAACCTTCTTGCTGTGAGGTGACCTTGCTACCCACTGCGCCCACTATTATATTATATTAGATTATATTATAACTATACAAGTCATTGAACAATAGCGGTTTGTTAGCCAGCCGTTTGTGTTTGTTTGTGACACCCCTGATCTCTTACACTGCTCTGCTTTGATCTTGATCCATAAACTTGTCAACACATATTTTCCAATGTTTTTCAATGAGGTTTAGCTCAGGACTCTGGGGTGGCCATTTCATGTTTTCAGTTTTTTCAGCTTCAAGGATCTGCATTGTTTTTAAAAATTTCAATCATTTTCTCAAGTACCTGTATTTGTTGTCAAACTGGCGATCCTCGGCCCATCTTTGCTCCTAAAGGACTAGACCTTTCTTTGATGCTGCTTTTTCTACTAAATCATAATTACAATCACCTTTTGTCATCACCTGTTTAAAATCACATCATTATTTAATAAATTTACCTGATTACTAGCCCTAAATTGCTCCTCTCCCAACGTTTTTTTAATTTGCAATATGTGTTTATTAAAAAAAACTATAAAAATCACGCAAAACACATCAAATAATGTTTGTTGTATTGTCTGCAATGAAATACAAGTCAAAGTAACTTTAGAAATTACTACTTCCTTTTTTATTTACTCTAAAAAAAGGGACATAACCTTTTTTTTTTAAATGTCTGATGGTAAATCATACTAAACGCTTACTATTTTAGGTCTGTTAGGATTACCTAAATGATTTACATTTGCTAAATGCCAGAATAATGAGAGAATTTTTTTTTTTTGAGAATTTTTTTATTAATTTCTAGACAGTCAAAAGTTTACATACATTTCCTCGGTATTTTCTTTTAGCTTTGCTTTTAAACTGTATAACTTTGGTCAAATGTTTTGGATATCCTTCCACAAGCTTCTCACAATAGTTTGAAGGAATTTTGGCCCATTCCTCCTGACAGAACTGGTGTAACTGAGTCAGATTGGTAGGCTGTCTTGCTCGCACAAGCTTTTTCAACTCTGCCCACAAGTTGTCTATAGAATTGAGGTCAGGGCTTTGTGATGGCCACTCCAAAACATTCACTCCGTTGTCCTTAAAGCACATTTTAACTAATTTGGCAGTATGCTTAGGGTCATGGTCTGTGTGGAAGACCCATTTGTGGCCAAGTTTTAATTTCCTGGCTGATGTCTTGAGATGTTGCTTCAGTATTTTTTACATAATGTTCTTTCTTTATGATGTCATCTATGCTGTGAAGTGGACCAGTCCCTCCTGCAGCAAAACAGTCCCACAACATGATGCTGCCACCCCATACTTCATATTGGGATGGTGTTCCTAGGCTTGTAAGCTTTCCCTTTTGTCCTCCAAATATAACACTGGTCATTATGGCCAAACAGTTCAATCTTAGTTCCATCAGACCACAGGACATGTCTCCAAAAATTATTCTTTTTCCCAGTGTAATTTAGCAAATTGTAATCTGGCTTTTTTGTTGATTCTGGCTTGTTGATTTTCCCATGTTGTCACACAAGGAAGCAGTGTGTTTGAGGTTTTCCTTAAATACTATTCTACAGTTGTGCCTCCAATTAACTCAAATGTTGTCAATTAGCCAATCAGAAACTTCCAAAACCTTGACACCATCATTTGAGCTTTTTCAGAGGCATAATAATCTTATTGTATGTAAACTTGACTTTCAAGAATACAATTTCTCAAAAAATCTCTCATTATTCTGCTATTAAGCATAACAGAAACAAATGTGATAATCCTAACTTACCTAAAGGAGAATAAGTTTAGTCACATTAACATCTGACTTTTTTTTTTTAAATGGTTATGTGCCTTTTTATACAGTGTATGGAAACTTCTGGTTTCAACTGTATATTTTTTTAAATTTTTTGTATGTATTTTTAGTATTTATGTTCCATTTTTGGAGCAGTCACTGCCTCTTGTTGTGTTTTTATTTTATTAGCTATTTTTTTAGTTATGCAAATGACCTGTAGTGTATATATAATTTGCATTAAACATGTAGCAGATGGGTTGTGTCTTTACTGAGTGACATCTGTGTTGTCTATTAAAGCTGACTGATGAAAATGCTTTTTCCCCCTTCACTCTTGGTGTGCAAAGACCTTGTCAATTTACAAATGACGTCTTTAGCGGCTGCTTTTAGAAGTGACTTTGGTCCATCTTGTACACCCAAAGCTTCCAAAATAAATTTACAATACAGCCGAAAAGCTTTTTAACAAGCCATTACGTTCATGCTGCTTTTAGTTTCTCGGCACGTAGCTTATTTCTCAGAACAAGGCCGGTCGTCTATTATTTTGGTTGTCAAAGCAATTACTCTGCTGTGAGAATAATGCATAAATAGTCATAAAATTGTGCATTTGCTGAATGACAGTCACGTTTTATTAGCCCGAGCATTATAGAAGCAGCGGTTAACTTACAATTGAAGACATTGGATAAACTGGCTGTATGTCACCTGAATATGAGCATTGTGTTGATGTGCACCATCCTTTTTTATTAGTCCTTAATGGATTTGGGAAACTGGGAACAGTTTGATCTGTTGACATTCATCATGTCTCGCAGAGTAGTTATAGTAACTGTGTTGAACTGACATCTAAGTGCTAGTATACAACTCTCCAAGTCAGTTGTGTCAAACTAATAGGCCACAAGAATGCTGCAAATCTTTTTTTTTTCTCCTGACAATGGTAGATTTTTCTAATTACGTTAAACTATGCCGTATTTTCAGTTTATTCATGACAATTTGCTTTTGTATAGTGTTGTTATTATTTTTATTATTGGTCCCACTTTATATTAAGTGGCCTTAACTAATATGTACTTACATTGAAATAAATAATTCGTTACAATGTACTTATTGTGTAAATGCATGTTTTTACATTGTACTTATGATTGATTACCTGCATGTAAATACATCTGTAATTAATTTCTGTTATTACTTTTATAATTACACTGTTGACCATAACCCTACCCATATCATAACTCAATAGCACAACACGTGTTCTGCAATACATTATAAACACATTAAGAACATTGTATTTATATTTTGATGAAAGTACATAGTAGTAAGGACACTTAATATAAAGTGGGACCCTGGGGTCTCCACAGTGGAATAAACCGCCAACTCATCCAGCATATGTTTTACGCAGTGGATGCCCTTCCAGCTGCAACCTATCACTGGGAAACATCCACACACACTCATTCACACACATACACTGCGGACAATTTTAGCCTACCCAATTCACCTGTACCGCATGTCTTTGGACTTGTGAGGGAAACCGGAGCACCCGGAGGAAACCCACTGTGCAGCCATTATTATTATTATTTATTTATTATTATATATATTTTTTTTATTTATTTATTAATTATATGCATATTTAAATTTGTGTTTTTTTAAACAAGCTTAGATTTGTCCACCTGTCATGTGTCGGACCATATGGGGCAAAGAAATAGGACGTGTGCTTGAACCTAACTTTTTTAACACACTTTGTTATTATTGCTCATTTATTCATTTGCTGGAAATTAGAACTGAATTTAGAAATAGTTTTGAAACAAATCTTTGCTCTTAACAAACAAAATTAATTATGTAGACGATTGGATCTCTTCAGTGGAGTGTGTACAACACTGTTTCTTTATCCACGAAAGAGAGAAAGAGAAAGTAAAGAGGCCGAATGGAGGAGGCTCATTCTTTTTCCTCGCACTGCAGATGGTCTGGTTAACTGTTTTCTCACTAGTGAAGTGTTCAGTTTTTCTATTTACAAAGTCCACCATGTAAATGGCAAATGTGCCATGGTGTGACGCAACTGACTCTTAAAGGGAATGGGTTTAATGCACATTATGCTCAACACATCCGCACATTGCGCTTTAGACTTTGCGCCTAGACCAGCGATCACCAAACTTGTTCCTGGAGGTCCGGTGTCCTGTAGATTTTAGCTCCAACCCTAATCAAACACACCTGAACAAGCTAATCAAGGTCTTACTAGGTATACTTGAAACACCCAGGGAGGTGTGTTGAGGCAAGTTGGAGCTAAACCCTGTAGGGCACCGGACCTCCAGGAACGAGATTGGTGACCCCTGGCCTAGACCGTTAAATAGAGCCCTCAGTGATTCTGTGACTCAGTGATTAAGTGATTCAGCAATTCCGTGATTCAGAGACTCAGCAATTCAGCGATTCAGTGAGTCAATGATTCAGCAAGTCAGAGATTCAGCGAGTCAATGATTCAACAAGGCTGCATCTGAAAACGCCTACTACTCAGTAGGTACTGCATTTTAATGTACTACTCGTCCGTTAGAAAAGTACGTTCTATACAGTATGAATGTGAGTAGGATGAATGAAACTCGGATGTTCTACATCCGCCATTTTGTCATCATCATGTAACCTACCTGTGTCAGTTGGTCGCTTCACTCCCATTCATGAATTCTCATGAGATAGCGTAGCGTCCATCGGATGTGCACTCCAGAATCTCACTGGAAGTAGTAGTCCTAGCTGGCGAGTTGCCATTTCTGTGTTAGTTAGCATGTTCTACCTGTGTTGGCGTGGGTTTCCTCCGGGTGCATCCGGGTACTTCTCACATACTGTTTTTCGAATTCTATGAATTTGGACATACTGCTCGGCTCTCATACTGTTTTTAGCATACTATATAGTAAGGAAGTATGCAATTTCAGATCCAGCCCAAGTCAGAGATTTAACGAGTTAGAGATTCAGTGAGTGAGTGATTCAGCGAGTCAGTGATTCAGTGAGTAAATGTTTCAGCAAGTCAGACAGTGCGTCCCAAATCGCATACTTATGCACTATTCTACTCCATTTTGAAATATAAATAGTGTACTACTGAAAACTATAAAAAATAATAAGTGCACTTTAATTACCCGGATGATACACTCATTCGACCGGTAAAATGAAGTGTGGAATGATGAACACTTCATGCACTCAACGACCGCAACTTTGCTCACGTAGCGGAAGGGACGGAGCTATCGGGCGCACATGTTGGATTACTTTATTTATTTTGAATTGTGAAAGCAAAATTCTCCTACAAGAGTGATTATAGCGCCTCCCGATGGTGAATGCGGTTATACTCATGGCAGGTATTATTTGGTAATTTGGTCATTTATTTCACTAATTTGGCAACCGTCAAACGTCATCAGGGAAACGGTTTGAACTTCCGCTTAGTAAAAAAAAAACATTAGTGTTCGATTTGGGACAACACTACATACATATACTTTGCTGTTGAGTGTGTAAGTGCATAAGTACATAGTGCATAGTGTGCCATTTGGGACGCAGCTAGAGATTCAATAAGTTAGTAATTCGAGTTAGAACGAGTTAGAGATTCAGCAATGTTAATTAAATATTTATCAAAAAGGATCAATTAGAAGTATTATAACAATCATACAAGACTCATCAATCAATCAACTAATAGATTACATGAAACAAACATGACACACAAAAACAAGAATTACTAAAATAAAAAATCAAATCTATTAAATACTATATACATGGCTTAATCTGAATTAAAACAGCATTAATTAAAAATTAATCAAAAGCAAAACAATTGTATATCAATGATTCAAAACTCATCAATGATGATATCTCCACAAATAACATAGCAACCCTTAGGTCTTTTGATTTCAATCCTTTTGTAATGTCTTTAAAGAGTTTAATCAGACAGCCTTAATATGGTAAAATTGTGAAAAATGAAGCACAGAAAGCATTCACGTGTGAAACTGAATCAATTTTCTACCATAAAGTATAAATGCGCCATATTGACATTTGATCTCAGCAGTCAGCAGTTGTGTGTCTGAGCACAGGCTCCACTAAATCACAGCAGTGCACCAGTGCTTAAAGCCTTTATCATGAGTGATATGGACTTAAAACTAGATCACAATATCGTCTTGTATTTATTGCAATAATGAAATCAGCAATGAAAATTCATATGTATACCCTGAGAAACAAAATGTGCTGTGTCTTTAGAGAAAAGCATGATATTTCCTAGTTTATTTATTTATTTGACCAGGGGTGGCACGGTGGCTTGGTGGTTATCACTTTTGCCTCACAGCAAGAAGGTTGCTGGGCCAGGTGGCATTTCTGTGTGGAGTTTGCATGTACTTCCCGTGTCTGCGTAGGTTTCCTCCGGGTACTCCCGTTTCCCCCACAGTCCAAAGACATGCGGTATAGGTGAATTGGGTAAACAAAATTGGTCGTAGTGTATGAGTGTGTGTGTAAATATGAATGTATGTTTCCCAGTACTGGGTTGCAGCTGGAAGGGCATTCGCTGTGTAAAACATACAGTATGATGGAATAGTTGACACTTCATTCCGCTGTGGCGACCCCTGATAAATAATGGACTAAGCCGAAGAAGAAGAATGAATTAATTTATTTTCCCCAGCAACAGGGTGCTCTGAACACACAAATAATGTAGTATCTTTTTCATTCATCCTGGACACTAGAGGGCGAAATAAATCCACTGTACCCGTGGCTGAGGAAAAATAACAAACAACAACAAATTTTTGTTGCATTACTTCAGTTTGCAAGTATGTGTTTTACTTGACTTATAGACGTTGCATACACAGTGCATGTGATGTATTTGAGTGTCTCTTAAATTAGGTCTCACCTGTGCCCTCACAATCATTACATTACATGAGAGTGGGGGGAAATATTTTTGCAGCCTGTGCAGTAAGCTGACGCATGAAGACGGATGAAGAGGGAGTGATTTACATGTGAAGTCAATGCAAAGATTGTATTAGACATCCTGTGGCGCGAATTGGCCGTTTTGTGCATTTGAAGAACTTCAGACTGCAGAAGAAAGTTGGAGCAAGCAGCTTACAATGATGGAGGTTGATTCAAGGATGACGGCCGCTGGACGTCACCAAATTGAAGGACATTATTTGTGCTTTACAAGTATGGCTGGTATTATGGTGTGCATAAAATCTTTTACTACAGTTAACGAGAGAAAACGCTTCCCTGCCATTGACAAGTTTGACGCAATCCGTAAGCTTTATTATTATATTTACCTTTAGGTTTATTATGGTAGGGGAAGCCTTTACGCATTTCCTGAGTAAGGTACACATGTCAGATACTCCGGGGAGTGAAATCTAAGAGAAAGTAAGATCGTGGATAAAAATAAGAGTTATACAAACTTCCTTTGGCTTAATTCCCACCATTATAGATCTTTTTTAGATCTTGTCTTGACAAGAGACCAAAATAAAGAATTTTTCTTTATTTTATTTTAAGAATTCTTTATTTTTATAATTTGTGTCATTGTGTCAGATTGTACACCTAACATATAAGCTACCTAATATGCTAAATAATAATTATATTATTATATAATATTAAATTATATATAAAATAATATATATAATTTAAAATAATTATAAATAAATATGTGTAATTTTTGATATTTATATATAATTTTTTTATGGCAAAATTGTCTGCAAATTTCTGAGAATTACCACAACAAAATCAGTCATTTTTAAATTTGTAAAAAATGATAAAAAAAGTAGGGGGTCTGTGAAGTTTGTTAAATCTGAACTGTAATAAAATGACTTTAATAAAACTGTAATAAAATTACACGTGACAGAGATATCTTAAGCTTTTTTTTTTTTTTTAATTAATCATTTAAAGTGGATGTTGGAATGTTGGAAAGAAATAGGGCATGGGGGGATAACTGGGAATAGGACACAATCAGGAACTATGCTTCTAACTACAGCTCTAGAGGTGTAGAGGCAGTTTGCGAATGTTTGTTGGAAGGACAGATTTGGGACACACCAAATCAATAAACTATGTTTATAGTTAAGACAGAACTTGTGACCTTAATTGGCTAATGATAGTTTTCGGAAACACATCCCTGGTTTGGAACAAGTGGAGGGTGAATAATCAACATAGCCTCATTCTGAAAGCGTAGCCTATATACATTTCTGGAGATTGCGAATAGCGAGAGGTACGTATGGCTGCATTTCGTTTTTAAAAAGAACGATATGGGGCATCATGACGCCATTTCTATTTGCGCTCACCAGCTGACCACTTACCTCCATATGGACGGCTTTTCTGCAATTACCAGTTTGTCCAGTGGCTTGCTGTGTGTGTCGACAGATTTGAGATGCAGAGCGAAGTTGACCTTGACGACGGGGTTTGAGTCCAGTGAAGAAAGATTCCAGAAAGAGGGTAAAGCAAAAACAAAAGCCAAAAAAATAAAACAAAGTAAATAACAGCGTGAGAATGTGATAAAATCTGACAACGTGGTAAAAATCTGTCTGCCGCAAGGGCTTTTCTTTTTCTGGATTGCTTCTGAAAACACTGTTGGTTAGGTTTAGGGAAGTGGGTGAGCCCTGGTCAATTGATGCTTTTTAAAACACAATCGGTTGGGTTTATGGAAGGGTGTGGGTGGGGGATTAATCGGTCAGTCAGTCAGTTGACAGCGGCCTCTGGTGGATTTACGCCAGAAGAGAAGGAGCGAATGGCATTCACGAGAGAAATTTAAGACCTTAAAAAGTGAACACAGCGGCCTCTGGCGGATTCCTGAAAACAAAAACAGCATAAAAACGTAGCTCCTGGGATGTATTTGGTGCTCTCCAGAAATGTATATAGGGGTACGCAATCAGAATGAGCCTGGGTAGTTAGGAATTGATGATAGCATTTTCATTTTTGAGTGAACTATCCCTTTAATTCTTATTGTGGTGAGAGTTTGTACCAGTATATAATAAATGATAAGATATCACTCTTCCCTAGTGTAGAATACATCCAGTGTGCATTCAGAACTGTTTTTTTTTTTTCAGGTGTGTGTGTTCACCCTCTTGGTGGCCTGTATCCAATAGAGTCGTATTTGAGTCTGTCAGTGACCCGGACTGATCCTCTCAGTATCACTTTTCAGTCTGGGGAATTTGTGGTCATGTTTTCACACAGGTCCAGGCTGCAGTGCTGTGGCTCACAATGATGGCACTTTCACATTCTGTATAACTTCACGAAATCTATTTCCATAACCTGAAATGTTGTAGACATCAAGTACCGCAGCTATTATTAGGGCTGCTTTTAAGGAGGAGTCTGGCTGTTTTGTGACCATTATTTGAGATTTGAGGTTTGCATGTTGACTGAATATGACAATTGCTTTATTTGGCTGCAGAATACCTAGAGAAAATAATATATTTTTTTGCACTAAAGGTTGCTGTTTCAGTTCTCAAGAGAATTAAGGGAGTATCTGCTTTGTTTTTTTAGAGGCTTCTCTTAGAATTCCTGGGAGGAATACACAGAGAAACACATGAGATGGTTGTTCATATACTGTACAGTGTATAGGGCTATGAACTGGATGTGGGTAGAATTTAATGAGAAATAGCAACTGCACTGAAAGTTGTACACTAAACTAATGGAACTAATTTGTCATTTTTGATTAATAATTTCCATTCCATTTTCCATTTCATGTGTTTAAAAGAACAACAATAAAAAATTGGGTTTCTGGAGGAACAACATTCAACATAGGTTTCCAACCTATATGGGTCACCAAAGATTTATGTGGTTTACAAGTAGGAATTAAATATATTTAAATTTTATGATAAAACAAATTCTTGCTCGTTAGTATTACAATTTTGGTAAGTGTATTTATTCACAGCTTTTAAAAAAACTACTAGCATTAAGCAATTTTTTTTCCACAAGCATTTCTGAAATTGGTAACACTTTATTTTAATGGTCCATTTGAGTATTAGTAGACTGACTGCTTAATATCTATTGATACTGACATTTAACAGTCCTTCAATAGACATTTGACTGACTATAAGAAACTTTGCAAGTGCATGTCAACTTACACTAACCCTAACCCTAAGCCCAACCTAACAGTCTACTTATAATCTAATGATAATTAGTTGCTATGTAACTTAAATTCAACAAACGGACCATCAAAACAAAGTGTGACCCTGATATTTTATAAACACCACCTACTGACAGAAAGTGGATTTACATTTTCATTTAGACTGGCTGCAGTTTTGTTTCAGACCACAGACTTGATCAAAAATAAAAAAACAAATATCCTGAAAAAGGTTATCCTGAGCTTTTATGCAGACTGGAAATATTAAATTATAATTCTTATACAGTGTGCATTCTAAAAAATAAATAATAATAAACAATGTAAAAAAAATATTTTATTTTATTTTATTTATTTTTTATTTATTTTTTTTTTTTGGGTGAGTGATTGTTTAAGAATTGGAATGCTAACCTTGGAGTCTCCTGAGGAAAAAATGCTTGGGAACTACTGATTTAACCCAACATAAAGTCATTTATGCTATTTTTTTTATTTTTTTTTTTTTGCAAGCAATCAGTCAATTAATCAGTACTCACTAATGATAGGACATATACACAACTCAATGAATGTCAAATATTTCTTTATATTAATATATAATAATATAATTTGATAGGATTTTTACATGTTAAAAATAAAGGCTCCTAAATGGTTTTATTATAGAAGAACAACAAATTATTTTTTAAAGCACCCATTTTATCTTATTGTGATTTTTGTTAATAATAACTCTTTTTTTTTATTATTATTCAATTCAATTCAATTCAATTCATCTTAATTTGTATAGCACTTTTTCAATGTTGATTGTGTCAAATCAGCTTAACATAGAAGTTCTAGTAAAATAAAATTTAAACTGCGTCAGTTTAGAGTTGAAGTTCAGTTTAGTTCAGTTAAGTGTGGTTTAATTTTCACTGCTGAAAGTCAATCAATCAATCAATCAATCAATCAATCAATCAATCAATCAATCAATCAATCAATCAATCAATCAATCAATCAATCAATCAATCAATCAATCAACTTTTATTTATATAGCACTTTACAACAACCACAGTTGACCAAAGAGCTTTACACAAGTAAAAGCAAATTATACAACACAACAGAAAAGGAGACAATGCGAAATAATACAAAACATATTAATAAAATCTAACAAACATTAAAACATAATAAAGTGTCAGTGCTAAGCATTAAAAGCCAATTTAAACAAGTGGGTCTTAAGTTTGGCTTTAAAAAGTGGCAGGTCAGTGATTATACAAAGCTCAGTAGGAAGGGTATTCCAGAGTTTTAGGACCTTGGAGTTTAGTCCAAACACTGAGGAGCAAACCCATCGATGTGCATACATTTATTAAGTACCTTTTGTGGAATTAAAATTTCTATGACAGTTACAGCTCATTCCCAATAACATTATTATACAAAAATGGTTAAATATGTACTATAAAAATGCCTGGCTTTTAATTGCTTATTTGGTTAGTTAGCTGTGTCATCTTTTTTATTTCATTTTTAATTGCTTCAAGAGTAGTCTGTAGTATTGCTCTGCTACTGTCTTGCATTGGAAGCTGCTTATTAGCACACTGTTCCTGAACACCTGATTAACTAAAGCCATAATGCTCCTCATAAATGCTTTTTAATGTATTTAATGTGCAGTTAATTGTTTTAATACACTGGCTATTCATATTTTGAAGCTACAAACTGCTGCGTGTCAGTGCGCGGTTAATTCAGCTGGATGTGGAAAGGTCACAAGCGACAGTCAAACACAAATGAAAATCAAAGTGACATTGAAACGCAAATAAACTGAGCGTGACACACAATGGGAGGGTTATATAAGGACATTGTCTCCATGGAATATTGTTTTTTTTTCTACCACAGTGTAATGTCCTCCTGAGCTTTATGTTTTTATTGCCTTGTAGATCATTTTATCCATTTTAGATTTTCAAATCACAGAGCAGCAGGCTCTTGAGTTCAAGCATTGCTTTTTCTTTTTGTTCTTTTCTCGAGGTTACATCTCTGGATTGGGCACTTTGTAAACATTGCCAACTAGATGAGTCGATGATGTTAAAAAAATACATTTTATTTTTGAAATATTTCATTTAAAATACAGCTTTAAGAATTTCTGTCAATATATTTATTTGGGATTACAAGATTGTGTTTGTTTTCAGCACAACACAAAGCATATTTCCAATTTAAAGAGATAGTTCACAGACCCCCCCCCCCCCCCCCCCCCCAAAAAAAAAAAAAAAAAAAAAAAAAAACAATTCTGTCATCATTTACTCATCCTTTACTTGTTTCAAATGTGTTTGATTAACTTTTTCCTGTTGAACACAAAGGAAGATTTAATGAAGAATATATATTAAATAGTTTATTCATTTTGTAAGACTTATTTTTACTTAATACCTTAAATTGCACAGATTTTACCAAACATAAGCCAATAAAATAACAAAGTTTTAGTGACAGAAAAAAATGTATCAAGTCGCCCCATTTTACCAGCTTTAACAGTTTTATTGCAAGCAGCAGAAACAAGTAAATTATATAGAAATGTCTCACGTTATTTTGATGTATAGATTAATATACATGTACAGGTGGAATATCCACATAGCAGTGTTTTCATATGAGTCACCAAGTGTTTTCATATAAGAGAAAATTGCACTTTAACCACAGTTTTACCTTGATTTTACATTACGTTCTGTATCTCAAGTACAAAACCATTCAAAGTGAGCTACCAAGCAAATTGACACCTGAAAAGTGAAAGAAATAAAAATATGGAGATGACGTATTTGTTTTTTGGTATATTTGTTGTTGTTGTTGTTGTGCAAAGAAACAATATAAATATCATTAGCATACCATTCCTAGCACACTTAGAAAACTGCAGTCGAAACATTTGTTTACAAACGTTTTTTACGGTTTCACAAAAATGTAATTGTTTTTAGCCTTAGAACATGTTTTTGTTAGTCTGTTTAAAACCGAGTGACAGACTCCATAATGTCAGCACACACATCATTAAAACAGGATTTTATCATGATCTTAGAAGTAAATATTGCTCATCCCTACCAACTGAGGCATTTATATTGGCCACATTACTAAGCAGAGTTGCTGTAGGTCTGTGTGTGCAAACACTCACAGCATTATTATCCTTTTGCAGACTGTTCTCTGACAGCTTTCATTATCAGGGGAATGTTAACCGTGTCTCTCTCTGTTTGACCCTCAGAGTCACCGCTGAAAGGAGATGACAATCAAGTGGATCGATCGTTTGCTGACTCATCCTTGTTTAACCACTGGGGCCAAGACCTGGGGCCTGAGAGCCGTCGAGTGGCCCTCAAGATGTTTCAGTATTACGGCTACAACGGGTACCTCAGCGACCGCCTCTCCATGGACAGAGCCATCCCAGACTACAGGCCGGACGGGTGAGAGATTTTACCAAAGACTATAGAATACACAAGACAAAGCTTGGCAAGCAGTTTTGGGGAATTGAATGTTTTCACATTCAAACATAATGTCTGAGCATACTATCAGAGAGGCGTTTCAAAGATGGCCACCGTGTGAAATGACTTGCCTTAAAAAGGTTTTGGTTTTATTTACCGCCACTCATTCCATCATCCGTTCCATCATTTGTTCGTTTGTTTGTTCAATTGTTCATTCCATCGCTCAATCCTTCGTTAGCTCCATCATTTGTTCCTTCGTTAACTCCTTCATTTGTTCCATCGTTCATTCCTTCTTTCGTTCTATCATTCAATCCTTCATTTGTTCCATCGTTCGTTCCTTCATTCGTTCCACCGTTTGTTCCTTCGTTCGTTCCACCGTTCGTTCCTTCTTTCGTTTCTTCGTTTGTTCCCTCTTTCGTTCCATCATTCGTTCCATCGTTAGTTCCATCATTTGTTCCATTGTTTGTTCATTCCTTCGTTCCTTCGTTCCATCTTATGTTCCTTCTTTCGTTTCTTGTTTCGTTCTATCATTCGTTCCTTCGTTTGTTCCATCGTTCCTTCTTTCTTTTGTTCCATCGTTCGTTCCTTCGTTCGTTCCTTCGTTCGTTACATCTTACGTTCTTTTTTTCGTTTCTTTGTTTGTTCCATCTTTTGTTCCATTGTTCGTTTCAACGTTCGTTCCTTCCCTCGTTTCATAGTTCATTCCATCATTCGTTCCATCGTTCATTCCTCCATTTGTTCCTTCTTTCGTTCCATCGTTCGTTCCATCATTTGTTCCATTGCTTGTTCCTTCATTTATTCCATCGTTCGTTCCTTTGTTCATGCCAATGTTTATTCCATCGTTCATTCCATTGATCGTTCCTCCATTCATTCTATCGTTCGTTCCTCCATTCATTTCTCTGTTCGTTCCTTTGTTCGCTTCATCATTTGTTCCATTGTTTGTTCCTTCATTCGTTCCATTGTTTGTTCCATCGTTCGTTCCTCCGTTTGTTCCATTGTTTGATTCATTGTTCGTTCCTCCGTTCGTTCCTTTGTTTATTTCTTCACTCGTTCCATTGTTCGTTCCTCCATTCATTCCATCGTTCGTTCCTCCATTCATTCCTACGTTCGTTCCTTCATTCGCTCCATGATTTGTTACATAGTTGGTTCCTTCGTTCTTTCCTTTGTTCGTTCCAACGTTAGTTCCTTTGTTCGTTCCATTGTTCATTCCATCATTCATTTCCATCATTTGTTCCATCGTTTGTTCCTTTGTTTATTCCATCGTTTGTTCCTTTCTTCATTCCATCGTTCGTTCCATCTATATACACTGACAATTCTCCGGATCAGAGGGGCTTGGACCAGACGTGTGTTTCTGCAGATTTTGTGTGATTTGAACGTTTAGAAATGAAACTAAAGAGACAGGTGTTGTTTAATTTTATTGGTGCTTCCTAATATGAAATTTATTCATATTAATTAATAGAATTATTAATAATTATTAATTTTGGAGAATTTGATGTTTCAACTTTCAAACATTGAGAGGTGTTTTAAAGATGACCACCGAGTGACTTGCCTTAAAGGGGCTTTGGTTTTACTCACTGCCTGTGTAAACCAGAGCACAAATCAGCGTTTGCAGGCAGCAGATGTCCTGTGTTCATCGCTCCCTGAAATATGATGTTAATATAATGGTATTTTGATAGATAGTGGTGGTGTTTTCTCAGAGGAGGCAGTGTGTGCTCAAAAATAAGTTATTGTGTTCGTTATTATGTTTTCTACACAGCAGAAAACATAATATTTTGTTCTGATGTGATATATAATATAGTGGTCATCATGTAATATAGTGGTCATCATATTGATGTAACAGGGTATCTATGATGTATCCCACAGTATTTTCATGACATATCCATACTGTGTCTAACAAGTATCATTCACTCACTTTTGGACAATTCCCTTCTCTTTATCAAGGGGCATTATTATTGTTACTGTTAGATTTTATTCTATTATTATTCAATTCTTATCCTCTGGCGTGGAAGATGGATTTTTAGTAGCCATCGCTATTTTAATATGCTGATTTGATGTTTTATTATTAATAATTCTTTCATTCATTTTCTATTCGGATAAGTCCCTTTATTAATCAGGGGTCACCACAGTGGAATGAACCATCAACTTATCCAGAACATGTTCTACGCAGTGGATGCCCTTCCAGCTGCAACCCAGTACTGGGAAACACCCATACACACTCATTCACACACATACTCTGTCTACGGACAATTTAGCTTACCCAATTCACCTGTACTGCATGTCTTTGGATTTGTGGGGAAAACCGGAGCACCCGGAGGAAACCCACGTGAACACGGGAAGAACATGCAAACTCCACACTGAAAACTTCTTGCTGTAAAGTGACAGCACTACCCACTGCGCCACCGCACCGCCCTCTTATTAATAATGTTTTTAATATATTATTTTTGTTTATTTGTTTGTTTGGGCTGCACAGTGGCGCAGTGGGTAGCACATTCGCCTCACAGCAAGAAGGTCGCTGGTTCTAGCCTTGGCTGGGTCAGTTGGCGTTTCTGTGTGGAGTTTGCATGTTCTCCCCGTGTTCGCGTGGGTTTCCTCCGTGTGCTTTTGTTTCCCCCAACTGTCCAAAGACATGTGCTATGATGAATTGGGAAAGCTAAATTGTCCGTAGTGTATGTGTGTAAATGAGTGTGTATGGGTGTTTCCCAGTGATGGGTTGCAGCTGTAAGGGCATCCGCTGCGTAAAACATATGTTGGATAGGTTGGTGGTTCATTCCGCTGTGGCGACCCCAGATTAATAAAGGGACTAAGCCAAAAAAAAAATATATTAATGAATGAAATTATTACGCTTGTTCGTTCATTCATTCGTTCATTTGTTCATTCGATCGTCCGGTTAGGTTTAAGTTAGTTAAGTTAAGGTAGTTAAATTAGGAAGTTAAATTTGTTTATTTAAATGACATTAGTTAGTTTGTCTGAACGTTCATAAGAACAACATTTATTTGAAATACAAATTATTATGTTCGTTCGTTTGTTCATTTGTTTGTTTGTTCAGTCGTTTGGCCATTCGGTCAGTTAAATTAGGAAGTAAAATTTTTTTATTTAAATGACATTTAGTAAGTTAGTTACTTGTCTGAATGTTGATGAGAACAACATTTATTTGAAATAGAAATTATTATGTTCCTTCGTTCATTTGTTAATTCATTCTTTCGTTTGTTTGTTTGTTTGTTTGTTTGTTCAGTCGTTCGGCTATTTGGTTGGTTAAATTAGGAAGCTAAATTTGTTTATTTAAATAACATCTAGTAAGTTAGCTAGTTAGTTAATTAATTTGTGTGAATGTTAATGAGAACAACATTTATTTGAAACAGAAATTATTATGTTCGTTGGTTTGTTTGTTCGTTAATTCATGTGGTTGTTTGTTTGTTTGTTTGTTTGTCATTCGTTTATAGTCGGTCGTTCTGTTGGTCGTTTGATCGATTGTTCAGTCAGTCAGTTAAATTAGAAAGTTAAATTTGTTTCTTAAATGACATTTAGTTAGTTAGTTAGTTAGTTAGCTAGTCAATTAAATTAGGACATTGCAGTAAATGCATTTATTTAAATTAATTCATTAATTCATTCATTAATTCAGTTAGTTAGTTAATTGTTTGAATGTTCATGAGAACAACATTTATTTGAAATAGAAACTATTTAGTTTTTTCTGTGTTTGTTTGGTCTTTCGGTTAAACTAGGAAGTAAATTTATGTATTTAAATGTTAGTTAGTTAGTTAGTTAGTTAGTTAGTTAGTTAGTTAGTTAGTTAGTTAGTTAGTTAGTTAGTTAGTTAGTTAGTTAGTTAGTTAGTTAGTCTGAATGTTCATAGAAAAAACATTTATTTGAAATAGAAATTAAGTTTGTATGATTGTATTTTTGTTTTATGAGGTTTTATAAATACATTTTTATCTTACTTAAGAACAAACCTTTGAATTGTAGTGCATCAGTTTTGAAAACAAAACAAAAAATATTAAGCTCCATCAATTATAATTAGAAATGAATCTTAGGCACCAAATCATCATATAAAAATGATTTCTGAAAAAAAGCATGTGACTGAAGCATGAAACAAGTGCATATCCATATATATTGCAATTAAAAATGTAATAAAAAGATAATGTATGTGAACTATAAATGAAAAACAAAATGTTCTTTTATGGTTTGTACGCATGGGAACATAAGGTTTACACTAACGACTCTATTTTGACAGGCTTTGAAAGAGGTGTGTGTGGAAAAACATAATTACTCCATAGCCTGTAATTACTGGATGTGTCTTGCTGGCAGCAACATAAAGAACTCCTTCACATCTGATCACATCTGTTCTTTTCTCTTCGTGGAGACAAATTGCTATTGACTACCTGCGTCTGAAAACCCTGAAAACCCACTTGTTATAAACTCCAGTCTGCCAAGAACATCAACCAATTACCTGTCATTGTTGAAGACACCCATATTTACCAAAATAATCTTGTTTTTTTTTTTTTTAATTACCTTTTTTATTATTTGCACATAAAGAAAAAAAAACTGAAAAATTGCCTCATAAACATGACATCATTTTTAAACTCATGGCCAGCAAAGGGGTTGACTAAACATCAGACAATTCTGATTGTAACAGGAGGAAGTCAAACTGAATATTGTATGAGGTGTTTTTTTGTATGAATGTTTGCGGTTTTGCAACTCTGTTACTAAAAACTGATACAGTTAAAAGTCTAGTGAAATTAAAATAATGTTTTGTAGACGTTAGTATCAGTATGTTAGTCTTCAAAGATATTTATAAGCTAGTGTGGTACAAAACAATGAAAAAAAAATGCGTTTAGAAGATATAAAACTGAAATAAACATGTTTTTTACTTCACGTCGTACTACACCAGTTTCTCATCAAAACTTCTAACCAATCAAATGCTCTCTAATATCTGACATGCCCCGCCCTCTTCAAGATGCTTCTCATTTTCTTTTCACTTAATGCGCTTGAGCTCAACCACTCTCAGTGGCAGAGCTGTGATAAAACAAAACGCCATCGGCTGTTTGTTTTTTTTTACAAGGGGAGGAGCTACTCTATGTCCCGCCTTCTCTTTGTTTTCAGTTGAGATTATGTCCAACATTGAATAGAAAATGCACATTTCAAAGCACCTTTAAATACGGTTTCAAGCCCTATACTTGTGTGATTTTTTTCTTTTTATGCAAGTAGTATTAAATAAACATTAATAAGATAATGTTAAAAAAATAAGAGGACATGTCTTTTTTAAAACTTTGTAAAAAGTAGTATGTTTTTAGATTTTTCCAAAATCAAGCAGTTGTGCAGTAGCAGCTGAATAGTACTGAATATTGGTTTGTTGTTACTGGTAAACTTATATTTAACATACAATTGACAAACAAGTTTGTTGTTAAAACTATTGATCATGAAACTTTAGTATTTCTCAATTGTAAAAATGTATTCAGTCAAGATTTTATATAATATAATATATGTATTATCTGTAATATATTTATTATATATTTATTTATAAATAATATATGTATTATATTATATAAATATATAATATAATTTATTTATTTTCTGTTTTTTAGTCTGTTTTCTCTGTAATTCTGTTGCACTGTAGAAGCTCTGTCACAAAAACAAATTCCTCGTATGTGTAACATACCTGGCAATAAAGCTCTTTCTGATTCTGATTTCAGTTCTAGAAAGTACTACTACAAAGGTCCCAAAGGTTTCAAAAAGTGTTTTGAAATGTGCAGGTTTTATTCGATATTTGACGTAATATGGCAACTTTGACGACATATGGTAACTCCTCCACTTTACTAAAAAAAGCCTCATTTTTATTAGTTGCTAATTTTAATGTGCTGATTTGATGCTTAGTTATTAATAATATTTTTAACGTTCCCATTGTATTCCTTGTTTGTTTGTTAGTTTGTTTGATTGTTTGTTTCTTTGTTTGTTCATTTGTTTGTTTCTTTGTTTGTTCGATTGTTCCTTCATCCGTTCGTTTGTTTATTTGGTTAAATTTGTTTTTTTAAAACAAAAATTTCATTTAGTTAATCAGTTAGTTAATTAGTTAAACCAAGAAGTTACAGTTAAACGTGTTTATTTAAATTAAATGTATTTAATAAGAAATTAAGTTAGTTAATTTAGTTAGTTAGCTAGTTTGTCGGAATGTTCATGTTCATTTATTTGAAATATAAATTATTATGTTTTGTATGCTTGTATTTTTGTATTTTGTATGAGGTATTATAAATTCATTTTTTTTTTATCTTTGTTAAGAACAAACCTTCGAATGGTAGTACATTAGTTTCCAAAATAAAACAAAAAATATTAAGCTCCATTAATTATAATTAGAAACAAATCTTACCAAAATCGTAAAGTGCTCTAAAATGTGCATTTTTTATTCGATATTTGATGCAATATGATAACTTTGACGACATATGGTAACTTCCCCCCTTGAATTAAAAAAGCGTCGTTTGTTTACAGTTGCTAATTTTAATGTGCTAATTTGATGCTTATTTATTTATTTTTTAATATTACCATTGTATTTCTTGTTTGTTTGTTCATTTGTTTGTTTGGTCGATCTTTCATTCATTCGTTCGTTCATTTGGTTAAATTAAGAAGTTGGGTTTTTTTTTAATTTAAATTTAAATTTTTAAATTTTTTTTATTTAAATTTGTTTATTTAAATGAATTTTTTTTAGTTAGTCAATTAGTTAAATTAGGAGGTTACAGTAAATGTGTTAATCAAAATTAAATGTATTTATTAATAAATTCAGTTATAATTTAGTTAGTTAGCTAGTTTGTCGGAATGTTCATGTTCATTTATTTGAAATATAAATTATTATGTTTTGTATGCTTGTATTTTTGTATTTTGTATGAGGTATTATAAATTAATTTTATATCGTAGTTAAGAACAAAACTTTGAATGGCAGTACATTAGTTTCCAAAAAAACATCTTACCAAAATCGTAAAGTGCTCAAAAATGTGCATTTTTTAAATTCAAAATTTGACATAATATGGTAATTTTGACGACATATGATAACTCTAATAAAATATGAGACATATGAGACTTTAATAAAAAAAAAGTCTCGTTTTTATTACAGTTTAGCCAGTGAGAATATTTGAGCTCAAGCACATCAAACGAAAAGCGTCTTGAAGGGGGCGGGACATGTCAGATATTAGAGAGCATTTGATTGGTCAGAAAATTTGACACGGAGTTGTAAAATGTGATGAAAAAATAAATCGTTTATATATTTACGCAGAAGTGACAATCAATGAAAGAATATTACTTTCAAAACTGAATTAGTATAATTACCACAGTAAGTGGTCATTTTCATCATAGTGGGCATCCACACATTCACATTTGCATATTTCTTTTTGTTCCTTCTGTTCCTGCAGCTGCAAAAACATGTCTTACCCGTCCAACCTGCCGCAGGTCAGTATAGTCTTCATCTTTGTGAATGAGGCGCTGTCGGTCATTCTGCGCTCCATCCATTCGGTCATGAACAGAACACCCAGCCACCTGCTCAAAGAGATCATACTGGTCGACGACAACAGCAATAATGGTACGTTTACTCTAATAATTACTCATTACCGCTGTTAAACCATTCATCATCATTTATCGCATCCAGAAAAAGTTTGTGTACATAATATGTGTGTGTGTGTGTGTGTGTGTGTGTGCGTGCGTGTGTGTGTGCGTGCGTGTGTGTGTGCAATGTAAATAAAAAATATACAGAGTAAAAATACTACACATATATTTATTTTTGTACATAATTAAAATTATATATACATATTTTATATGTAAATATAAATAAATGTTTCCCAAATATACACGGTTAAAGACAAAATTATCTTAATAATATTCATTCATTCATTTTTCTTCGGCCTATACTATATAGATTGCCACAGCAGAATGAACTGCCAACTCTTCCAGCATATGTTTTACACAGCGGATGCCCTTCCAGCCGCAACCCACTAATGGGAAACACCCATACACTCTCGTCCACATACATACTAATACACGCACCTGGAGGAAACCCACACCAACACAAGGAGGACATGCAAACTCCACAAAGAAATGCCAGCTGGCCCAGCTAGGACTTGAAACAGCAACCTTCTTGCTGTGAGGTGACAGTGCTAACCACTGAGCCACCGTGCCACCCCATAAATAATAATAATAATAATAATAATAATAATAATAATAATAATGATAATTTATCATTTATATTAATTTATAGATTTGTTTACATTTAATTGATGTACAGTATAGTATACGTTCAATTCATTTGTATTTACTGTACATATTTTTGCTAAAAGTGCTACGGTCAGTATTATTGGCTTTTTTTGTGACTGGCTACAGAACAAAGCAATGACTAGCTTAATTAAACTACATTGTCTAGTTAGCATAATTAACCGAAATTATTCAATTCTAAATGATCTAATTCTAAGTTTAAAATTATTATGTTTGAAAAATGTGTTATCTCGGCTTGACAGCACTTTGGAAAATTTGAAAAAATAAATAAATAAATAAATAAATAAATAGTTGATTATTTGTTTCACAGCACTAAACATTTCACAATTGTGTGATGGTGGATTCTCACCATTAATGTAAATCCTGAGCTATGTTTCCATCCAAAAATGCAAATTAACTTTATGCACAAAACTGGATTATCGCATAAAAGATGTGCGAACACAGGGAGAACATGCAATCTCCACACAGAAATGCCAACTGACCCAGCCGGGACTCGAACCAGTGACCTTCTTGCTGTGAGGCGTCAGTGCTAACCACTGAGCCACCATGTCACCCTCCACTCATCATATTTAATTTTATTTATTTATTTATTTTTTTTCTGTGCCATCAATCAAATATATTAAAACCTTATGTGCATTATTTTGAACGCCAAGCATCATAAATTGTTTTGTTTTGCTGAAAATAAATGGAAGTGAATGAGAGATGAATTCTTGACACATTTAAGTTACAATGGTTGTGCCGCTCTGTGAAAAAAAAGGTGAATAGATCATAAAAATCCAGCTTTTTAGTCTGTGAAAATCAGAAAAAAGTGAGGGAATTTGACATTTTGCATAGAGTGGGAACCCTGTGGAATAAAGCACACGCATTATCTTTTTGTGTCCTCGTGTATTTGACTAGCTAGTTCTCAGTCTGAGGCTTATAGTCTTAATAATTAGCACTGTATGGCTGCTCAACGTTCTGTCTTTAATCTAACCCTTCTGTCTGCTTAATTAGCAGCTCTGTTCATTGGATTAAACCGATCGGTTAAAGAATACTAATCAGCTGAAAACCGAGACTTATAAAGATTAAACCTAAGAAACGTGATGTATTATGCTGTTTCTGAGAAATCGCATGCATCAGAATTATTGTTGCATTTAGTTGATTTGTCGGATTTTAATAGAAAGAATATTATACTACTGTAAATAGGCTTCTTTCTCATTAGTGGACTCATTTTCAATCTGAACCTGTGCTGTGGTGCAGGGACATTCGTTAACATCTGTTATTCATAAAAGCTGTTATTTTCCAAAAATACGTCCAGCCTTAAGCAGTTAAGCCGCTTTAGCCTCAGTTGTGATAAAGTGAAATGGCAAGACATTCATTATATATATATATAATTTATTATTATAATTATATTATTATAATTTTAATTATATATAATAATTATTATATATTTTTATTATTTTTTAAGAATTTCCAAAGTGACAGAGCAATGGAAATTTTACATCTCCTGTTTTTTTTTTTTTTTTTTTTTTTTTTTTCTGGGGAAAGTCTTTTTTTGTTTGGTTGGAATAAAAGCAACTTTTATTTATTTATTTTTTATACAATTTTAAAGTCAATATTATTAGCCCCTCTTTTTCTGATTGCCTACAGAACAAACCACTTATTGTCCAATAACATGCATAATTATCCTAACTTGACTAGTTAATATAATAACCTAGTTAATTCTTTAAATTGCACTTTAAGCTCAATACTAGTATCTTGCAAGATAACTAGAAAATACTATGCATTGTGACCATGGCAAAGACAAAATAAATTAGTTATTATAAATGATTAAAACTATGATGTTTAAAAACGTGTTAAAATAATTGTCTATCTGTTAAGCAACAATTGGGAAATATTCATTCATTCATTATATTTTAAAATTATTAACGTTTTGCAGAAGGACTGATAATATATATATATATATATATATATATATATATATATATATATATATATATATATATATATATATATATATATATATATATATATATATATATATAAATATATAAACAGTTGAAGTCAGAACTATAGTATTAGCCCCCCTTTGAATTTTTTTTTCTTTTTTAAATATTTCCCAAATAATGTTTAACAGAGCAAGGACATTTTCAAAGTATGTCTGATAATATTTTTTCTTCTGGGGAAAGTCTTTTTTGTTTTATTTCGGCTAGAATAAAAGCAGTTTTTATTTTTTTTAAAAAACATTTTAAGGTCAACATTATTAGCCCTTTAAGCTATATTTTTTCCTGATTACAGAACAAATCGTCATTATACAGTAACTTGCCTAATTACCCTATCCTGCCTAGTTAACCTAATTAACCTAGTTAAGCCTTTAAATGTCACTTTAAGCTGTATAGAAGTGTCTTGAAAAATATCTAGTCAAATATTATTTACTGTCATCATGGCAAAGATAAAATAAATCAATTATTAGAAATGAGTTATTAAAAGTATTATGTTTAGAAATGTGTTGAAAAAATCTTCTCTCGGTTAAACAGAATATGGGGGAAAAAAAAAAACAGGGGCGCTAATAATCAGGGGGCTAATAATTCTGACTTTAACTATATATATATATATATATATATATATATATATATATATATATATATATATATATATATATATATATATATATATATAAATATATATTAGAGGTGGGCATAGATACATTTTTTTAATCTAAGATTAATCTTGGAATTAATCTAGATTAATCTAGATTAAAATGGCTGATTTGAATTCTGCCGAAGGCATTCAAAATATGTTTGCTACCCAAATAATAAGTCTTTGTGAACGGGTTTCTCAAGCCAGGTGGCGCATTAGACCAGGGGCTCATCTCCTGTTTCCAAAATGCATCACTAACTGCTTGAGAAATTGTTTTACTATGATAATTGGTGATGAAAATAAATAATGTTCAATAAGATGTACTTGTGTTTACTAACTGTTTATTCAGTTAAACATGAATTTTGAACTGTAGGCCTACATAAGCTCCAAACAGTGATTTTTGATGACCTTAATCCAAGTAAAGTCACAACTGAACTAAACAGAAATGGAATTAAGACATGTGGAGTATGCAGATATTAGTGGCATTACTGAAGTAAACACCGCGGTCTTTAGGACCTTTCAACATATTTTCCAACAAGATTCACACGCGGCTGTCAGTAAAGGACCGCACACACAAACACACACACACACACACACACACATCGCGAAATGTGGAAGTTTTTTTCTTACCATTTGGCATGCATTATTAAATTCCATAACACTCTCACCAGTCTTTACTCCTTATTTGCATCTAATATCCCAGTTTGTCACGATGGCATGAATTAAATGTTCGTGAGTTAAAGTGAAACTGCCGAACTGCAGTTAGAGTCAGGCATCCTGCTGATTTGAATCAGAAGGCCACTCTTCTGTTTCGTCAGACGGCTCACCGGTCAGGTATACATCCGCACTATTATATCAAGGTGAAAGTCATCATAGCTTGCGCAAAATAGACCCAGCTCCCAACCCAACTTTGAGAATAGATTAACGGCGATATTTTTTTTATCACGCGATAAGAGTCTCTGGGTTAATGCAGCACGTTACCGCCAATAACGGCCCACCACTTGTGGCATGTCTTTGGACTTGTTGGAGAAACCGGAGCACCCGGAGGAAACCCACGCGAACGCGGGGAGAACATGCAAATTCCACACAAAAATGCCAACTGACCCATCCAGGGCTCGAACCAGCGACCTTCTTGCTGTGAGGTGACAGCATTACCTATCGCCCATTCCTAAGAACAGTTATTTATTTATTTACAATTTTATTCATCCCTCAAACCTTATCTTTCTTATTTTTTCCCCATTTGCTTTTAAAACTTTTACTTTTTAAAATCCATAACTGCGTAACTCACTTCCATCAGATACACACTTTTTGTTTACTCCTGAACATTTGAGCCGACTTTCTTAGATTCGTTCAAATACAATAAAGTCAAAAAAGCGTATTAAAATCAAACAAATATATTTATTTTTACAGTATTCTTTCCAAATAAGATACTCAATTTGCTAGTGTCATTGTATGCAGGACGAATCATGTCATTCGGTGCTGATGTACTTTTTGTCATTATGGCTAGAATTTGTCATCTTATCACCGCTAACTGTCATCAAACCCCGCGGCTCTACGGCGGCTTTCAGTTGTGGCTATTATCTGACTCCATCGCTCCTAATGTGAGAGCCACTTCTGGGTTCAGCTTACACTTTATTATAGTGCTCCAGACACCATGACCGACATGAAGAGAAAGAGGGTAAAGTGACCCAGGTGACTCTGCACTAATTGTAGTATTTTTGAGAAGAGAGCCGCTCCTCCAGCTGCCATATAATCCAGTCACTCCTGACAGCTTTATCTTTCCAGTACATTCACACGAGAGCCACTTCACATGAGACTTTCTGTCAACAGCAGATCAGCCTCAGGTGAAAGACAATGAAAATTAAATCTTACAAATACCTTAGAATGAGCTGATAGATTTTCTTTATCTCTGCTGTGAATGAAATACCACCTTATTAGAGAGAAATTGTTCATTTTAAGTAAAACTACTGAAACATTCTTTAAAATACAATGTATAGTGCATAAAAACTGCATATCACAAACTATTGCAAGGGCTTTGGCTTGCTCTATATATTGGCGGGGATCTATGAACCCCCTCCCCAAATATTTTAATCCTCTCTCAATACAATTCTTTAAGTTAAATTAAGGAATAATGATATGTTAAAGGAATGTTTAACAACTGACAAAGAGAGAGTTTAATAAAGACTAATTAATTTTTTGTATGTCTCATACATCAGTATTAATAAAAGGTGATTAGCAGAAAAGGAGGTTTTTCTGACAAATAGGTTTAACCAAAATTTGACATGCTAGCCTACTCTGAGAGATTAGGAGAACTGACAGGTACAGGGAACGTTAGCAGTTTATTGTGCAGTTACTTTTCAGACCATATTATTCACAGACTATATCAGCATGCTATAATGATTGTGCATCAAAGCAGGAAAAAACACTAGTCTTATGGCTCATTTCCACAGAGTGGTACAGTACGGTAGGGTACGGGTTGGTATGGGTCACCTTTATCAAGCTTGCGTTTCCACTGCCAAAAGGGTACCAATGGTAGGAAAGTTCCAGTCGACATCATTCTCGCTTGGGGAAATGTCAAAGTAAAACTGTACTTGTCGTTCACATATCATATGAGAAGCACTTCTCACAAAACAGATGCTTTATACACATAAATACTTGTGTATAAATGTTCATTACCAACCTTTCTATGAACATGATTTGTATTTTATGTAAAAAGTTTTCTCTCAAACTCAAACTGACTTCATTCCTACATTTTAGCGTACATTTTTGTGAAATGTAAAATACGTTGCTGTGGGTGTGTTTTGTTACACATTTTAAATGACAAATCCACTAGAGGGTGCTGTCTACGTATTTTAGTAAACCGTAATCTGTTTAAGTAGCTATCTCAACTTAAATTTGAAATACTACTGTAGTAAATTTGAAATTGTATTTGGATTTTAAATTTAAAATCGATTAGTAGTTAAAAATATAATATAATATAATATAATAAATATATATAATAACGGTAACACGTTTTGCATTTTATAATGAAGAAACTGTATAAAATATTAATTCAGTATTGTGAGAAAAAGTTACATTTTGATAAAAAACATTCATGAAAACAAATTATAAAAGGAAAACAAATTTTTAGGAGAGAGAATAATTTAAATGGTTTAATTTATTCCATACCTGCTTAATAAACAAACAAACAAACAAACAAATAATTAAAGTGCCACAAAACCCCCCTGTTTCACCAGGGTGTTTTCACACCTCTAGTTTGGAAAAAGTCAGGAAAGTGGGTGTGTCCAGCTCTGTTCATGTGGGAGTGTTGGAGGAAGGAAAGAGGGAAGGTTTTGCATAAAAATGGGGAGTTTCCGTTTGGGCACGCGCTGATTTTCACAGAGGCAAATCAAACACACAGATGCAGGGGAGAAAGACAGTGACTATGTTTACATGGACATCAGTAATCAAATTACTTGCCAAATGATTAATTTGTCGACTGCAGTTTGGCACTTTCACTTTCATTCAGGAATATTTCATGCATGCCCCCAGTGACAAGGCATGCATTTAAACACTGAGTCCTGCTGACGATACGAACTAACTTTGCCATCGGAATAAACAAACAAAGACCACTGATCGCTCACTTACCAAATCTGTAGAGACAGGACAATCAACGCCAACTGGAGCCGCATATTTTTTTAAAAGAAGACGAGCGGCAAATCTGGATTTCACCATTTCCAGATGTGAAAAGCTGTCGGGTAGAAAATGTTCCTTACAAACGTATTTCTGTCACGTGCACTGTAATCCACACGTGAGTCCAGCTGCCCTCTCATAACGATAAATAAAAACAAAACCTTCGTTCCAGCACATTTATTAACAAAGACTGACGACCCATGTCTCCAAACAATTCTTGTTCTTCCACTTGTTTTGGCAACACAATGTGGCGTCTCTCTGCCGTCTGAACTCTGTAACAGGTAAAAACAGTCTTTGAAGCTATCATGCATATTAATGAAGTTGCACCTCATACACAATAGAGCGCGCTGATTGGTTCGAACCAAGTCTTTCTCATGAATTAATGCTGCACATTCAGAGACGTCACTATGCACTCGACGGTACAGACATCCACTCTCCACGCTGGATTACACGCAAGGATCTAATGGCCGTGACGCAGCTTCAAAATTTCTTTTCAAACCAGAATTTGCTCGAAATAATGCAAAAACAACAAATTTGTGTGAAATATTTGTGTCCTAATAGTGTTTATAGCAGTGTGGGACACATATATGACTGTCAACATCTCAAAACATGTGTTTTGGTGTTTCGTGATCCTTTAAATAAATAATAATATAAATAATAAGCTAGATCTGATTATATTCCGGGCGACGCGGTGGCGCAGTAGGTAGTGCTGTCGCCTCACAGCAAGAAGATCGCTGGTTCGAGCTTCGGCTGGGTCGGTTGGCATTTCTGTGTCGAGTTTGCATGTTCTCCCCGCGTCCGCGTGGGTTTCCTCCAGGTGCTCCGGTTTCCCCCACAGGTCCAAAGACATGCGGTACAGGTGAATTGGGTAAGCTAAATTGTCCGTAGTGTATGTGTGTGAATGAGTGTGTATGGTTGTTTCCCAGTGATGGGTTGCAGCTGGAAGGGCATCCGCTGCGTAAAACATATGCTGGATAAGTTGGCAGTTCATTCCGCTGTGGCGACCCCAGAATAATAAAGGGAGTAAGCCAAAACGAAATGAATGAATGATTATTTTCCATTATTATTCCAGTGAGCAGATGAGAACTAAATCAAAATTACAAACCCTGTTTACACAGTCATCTTAAACAGTCCTACAGATGTTCATTTACCTGCAGTAATTACCAGTATGTTTTTGTTTAAAGTTCTTCTGGCTGGGCCTCATACTGTAGGTTTTAAGCGTTTAAAAGTTATGAATTGATTTCTGTTGTTTTATATTAGTTGAGAGCATCACATTCACTTTAGTACAACTGAGCCATCCCAGCTCTTGGAGTTGGACATAAATTGTGTATTGACATACGCAATGATTGAACTGTTCTCTTATATGTTCTGAAAAAATAAGGACATGTTTCAGGGGACAATTCAGAACCTGGGGAAACTTTAATATATCAGTGGATCTCAGTAAGATTGACAGAGAAGACTGGGTGTCCTCAGATAGAAATATTAAACGGAGGTGTTTATTTCTACCTTTCTCCCAGCTGACATGTTTACACAACCTCCGATATTGAAAATTTGAAGTACACTCATAAAGTGATAGTTCAGCCAAACTGGAAAATGTGCTTTATTTAAGCACCCTTAGGCCATCTGAGACTTTTATTTCTCTTGAAGTACAGTAGAGAATACTTATTCATGATTTTTTTGGAGGGGTGAGTGGGGGGTTGGAAGATGCACTATCCCCTTTAAGGCACCTACTTTCTAAGGATTACCTCCATATTCCCTGTTAAGTGCACTTTGTAACTATAAATCGTGCTGTCCAACTTTAACCTTAACTGTGTCATTTGAGATGACATTTAAAGTTATGTAAGTTATGTTCTAAATATGCATATTCTACCTAAGTGGATCAAAATGCACTCAAAGTTCAGCTGAACATGACATCCATCTAAACATTGTTATAAAGTGTTCATTTTAATAGACTTTGCTTTTAAAGCTATGGATGGATGGATGGATGGATGGATGGATGGATGGATGGATGGATGGATGGATGGATGGATGGATGGATGGATGGATGGATGGATGGATGGATGGATGGATGGATGGGATGAATGGATGGGATGATGGAGGATGGATGGATCATTGAATGGATACATGGATGGATGGATAGAAGGAGGATGGATGAACGGATCAATGGATGAATGAAAAGATAGGATGATGAATCAATGAATGAATGAAAGGATGGATGGATGGATGGATGAATGAATGAATAGAGAGATGGATAGAAAGATGATGGATGAACGAATCGATGGATGAATGAATGAATGAATGAATGAATGAATGAATGAATGAATGAATGAATGAATGAATGGATGGATGGATGAATTAATAGATGGGTGGATTGATGGATGAATGGATAGTATGATGAATACATGAAAGAATGAATGAAGGAAGGAAGGAAGGAAGGAAGGAAGGAATGAAGGAATGGATAGATGCATGAATGGATAGATAGAAGGATGATGGATGAATGGATCAATGAATGAATGAATGAATAACAGGATGGATGGATGGGTGGATAGAAGGATGATGGATGAATGGATAGTATGATGAATAAATGAATGAATGAATGATTGAATGAAGGAATGAAAGGATGGATGTATAGATGGATGGATGGATGGATGGATGGATGGATGGATGGATGGATGGATGGATAAATGGATGGATGGATGGATGGATAGGAGGATGATGGATGAACGGATCGATGGATGAATGAATGAATGAATGAATGAATGAATGAATGAATGAATGAATGAATGAATGAATGAATGAATGAATGGATGGATGGATGGATGGATGGATGGATGGATCGATGGATCGATGAATAGATAGATGGGTGGATAGAAGTATGGTGGATAGTATGATGAATGAATGAATGAGAGGGTGGGTGGATGGAAGGATGTATGGTGAATGGATGGATAAATGGATAGATGGATGAATAGAATGACAGGAGGATGGATAAATGAATGATTAGATGCATGGATAAGAGGATGGATGGATAGAATGATGGATCGATGAATGGATAAAAGGAGGATGGATGAATGGATGGATGGATGAATGAATGAATGAATGAATGAATGAATGAATGAATGAATGAATGAATGAATGAATGAGAGTGGTTGGGTGAATGGATTAATGGGTGGGTGGATTGATGGATGGAAAGAGAATGGATAGATAGATAGATAGATAGATAGATAGATAGATAGATAGATAGATAGATAGATAGATAGATAGATAGATAGATAGATAGATAGATAGATAGATAGATAGATAGATAGATAGATAGATAGATAGATAGATAGATAGATAGATGGGTGGGTGGGTGGGTGGATGGATGGATGGATGGATGGATGGATGGATGGATGGATGGATGGATGGATGGATGGATGGATGGGTGGATGGATGGATAGAAGGAGGATGGGTTGATAGATGAATGAGGGATAGTTAGTTTAGCATAAGAGACTTAATTAAAAAGTCTCCTCAGAACAGCCGATAAGCACACTGCATACAGAGCTTCAGCCTGTCAGTCTTCTTCTATATTATCATATTACACCAGCAAGCACTGCTAGCTCAGTCAAGCTTAATGTTTTGTATCGACTGAAACAAGAAGTGCATTTGCGATAATGGTGATAAAAGACTAATGCTCTCAGTCATGAGATAATGGACCTGTTATCCTTTGTTTTATTATGATGGCATCTTTAAAAAACTCTCAGTCTTCTCACTTTATTCCAATCAATTGCTGTTTGTTCATGCATGTTGATCAGTCACTTTTGAAACAGATGAAAGTTCTGCTCTAATAAGCGCTCAGAAAAGTTTTGGGGAGATAAAAGGAGAATTTTCGCTGTCAAATAAAATCAGAAGACGATTTTGTGTAGTGTCTCCCGGTTCAATCATAAAACTCATATTTGCAGGCGGAGGTAAACCATTAGAGCAATTTGTCAAGCCACAAGCTGTTCATATCCAGTGTTTCTGTGGCTCTTTATAGACACATTCCCTTCACGTTCACTCATTCAGTTCCACAATCTCAGTGATCGATGAGGGACGCCGTTCACTCAAGGATAAACCCTATTGCCATCAGCCCGGCTGAACACTACATCCCTCTCAAGGGCAAGGGGAATTAAATAGTGGCCACAAAAAAAAGTGACCTTTAGCTTATGCCATACCTTTGGTCATGTTGTGATCATTAAGGGCAAGAAAATCAAGAAAAATAGCACTATCAGATAATAACAATCACTATGAAAGGTCGATATTGACAAGTTCAGTCAATTCTCACCAACTGTACACTGGAATCATTCTGTCTAAAAGAACATGCCACCTAATTCCCTCACATACACTTTCCGGCCACTTTATTAGGTACCCCCTTTTGCCTTTAGAACTGCCTTAATCTTTCGTGGCATAGATTCAACAAGGAACTGGAAATATTCCTCAGAGATTTTGGTCCATATTGACATGATAGCATCACGCAGTTGCTGCAGATTTGTCGGCTGCACATCCATGATGTAAATCTCTCGTTCCACCACATCCCAAAGGTGCTCTATTGGATTGAGATATGGTGACTGTGGAGGTTATTTGAGTACAGTGAACTCATTGTCAAGTTCAAGAAACCAGTCTGAGATGATTCACGCTTTATGACATGGTGCGTTTTCCTGCTGGAAGTAGTCATCAGAAGATGGATACACTGTGGTCATAAAAGGATGGACATGGTCAGCTACAATACTCAGGGTGGCTGTGGCATTGACATGAAGCTCAATTGGTACTAATGGGCCCAAAGTATGCCAAGAAAGTATCTCCCAAACCATTACACCACCACCACCAGCCTGAACCATTGATATAAGGCAGGATGGATCCATGCTTTCATGTTGTTTGACGCCTAGTTCTGACCCTACATCCGAATGTCGGAGCAGAAATCGAGACTCATCAGACCAGGCAACGTTTTTCCAATCTTCTATTGTCCAATTTTGGTGAGTCTGTGGGAATTGTAGCCTCAGTTTCCTGTTCTTAGCTGACAAGAGTGGCACCTGGTGTGGTCCTCTGCTGCTGTAGCCCATTTGCTTCAAGGTTCAACGTGTTCAGAGATGATTCTCTGCCTACCTCAGTTGTAACAAGTGGTTATATGAATTAATGTTGCCTTTCTATCAACTGGAAATAGTCTGGCTATTCTCCTCTGACCTCTGGCATCAACAAGGCATTTACGCCCACAGAACTGCCACTCACTGGATATTTTCTCTTTTTCGTACCAATCTCTTATTCTAGAAATGGTTGTGCGTGAAAATCCCAGTAGATCAGCAGTTTCTTAAATACTCAGACCAGCCCGTCTGGCACCAACAACCATGCCACGTTCAAAGTCACTTAAATCACCTTTCTTTGAACCTCTCAGTTTGAACTGCAGCAGATCATCTTGACCATGCCTACATGCCTATAAATACATTGAGTTGCTGCCATGTGATTGACTGATTAGAAATCTGCGTTAACGAGCAGTACGACCTAATAAAGTGGCCGCAGAGTGTATATGCCGCTTTAAAATGTCATGTTAAACTTATTTTAAAAGAGACAAATATGAAAATTATATATTAGATATAAGTGCAAAGGCACTTACTGTGATTATTAGCATTTATGTCAAAATAGTAAAATGGTTGACACACAGATTGAGGATAGAATAGCAATTTTGTGGTCTTTTTTTCAATCAATAAAAGCAATGTAAAATCAAGGTGAAGCTACCCTGCAGTTCTTCAGTGTTGCTGCAGTTAACTTTTCTCGTACGTTTGCTTTTTTGAAAATGCTATCATTTAGATTTAGGGAAGGGTTTAGGTCAGTGGTTCTCTGATCTAGCTGATCTGTACGACAAGCTCCACCTTCTCGCGGATGTGTGCAAGGACATGTATCTGAAATGCACAACAAAACGTACACTAAGTAACATATTTCAGATTTGCAAAAATGTATGCAGCGCCCTCTAGTGGATATTTCAACAGAAACATGCAATGAAACGTACCCAGAGCAACATATTGAACATAATTGGAGTATGAGGCAGTTTTTTATTTATTTTTTTTAATCAGTACCAAAAGTAAACTTTCATAGTTCTCTGTACCATTTAGCCCCCTGGGGTTGGCAAACACATATGACACATTTCCATAAAAGGAGCTTAAAATACCCTTTGTATTTGATTTTTGATCGTATTGATAGCACAAACACAGATTTGAAAACTGTAAAAGGTCTATGTTTATTTGTGTATATATACATAATTGCAACTAAACAATATGTTTTTGTAAAATAAGTAAAAAGTAAAAAGTTACCATAGCAGAAAATATTGGCAAAGTATTATACAAAAAATGTAATTATTTATTAATGCTAATAATAATTATAAACAAATAATACATTAGGTTAACATTAAGTTAACTTAATTTTTTTTACAAATTTAAGTGGATTGAACAAAAAATCTATTGAATTGTTCTCAAAATATCCTCAAGAATTGTGTTGATTCAGCTCATTTTAAATAAGAAACTTGAAAAAGCAGCAAAAATCATTTTTTGAGTGAACAAATAAACAAAGTTAAAAAATGAAAAGAAAAAAATTATAATTAAACTAATTTTTTATTTAAATTTTTAATGTAACATTTAATTTGTTTGTTTAAATTCAGCCCATATAAATTGTTTGTGAATTTATGTAAATCCAATGGATCATTTTTTTTCAGAATATTGCTAATGTAGAAAACCTACCAAAGTAGTTGTACCAAAGTGCTAAGAACTACTTGACAGGACATAATGTTCACAACATTCAACGATTTGAGTACCAGATGCTGGTAAACAGACAGAGCAGGATTGAAGTCACAAAATCAGGACACTGGCCAGTGAAGGGTTTTGGTATCTGTGGCAAAAAATAAAATAAATAAATAAATAAAATCCTGCCATGTGCAGAACTAATTTTCTACCTGAAGTGTGGATGAGCCATTTCACTACACTGTTAAACGTTATTTTTAATTTTTCAAAACCTTCGTGTACCACTGGGCCGTGTCTGGATGGGTTTCATTTTTTGAGGTCTTTGTGATCCTTTATTTGTTTTAACAGCAACAGATAATTGAGTTGGTGGAATTAATTGTCTCTCTGTCCTGTGGCTACACCATCTGCGAAATCATCAAACATGCTTCTCATGCAAACTTAATAGAAAGTTCATTTGGCCTCAGCAAACAGGGAATAAGATTAGGCCCTTGGGTAGACAAACCCTAATTTATTTGGTGTGTGTGTGTATATATATATATATATATATATATATATATATATATATATATATATATATATATATATATATATATATATATATATATATATATATATATATATATATATATATACAGTATATATATACATTTTCTGCTATGGTAACTTTAGCTATATATATATACACACAGTTGAAGTCAGAATTATTAGCCCCTCTTTGATTTTTTATTTTCTTTTTTAAATATTTCCCAAATGGTGATTAACAGAACAAGGAAATTTTCACAGTATGCCTGATAATATTTTTTTCTTCTGGAGAAAGTCTTATTTGTTTTATTTTGGCTAGAATAAAAGCAGTTATTCATTTTTTTAAAAACCATTTTAAGGTCAAAATTATTAGCCCCTTTAAGCTATATATTTTTTCAATAGTCTACAGAACAAACCATCATTGAACAATAACTTGCCTAATTACCCTAACCTGCCTAGTTAACCTATTTAACCTAGTTAAGCCTTTAAATGTCACTTTAAGCTGTATAGAAGTGTCTTGAAAAATATCTAGTAAAATATTATTGGTAACACTTTATTTTGATGGTCCATTTGAGTATTAGTAGACTGTCTACTTAATATCTGTTGATACTGACATTTAACAGTCCTTCAACAGACATTTAACTGACTATAAGAAACTTTGCAAGTACACGTCAACTTACACAAACCCCAACCCCAACCGTAACCCCAACCTAACAGTCTACTTATAATCTAATAATAATTAGTTGCAATGTAACTTAAATTCAACAAACGGACCGTCAAAATAAAGTGTGACCGGAAATGTGTTAAAAAAATTATCTCCATTAAACAGAAATTGTTTATATATATATATATATATCAGTGGTTTGTTCTGTAGACAATCGAAAAAAATTATTATTGCTTAAAGGTGCAGTATGTAAGTTTGACCCCCAGTGGTTGAGCTAGGCATTGCACACCTGGTTCAAAACACATGCAAGCGCTGGTTGCCAGATTGACGACATTAACAGGAGTGAGCTTGACTATCGAGCCTAAAGGTTGATTTAAGGCTGATTTAAATGGTGTTCTAAATAAAGCAGCGACACCCGATAGAAGGAATATTTTCCATATTAAACTGAGTTTTTTTTCTAACCAACTCCTAAAATATTTATTTTAGAAACGGCTTTTATTTTTTGCACCTGAACAACAGAAAACTGACAATGATCACCTCAGGTACGCCTCATGTGCTTTATTCAGTGTTAAATGCTATTAATGTGAGTTTGAATGCCATTTTACATGACATTTATTGTCATACTGCTGAAAGCAGCAGCAGATAGTTCACCTCAGATCGTGAAAAAAAAAACAGCCAAATTGCTTATCACCGCAAATCTCGTCACGAAGTGTGTTGTTAGGACACAGGATTACAATGTAGCCTGCCCACTTAATGTTTCCGCTCGTAATATGTATTATTTGCTAATTAATAGCCACCTCATGTGGAACTCTGAATTTGCCTCCCATTTCGGAGTCTGCTACTGTCCACTGGAGGTCGTTTTTTCGATCACAGATGCATGCTTTGAGAGCCTTCTTGATTGAATGAATGAAATACGCTGTTTTCCACCAAGGCGATCCAGGGTGCTGAAATAGAATTGGCTAAACTTACATTTGGGCGGGTTAAAAGAATCAAAACAAAGACAGCCGTTCCGACTGCACATTTTCAAAGCAGAATATCTGACTTTATCATTGTTTTTCAGATAAACAAGAATGTTCACTTGGCATGTTTCTTAAATATCTGCAAACATATTATGGTGTTTTTATGCTTTAGAAGAGTCAAAAACTTACATACAGCACCCTAAAGGGGGGTTTTAATATTGACCTCAAAATGGTTTTTAAAAAATAAAAACTGCTTTTATCCTAGCTGAAATAAAACGAATAAGACTTTCTGCAGAAGAAAACAAATATTATAGGAAATACTGTGAAAAATGTCTTGCTCTCTTAAACATCATTTGGGAAATATTTAAAAAAGAAAAAAGTACTGTGTACTGTTCAAATATCTAAAAGGTCTAAAATGTATAACAGTTCACCCTCAGTAACACTAAAAAATAGTAATATTTATAATTATAAGCGTTTTTCATTTATTTATGCTTTCAAAATGCATTATGTGATCTTAATCTCTGCTCTGACACCTTTTAATGTTGAAAAATATAATAAAAGTAACACTTTTCTTTTACATTTAGTAGTTTTAGTGATGTATTGTCTAATTTGGTTGTGTGCATGTTATTACTGAAACTCTGGCATAAGCTGCCGGTTGTTTTTTTGTTATGTTAAAGGTTTATTTCTTTATATATTATGTCTTATACAATGTATTGCTTCAAAATGTCGATAAAATCACTTTGTTAAACTGTAGACTTAAATTTCCAGCATCAAAGCATGTCAGAGCAGAGATCAATTTTGTAAATAAACAGCAAATCTTGAAAAACTAGCAGCTGTTCTTGAAGAAGACATTTGAAAGTTCATTCATTAGAGTCTCTACACACGCTTTTATGACATACAGCAACGCATGTGGAATATAGCTGCGCAATCTCACGACAATTCGTAACTTTTTGATTTAGTGGCTAATTCGTATGAATTTGTATGATCTAATTCGTACAATTTAGTACGATTTGCCCATCACCCAATGACGGTTGGGTTTAGGGGCGGGGTTGGGTGCCACGCCTCCTTTTTAAAATTGAGATTTTCATACGACTCAACTCGTAGGAATTTGTACGAATTAGCCACTAAACTGACAAAACGTAAAATCCTTAAGTTTCCTTGTGAGATCAGGCTGAATATAGAATCATGTCTGACATTTTCAAATCATCTTCCTTTCTTTAGTTCTCAATCTCTCTTTTTTCTCTTCCTTAAGAAGGAGGAAAAGAGGTGATATTAAAAATAAATCAAAGGAATTCAATTAAACGGTGAAGCATAACACATGAGAGGACCCAAATGAAAACTTAATGGCACTCCTTTTTGGTTAGCATTATGTATTTATATAAGGCACATTCATTTTTACGCATTGCCAGATTGTTAAAGTTTCTGCAAAGTTGTAGATGTTAGTTGTGCGAAGGAAAATGCTTTTATTTAACATATATGATTCCACTTTCTCCATTCTGAATTTTATTAATTTATATTACTTATTCATTCTGAATTTTATAAATTCATATACACTGCCTGCTAGAAGGTTTTCAGGTTTTTGAAAGAATAACAGTAAAAGTGCTACATATTATTTTATTTTAAAAGTTTCTATAAAAAAAATGTCTCCATTGTGTTATTTAATTTAGTTTTAGCTGCTGTTGAACTTTTGAAAAGTTTTCATATCCATATCTTATATGGGTTATCCATATCTGTGTAATGCAAGTGACATATTTGTACCCCTACTCATTTTACAGTAATACTCGATTTACTTGTTGTGTATTTATCATTTTAATTTTAATTTACCATTTAATTTTATATTACCATCAATCTTTTTTGTATTTAATTCACTCTCACTCAGTTTCTGTCAATTACTCTTGCAACTGTTTTCCACAGCAGATGGACAATTTGAATAATAAAACTTATCCAGCTTGTTGGAAATAAGAAACCTAAAAAATTGCTCTAAGTATGTTTTGCTGCACGTTTCAGATGACAAATCCACTAGAGGGCTCTGTCATTTTTGCAAATTTGAAATATGTTACATAGGATACGTTTTGTTTCAGGTTTGTCATACAGATTAGCTAGATCAACGAACCACTGACTCAAACCCTTCCCTAAACCCAACCAATAGCCGATACAATAGCATTTTCAAAAGCAAACATAAGAAAAAAATTACGTAAACGGTTTTATACCTGTAAGGTTTTATTTTGTAATAAGAATCGCCTGGATGTACTTTACCCTTTACATATTTTTGTCAAATTTAAAATGTATTTGAATTTAGTGCATACTTTTGTTATGCTCAATTTTAGAATTTATGAACAATGTGGTAACAATTTGATGTAAAGTTAATCTACAGTATCAAGTAGTTGAAAAAAATATAACTTTCAATTTTTCTTCTTCTTCTTTTACATCAAAATGTACTGTATGATAAGCCCAGTCTGCTCGTGGACATGTACCAGAAGGATATGTATCTGAAACGTACTACAAAACGTAGCCTATTAACACATTTCAGATTTTAAAAAATATAGACAAAGCTCTCTAGTGGATTTGTCATCTGAAACATACAACAAAACCTACCCTAATTAACGTATTTCAGATTTGCAAATTATAGACAACGCCCTATAGTGGATTAGTCATCTGAAATGTACAACAAAACATACCCTAAGTAACGTGTTTCTGATTTGCAAAAATGTAGACAGTGCCCTCTAGTGGATTTGTAATCTAAAACAGACAACAAAACATACCCTAAGTAACGTATTTTCTATAAAAAAAAACGTAGACAGGGCCCTCTAGTGGATTTGTCATCTGAAACATATGACAAAACCTATTCAAATTAACGTATTTCAGATTTGCAAAAATATAGACAGCGCCCTCTAGTGGATTTTTCATCTGAAATGGACAACAAAATATACCCTAAGAAACATATTTCAGATTCACAAAAATGTAGACAGCGCCCTCTAGTGGATTTGTCATCTGAAACATATAACAAAACATACCCTAAGTAATGTATTTCAGATAAAAAGAATGCAGACAGCACCCTCTAGTGGATTTGTGATCTGAAAAGAACAGCAAAGCATACCCTAAGTAACCTATTTCAGATTCTCAAAAATGCAGACAGCGCCCTCTAATGGATTTGTCATCTGAAATGGACAACACAACGTACCCTTAGTAACATACATTTAGATACATTTAGATTCACAAAAATGTAGACAGCACCATCTGGTGGATTAGCCATCTGAAACGCACAACCTAACATACCCTAAGTAATGTATTTCAGATTCGCAAAAAAAATACACAGCGCCCTCTAGTGGATTTATCACTGAAATGTACAACAAAACGTACCCTAAGTAATGTATTTCAGATTTACAAAAATGTTGACAGCACCATCTGGTGAATTTTTTCATCTATACACAACAAAATATACCCTAATTAATGTATTACAGATTTGGAAAAATATAGACAGCGCCCTCTAGTGGATTTGTCATCTGAAATGGAAAACAAAACTTACCCTAAGTAACATATTTCAGATTCACAAAAATGTAGACAGCATCATCTGGTGGATTAGCCATCTGAAACACACAACAAAACATACCCTAAGTAATGTACTTTAGATTCGCAAAAAAAAAATACAGTGCCCTCTAGTGCGTTTATCACTGAAACGTACAACAAAACATACCCTAAGTAACGTATTTCAGATTTACAAAAATGTTGACAGCACCATCTGGTGAATTTTTTTTCATCTGAAATATACAACAAAATATACCCTAATAATGTATTACAGATTTGGAAAACAACGTACCCTTAGTAACATACATTTAGATACATTTAGATTCACAAAAATGTAGACAGCACCATCTGGTGGATTTGCCATCTGAAACGCACAACCTAACATACCCTAAGTAATGTATTTCAGATTCGCAAAAAAAATACAGCGCCCTCTAGTGAATTTGTCATCTGAAATGGACAACAAAACTTACCCCTAAGTAACATATTTCAGATTCACAAAAATGTAGACAGCGCCCTTTAGTGGATTTGTCATCTGAAACATACATCAAAACATACCCTAAGTAATGTATTTCAGATAAAAAGAATGCAGACAGCACCCTCTAGTGGATTTGTGATCTGAAAAAAACAGCAAAGCATACCCTAAGTAACCTATTTCAGATTCTCAAAAATGTAGACAGCGCCCTCTAATGGATTTGTCATCTGAAATGGACAACACAACGTACCCTTAGTAACATACATTTAGATACATTTAGATTCACAAAAATGTAGATAGCACCATATGGTGGATTAGCCATCTGAAACGCACAACAAAACATACAATAAGTAACATATTTCAGATTCACAAAAATGTAGAGAGCACCATCTGGTGGATTTGCCATCTGAAACGTACAACAAAACATACAATAAGTAACATATTTCAGATTCACAAAAATGTAGACAGCGCCCTCTAGTGGATTTGTCATCTGAAATGGACAACACAACGTACCCTTAGTAACATACATTTAGATACATTTAGATTCACAAAAATGTAGACAGCACCATCTGGTGGATTAGCCATCTGAAACGCACAACCTAACATACCCTAATTAATGTATTACAGATTTGGAAAAATATAGACAGCACCCTCTAGTGGATTTGTCATCTGAAATGGAAAACAAAACTTACCCTAAGTAACATATTTCAGATTCACAAAAATGTAGACAGCATCATCTGGTGGATTTGCCATCTGAAATACACAACAAAACACACCCTAAGTAATGTACTTCAGATTCGCAAAAAAATATACAGTGCCCTCTAGTGGATTTATCACTGAAACGTACAACAAAACGTACCCTAAGTAACCTATTTCAGATTTTCAAAAATGATGACAGCACCATCTGGTGAAATTTTTCATCTGAAGCGTACAACAAAATATACCCTAATTAATGTATTACAGATTTTGAAAAAAAATATATAGGCAGCGCCCTCTAGTGAATTTGTCATCTGAAATGGACAACAAAACTTACCCTAAGTAACGTATTTCAGATTCACAAAAATGTAGACAGCGCCCTCTAGTGCATTTGTCATCTGAAACATACATCAAAACATACCCTAAGTAATGTATTTCAGATTCACAAAAATGTAGACAGCGCTATTTAGTGGATTTATCACTGAAACGTACAACAAAATGTACCCTAAGTAATGCATTTCAGATTTTAAAAATTTTAAATAGCATTTTTCGTCTGAAATGTACAACAAAACATACCCTAAGTAACTTATTTCAGATTAACAAAAATGTAGACATTTTTCCTTCTAGTGGATTTGTCATCTTAAACATGTAACGAATGTACCTGTAACAACGTATTTCACATTAGGCATGTATGCTGAGGCATATATTTCCAATAAGGCTGGGCTTTTCACTTTAGTGTTTTTTCTTTTCTTTTTTAAATCGATTGATGAAACACAGCTAATGTAATGTTACATCTAATCTTCTCTCTCTTTCTTCCAGATGAGCTAAAGGAGAAGCTGCAGGACTTTGTGAAGGAGACCAACTCTAAGCAGCCGGGTTTCATTAAGGTGGTCCGTCACAGTAAGCAGGAGGGTCTGATTCGCTCTCGAGTGAGTGGCTGGAGAGCCGCCTCTGCCCCTGTAGTGGCCCTTTTTGATGCCCACGTGGAGTTCAACATTGGCTGGTAGGTGATAGGAGAGATCTGGCTATTGATAGCACTTTGTAGTCTGACTGTAATTACTGCTGCTTTCAACTGAATCGGTTGTCTCAGTGTTCGAGCACTGACAGGAACTGAAAGGCACATTTCCTGAAAAGATTTGAAAATAAATTTTAGCCTTCACTTCATATCTTAATGTAATTATATTCTTGAAACTTGAAAACTTCAAAAAGGACAATATATCAGAAAAGTACACTGTAAAATGTTTTTTAAATATGGAATTAAATTAAAATACAACGAAAATAAATAGAACATCTGCTAGAAAATACTACTTAATTGTTTCTCCTTGAAAACCTTCTACATCATCAATTTAAATATATTCACATATAGGTCACAGCAAGTCACATGGAAAAATTAAAAAATATTTATTATAAGAAAATATTAGAAGTGAGTTTGAAATAATATTTGGAAATTGCATACTTTAGTTGCATTATTGCACATACCTACTTTTTATATTTATATATTTATTTTTTGTATTCTTGTACTTTAATTAAATGTTTAAAATATTTTGTATATTTTTTATGTTTTTTATGTTATCATTTATTTATTCCGTTTTGGGATAATTTTTTATTTGACTCTTATTTAATCCTGCATGATAATAATAATAATAATAATAATAATAATAATAATAATAATAATAATAATAATAATAATAATAACACTGTTAAATAATATAATAATAATAGTAATAATAATAATAATAATAATAACACTGTTAAATATTAATAATAATAATAATAATAATAGTAATAAAAATAATAATAATTATTATTAGTAGTAGTAGTAGTAGTAGGAGCAGTAGTAATAGTATTATATTTAATAATAAAAAAAAATAAATAAATAATAATAGTAATAATAATAATAATTCAGGGCGGCGATGCAGTGGCGCAGTAGGTAGTGCTGTCGCCTCACAGCAAGAAGGTCGCTGGTTCGATCCTCGGCTGGGTCAGTTGGCATTTCTGTGTGGAGTTTGCATGTTCATGTTTTCTCTGGGTGCTCCAGTTTCCCCCACAAGTCCAAAGACATGCGTGTCATGAATTGGGTAAGCTAAATTGTGTGTAGTGTATGTGTGTGAATGAGTGTGTGTGGATGATTCCCACATGTTTTACGCAGCAAATGCCCTTCCAGCCACAACCCATCACTGGGAAACATCCATACACCGTCATTCACACACATACACTATGAACAGTTTAGCTCACCCAATTCATCTATACCACGTGTCTTTGGAAACCGGAGCACCTGAAGGAAACCCATGCCAACACAGGAAGAACATGCAAACTCCACACAGAAACGCCAACTGACCCAGGCGAGGCTCGAACCAGCGACCTTCTTGCTGTGAGGCGAACGTGCTACCCACTGCGCCACCGCTTTGCCAATAATATTATTATTATTAATAATAATAATAATAATAATAATAATAATAATAATAATAATAATAATAATAATAATAATAATAATAATAATAATAATGGGCAACGCAGTGGCGCAGTAGGTAGTGCTGTTGCCTCACAGCAAGAACGTCGCTGGGTCGCAGGTTCGAACCTCAGCTGGGCTGGGTCAGTTGGCGTTTCTGTGTGGAATTTGCATGTTCTCCCTGCGTTCGCGTGGGTTTCCTCCGGGTGCTCCGGTTTCCCCCACAGTCCAAGACATGCAGTACAGGTGAATTGGGTAAGCTAAAATTGTCCATAGTGTATGAGTGTGAATGTGTGTGTGGAAGTTCCCAGAGATGGGTTGCGGCTGGAAGGGCATCCGCTGTGTAAAATCGCGCTGGATAAGTTGGCGGTTCATTCCGCTGTGGCGACCCCGCAAGGGACAAAGCCGACAAGAAAATGAATGAATGAATAATAATAATAATAATAATGATAATAATAATAATAATAATAATAATAATAATATTATTATACTTTCATATACCTCATTATAATAAAAAAGGGCAGATAATACAGACTTTTAACATGTTCCTTACAGTATATTTTGTCGTCACCTCAAAATACTTTTACACTAGTTCATGATTTACACAATTTAATACATTTTGACATTTGCATCAAATAAAGTAATGTGTACAGTATAATAATGTAATATAAAATAATATAAAATAAAAGAAATTGCCTTACAGTAAGAAGGTCGCTGGTTCAAGCCTCGGCTGGGTCAGTTGGCGTTTCTGTGTGGAGTTTGCATGTTCTCCACGTGTTGGTGTGGGTTTCTTCAGGTGCTCCGCTTTCCCCCACAAGTCCAAAGACATATGGTATAGGTGAATTGGGTAGGCTAAATTGTCCATAGTGTATGTATGTTAATGAGTGTGTATGGATGTTTCCCAGTGAAGGGTTGTGGCTGGAAGGGAAAAAACATGCGTAAAACTTATGCTGGATGAATTGACGGTTCATTCCACTGTGGCAACCCCAGATTAATAAAGGGACTAAGCTGAAAAGAAAATGAATAAAAGAATGACAATAAAAGAATGTGGTATAGTAAACATGTTTAAGCTCATCTGGTAACACAAGTTGTGATAAAAGTGCTCTGAATTTCCAGAAGCAGCTCAAATGGCAAAGTCACATCAGCAACTGCATATCTATCTCGCATTTGCTTTGGATAGCAGCACTATTGGTCTGGTGTTCAATATTTGGGGCTGAGCATGTAGCAATATTGCTATTCAAATTGACAATTTGACAGGAGGATGCAGCCGAATATCACAGATTATTTAAAAATAGAAGAATCAGATGAATTCAGAATAATACATATACAATAAGGCACCACTAATAAATGAATTTAAGTTTAATGTGGGTATTAGCTGTTATTATCAGTAATGAAGTGCTTCACAGCATGGAGTGCACAGAGAGTGCTGTGCCCAAATGAAACTCGTTCTGCTTTATTAAAGATAAGCTTAAGTACCAGTCAACCAGCGCACTTCTGTAATATAAATTTTATGAGAATTTAACAATCACCTGCGGCTAAAATAATGACATTGATATGTGTGTGTATATATATATATATATATATATATATATATATATATATATATATATATATATATATATATATATATATATATATTGATGATTGCATTGGATTTAATGTTCTGACAAACATAGTGTGACAAAAAATAAATAAGAAATCAAGGGGGCAATAACTTTTTCACACAACTGTATTTTGCTACAGAGTTGTGTTGTGGATAAAATAAAGGCTAAATTATCATTTAAACTCAAAGAAGAGACAGACAGAGATATAATGTGTTGTATTTTGAAGCTATAATGTAAATGAAAACACAGGCAGGAATTAATATCAACCTAACAAGGAATTAACATAAACAAACAAAGTTTAATAAAGTTTATTGCTGTTATGTCACTTGAGAAAAATGACAGTAAGAGCTGAGTGATAAGACATGATTGTTAAAGGGGACCTATTATGCACAAATCACTTTAATAAGGGATTTTAACACAGTTGTGTGGCAACAGTGTGTTAATATAACCAGCCTCTAATGGTAAACAATGTATTAATCTTAATTTTTATAATCCCACTTCATTAAAACAGTCTGCATAAACACTTTGATTGAGATTCTTCCTTTGTATGTATGTGTAATCAGAGGGGGAAAGCCCCGCCCATTAGTGATGATCTCTCCCTCATTAGAATAGGACATTAGTCTTGTTTTTGAATCTGCCACTATACTGACACATAGTCATTTGTAGCTCCGCCTTCTTTTGAAAAGAGCACAATTTGAATTTAAAGCAACAGTCACCAAAATGGCACAATCAGGATCAAAGACTAAAAGGGGCAGTTTCATAAAGTTATAAAACATCATTTGCGGGGTATTTTGGGCTGAAACTTCACATACACACTCTAGGGACATCAGAGACTTAAAAGTCTTGTAAAAAGGGGCATAATAGGTCGCCTTTAAATGTGCATTTTATACTAAGTACACACTTATACTCAGCAGTTTACATGGGTTTGTTGCCTCTTTACAAACATACACGGCAAATTTTACAATAAACACGATTATTTAACATAAGATACAATTAAACATACTTTATGTATAATATGTATATCAGACCCCTAGTTTTTCGTGATTTTGTGATCGCTGAATCCAATGCAAAATCAACAAAAAGTCGAAATTTTTTGCAATCCTGCAAAATTTTTTATTTAAATACAAAATGATCGCAAGAGATTAAACAATCTTATAAAACATCAAATTCTAAACCATATAATCAAATTATATTTATTTCAGTTTGCAAATAATTGTTTTATGTGACTTATAGACGTTGCATGCGCAGCGCACGTGATGTATTTGAATGTCTCTTAAAAAATGACATCTCACCTGCGCCCTCACAATCCTAACATTACATGAAAGTTGGGGGAAATGTTTTGCAGCGAGTTGTTTCCATGTGAAGTCAATGCAATGATGCGAATAAACTTCCTGCGGTGCATATCGAGCAAATGACACGCCGTGAATTGGGCGTTTCCTGCATTTGACTCGTTTCAGACTGCAAAAAAAGTGGGAGCAAACATCTAACAAACGTAGCAGTGAAACAGACAGAAAAGCAAGCAAGTTCATTATTTTTGCTTTACATGTATGGCTGGTATGGTTCGTCAAATCGATGAGTGATTTCGTTAAACTCTTTCCCTGCCATTGAAAATTTTTACGGTAATTAGTGTTTTAGGTGTATTACGGTAGGGCAAGCCCTAACGCATGTCTTTAGTGAGCTACATGATGTCAGGTGATCCAGGAATTGAAATCTGAGAAAAAGAAAGGAAGATTGTGGATAAAAGTAAGAGTTATACAACCTACCTTTGGCTTAATCCCCACCGTTTTAGATCTGTTTTAGATCTTGTCTTGACATAAGACCAAAATAATGATTCTTGTCATGAAGATTGCACGTCTAACATATACAGTTAAAGTCAGAATTATTAGCCCCCCTTTGATTTTTTTTTCCTTCTTAAATATTTCCCAAATTATGTTTAACAGAGCAAAGAAATTTTCACAGTATGTCTGATAATGTTTTTTTTCTCTGAAGAAAGTCTTTTTTGTTTTATTTCGGCTAGAATAAAAGCAGTTTTAATTTTTTTTAAACACCATTTTAAGGTCAAAATTATTAGCCCCTTTAAGCTGTATTTTTTTCGATATTCTACAGAACAAACCATCATTATATAATAATTTGCCTAATTACCCTAACCTGCCTAGTTAACCTAATTAACCTAGTTAAGCCTTTTAATGTCACTTTAAGCTGTAGAGAAGTGTCTTGAAAAATATCTAGTCAAATATTATTTACTGTCATCATGACAAAGATAAAATAACTCATATTAGAAATGAGTTATTAAAACTATTATGTTCAGAAATGTGTTAAAAAAATATTCTCTCCATTAAACAGAAATTGTGAAAAAAAAAATAAACAGGGGGGCTAATAATTCAGGGGGGCTAATAATTCTGACTTCAACTGTATATATATATTTATACAACAGTTCTGTCTGGTTCCTGAATCTGATTGGCTGATAGCCGTGAGATATTAAAGTAATATCAGGGGATGGTGTTGAAGAGGGTTGGGGAGTCGCGAAAGAACGCGAAAGTGAACAGCGGATGGGGGTAAGGAGGGGGATTGGTAAAGTGGACCAGATTTCAGAGGTGCCAGATCCAGCGTGTTCCGGCACAAATTAATCCCTGCTGCAATCTCAAGTAAATGCTGAATGAAAGCTAGGTTGTTATTCTTTTGACTGATTGACTTTTCTTTATATTGTTGTTTTTTAAATTTTATTGATCAATAAATTAATTTCATATAAGTTGCAATAATATTTAATAATATATATATATATATATATATATATATATATATATATATATATAGTAGTACAGATTTTGTAGTAATTTAGCACAACTTGGGCAAAGAAATTGACGTTACATTGTTCCGCCACAAGATAGCGACAGAGACCGCATAATAAGCCGGTGGATAAAAATGTTTTTCTGAGCGTAAATTTAAAGCGAAAGTTAAACAAATCATTATAGAACTGGTGAGGACATTCTAAGTCGATCTCTCTTTTGTATTTTATATTGCTGTATTTATGCCATCGTAATCGCGTAGTGATTGCCTTGCTTTGGCTCTTTCGGGGTTACATTTTTCTTGAGAAATACTGGGAAATCTCTCTAGACTGATGGCATTTCATGCCGTTCAGCCTTATAATTGTAAAATGTGAGCAAACCTGTTTTGTCATGAAGTAGACACTACAATACTACATAATGCAGGAGAATCATTTAAAAATAGTTCTAAAGTGACGTTGTTGAATTAGTAACAGTTACTGCTGTTCTGACGTCAGCAGCAGATGTGAATGAATGGCGGAAGAAAGTAGTTCCTCATACAAAAGGGTTTTGAGACTCTCCATGTTTGATTTTCTTTTTTATATACACGTTTATGCCTTCGAACTGATATATAAACGCAATATCACAATTGTAGCAGTGCGATATGGCTGTATATCATCACTGGTGGGACACTAAGGACTACGCACGCCTCCCACCAGTGCCAATATATACAGCCATATCGCACTGCTACTTGTGTGATATTGGGGGTCTGGTATATCCCTCACAAAACATTGAGCCAAACTGATTTTCACTATTTGTGCAACAATAAATGAATGAATGAATGAATGAATGAATGAATGAATGAATGAATGAATGAATGAATGAATGAATGAATGAATGAATGAATGAATGAATGTGCCACCTGGAAATTGCTTTGAAAATGCTACAAAATTTGCAGGAAACCCCAAATTTTATAGAAATGTGGCCAAAGATATCTGTTTCCCAATAAGCCTGGGTTGTTAATATGATGAACAGACTTGAAACAGCTTTCAAATGTCAGTCACACTTTTTCAAACTTGGCGGGACGTCAGGTTCGTTCTTGGATAAACTACCCTGGTCCTTAAAGAGCACAGATCATACAGATGCCCTTCATCATCAAACGCAGCTCTAGATCTTACAGTTGGCACACCGTGTTTCTGCTCATAACAGGCTGACCCAGATATGTCAGCGCAATTTGAATAACACCCCGATTTTTTTTTTTCCTTTTTAATCAGCTTTGATGTGATTTTAAAGCCGTACTGTACTGCTTCAATTTGCATGTTTCTAGAAGAATCCGTCCTAAAATAGTGCTGAGGATGAAGTGACTGAATAGGCTGTTTGTGTTATTTTATCACACCGCCTGTTTCAGACTCGCATGTTTCATGCTCAAAAAAAAGAGTCTCTTTTGTTTGGAACAAAGCATGTTCACTGGGTGGTAAATGATTTTATTGTCATGTCTGCAGGGCTGAGCCTATTCTCCAAAGGATCAAAGAAGACAGAACCAGAATTATATCTCCATCTTTTGACAATATCAAATACGACACATTTGAGATTGAGGAGTATCCCCTCTCCGCTCAGGGCTTTGACTGGGAGCTGTGGTGCCGCTATCTGAACCCACCCAAATCATGGTGGAACCTGAACAACAGCACTGCTCCAATCAGGTACTGTCTGTCTGTCTGTCTGTCTGTCTGTCTGTCTGTCTGTCTGTCTGTCTGTCACTTTAAGAACTGAATACATATATTTCATTATTAGCCTCCTTTATTTTTTTCAAACATATAAATCACACTCACCCACTCACTCACTCAGGCATTCATTCACTTGTGCATTCTTTAATTTGCATTGTCATTCATTCATTCATTCATTCATTCATTCATTCATTCATTCATTCATTCATTCATTCATTCATTCATTCATTCATTCACTTACTCTGGCATTCATTCACTTGTGCATTCTTTAATTTGCATTGACATTCATTCATTCATTCATTCATTCATTCACTTACTCTGGCATTCATTCACTTAGACAATCATTAATTTATTATTTTGGGCATTTATTCATTCATCCACATGAGCATCCATTTACTCACTCACACATTCATTCAGTCAGACATTCTTTCATTCGCATGGGCATTTATTCATTCATTCATTCACTCACTCTATCATTCATTCACTTAGACCTTTATTTATTCACATGGGCATTCATTTATTAATTTATTCATTCACATGATCATTCATTCATTCACTCACACACACGGGGATTCATTCACTTGGGCATTCATTCATTCACTCACTCACTCGGGCATTTATTCATTCATTGATTAGGCCATTCATTCATTAATTCATTCACTCACTCACTTACTCACTCAGGCATTCATTCATTCATTCATTCATTCATTCATTCACTCGCTCATGCATTCATTCATTTACTTAGACATTCATTCGTTCAATCATTAATTAATTAATTAATTCATTCATTAATTTATTCATCTACTTGGGCATTCATTCATGCATTTGTTAATTCACTCATGCATTCATGTTTGCTTATTCATTCATTTGTTAATTCACTTATGCATTCATGTTTGCTTATTCATTCGAGCATATAATTGTATATTGTTTTTTATCAGTCATTTTATGGTTCATTCATTCATTTACATGAGCATTCATTCACTTATTCATTCATTTATTTACCAATTCTTATCTGATTTGGTGCATGTATTTCTTTCTTTATTTGTTTTTATTTGCATTTAAACATACAGGGAGTGCAGAATTATTAGGCAAGTTGTATTTTTGAGGATTAATTTTATTATTGAACAACAACCATGTTCTCAATGAACCCAAAAAACTAATTAATATCAAAGCTGAATATTTTTGGAAGTAGTTTTTAGTTTGTTTTTAGTTTTAGCTGTTTTAGGAGGATATCTGTGTGTGCAGGTGACTATTACTGTGCAGAATTATTAGGCAACTTAACAAAAAACAATCATATACCCATTTCAATTATTTATTTTCACCAGTGAAACCAATATAACATCTCAACATTCACAAATATACATTTCTGACATTCAAAAACAAAAACAAATGCAAATCAGTGACCAATATAGCCACCTTTCTTTGCAAGGACACTCAAAAGCCTGCCATCCAAGGATTCTGTCAGTGTTTTGATCTGTTCACCATCAACATTGCGTGCAGCAGCAACCACAGCCTCCCAGACACTGTTCAGAGAGGTGTACTGTTTTCCCTCACTCTCATTTCATCAGTCCATAAAACCTTAGAAAAATCAGTCTTGAGATATTTCTTGGCCCAGTCTTGACGTTTCAGCTTGTGTGTCTTGTTCAGTGGTGGTCGTTTTTCAGCCTTTCTTACCTTGGCCATGTCTCTTGAGTATTGCACACCTTGTGCTTTTGGGCACTCCAGTGATGTTGCAGCTCTGAAATATGGCAAAACTGGTGGCAAGTGGCATCTTGGCAGCTGCACGCTTGACTTTTCTCAGTTCATGGGCAGTTATTTTGCGCCTTGGTTTTTCCACACGCTTGCGACCCTGTTGACTATTTTGAATGATTCATTCATTCATTCATTCATTCATTCATTCATTCATTTACCAATTCTTACCTGATTCAGTGCATGTATTTTTTATTTATTTGTGTTTAATTGAATTTAATCATATATTACTTTTATTTGACGATTGATTGGTTGAATCATTTGTTCATTTATTTGGATATTCATTCATTCATTCATTCATTCAATTATTCAGCCACTTGGGCTTTAATTCGACCATTTGTTAATTCACTTATGCATTCATGTTTGCTTGTTCATTCATCTGAGCATATACAGTATTTGTATGCTGTATTTATCAGTCATTTTATGGTTCATTCAGTCATTCATGCATTTATTCACATGAACATTCATTCATTCATTCATTCATTCATTTAACATTTCTTACCTAATTTAGTGCATGTATTTTTTATTTATTTATTTATTTGTTTTTATTTGCATTTAAACATACACTGATTTAATTTCATGATTGGTTGGTTAAATAATTCATTCATTCATTCATTCTCTCAGGCATGCATTCAATCATTTACTTGAACATTCATTCATTTATTCATTCATTCATTCATTCATTCATTCATGCAATTATTCAGCCACTTGGGCATTTGTTCATTCATTTGTTTATTCACTCATGCATTCATGTTTGCTGATTCATTCATTTGAGGATATATTTGTATGTTGTTTTCAACCAATCAGTAATTTTATGGTTCATTCATTCATTCATTCATTCATTCATTCATTCATTCATTCATTCATTCATTCATTCATTCATTCATTCATTCACTCATTCATTCATTCATTCATTCATTCATTCATTCATTCATTCATACATTCTTATTATTTATTTACATCAGCTTGTTTTAGCTATCTTTGTATTATCTGTCTGTATGCCTGTCTATACACAGTATCTACTGAATTAGAAATTTACATCTGTCTGGAGTGTTACACTAAACACATATGCTCACTGAATGTAACACTGTGCTGTGAATGTGCAGGAGTCCGGCTCTGATCGGCTGCTTTGTGGTGGACCGGCTGTATTTCGCAGAGATCGGTCTGCTGGATGAAGGCATGGAGATTTACGGAGGAGAGAACGTGGAGCTGGGCGTCAGGGTGAGAAACTCTCTTCTTCTTCTCAGACTGTGGGCTAATGAAGATAATGCATACACTCATGAAGGATTAATGGCTCTAATGGCCCTCCTTTCTTGGCAGGAGAGTTCAAGTTGGCAGCATTTACTTTACCCCTTGTCAGAAGGCATTCTTCTGATCTTGTTGTAATTATTATGCACTTAAAAAATGAGAGGTAATATATTTTTTCAACAACTTGAGGTCCAGCATCATTTGTCAGCGGGGTTTTTAAATAACACGTATTAATAGTTTTAGTTTAAGTATATAAAAAGATATGGCACTGCATTGGTTTAGTGCTGCTACTACATTATTATTAATATTAATAATAATAATATTTTTTCAATATATTATTATTATTAGTAGTAGTAGTAGTAGTAGTAGTCGTAGTATTACTATGTTCAATATAATAATAATAATAATAATAATAATAATAATAATAATAATAATAATAATAATATTGTCCAATACATTTATATTATTATTATTATTATAAATATTATTATTATGTTCAATATAATAATAATAATAATAATAATAATAATAATAATAATAATAATAATAATGTTGGGCGACGCAGTGGCGCAGTAGGTTGTGCTGTCGCCTTATTATTATAAAGCATTAGAAAAATACAATGAAGCCAGCAAGCTTTTTGAGCAATGGATTTTGTAATGTAACATGTAATACTTCATCTCAAACATTTGCTAAAGCTTTAAATGTTTGCACAGTTGTCTTTAATAGAATATTTATTATTCATAGCACTTCATTTTTATCAGTGTTTTTCCAGTGAATTCTTCTTTGCTGAAAATGCTCAGACCTTTTCTACCTTCTATTTTTGTTCTGAATTACAAATCGGCATTGAAAAGATATGTGTTGACATTTTTGCTTTCCATAGCTTCAATTTCAGAGCATAGAAAATCAGGATCTCTCGCAGTGCAGCCCTGCATTTTGTATCATCCATTTGAACGTTTGTTTTTCCATGACACAGAGCCTCTCTGATAAGAAGTAAACCACTTTCACCAAAAGAAAATTGCTTCTTAAGTTGTTACATTTGAGCAGAAAATGACAACTGGTCAGAATAACTGATTTATTGTGAGTTATTTTACCAAATACTGATTTCTAAAGTAGTTTGGCCTTAAAACATTAGTATCGTGTTGTCTAAAAAAACTAAATAATGTACACATATCTGAAATATGTACCTTTTTGCTGTTTTACACCCAAAAGAATGCTTTAAATTACATTTTTTCTTAAAATTGATGAAATGTCATCAGTAGTTTACTTAATAAAACAAAAAAAAAAAGTTTTACTCAAACACATAAGTATAAATGTGAAATGTTTACGAATTAATAATTTATTCATTTTTTTATATGTAAAAAATACTTCTGTTACCAACTACATAAATGATAGATTTTTCTTATCTTTTTTTATATTTTCTAATCTTAAAAAACAATCAGGTCATATTAGCAGGGACATTTTCCACAGTATGTCCTATTATATATAATGTAAAAACTGCTAAGGTCAGTATTATTTATTTATTTATTTAATTGTATTTTTTGCTACAGAACAAACCAGTGATGTCCAATGGTCAATGACTTGCCTAGTTAACCTATTTCAGCACCAACTGCACTTTAAGCTGAAAACTAATGTCTTGTGAAATAACTAGTAAAATAGTATGACTAAGTATAAGTAAAATAAGTATGACTCCCATGAGCTTGGAGGGCTGCATCCATACATCTCTGCAATGACTCAAATAACTTATTAATAAAGTCATCTGGAATGGCAAAGAAAGCGTTTTTGCAGGACTTCCAGAGTTCATCAGGATTCTTTGGATTTATCTTCAATGCCTCCTTCATCTTACACCAGACATGCTCAATAATGTTCATCTGGTGACTGGGCTGGCTAATTCTGGAGCACCTTGACCTTCTTTGCTTTCAGGAACTTTGATGTGGAGGCTGAAGTATGAGAAGGAGCGCTATCCTGCTGAAGGCTTTGCCCTCTCCTGTGGTTTGTAATGTAATTGGCAGCACAAATGTCTTGATACCTCAGGCTGTTGATGTTGCCTTCCAGTCTGCAGATCTCTCGCACGCCCCCATACTGAATTTAACCCCAAACCATGATTTTTCCATCACCAAACTTGACTGATTTCTGTGAGAATCTTGGTCCATGTGGTTACAATAGGTCTTTGCAGTATTTGTGATGATTGGGATGCAGTTAAACAGATGATTCATCTGTCTGGTTCTTAAATCTGATTGGCTGATAGCCGTGCAATATTCTGACAGTAACTGTCATGGTATGGGGTGGAAGGAGATGAGGCGAGGACCCAAATGCGGGAAATGAAAAGCAAAAGTCAAACCTCCTCGTGGGGGAAAAACATGGCATTATATACACACTCAACTAGACTTAACTTGATTTGGTTCTTGGCATGACACACATTCAACAACTGTTGTAGACCAGACATCAAATAACCTCATACAACAGCAAAAGAAAGCAGACAACCCTACTGAAAAAAAATTGCTTAAACCAGCCTAAGCTGGTTGGCTGGTTTTAGCTGGTTGACCAGCATGGTATTAGAGGGGTTTTGGCCATTTCCAGCCATTTCCAGCCTGGTCTTAGCTGGTCAGGCTGGAAAATGACCAGCTAAAACCAACTTGACCAGCCTGGTTTAAGCTGGACATAGCTGGTTTTGGCTGGGCTCCCAGCCTGGCTAGGCAGGTCAAGCTAGTTTTAGCTGGTCATCTCCCAGTCTGACCAGCTAAGACCAGGCTGGAAATGGCTGGAAACCAGCCTGGAAGTGGCCAAAACTTCCTCTAAAACCAGCCTGGTCAACCAGCTAAAACCAGCCAACCAGCTGTTTTTATCAGTAGGGAATCAACAACGGACCAGCACAGGACAGAGCACACTAAGAGAATGAATAGGAAAGACAAACCAATGAACAGAAAGGCGACAGGTGAAAATAATAATTACAAACAGGACAACAAGGTGGGTGGAACAAGACGCTAGACAAAAGAACACATGGTACAAAAACACACAACACAAGCCATGTGCTCACCTACAAACAGGACTAGAACATGGAGCCAATGAGAGAGCTCATTGACCGCATGCTCACATGAAACAAGACACTAAAAACACGTGGTTACGATGTAAACATGAAACCAAGTGCTACACAACACAAACACAACAGAACGCAAGACACGAGCACACGGTAAATAGATACTTACCGTATGCTCACATATGCGCCGTGAATGTTCCCTCCCAGCACCATCCGAAACCAACTAGACCGAGACATTGAGAATGAACATCACTCCGCGGACAAAACAAACACAGACACAGGGACAGCAGCGCGCATCCAGACCACGTTTGGACTTCGCGGGAGCACGCACGATCATGCGCACATATAACACGACATGACCAGTGTCTGGACTCTGCCACCAAAACAAGAATTAACAGGACTGGAGTGGCAGAATCCTGACAGTAACAGCCTCTTCATCCTTCACCCTTGTGTATTACTCCGCCCACATACAGCAACAAGTAGAGGAAACTCTACAGTTTGACAAATATTGCTGCTGTAGGACAACATAATGTACTTTTGAGGCTTTTTAGGTGAGAATGTAGTTGTTTAGATTGCAACTATGCCGTTTATTTATAAGGATAGTGCCTATTTTAAAATATTTATAATTTCTGAGAGACACCGCGTCGGCGTTCATTAGCCTGTCTTTGAGCAAAGACGGTTGATGTTGTCTATCCACGAGATGGCGTCAGAGACTGCATAATAAGCCCAAAGAGAAAAGCAGCGTAATTTCAAACTACAGCTGATCAAATCATTATTAAACAGGTAAATCACTTTCTAAGTCGATCTCTCTTTTCTGTATGTTGTAGTGCTGTATTTATACCATGGTAATATTGTGATCTCCCGATTGCAACAGAGGAATACTGAGAAATCTCTGTAGACTGATGGCATGTCATGCCGTTCAGCCTTATAATCTTAAAATGTCAGCAAAATCACCTGTTTTGTCATCACTTTAGACATTACGCTAGAGAACCATTCAAACACTAGCTCTAAAATGATGTTGGTGGAGTATCAACGACTTCTGCTATTCTGACGTCAGCTGCAGATGTTAAGGAATGCCGAAAGAAAGTAGTTCCTCTTACAAAAGGGTTTTGGGACTCTCCGTGTTTGATTTTCTTTTTATAATTCACAAAAGTACCATTATAAGGAGGCATTTCCAGCAAAGGATTCTGTAATATGAAATGTAATACTTCAAACACTTCATCTCAAACATTTGCTGAAGGATTAAATATTTGCACAGTTGTCTTCAATTGAATATTTATGCTTATGGTGCTACATTGTTTATCAGCATGTTTATCTTTTATCGTGACTTGTTAGATTTATCTGTGCAAAGATGTTCAGAGCTTTGTCAAAAAATACAAATCCAGCACTAAAAAATATTTTAACCTTTTTGGTTTCCAAGCTACAGAGCAGAGAGGATCAGGATCTCTCACAGTGCAGCCCTCATCCATTTATGCTTTAGTTTTAACACAACACTGAGTCTCTATGATGAGAAGAAGAGGCACGGCAAGAAAAAGCAGCACTTTCAATGAAGGAATGCTGTTTCTCGAGGTGTTGCATTTGAGCCGTGTTTGATTTGCGCAGCACATTTGCCTCACATTTCGCCCTTCTCCCATACGAGCTCTCGATATGCTTGACTGCTACACCTTTACTCTGTTTTTCAGATAGCGAACTCTCAAAGCCAGCATTGTCCTTTTGTGTGGCTGCTCTCTCAGGTCTCCTGCTGTTTGCAAAGGAGTTTCGTAGGACTACGTTTTCCAGGCAATGTCTGGGTGGTTTGATGCAGCTTCTATGTTTTTCTTTTTTTTTAATAATTGAACTAACATTGTCCTTTGGGACATAGCAACTCTTGGATATTGTTTTCCTTATGCATTTATTTCTTCACGTCTGACTTCATAGGACAAGTCTTTAGTATTCGCTTCACTGATGCCCTTGAAACCCATAACCTGAATAATGACTCATTATGAACTGTAAACCTCCAAGTCCTGTGGGAGTTTTAGCCAGAAATGTGGTGGCTTTTAATTGATTTACAAGCGGATGTTTGAGAATTTAGTTTTAATCTGCAGGATGTATGGGGCTGAATACATATTTAGGTTCATTTTCATTGGAATCTAAGGTAATACTTTAGTATAAGGAGCAATTCTTACTATTAACTACTGGCTTATTTCCATTGGTGGATGGTAACTAAGGATTTTTACTTCACTACTGTACATATTTGAAGTAAAATATTATATAATATATATGCAAAATATTGCAGACTATAGAATGAGCAAGACGTGTCACTCGTATAGTTTCGAATGGGGAAAAGTGTAACAGTCAATATGTTGAATGACACCCCACCTACAAGTACAGGAGGCAATCATCGATCACTATAGACTGACAATTTTCTGGGGGAGACGCTGTGACCAGACGTGTGCTTTTATAACAGTTTTTATGGTCAACAAACACACTGGAATCTTAGCGAATACTTGCTTCACAGACATAAGAAATATATCCACATAAAGCTTGAAATCTCTACTTCTTAATGAACCAGCTACACTTGAAAACAAAAGTTTTTTGGCTTTGTAATCTGTGTGAAATGAACAAGAGGGACAGTCCATCCTGTCAAATGGACATCATATGACAACAACTACTCAAACCCCCACAAACTTGTAGACAAAGAGTCGCTTTCATTTCTGGAGGAGAATCACCATCAAGATCAAGTTGTGAATTACTTCAGAAGAGCAGCACAATCTGACGAGGCATTATCTAGAGCAGAGGTGGGCAAACTACGGCCCGCGGGCCATATGCGGCCCGCTGAACACTTTCATCCGGCCCGCGAGGGAGATTTTAAAATGCTGCTTCTGAGTAATGGTTTGGTTTCAGAACTAGTAAATTAATTATGCAATACAAGGGAACTCAATTTGATGGCAGTATTGCACGCGGTACAGTTAGCGCAACCAGTAGAATTAGAACACACCCTCGGATATTAAAATGCACTTTCACGCAAAATGCGCTTCTTTTTTTTTTTTTTTGCGAGAGCTCTTCTTAAACTGAACAGCGCATCATCGATGACGTAAGCATGCTCAGGCCAGAATGTTATGTGAGTGCGGGTCGTCGGGGGAGACAGGAGGGGGAACAAGCATGCTTTGGCCCGGTTCAAGGCAACTGTACATAGTGTGAGTACGCCCTCAGATTCTTCTTCCGTTTTATCTCATAGTTTTATGATTGATATGAGCATATTAATACAAGCTCAAATGAGATTGTTGTGAATTTGACTCAAATTGTATAATAATTGCTGGTTAAATGTGTTAATTTTTGTCATAGAATATATTTTCCATGCATACATCCACTTAAAAAAGTTCTTTTATCAAAGATTTGTGGTTTCAAGTTTTATGATGATTGATCTGTATATTCTAAAAGCAGTGCAAATTAGATTAATGTACATTTGACTGAATAGTAAACTTTAAGAATTATTTTTAATGTGTTAATACGAGATTTTTTCTATCAGATAATATCTTTTCTATTCTCCACTGTAAAAATTATTACATTATTATTATTATTATTATTGATAGTATTATTATACTTTATTGTTTGATTGTATGATGATTAATAAGTAAATATAAATAGCAGTGCAAATTAATTTGACTTGTAAATTTGACTCAATTATAACTATTAAAATATTCTGTTTTGTATTAATGTGACATGATTCTGTCTGATATTACATATTATTCCATGCGTACTGCCACTATAAATAAAAGTTATTTTTTAAAAGAATTTGACATGTGGCCCTTCACTTGGTTTGCAAAACTTGACGTGGCCCTCGGGTCTAAAAGTTTGCCCACCACTGATCTAGAGGATGATAATGTGTAGAACCGCCATAAATGAGGTTGGTGCCGTGATCTCGTTTTTTTAGAGTGCGCATGCGCATTAGCTCGAGCAACCTAAAAAATACTGATTTAGTTTGATTAAAACCTTTAGAATTGAAACTTGTGAGTTGTTGCTTAATTTTATTTGTGATTCCAAATATGTAATGTAATCATAAGCTTGGCAAGCAGTTTTGGAGAATTTGATGTTTCACCATTCAGACAGAATGCCCGAGCAAACTGCCTGAGAGGTGTTTCAAAGATGGCCGTTGAGTGAAATGATTTGTCTTAAAGGGACTTTGATGTAGCTGAGTAAAACTTTTTCAAGTGGAGAAATTGGAGTGGAGAGACGAGATGGTGGCGTTTAATTTGTGAACAGGCTGAATCTTATCAGTTATCATGATAAGTGTACAAATAAGTTTCAGTTCTTAAAATGAACATGTATCTGAGATGCCAATGTAGGATTTGTAATTTATTCAAATTGAATTGTATGGTAAAAAAAAAATATATATATAAAAAAAAATATTTAAAAAATTTGTATTATTAAAGTGGCCATGACAGGGGTCTACAGTATCTACAGTATGAACAGGGCTCGCAATATTTAAAAATCACTGGTAGTCTTTCAGGCAGGCACTCTTCAGTTTTTGGTAGCCCGAAATAAATTGAAGTCGCCCGAATAGAAAATATATTATTTACTAAATAAAAAGAAAACCATACATTTACGGCTACATATATATATTTTTTAAATAATCACATTTTATTTAATCATTTTTATTTATTTATTAATTTTTCAAATTATAATTTTCCCTGAGTGCGACACAGTGGCGCAGTAGGTAGCACTTTGTGCTTTAGTATTAGTCAATTCCTCAAAATAAGTGTACTTTAATCCACAGCAAAATATTATTAAACATAATTATTTTAAATGTTGGGCTGCATGGTGGCGCAGTGGGTAGCACAATCCCCTCACAGCAAGAAGGTCGCTGGTTCGAGCCCCGACTGGGTCAGTTGGCGTGTCTGTGTGGAGTTTGCATGTTCTCCCCGCGTTTGCGTGGGTTTCCTCCGGGTGCTCCGGTTTCCCCCACAAGTCTAAAGACATGTGGTACAGGTGAATTGGGTAACCTAAAATTGCCCGTAGTGTATGAGTGTGAATGGGAGTGTATGGGTGTTTCCCAGTGATGGGTTGCAGCTGGAAGGGCATCCGCTGCGTAAAACATATGCTGGATAAGTTGGCGGTTCATTCCGCTGTGGCGACCCCTGATTAATAAAGGGACTAAGCCGAAAATAAAATAAATGAATGAATGAATTTTCCCTGAAAAAACTAATTGTGTGAAAACCTGGTAATCAAGGAAAACCTTATTTATTTTATTTTATTCTTTATTAACTTAGCACCAGTTCATTTGACAACACCAGTTAGTGCAAATGCAAATTCAAACACATATTGATAGTGGCTCCTCGATTAATGAAAATTACATACAGCATAATAAGTCTTTTTTTAAAGAGAGAGAATGCAAAAGCATTGGAATAGACTATTTTTCCTCCCACTAAGATAGTCCAACGGGAAAACAAAAGACCTGGGATGTCAGGCTAGCAGTTTTGCAAGCCCTGAAAAATGAGTACACCCCCAATACTTCTATACCGTCTTTACTTACTATGCGATGCTATACAATAAGATATTTGTGTATATACATTATATTAGTAAGTACCAAACCAAAACTGGAACTAATCCAACAAAATAACTTAAGGTTATAATGCAAATATTAGTACATTGCAATAAATATGTTAGTGAAAAGCAGTTTAAAAAATATTAAAGAGGAAAAATCAAGAGAACCATAAATAATATAAAATTTAATAATAAAAAAAAAGAATAAATCCAACAGTTCATTTGAATTTAAATGTATTATCCTTTTATTCCTAAAGATGTTAGGTGACCACACTCTTGCTTTCATGAATATAACCTTTTAATAAGACACCATTTGTCTGTCTACAGTATCTAGTGTTATATTTGATCAATTCAATAGGTCCTTGCCAAATAATAGGTACTTTATTTGTCAAAACATAAAAAAAAACGTCAGTAATACAAACTGAGATCATCTAAATATCGGTTACACTTCAGACTCTTCCGGCTTTCTTCTCCTTTTATACTGCAGTTTATTTGTATGTGTGTGTCTGTTCCTCCATCCCAGCACTACTTTAATAAAATGTGCCGTACCTGAGCTGAGAGCCGTTATAATCCCTGAAGGAAGCCAATAATAACTTTCAAGCTGCGTGACCCCAAAAAGTATTAAGACACGTACGACATACTTAAAAATACATGACTGGCATTGGGCATTGCTGATCATTACAAACTAAAAACACACATATAGAAACTGCCAGGCAGAAACTGTGGATATTGTTTGCAATTTCTGCGTAGAAGTTTGTTAAAATAAGTGCGGAAGGTTTCAGGGAGTGTAGTGACTAAAAACATGAAATCAAATAATAATCTATTTTCATATAAGGTTTACAATGCAAATCCAACTAGATCCACTTGTTAGGTAAACGAAGCAAGTGTTGTATAATATATCTGCTAAAACAGGGGTTCCCAAACTTTTCAGCCTGTGATCCCCAAAATAACAATGCCAGTGACTCGCGACCTCCACTACACACTCCTCTGACGTGATTATAAATATGCAAATCTTGTGTGTTGCTTCATTCTTGGAGTCATTTTGGAGACCATCCTCCATATTCAGCCATGGCCTTTATTTATTTTTAATGTACGTAAGTGCCGTAAAGGTATTAGATTGTTTAACCTGGTGCCATAAAATCAATCTGCTACATCTCACTCTATTGCTGTGTCTTTAAAGGGGTGGTCCACTACGATATCATATTTTAAACTTTAGTTGACGTGTAATGTAGCTGTGTGAACATAAACAACATCTCTGAACGCAATACGCTCAAAGATCAATGCAAAGGGAGACATTGTCTTTTACAGAGTTAGCTTAGCAAAGCCTACAGCAAACGGAGTTTGGGGACTACAAAAAATACATCCGGGCTAGTAAGATCACAAACATTTCAGGTTACATGCATTCACCACGTGCATACACCCTGTGCAGCAACGGGGCGTGGCCAGAGGCGATGTAATGTTATAGCAGAGAAAGCTAAAATGCTGTCCATTTCCACAGAGCTTGTTCTGTATTTGAGCTTCCAAAGGACATCACACAAAGAGAGAAGTGCTTACAATTTAATTTTAATTATGTTCCAGATAATTATAAAAAAGATATAGAGCTAGCATTTGACAAAGGAGAACTTTCAAAATCTCTCCCAGTTCAGTGCTGGATTCAGCTAAAAACTCCTCCAACCGACAAAGCTGTGGATTATGAGCCACAACCTTGAAGTATTTTATTTGTTAAAATTGATCTATTACACATTTACAGTTTCTAACGTTAACGTTAATGTTGTAGCAAGGACGTAAACAACGGGAAATGCTGTTTGGCACCGCTAACAATTTAGCTACAAATTCATATTTATTCGTCAAACGGCTGTAAACACCCACAAACTTCATTACCGCTGCAGTGTCTCTCTATGCAGCCGCTTTCCTTGCATTCTACATCTCGAATAACAAACTCGGAAAAGATATGTGAACGTTTCATATTACTTACATATGCTTATTCCGAATATATGTGAAAGACACTTGTCAGATTTTATTTTAGAGAGCAGGCGTGAGGTTCAACTGTGTGCTCTTCATTTTTCTGATTCAGGCAGCCAAAGCTGCTAACAGCTGCTCTGGGGTGCGTTTCCCAAAACCATCGTTAGCCAACTAAGGTCGCAAGTTCCGTCGTTACAAACATAGTTCTTTGATTTGCTGTTTCCCAAATCTGCGTCGCAAACTTGAGCACTTGAAACGACACCTCTGGAGCTGTAGTTAGAAGCATAGTTCCTGGCTGTGTTCTATTCCCACTTATCCCCCCTTTGCCCTATTCATTTAGAACATTCTAACATTCAAAGTTGGAATTATTAAAAATAAAAAAGCATTAAGGTCATCTCTCTTAGGTGTAATTTGCTTTCAAAGTATGTTTACAGTTCAGTTTTAGCGATCTTCATGTTTACAATTGTGCTCCCTTCACAGTGCACTTTGAAAACATTGATATCATTTTGAACACAGCCTCATGGCGAAAGCTATAGGTATATTTAAAAGCGGAAATTATGTTACAGTACGTCTCTAAAGCTTGTGAAAATAAAAAAACATAGCATACGTTAATTATTTATTTTATAGTGGGTTATTTATTAAGTTTCTCTGCTGTATATGACATGGGTCTGTTGGTTAGAAATTTCTGCTGTGTATATAATACACATCTGTAAATAATAATAATAATGATATTAATAATAATAATAATAATAATAATAATAATAAAAATAATAATAATAATGATAATAATAATCATCATCATCATCATCATCATCCTCATCATTAATATTATTATTAAAGTAAATATATTTATAATAAATCGCCTCATTATTTATTTATTTATTTATTTATTTATTTATTTATTTATTTATTTATATGATTTATATATGATATTAGAATATTTGTTAGCTTTTGTAAGTGATTTTATGTTTTAGAATAGAATATGTAATGTTCAACTTTTCAATAATATTAGTAAAGCAAACATTGGCCATATATGTGCCATTTACATTTATTTTATTTAATATGGAAAAAGAGTGCATGTTTTTACCAAAACTAATATTGGATTTTATTTTAAATGCGTGTGTGTGTAAAACAATATAGTTTGCACAAAGAAATGATGGGGTTGTTCTCTAAAGAAGTTACTCCACCCCGTTTAGAGCATCATTATGGGCGTTTTACGTTATAACTAACGTGGTTCAAGCGATGGATCTGCGACAGAGAAACTATGGGTTTTGGGAAACACTTGTCACTACATAGTTCTTTTGCCAAACGATGCATCGAACTATGATAGTTCAGCCGCGAGTTACGTCGTTGTTTGGGAAACGCACCCCTGACTGACTGTTTAAACAGTGCAAAAACGCATGCTTGAAGGCACGTGACGTTTCTTTGTGGAGCCAATCACAGCACATGATGTTAGATGACCAATCAGAGCCTCTTGAGGGCGGGCCTTTCAGAGGTACTAGGAAATATGACAGTCATTTTCATGCTGAGTAGCTGTATATAATTAAAGGAAGATATATGAAAAAATAACGTGATTTTCTACAAGTAAAGCATGAGCACACATTGCTTTGCATCTTATAAACACAACCAAGCCTTAAAAATACACTGTGGACCACCGCTTTAATATAACGTCATCACCCCAGGAGTCGGAATCCAATGGAAAAAAAAATAATATTAATAATAATCGAAAGGCTGAAAGATTTTGTTTTGCATATTGTTGGTTTTTTTTTTATTTAACTATTAACTACTTGTTTTATGTTCTGTAGGTTATGGATAAAATATGATAATTCCTTGTCCCCCATTTATTGCCCCACAACCCTTTGGGAACCACTGTGCTAAAAGACAGGAAATATTACTTTAAAAACTCTATTTTAAATAAATTGTATAAACATTGCCATATTATTCAACAATATTACTGAAATTAATATAAAAGCTGAATAAATATACAGTTGAAGTTAAAATTGTTAGCCCTTTTGTGATTTTTTATTTTTTTTTTCAAATATTTCCCAAATGATGTTTAACAGAGCAAGAATTTTTTCACAATATATTTTTTTCTTCTAGAGAAAGTCTTATTTGTTTTACTTCGACTAGAATAAAAGCAGTTTTTAATAAAATAAAATAGTTAAAATAAAATAGGGGGGGGGGGGGTTACCTTTGTAATTAATTTTTTTAAACTATTAGAATGACCGTAATTCGTCCATAATGTACTGAACATTGTTAACATGTTAATAATAAACATTAAAAAATCATGAGTACGCTATATTTAAGGTGCAGCAGTAGCGTCAAATGCAGCATGTTGATTTAATGGCACCAGGTTAAACTGTCTGACACCTTTACGACACTCACATACAAAAAAAATATATATATATATATAGTCTCCAAGTGGCGTTCTCCAAAATTAAACTATGAATAGACTTGGGCCTATTGGTATGTGTGCGCCATTGTGCACAAGGTGTATATATTCATAAGCACTTCAGAAAATATTGAGAATCGCGAAAGTTTGGGAACCCCTGGTCAATAGAACAAACCATCATTATACAACGATTTGTCTAATTAATTTAGTTAAGCCTTTAAATGTTACTTTATTCTGAATACTAATATCTAGTAAAATATTATGTACTGTCATCATGGCAAAGATAAATAAATCAGGTATTAGAAATTAATTATTAAGTTTAGAAATGTGTTGAAAGAAAATCTTCTCTCCTTTAAACAGAAATCGGGGAAAAATATACAGGAAGGCTAATAATTCAGGAATAATTCTGACTTTGACTGTATATTAATGCACATTTACATAAGTAAATAGACTCAGTGGTGAGCTAAAAAAAATCAGTGGGCCTACCTAATATGTGAATATGTGTGTGCGTAATATATAAAATCCAGAGGGCAAGCTTGCGTGTCCTCACCGTGAGTCAGCAGTGGCCTGAAATGGCTTGACTTTCAAAGCTTTGTCCACTCTCTCCAAGCACACTGAAATATAATCATCAATCACGCTAAAGGAGAGAGTAGGGTGGCATTTCCCTCCCTGGTAATTTTCCCTCGGTGAATGGCATGCTTTTAAGATTTTTATGCTTGATAATGGGCCACTGATTGCTCTTCACTGAAAGCACGCGCAATTTTCAGAGAGATGCACTTTTTCACTGTCCCTCCGCTAGCTTGTGGAGAAATGGAGAGCGGATCGTTGTGATTGCAGCGGAAAGCACGTGGAGATGCTGGATTTGTCTGTGTTTACAGCGGATTATGGTAAAAGCAATGAAAAGACAGGCTGCCGAGAGGAGGCAGAGGTGCTTTAGTCAGATTAGGAGCGCTGCTTCCACTTACCTCACGTTACCCACAATTCCCAGTGGGTTTCATCAGTCTGCTGTGTATTACAACTGCACTACAGCATCAATGAAACTGTGAGTTACAAGTTTGCAGACTGAGAGAGAACTCTGTTACTGGAATTTAGACACACTGTAAAAATGTAATGACAAAAAGTCAAGACAACTATTTTTTATGTTGCTTTAACCTATTTTAATAAGTTAATATACATTTCTGGAGATCGCAAATTATGTAGCCAGAGGTACGTATGGTTGCATTTCGTCTTTAAAATGAACGATGCGGGGCGGTATGAAGTCGTTCCTTTTCACGCTTACCAGCTGACACTTGCCTCCATGTGGACAGTTTTCCCACTGTTACCAGTTTGGCCAGTAGCTCGCCATGTACGTCAGCAGACTTCAGATGCAGAGAAGAGTTGACGATGAGTTCGTTAAAGAATGGTTCCAGAAAGTGGGTAAGACAAAAACAGAAGCCAAAAATAAAATAAAAAGTAAATAACAGGGTGAGAATAGGGTAAAATTTGAAAATGTAGTAAAAATCAGACGAGGACTTTTCTGCATTCTGCATTCTGTTTTTTTTTTTGTTTTTTGTTTGGATTACTTTTGAAAACACTATCGGTTGGGTTTAGGAAAGGAGGAGGGTGGGTCAGTCGATTGGTCAGTCAGTCAGTCAGTCAGTCGACAGCGACCTCTGGTGAATTTACACGAGAAGACTAGGCTCGAATGGCACTAGCAAGAGAAATTTGAGATCTTAAAAAGTGTAGACAGCAACCTCTGGTGCATTCGCGAAAACAAAAACTGCAAAGAAACGTACCTCCTAGGACATATTTGGCACTCTCCAGAAATGTATATAAGGGTACATATTAAGAATGAGCCAAGCTTGATATCTTTCATATAGTACCTTAAAAGATTATTTAAATAAAAGGAGCATTTTAGTATTAATTGTGATATTTGCATGATATTTAAGTACATTCTATATTTAGCCCACCCCAAATTCTCGAATACACTATTTTTATTGTATTATTCGAAGAATTTATACATAGTGGCAGTATTTGTGGTCTTAAAATGTATATATATGTATTAATACATATAATTTGTATTATAGTTTATTTATTTATTTATTTATTGTTATTGACAATAAAAAATATATATATATATATATATATATATATATATATATATAATTTTTTTCTCAATTTCTGATGTCATTAAGTGAGTTTTATAGTGTTGTTCAATAATAATTATGCAAAAATTAGTTGTTGTCCTTTAATTCAATTGGTTAAGCCACTTATATTAAGTATAATATGACCGAGATTACAAGAAGAATACAAATTAAATGGTGAAGTATTTCTACATAACGTAATTTATTTGTTTGTTTGCTTGTTTCTTTCCATGTTTCTTTCTTTCTTTGTGTGCGTATGCATGTATGTACGTATGTATGTATTCATAGATCCATTCATTGATTTATTCATTGATTCATTTAGTTTTTTATTTGTTTGTTTGTTTATTTATTTGTTTGTTTATTTATTTATTGTTAAGGACACTGCGGTAATAAAAAAACTATATTTATTTTTTCCTAATTTTTAAATAACAGGGTGAGAATGTGGTAATTTCTGAAAACGTGGTAAAAATCAGGCGAGGGCTATTCTTTTTCTGGATTGCTTTTGAAAACACTGTCGGTTGGGTTTAGGGAAGTGGGTGGTCGCTGGTCAATCAGTGCTTTTGAAAGCATTATTGGTTGGGTTTAGGGAAGGAGGAGGGTGGATTGGTCAGTCAGTCAGTCAGTCAGTCAGTCAGTCGATAGCGGCCTCTGGTGGATTTAGGCGAGAAGAGCAGGCACAAATGGCACTAGCGAGAGAAATTTGAGATCTCAAAAAGCATACACAGTGGCCTCTGGTGGATTCGAGAAAACAAAAACTGCAAAAAAAAATGTAGCTCCTGGGATGTATTTGGCGCTCTCCAGAAAAGTATATAGGGGTACACAATCAGAATGAGCCTGGGTTGGTATCTTTGATACAATACCTTAATAGATATCTTATTTTGATACCACAGAAAAAAATATTACTATGGCATTAATTAAAATTGCCATTTCTTTTCTTAATTTCTTTAGTTAACGGTGAGTCCGAAACCACTTACTTTCTTACTACTGTATGCACACTGTAAAAAAAATTCGTATGTAAGGTCCAACCAGTTAGTCCAACGACGGTATCTACTGGTGGATGAAGGTTTATTGCCTGTTCGGTCTTTCCAGTGCACAATGTTGATTTACTTTAACTTTAACTCATATCTGACTCCAATTTTAGTATGAGGTGGTTTAGAATATTACAATATTCCTTCTCGTTTTATCTGACTCCAATTATAAAACATTGATAAGGTTATTTTGTTTCTTTTAATATTAATGTAGATTATAATTGAATAGTCTCTTTGATGTGTTATTGTATGTTATTCTCGTTCATTCGGATTCCTATAACATCCTGAGTCTTGTACCGGCCGAGTATACAATCTCCTAAGCACAAACTTGTTAGTCTTGGTCATTAAACAGAGGCGATTAACCACAATTCTAAAAGGCAGAACCCTGGTTACTCAGTTTAGAATATTTGTTGTGTGGTCCCCATAGATCTGCTATCTACTAAATCAAGACAAAACTATTTAATCTTACCATGATCATTACTATAGAATTGGGCAGACCAATTTACTTAAACTGTTAGTAACTTTGAATAATCACCATATGATTTAAATAGTATTATAAGTTTGTAGATGAAGGCCTACCCACATTTAGATTGGTCTCAACAATCCTTTGTTGTTCTAAATAGAAAAAACCCATTATTGGCTTTTTACAGTCTAAGTATACTTGAATTAATACCAATGTGTTAGTAGGAGCTCTAAGAACATCGTATAGCATGCCACGCTGCTCCGTCTATCGTGTTTTAGTCCGTTACTAACCTATACAGGGGTTTGTGGTGTTATGGACTTAACGTAATCTACTAGAGATAATAACATGAGATGTTTGAATTATTCAAACATAACAATTTATTAGTCAGGTAACTGTGTATTAAGCCAGTTCATTCAGTCAATTCATAAACAATCAATACAAGACATCAAATTATCAAAGATAAATCCAAGATCAAAAGATGCATACCTGACATCAAAATATACATAGCATGGAACATGAAGCTCCACACTACGGGCTAATCTGGGTACAGAATCGCGACGAACATTTAGAAACTTCTCCTTAAGTAGTCAAACCAAGAAAACTCCTCTAAGAAAGGGGTGTGTTGAATAACAAAAGGCATTTGCATTTAGTGGAAGAGTTTCTGCCTATAGGCATTTGAATAGAAGCCCCTAGGTAAAGGCACACCCTTAGCAGTGGCTCAAAAGATATCTGAAGTTATATATCTATTGTTTAGATTATGTCTATTTCTGAGGGAATGAGACCATTGTACCAGTCGCACTGAGACATTTCAAATGATATCAGACAAGATAGATGAAGTCACTTGGATTGATTTAGAACATTCATATTTTGAAATGACCATTCTGTGTGAGTATGTATGAAGAGAGGGTGAGTGCTTCAAATGTAAATGAAGGAAAGGAATGAGCTGACTTTCCCGCATTCCCACCTGGTGGGTTGTGGAGCCGATTGTCTCTGTGTTTCCAGCTCATGTTTGAATTGTCAAAGACATCAAAGTATTTGTGGTATCTCAAGTCTTACACGTAAATTAGCAGTTTTCTGTATTTTGTGATTCACATTTTAATTTTTTTTTATTATTCTCTGTTTATTTATGGTTTTGAAATGCTTTATGGGACCTTGATCTTTTTTCTGACAACTTGTAACCTTGAACTTTTCGAAAAACTTTTTACTAATTACATTTTTATATTTTTAACAGTTTAAAGTGACATTGTCACGTCTGCTGTATTTTTTTAACAGTTTAAAGTGACATTGTCATGTCTGCTGTATTTTTTTAACAGTTTAAAGTGATATTGTCACGTCTGCTGTAGGACCATCTTGTGGTCTTTTGGGCACTAGTTATGTTTTGTTTTTTGTTCCTATTTTGTAGTTGCTCACGGGATCGCTACTTGTTTCCAGCTGTCCGTCATTGTCTAATTAGTGTTGTCTTTATAAGCTCTGTTATGTTGTGTTTAGTTTGCCTTTGGATTTTTGTTGTTTGCTGGTGTACGCTGTTTGCACAATTCTGTTTTGTTATGTCTGGCTCTTATCTGGTCCTAGTCTGTTCACCGACTCATCGTTTTGGTTTATTTGTTCACTTTGTTTCAAGTTTTGATTATGTTTTTGAATTCTTGTTTAAACATTGTTTGATTCACCTTGTGTTTATAGTTTTGTACTTTTTGTTTCTGTTGGATTTTTGTACCTGGCCTGTGCCATTATTTTTTACTAAAACTTAAATTGCTGCACTTGGATATACAGTATCTTGTATTTTTGTAAGCCCATCGTGACAGATATATTGTCTGGGTTGTTGTTGTATATTGAGGAACAAACACCTTATAATAATCTGCCAGTATATTTTCTGTTATTTTACAGACTTATTTCTCTATATATTATTTCTTATACATGATAATATTTCAAACGACTAAAACGTCATCAAAAGTCACTTTGTTAAACTGTAGAGTTGAATTTTCAGCATCAAAAGTTGATGGAGCATAGATCAAGTTCCCATAATGCAATTCACAACCATAAATAAACTGTAAATCCCTTAAAACAATTATTTATCTGCTATTTTGCTTTCACTTTAAAGGGTTAGGCTTTTGTATAAGACGTAAGAACGTTATCCTGCAAAAACAACCGCCTAGATGTACTTTATCCCACTTATTACTACTTGTCAGAAAACTTAAAATATTGACACAAAACATTGTTCTGAGCATAGTAGTTTATTAATTCATGGCTGAATGGAGCATACACTAATCTACATATTATTCAGTCACAAGATGGCACCAAACAGTCAAAAATAGTGCCTTTACACACAAGCTTATAAATATAAATGTATTATCTGATGGTCATAAGGATTTGAAGTACCCAGATGAGCCTGTGTTATTCGTTTCAGTGGTTGTTTTGTCAGAATAACATACCTTAGTTTTAACTAACCAATCAGAATCAAGTATTGTAGACAGCCGTGTGTTAATATGTTTTAAAGACATTTGTCATTATTTGATTTGCATTTGAAGTCAAAATTATAAGCGGCATGGTGGCTGAGTGGTGTGCTATGTCGCCTCACAGCAAGAAGGTCGCTGATTCGAGTCCCGGCTGGGTCAGTTGATATTTCTGTGTGGAGTTTGCATGTTCTTCCCGTGTTGGCGTGGTTTTCCTCCAGGTGCTCCAGTTTCACCCACAGTCCAAAGGCATGCAGTATAAGTGAATTGGGTAAACACAATTGGTCATAGTGTGTGGATGTGAGAGTGTATAAGTGTTTCCCAGTACTGGGTTGTTGCTGGAAGGGCATCCACTGCATAAAACATATACTGAAATAGTTGGTGGTTCATTCCGCTGTGGTGATCCCTGATAAATAAGGAGCTAAGCAGAAGGAAAATGAATTAATGAATGAATATACAGGGGGGCTAATAATTCAAGAGGGCTAATACATCTGACTTCAACTGTATATTTTGCCTCTCTATTGAAGCCCAAGAGCATGTTATCAAGAAGTCTGCATTTACGAATTGAGAGTGCATTCTTTACTGCCACATATTGAATCTGATAAACCGTAAACCAGCAAAGTTCACAGCATCAGCTGTAAAATGAGCCACAGTAAACTCTGGATAAATGATTAGATTGTGCTGGACTCTAATGCCATAACAAACTGCTTCAACCAGTGTGGATTGTATTGTTTCTGTGGAAAAGCTGTTGTGTCTTTTCAAACACTGCAGTATCAGTACATATCAAACACTGATACTTTTGACAGCAGTAACGCAGATCAAAGATCACGGTTTGAAATGAAGGCTGGCGAATGTGTTTAGCGTTCAGTCTGTTTGGAGGTAGATGTTCGTGTCCTCAATCAGCTTTAAATGCTAAGTGGGTGAGAAGCAAATGATTCACATGTCTGAAGCCTTCTGAGGTGATAAATGGAGATTAGGCTGTTGTGTGATGAAGCTCATGAAGCATTTATGCAATATGCAGATGGAGTCCTCATGCACAATAGATTGCTTGAAAAATAAAAGACGTTATGTGGAACATGTAAGCAAATTATGGTGTACTGTTGATGAAATAAATAGGACATGCTTTGATTTTGTGGTTTAGTATGAAACAACATAAAAGTGACTATTGTGGCTCATGCATGCATGCTATGGACAGGAAAATACATATTTCAGGTCAGGTTTTGCCTGAAAATTTTAAATAAAAGGAGCATTTTAGTATTAATTATGATATTTGCATGATATTTAAGTACATTCTATATTTAGCCCACCCCAAATTCTTGAATACACTATTTTTATTGCATTATTTGAAGAAATTATACATAGTGGCAGTATTTGTGGTTCTAAAATGTATATATGGTAAGTTTATTTACTTGTTTATTTAACGTTCATTCATTTTCTTTCTGACTGAGTCCCTTTATTATTCACAGCGAAACGAACCACCAACTTATCCAGCACATGTTTTACGCAGCGGATGCCCTTCCAGCTGCAACCCATCACTGGGAAACTTATTCATTTATTTTCTATTTATTTTTTCTCAGTTTCTGGTGTCAATAGGTGAGTTATATAGTGATGTTCAATAATGTATTATGCAAAAATGAGTTGTTGTTCTTTAATTTGATTGATTAGTCACTTATATTTAGTATAATATGACAGAGATTACAAGAAGAATTAAACAAATTAAATGGTGAAGTGTTTCTACATAACATCATTTATTTGTTTGTTTGTTTGTTTGTTTGTTTGTTTCTTTGTTTCTTTGTTTCTTTTTTTGTGCGTATGCATGTATGTACGTATTTATGTATTCATTGATTCATTTATTGATTCATTCATTGATTCATTTATTCATTCGTTTATTTATTTATTTATTTATTCATTCATTTATTTATTTATTGTTAATGACACTGCAGTTATAAAAAAAACTATTTATTTTTTCTTAATTTCTCACTCCATTAAGCGAGTAAGATTTAACTTTTTTTTTTTTTTTTACTTTTTTCCCCTGACTAATTAAATAATGATGTTTAATAATGGATTATGCAAAAATGAGTTGTTGTCCTTTAATTTAATTGGTTAAGTCATTTATATTTAGTATAATATGACTGAAATTACAAGAAGAATAATACTAATTGATGGTGTGAATTGAACAAAGCACTGCAAAGCGTTACACAGACCCTAATTAAATGCTGAAGTATTTATACATAATGTCATTTATTGATTCATTCATTTATTTATTTATTTATTTATTTATTTATTTATTTATTTATTTATTCATTTATTTATTTATTCATTCATTTATTTTTTTTGTCATTAATTTGCTCATTCATTCATTCATCCTTTAACTAGAAAAGTAATAATCTTGTGCATTTTAAATGTATATTAATATATAATTTTTCATAAATAAATCATTTAATATAGTATAGATTGGGATCATTAGGAAAAAAAATATATAGTTTGCATAAAGAAATTGGTTTGATCTTATTTGACAATTTTAACAAAAATATAAAAAGAAGTCCAATTAGACTAATTCATACTTATTTTTGAAAAAAAACTGTCAAGGATGGAATACACAAAAAAGCCACAGGCTTATTTTCATTGTGGTTCTCGATATTCTTAGAAAAGGAACGAGCAGATCATAAATGGAGTGCAAACATCATAAGCTCAGCAATTTACCACAACATAATCCTCAACTTCAACTGTAAAACAACCATTTTTAATTCCCCTTCTAAAAACACTCTCAAATTGAATCTCTTAAAAAAACTATATATATATACACACACACAGTTGCAGTCAGAATTATTAGCTCACCTTTTAATATATATATATTTTTTTAATATTTCCCAAATGATGTTTAACAGAGCAAGAAAATTTTCACAGTATGTCTGATAATATTTTTTCTTCTGGAGAAAGTCTTATTTGTTTTATTTCCGCTAGAATAAAAGCAGTTTTAAATTTTTTAAAAACCATTTTAGGGTCAAAATTATTAGCCCCTTTAAGCTATTTTTTTTCGATAGTCTACAGAACAAATCATCGTTATACAATAACTTGACTAATTACCCTAACCTGCCTAGTTAACCTACTTAACCTAGTTAAGTCTTTAAATGTCACTTTAAGCTGTATAGAAGTGTCTTGAAAAATATCTAGTCAAATATTATTTACTGTCATCATGGCAAAGATAAAATAAATCAGTTATTAGAAATGAGTTACTAAAACTATTATGTTCAGAAATGTGTAGACAAAATCTTCTCTCCGTTAAACAGTAATTGGGAAAAAACAGGGGGGCGAATAATTATTAGCCCCCAGAATTATTTGCTACCCTGTTTTTTTCTTCTTCCCCAATTTCTGTTTAACGGAGAGAAGATTTTTTCAACACATTTCTAAACATAATAGTTTTAATAACTCATTTCTAATAACTGATTTATTTTATCTTTGCTAGATATCTAGATATTTACTAGATATTTTTCAAGACACTTCTATACAGCTTAAAGTGACATTTAAAGGCTTTACTAGGTTAATTAGGTTAACTAGGCAGGTTAGGGTAATTAGGCAAGATATTGTATAACAATGGTTTGTTTTGTAGACTATCGAAAAAAAAAAAATCAGGATATATATATATATATCAGGATGGACATTCGGTTTTATTATATATTCAGTCCAATACTAGTACATGGACTGCTGTTCGGCTCACGATTCACTGTTTGCTCACTGAAGCAAATCAAACTCTATCGATTATACACGCAATCAGAGAACATTTCTGCTCTTTGCAATGTAAACTCACAGCATGATCCATATATGCTCTCCATTGGGAAGGCATTGAGATGAAAATGAGAGCATGTTGTAGGTATTTTTGCAGTCGGCCAAGGTTTGAAGGGCATCAAGCTGCATTGTGTGAGGGCTCTTTCTGTCCTTCTCCTGTATGTCCAAAGGGAATGAAGCTTTGCTGATGGAGCACCTCAGAAGCTGAAACAGATGGCTTTTCTAGTCTGCAATAGAACAGAGCTACTGTTAGCTACAATAGTCCTGTCAGCGTTTTTTTACTGTCTTCATCAATGGTGTAGGGCTGCTGGTTGAAGTCAGAATTATTAGCCCCCCTGTATATTTTTTATCTCCTAAAGATTTTTTTAAACACATTTCTAAGCATAATAGTTTTGATAACTAACTTCTAATAGTGGAATTATTTTATCTTTCCCATGATGACAGTACATAATATTTGGATTAGCATATTGTTTAAATCAACTGCTACGCTTATTTATTTATTTTTTTTACCATGTCAGGACTATAAAGGACAATAAAATGGGCTAGCACATCATCGACATTGATGAGGAAATTATCATGACGATTAGCATGCTAATTTGCTTCGTTATCATGAAGATTAGCTACATTTTTACTGGCAGAAGTACCAAATTAGCAAACTATACCACTTTATTTTGGGACACATTTGTAAGCATATATAGCACAACAGTATGGTAACAAAAGGGTGGAGCTAGTTTCACTGCTGAACAATGATTGGTTTACAGACAATTGTCACCTATATGTAACAAGACTATAAAGAGTTGGGGTACAACGGAGATGAGGATCCAAGCGCAGTTTATTAAGAGAATCGTAAGGCAGGCAAAATGTCAAAACAAGGGCAGACAGGAGCATGCAGATAATTCAAAACCATGGTCAGAATACAGGCGAATGGTCAGGGCAGACGGCAAAACAATGCAAACACTAAAACAAACCAAAAGTCAAAACTACGGCAAGCCAAGATGAGGAAAACGTTTCAGTAGTGCTCACTTACAGATCACAAGACTCAGCAAAGTGTGTGTGTGAATGAGGTGTCTTTATAGTCCTTGTAATCAGTCCATAATGAGCTTCCAGCTGTGTGTGTTATCAGGGGGAACCAGGAACTGGTGTGTGTAAGGTGCATGATGGAAGTTGTAGTTCATTAAAGTGGCATATATGTAGTTCTCCAGCGATCTGCACAGGCTAAAATGCTGGTGATCGTGACAAAGACAAGGAAATGACAACTTGCAGGAAGTGCCATTCGGTAAAGTCTAGAAGGCATACAGCTGCAGATAATCAAATCAACATAGCATGATTTTTGTGGCACTGTACAACAATGATTATTATTTTTACATTACTGTGAAGAGTAAGTTTAGGGTTGGGGTGGGGGTAGGCATTAATAAAATACAATTTAATGGATAATTTCATAATTAATATAAATAATACTCGCTATAATTACTGTTTTTACATTACTCTAATGGTTGGGTTTAGGATTGGGGTAGGGGTAGATGTTAATAAAATACAATTTCATGGGTAATTTAATAAAAAATATGAGTAGTATTTGGTATAATTACTGTCTTTACAGTACTGTAATGGTCAGGTTTAGGGTTGGGGTAGGGTATAGAGATTAATAAAATTGAATTTATTGGATATTTTAATAAGTAATATGAACAATAATTGGTGTAATTACTGTTTTACATTACATGGTTGGGATTAAGGTTGCAGTAAGGGTAGACATTAATAAAATACAATTTAATGTGTAGTTTAATAAATCATATGAATAATATTTGGTATAATTATGGTTTTTACATTACTGTGATGGTGTATTAAATGTTGGGGTAGGGTATAGAGATTAATAAAATACAAATAATGGGTAATTTAACAAATAATATGAATATCACATAGTAAAATTATTGTTTTTACAGTACTATGAGGGTTGGGTTAGGCATTAATAAAATACAATTTATTGGATAATTTAATAAATAATATGAATAATAATTTGTGTAATTACTGTTTTACATCACATGGTTGGGATTAAGGTTGGGGTAAGCGTAGACATTAATGAAACAACAATTTAATGCATAGTTTAATAAATAATATGAATAATATTTGGTATAATTATGTTTTTTACATTACTGTGATGGTTGGGGTAGGATATAGAGATTAATAAAATACAAATTAATGGGTAATTTTATAAATAATATGAATAATACAAAGTAAAATTATTGTGTTTACATTACTGTGAGGGTTGGGGTAGGATATAGAGATTAATAAAATACAAATTAATGGGTAATTTTATAAATAATATGCATAATACAGAGTAAAATTATTGTTTTTACATTACTGTGAGGGTTGGGGTAGGCATTAATAAAATACAATTTATTGGATAATTTAATAAATAATATGAATAATAATTGGTATAACTACTGTTGTACATTACATGGTTGGGATTAGGGTTGGGTAAGGGTAGATGTTAATAATTTACAATTAATGGGTAATTTAATAAATAATATAAATAATTAACTTCTGTCCGTAGCTGTATCCCAGCCCACTAGAACCTCAACAGGGTCAATTCTACCTGTTGCTGTTTTTCAAATGCACAGAATAGTTCTGCAAAGAAACATTCTAGACACCTAGTCATTGACTTTTACCAAAATGTTCTCATTTACAATTTGCTGGATAAAACCAGATCAAAAACAATTATAGCCTATCTATAATTGGTGCTAGTCAAATTTAACCTGCTATATACAGTAATGCCTGTATTTATGCACTGCTTATGTTTTAACTTTGTATGTTGCTAGGCAACACCCTTTACTCACTGAATAAGTGGTTATCATAAATAAAAAAATAAAGTTACGATGAGTAAAAAAAGCTATTTATAAATGCCAAAGAGGCATCAGAAGCACTAAATGCCACGAGGGAAATAGGTGATGTGTCTTGAGTTACCTCAGCATCTAAAGACTCATCTGACAATGATCCAGAGCCTATGGTAATATTTGAATAACAACATTGCATTATAATATTACACCACCCAAATATGAACTTATTTGCGTCTAATTCTTGTAGTCAGTGCAGAATTATTTAGCTTATATTCCAATGACGGTTCTTAAAGTCTAGACATAATTATTTTATTATTTTGTTATTTCAATGACTTTAGACATTGTTAACAGAGTGGCATAATACAGTAAAACAATATGTTTTTAGCCATTTCTAAATAGAAGTTTAGGTATACAATGACTCCTGTTGGTTCTAGTGTTAAAATCCCAGCTGAAACACGGCAAAATAATACAATAACAATGATCCATGCTCAAACAAAACTTATCGATGCCAAAAACAAAGAACAGAATCTGCTGTATGTTCATTATTGTTGCATCGTATCTCTAACGTGTTTGTGCATGCTTGTCACATCTACATTTGAAATAATGAACTTGAGGTCGCAAAAGACGTGACATGTCAACAACCCATGCAGCTTTCTTCTTTAAGCAAAAATGATTTTGATTGCAACTTTCTGGTGTACCAATTAAGGGTACTGTTGCCAGTGGCAATACAAGCCTGATTAGGGTGACCACTGAACTGAACTGTATTAAACTGTACTGTACCACTGAGGCACAAACAGTGTCACAAAGTCGCTCATGTTTACATCTGAGATGCCACTATTGACAGGTTTTGCCAAATTAGCAGTGTTGGGCACGTTACTTTAAAAAAGTAATTAGTTACAGTTACTGGTTACTTCTCACAAATAGTAACTGAGTAACTGAGTTACATAATTATAAAAGTAACTAATTACCAGAGAAGTAGTAACTATTGCCATACTAAAATCTAATGTGTCAAATGACTATAAAATAAATATAAAACATTGTAGACTAACCTACACTATTTTAATGTTGTTGTGGGACAATGCGTCAATTTCTATAAATCAATATCTAGATATTATTTTATTTAATTCTTAGTAATATGTGTTTGCGGTGGAGAAAAATTAAGTTTTATTTGCGTTGACGTTGTGGCTTCGTCTCCTACTTTAGTAGCAGAGCCTTCGTTATCATCTACATAGGCACCCATTTTGTGGTGGCATGTGATGACGTGAGGTGCTTTATTAGATTAGAAATACTTGTCACCGACGCAGAGAGACTCTTTTTTTCTTGGGCATAAGTTGCACGATACATAAACATTCTTGTCTTTCACCTCAACGAGGGAAAAAAGTAGTGCTTTTTTTCTAGTTTGCAAATGCTAACTTTGAAATTGTTAGATTTGCCATCGCTCTGACTTTTGGTTGTTGGTGTGTGCAACTGACTGTGCTTGTGTGAACACCAAGCGACAACCTCCCGCTCTCCCTCGGAAGCCAATACGGAAGTAACTGAAACTGCAATTCATCGAAATTTCGCTAGTCCTGGCTCCATAATAGAGCAAATTTCTATTGGGCCCACTGTTAGAATGGCCAACTTTACAGCAGAAAAAAAGGTGTTTACAGCCTGGTACAAAGAACGATTTTGGTTCATATAGCTAATATTACCCTTCGTGACAACTGTGAGGGGGGTAATTTTTTTTTATAACTCATCCGTTTCCTTTATATTAGGTTATATTAAGTTTGCATAATTAAGGGCGTGGCCACTTGAGTGACAGCTAGGTCACGCTGGTCGCCGTCACTTCACCTCAGCTGATTACGGCTGATTAGCCGCTGATCTCGGCATATTCATCGTATTTTTGTGTTGTTTTATGTGGCTTTACACAGTCAGTTGCCGTTTGGAATTATTTCCTACAATTATCAGATGATATAGCATGCTGTGTGCACTTAATTGTGCTCACAAGCCATTCACGTGGCCTCCATTTCTCAGGTGAGTGAGATATATAATTATATACCATCTCTATGAATGTATTTGTTTTATTTAAGATCATTTAAATGTTCTTTAGACCTGTAATGCACTCCAGAATCTGACAGATTGATTAGCTGTAGGCTCTAGAACAGTCATCTGAAGCGTTGTCATACAGTGTTCTGCCTGGACTTCATAATTAGCCTTGCATTTACTAACACAGACTATATCTGAAGTTTTTGGAAGTAATTCGCACTTTCCTCTTGTTGAAAAAGGTCATAAGCACAATGCTTAGTGGCTCAATGTGTAATGCATTGAGCCACTAAGCATTGCGCTTATGACGTTGCTTATAAAACAGTGATTTTAAAAGTCTAAACACTTTATTGATAAAGTGTACAACCAAGCACATGTGGTCAGAACACAAACGAGTCGCAGGTGATGAAGTATTAAGCGTTTCTCCCTTAGGAAAGCCCGTCTAAGCAGAATGCTAGAATGAGTCTGTAGCTCCGCCTCTTTGCCCTTGTATGGTATGCCTGGGGTTGGTGCAATGCCGCGCGAACAAAATGGCGTCGGTCGGCCACGCCTTCTGGTAGCTTCTTTTGGGTTCTTTATAAACCTATGGGTGACGTCATGGATACTACGTCCATATCTTTTACAGTCTATGGTGAACACTCTACCTCTGATTGGCAAATGATGGAAATGTTCTCTATCTAAGCCATTGATCACGTTCTCAGTTACACCACATTCACATTCACGTACACCCCAATCATCATCACTGGTGGGGTATGTGTCCCACCCTGGCCCCGAATGGCGTTGTAATGGAACAGTAATTCAATTGATTACTCGTCACTGGAAAAGGTAACGCCGTTAGTAATACCGTTTATTACTACCATCACTGCATATTAGTAATTAGATTTAATCATTAAATGGTTCTATTAAATTGCCAGTCATTGATTTTTTTTTTTTACAATATAGTCTTTTATTTACAGTAAAGCATTAATCAATTAATTGATTAATCAAGAATTAAATGTTAATATAATCAATCTAATTAATCATGGGGATTAACATCTCTAATCCCAATTCCACACTGCAAAAACTTCTTACTGCCTTACGTTTTTAATTTTTTGTTAAATCAAATGATCTTTTCTAGTCAACTTAACTTACATCAGTCAAACTGAAAAAAAATATTAAGTTAAAGTTTTAAGTTATATAACTTAAAAAATGTAGTTGTGTAATGTGAACGGGACGCTAACAACAGAGGTGCAGATCCAAATGCAGGGTTTATTAACAAGAATGGTGAGGCAAGCAGCGATCACAATCATGAGCAAACAGATGTATGCAGGCAATCCAGAGCCGTAGTCAAATACACAGGTGAGTGGTCAGTACAGGCAGGCAGCAGACAACAAACAAGCAAATAAGGCGAGGGTCAAAAAACAAGGCAAAGCAAGGCAAGGGAAATGCATCGTAATGTTCACAAACAGTATAACAAGACTCAGCAACTAGTGTGTGTGTCTGTGCTGCTTTTCAAGTCCATGTAATCAGTTCTGAACAGCATCAGCTGTGTGTTTGTGTGTAATCAATGGAATGAGGAACTGGTGTGTGTGAGCGGTGCATGACTGGAATATGTAGTCCATATACTGGCGGATTTACCAGCAATCTGCAGCCGCTCAATCGTTGAAACTTGATTAACTTATTAAAACAAGTCAAAGCAACATTAAAATATTGTTGTCTTGACTTTTTGCTATTAAATATTATATAATGCAGTTTACTCAGTGAACACTGACTTAATGTGGATTGTTGACTGGCTATGTAGTTTGTGAAAACTGAACATTCCAAGGTGACAGAAACTCTGAGCAAGTATTTATAGACTTGTCATCATTGCGAGTCTTTTTCATTAGAGGTTTGCAGGGTGGCAAATTAGATGCAAAAATAGTTTGTGCAAAGCGTGCACATCGCAGTATCTTGGTGTTATCTTCAACATCTGATCCCAGGAGTCTCCAAGACTTGACAGACAGAACAGAATAGATCATTTCACTCACTGTTTCTCTATTAAAAGCCCTTGTAATGCACAAAAGACAACTATAACGTTTTAATAAACTGTTCTGATTCCATGAGAATAGTAGCATTGTCTGAGAAAGCCTTTAGTGTGAAAGACTTAGGACTTTTTGTCTGGAAAATCATATGTCTGAGAGCCTCTCTTTTGTTCTGATACATGAAACGAATACTTTTAAAATGTTTAAGATCATGCAGAGCTGTTAAGTACTGTAAAATCAATGTGTTGTTCAAAAAAAAGGGATTCATCCAAACTATAGTCTCACTTTAATGTAGTCTCAAATATAATTTACAATCAAACTATCATAGCAGTGTGATTTTAACTAGAAGCTAAAGTTCGTTGATGAACTTTAATGTTGGATTGAGAAAACCAATGGGACTGTGCTTGGACTGGAAATAGCCGTTGGCAGGAATATTGCACAGTTGCTAGGTGGTTGCTAACATAAACTGGGTTTGTTTACATGTTTAATCAAATTCTAATACTTAGTAAGCATTTCTAGCCTGTTATTTCACTTAGATAATGTTTATTAGCATGTAGCTAATCATTATGGCATTTGGCTAATCTCTCTTACCAGGTGTAGTACACGGGAAGTCCCGTTTTGCTAGTATGAGCCAAAACCCAAGTCCCTACGATGTTCTGATGTAGAGTTATTGCTGTTGTTAAATGGTTGCTAGGTTAGTCTGTTTTGTTGCTACGGAGTCGATTGACAGCTTGTGATGATACATAAAAGCATCTTGCCAATATGAATAATATAAATCAACCTTGATTTCTCTATGACATTGTAGCATAAAGATATCTTTACAATGGCAGTCTATGAGATCAGTTGCTGTGGTGCACTCAATGGTTGCTAGAGTGTGGTATGTCAGCTTTAGAATGTTTCTGAGAGATGAGGTAAAATGCCAAGATTGTGCAAAAACATCCACATTCCATATTAAGCTTGGCACACACTGTGTAGTTTTTCATCACATTTTGAACCCAATTCTGACTTCTGTGTTTTTTAACCAAATTTGTACCTGTGTCAGCATTCATTTACATGTAATTAAGAAATGACATCACCATTTCACCTTTGTTGCCTTTGTGTACAACATTAGAGTTTAGATTCTCTGCCCAAGCCCGAGTCCAGACTTGACCCATGGGTCATGTTGATATCTTCTGCCACTATCTTCGGGCCGGGTCGGGTCTGGCCGTAATCAAGCATTTGTGTGTGTTTTTTTTTTTTAAGCCATTACTTAATTAGCTTAATTGGGTGGAGAGCTATGCCATAATAACAAATATGAATGTTTTAGCAAAGTTGGCTAAAAAGCAACATGTGTAGGCAACCCAGGCTCATTCTGAAAACGTAGTTCCATGGACGTTTCTGGAGACCGCGAAATACGTCCCGGGAGGTACGTATTTTTGCAGTTTTTGTTTTCGCAAATGCGCGAGAGGCCGCTGCGTGCTCTTTTCGTATTTCAAATGTCTCTCGCGAGTGCCGCTCACGCGTAAACCCACCAGAGGCCGCTGTCGACCGACCGTCTGTCTGTCTGACTGAATGATTGACTGGCCGACCGGCCAATTGACTGACCCACCCCTTCCTCCTTCCCAAAACCCAACCAAATTTACAGATTGATCTGCCCACCCACATACTTCCCTAAACCCAACCAACGGTTTACAAAAGCCGTCCAGAAAAAGAAAAGCCCTCGTCTGATTTTTGCCACGTTTTCGAATTTTACCACATTTTCAGCCTGTTGTTCACTCGTTCATTTTATTTTTTGGATTCTGTTTTTGTCTAACCTGATTTCTGAAACCGCTCTTCCCCGGACTCTAACCCAGTCGTCGTCATCGTGGTCAACTGCTCATTGCATCTCAAGACTGCCGAAGTACATGACGAGCTATCTGGACAAACTGGTTGCGGTGGGAAAGGCCTCCACACGGAGGTAAGCGGTCAGCCGGTAAGCGGCAAAAGGAACGGCGTCATACCGCCCCGTAGCGTTGGCTTAAAAAGTGAAACGCAGCCATACGTACCTCCGGCTACATAATTTACGGTCTCCAGAAACGTCCACGGGACTACGTTTTCAGAATGAGCATGTATTGCGTGTAGGTCTACAAAGTTGCACAATTTGCAACACGTGCTAAAGCACCGTGTGCATGTACTTATGTAGAACAGAAGCAGTGCACTGGCGTTTACCTTTCACATCAGCTACGTCTGCAGCGCGCAGCGGATCAGCGGCTGTTGTCTATCTATCTAGCACTGATGTGCTGTCTCTGCATGCGGTATGAAAGCTACAATCTGTTAACATGGATGCAGAAAAAAACAAGCGCTGTTTACGCTCTGCTCACGCATGCGGTGTGAACGAGGCATAATGATAGCAAAAAAACGAGGACTTCCACGATGAACAGACACATGAAGCAAGTTTGCCATGGCAGACAGGATGGTAGTCCCCCTTCAATGTCCTCTTTTGTCACGATTCATTCCGAATACACAAACAATGCAGTTTACATGTTTCATCCTTCTTGCATTATTCATTAAGATACATTTAAATCTCATTTCTGTAGTTCAAACAACTCAGAATTGTAGTTGAGAATGTCTGCTGCACGTATTAAAAAATTGACTCTGGCTTACAGTTAATGTTTCGACCGGCTCGAACACAAGGTACACGGGCTCGGGTAGGGTCAGGTTTCATTTTTTGGGCCTGATCTAAGCTCTATTCCACATATTTCACATGTGATTTTAACGTGAAACTCTGATGTTTTATAAACTAATTTCAGGAGTAGCATGCATAGATGATTTCACAAAGCTAATTCATCATTGACAGTCAGTCTAGTTTCCAATCATACGCATAAGCCCAAACCCCTAAAAATAACCAAGCATGTCCTGTCTTCGTTATCTCTTGATTTCATAATCTCTCCACCACCAGTGACCTAACACCTTTAAACATGAGGGGAGCATTCTGAGGCTGGGCTAGACCCTGTGCTCAGACCCCTATCTTTCTCCATCACAGGAAGGGAAATAACACAAGTTAGGGTGTCTTTCCAAGCTAAGAGGCCTTCCCTTAGACAGCATGCCAAATGCGCATTTTACATATTTGAATGTGTTGTTTTGCATCGTGAATGCTCACTCAAAAAATAAGGTTTGCTGTTTGTTCAAACTACTTATTTAAAATGAGCTGAAACAACTCAATTCTTGCGTTTTATGTGAGACAAATTGATTGTTTTATGTTCAATCCACTTAAATGTGTCAAAGCTAATAAGCTACTGTAGCTTAATTCCTTTATGTTAACACAAATCAATTAGGTGGAACCCAGTATTTTTTTACAGTGCTCTTTTTGCAAGGGTGAAGCTGAGGTTAACCCTACTGGAATTACATACAGATGTCACTAGTTCAATTTGGCACTTTTACCGCCACTGTTACCGCCGCCGTGGCTGTATCTATGTGCGCCAACAGCTGTTGGCCGCTGGATGGCGCTTTAACCATAGATTTTCACCTTTGCGTTTCCACAATAGGACCGTACTAGGGCTATATGTGTACTGTACCTTATGTGATGGGATTTGTCCAATTAAATTATAATTTTGTTGGTTTGTTTTAGTTTTCTTAGCAATAAACATAATTTTACACTAGAAAAGATACAATTCATGGTGAGAAGTAGGCTGCAAAAATTAAGCAAAGAATTAAGTTCTTTAGCCTTTATAGTGCCCTATTAAATTGCATTAGGGTAAAAAGAACGTTTCAATTTGTTTGACCATGGTTTGTTTGACCATCATGCGCACAAGATATGAAAACCACGGCACAGCACACAGTACATATTAATATAAAGGTTATCGAGCCGATTGAGCACGATCACAGTATAACTTGCTTTATCAATAATTATTATTTATTATAGGCTAGGTTACAATTATTTGACCAAATGCCACTACATGTAAAACAAGTGCACTCAAAATAGGTTCCCTTTTGCTATCAAGGGCGGTTATGAAATTAAATAAATGGACATTTCCGCACGTGCTAGCCGCATGTTCATTTCTCTTTCACACGCATGCAGAGCGAACAGACTGCATAAAGAAAAAAAAATCTGCTTGTTTAAAAGAGCGCATTATATCCACGAATGTCTAATAATGATAATATTAAGCTAAAATATATATCCATGCTGGGATGCATTGTGCTTTGACTGGATATCTAGTTCAAAAGCAACATTAGCCTCCCTGTTGCACGGCATATAGCCTAGTGTGGAAAAATATAATTCACAATGCAACGAAATCCTGGTCTGCATAAAATCTTATAGCTGGCCTATTTTGGTTAATTATTATTATTATTATTATTATTATTGAAATTGTTAACTGTTGCACATATGAGTGCAGCGTAGAAAATATAAATAAATTAGCCTAAACCGTTTCAAGCCATTTTAAACTCTCCTTTTACAAAAGCCTATATCTGAAAAAAAAAAATCTAAACAATTAACAACAGAGTTGTGAAATATTTTAATAAAGTATTTAGATACCATGATATTAATCAAACCGTGCAAACAGAGCATTTCTTGAGTGAAAGCAGTAACTATGCTACCTTCTTTTCTGTCATCAAGTTCTGCGCAGCTGCTTTATAAACGGATTTGGAAAAACAGCAAAAATGTGTTCTATGTCCTCAAACAAGTGTTTATGTTTTATATGACGTGGGAAATGTAAAAATGAAATTTTATTATAGCTGCTGAGCGCAACGAAATATAGCCTAGGATATTATAGCCTATATGTTTTATTACTTGCTAATATGTCCTGAAACACGTTTCATTTACTTAAGATAACCGAATAATATGCAACATCCTTAAATTATTCTCTTAAATAAAGGGGCATCAAGTATAGCCTATGGAAATATTAATGTTTTAGGTCACTCCGGAGCATTTGTGCTGAATGTTTGACGGCGTCAGCTCTGTTGATGCCGCGAGTGGCTGGGTTTCTTTATGTATTTATTTTTTATTTATTTCTCTTTCTTTATTTTACTTTTATAGGCTCAACACAATATAGTGTCATAACCTATAAACAGCATAAGCTATGAAAATCATTAAATGATTATTTGAAATCATTTAAAGAATTATAAATATCGGATATAATAAAATCACATTAAATAAATAAACCAATAAAACAAACCAAAGCTATAACAATTTTGGTATATACAATTCAAATTAATTAAACCGTTTCAAGCCATAAACTTTCATTTTATAAAAACCTGTCTGAAAAAAAGATTTGAGATATTTTCTAAAAACAAACAAAGGAGGAGTTAAGAAATATTATTTATAAAGTATTTGGATACGAATATAAATCAAACCGTGCAAACAGAGCACTATGAGTGAGTGAAACCAGAAACTAGGCTACTTTCTTTTCAGTCACCCAGCCCTGCATGCGCAGCGCTGCTTTGCAAACGGATTGTCCTCAAATAAATGTTTATGTTTATGACGTGGAAAATTAAAAAAATGAAATTTATAATGAGCTTTATTAGTGCTGCTGAGCGCAACGAAATATAGGCTTTGTATGCTACAATAAGTATATATAATAGCTTACAGGAAATAAACTAAAACTTGTCAGTGTAAATGGGACCTAAACATAGGCGGAGTGTGTGTAAGGCTGGGGAAGCCTTTAGTTAGCCTCCCCCTGGCCAGAGAACACGGAGATAGCAGCAAAGAAAAAAAAACTGCATTGAAAACATGTAGGCTAACAGGTGTAAGGGTGAATGTGAATGTAATTTAATGTTGTTGATTAACAGAACACTTTAGTTATTGTAAGTTTCTCAGTCAAATTTAAAGTTCCCCTCCGCACAAAAACGGAACTGTCCAACTCCGCACTTTTGCACTGATGAGCGCTGTTTTTGACTGGAGTTTGCAGCAGCTCTGAAAACGAAACTGCGTTTGCGGGTCAAGGACATGAGTAATAAAAGGAAAAATGAGTATTATGAGAGATATAATAATATGGTTTAACTTGTTTTCAGCATTAAATGAAATTGGTAGTTTCATTGTAACGTAGGCTATAGGCCTAGTGTAGGTATCTTGTTTAGGCGATAGTTTGGAGTTTTACATTTCAAATATTACATTTCAAGGTCAAATATTTATTGCTGAATTACAAGTTCAGTTTTCGATTGGCCTCGTGAAAAGAGAATGATTTCGGGTTCTTCACACATTTTTGCAATCTAACAGCAAAGACAACATCAACACTTATAATGCCAGGTCTAAAAGAAAGATTTTGATGCATCAGATAGGGCAGTGGCTAATATTGATATTAACTGCCATGCCAAAACACATTTTTGTTTGTTAGACAGAAGACTGCAATTATAATATAATATAATATGTACAGCACAGAAAAAGAACCTATTAATTGTGTACACTAATATTCTGTTCCAGACATGGCCATTGTTTCACTGGTAGTTGATTCTGACACTCTCCCCATCCCAAACATCTCTGTGTGATGTGAAGTGAGGGCACTCCACAGAAATGAAGCACCCTTGAGCAAATGTTTGCACCGGGAAGTGAGTGACATTTTGGTTCATTTGAACCAGTGTGCTCTCCAATCAGTGTCATCACAGCAGAACAAATTCAAGCATTTGATGATCATCTAGGAGTAAATGTTACCATACCGGAAGCCCCCCAAAAAGGCATGAGACAAAAAGTTAGCACCAACAAAACGGCTGCTCTTGTTTCAGGCAACCATGAGTGTCTGTAGGAGGATTGGCAGACAGAAAAAGAGGGATAAAAGCAGGCGGTTACACATTCACACCTATGCACGCACATACTTGAGAAATAGCCATTTTGAAACCACCCACCAGCACTCAGTTCAGCGCGCATGTTACTCACAGTAGAGCAGCGACTGTCAAACATGGAGTCTGACACGAGAGTAAATTATACAGGAGTAAATATCAGGGCGGCGTGCGACTGCTAATGCACGCCGCGGTCAACAACGACAATAAACCATGACAACAGCAATTCCTCCCACGCCGAGTATTCCAGCTCTTTTTTTCCTCTTTCGATTTAACAACTGCCACTTAAGTACGCACTATAGTAAGTGCTTTTAATTGCACCGTTCTGATCTGGGAAGCTGTCCAACTCTGTTGTCCTTGGACCTTTCGCTTTTAGACATCACCAAGGGAATGGGTTTTATGCGCCGCGTGCTGTTTCTATGTCTGCATGTCTTCATCCCAGAGCCATTGTCATAGAAACTGCTGATTTCATTGAATGGTTACTCATAATTGACTCCACATCTTCAAAACAGGGCCTAATTGTGTTCCTGCCTTTTTAAACTGTAGCCTGGTTGGATCTTAGATGTGAACCGACTGAGTAGACATGGAACAATAACTGGTTTACTGAGGTTTGGAAAAGTCAAGGTTTTAAAGAGCCCCTATTTTGCATTATAAAAGGTCATATTTTGGTTTTCGGGGGTTTCCAACAACATGCTGATATGCATGCAAGGTAAAAAAAAATACTTTCATTGTCTTATAATATGCATTTATTTTTACCTAATTATCCTAATGACTTTTATATGATTTGTTCAGCGATTCATTTGTTGCCAAACCCCTCCTTTGCATGAGGCTAAACTGCGCTGATTGGTCTGAAGACCCAGTCTGTTGTGATTTGTCGACTGGGTTCAGTGTGAGAGAAATGTCCACCACGGCTGAAGTAGCAGAGCGAGTGTGTCAGAGCCCAATGCAGGAATGCAGTAAAGCAATGGAGTTAAACACCAGCACATTACTCTACTCTTAACCCTAACCCCAATTAATAACAACAACATGCATTCAGTATTAATCCACACAGTGGCAAAAGTTGAACTATTTAAAATTTGACCGTGCAGCATGTGTGAGGAACAGCTGATGGCCATAGCAAAGGCAAACGGCAGAGGATTGCGAGTTCAGAAACGCATTTAAATCAGTAAAGGAAGAATCACACGTCACATTTTCAACATAGTTTTGGACGCAATGTGTGAATAGCCCAATACAGATTGAACCTGAAATATACAGTACAAGCACTGATATATAAAATATTAGTCATTACAAGCCTCATGGAGCGATTACAACTTACAACACAAAATTAAACACATGTTTTGCAAACTACAGAAAATGAGACAACAATTTTAATCACACATTCTGTTTATACTGTTATGATCCAAAGGAAGAAGAAACTGGTCCATATGAACTGTAACAGTTACTGACAAAATCCCTGTCAACAGGGGCAAATTTAGCCAATAAGCAAGGTAAGCGGCCGCTTAGGGCCCCAGGAAATCTGGAAGCCCCCAATAAAAAGTATAAACCATACCTGTAAACTATATATAACGTTGTTTTCTATAATATTTTGTATAGTGAGAATCAAATTTTTTTTTTACATAATTAAATAATATTTTATATAAATAAAATGTTATATTATTATAATAATGTAATGTTATGTAATAATAATATTATAAAATATGTACAAATTCCCTAATAAAAAAACTGTAAAAACCCCTAATCATTTTTTTTTTTTTGTAAATTGTAGAGATTGCATTAAGATAAATTGTACAAATGTAGTTTGAGTGTTATAAAAAACAGCTAAATAAATAAAAATTAAATAAAGGTAGGATTTTAGGACTGTTGGGCCCCATGGCTAGAATTGCTTAGGGCCCTAAATCACTAAATCCGCCCCTGCCTGTCAAAGTCTGACAAAGTCCCATACATAATCTCTGCTGCTCCTTCCTTTAATAGCAAACGGCCAATGAATCCCGCGTTGCAGCTTAGGTTATTGTATTAAAAATCAGAAAAATTACAGAAACAAACACAGCACACGGTTATACTGTGGTATTGTTGTGAAAATGAACTTTAACCGTTTATTCCCCACACCCAAATCTCTATCTGTCAGTGATCGTCATCTTCACGTCGTGATCAGTCCAGTAATCCCCCACGCTCCGCTAGTGTCTGAAGGGAAAGGTGCGTTCATGTTTTACCGGATCCGGCACTTCATATTTGGTGATGTACCGTGTCAATGCGTTCATCGGAACCCAACAGGATTCATTTATTCAACTCTGAGTTGACTATTTCTTTAAAGAATCAATAGTTTTAAACACGCCGCACTTTCAGATTTAAACCTCAGCTGGATGTTTTTATTCACTTAGTGCTGTGTTACACACTGCATGTAAGGTCATTTACAAAATCCCATAATGAGGGTTCTTTAAAACCGGCAAAAATATTATGCTTTACCATTCTTACAGTGTATCTAAGGTTTTTTTTAACGTGTAATTTTATTTAGTTTTTTCTCCAGCAGAACGGCACTCTCCACATCAAAAGCTACTGGTCAGCCCACGATTCAGGAAACATTAAAAACATTATTCAGAAACATTAGAAAAATAAATCGCTTAAACACCATCATCCCAGCATGCTCTAGACCTGACCAGTGCTGTGGCTTGCTTTATATCCAAATAAAACAAAGATATCCCCTTAAAAAAGATATTGCCTTTTCAAAAAATAAAGAAATGTAGAGAATTCTGTGTGAGTTTTAAACTAATGAGGATAGCAGAAGTCAGTGATTCATTACTCAGTGATTTATTACTGTTCCAAAATAATTTAAATGTTTCTTAAATAAAATATATTGTGTTCAATGGGGGAAAAGTTGTTGATTTTTACCCAGACATTTTAAAATAGAACATATTTTCGAGCAGATACCATTATATTTGAATCCAAGATTATCATACTGTCAGAATCTTAAACCGGCGTCTTTTCACCTTATTCATGCACCTCATACAGGCACTTACCGAAGCACTGCAGGAGTCAAGGCAGGTCCTCGCACAACTGAGAGTGATTGGCATGTGTGCTTGGCCAGATCTCCTGTTCTCTGAACTGTGTTTTCACACTGACAGTGCTTAAACCGCTTGTGGTCACACTTGGAGTTCTAGTGCTGCTAGCAGTAGGCATTCACACTCGATCGCTCTATTCGAATGAATTGGCCCAATTTACACTTCAAGGTTTTGGGCTTTCGGGTTGACCCACACTGGCTAAACTTATTTCTTTTTACCTTGAAGATATGAATCTAACAAGGACATACCTGGCAACATTGAGAAATGAAATAATGAAATGCCCCATTCAAGTTTTCAATCAATCAATCAATCAATCAATCAATCGATCGATCGATCGATCGATCGATCGATCGATCGATCGATCGATCAATCAATCAATCAATCAATAATGTGAGTAATATGTCACATATATCTGATTCAACAAAGCCAGTGCCAGTCCCTGCATGTCTAGAGATAATCCCAAACTCCGGTTTAAACTCAGGTTTACACCCCAAATTGACAGAGGATGTTTATACTAATCATTGGATTTGATTGGTTTTGTCAATCCGAAACTCTGCAACCTGGAATTTGTTCAACTCGTTTTTGTGCAACAGGCTTCAGGTCTATGCAGAAACCAAATGATAAATATGCTTTAAAGACAACAAGACTCATGCAGTGCCAGTTTGTGGAAGATCAGTCTTTGCGTTGCCCAACAAGTTCCAAACAACATTCGTTAGAAGGGAGATTCACTTTTAAAAACACATGAAATAGGCCACTGTGTGCTGTAGTAATTTAAGTAATGTAGTAATTTAATTATAAAGTGATTTTTTTTCAGTATTTATGAATTGTTTATAAGTGCATAAATTTGTTAAAACCATGGCGTGATGAATGCATACCATAATAATTGCAATAATTAAGAATATTCATGTATTATCCGAAAACTGGGCAAATAAGCTTTCCATTGATGTAAACTTTGGTATGATACGATAATATATGGTTGAGACAAAACTATATGAACATCTTAAATCTGAGGGTTCAAAAATATCAGAATACTGAGAAAATCGCAATTAAAATTGTCCAAATGAAGTTAGCTATGCACATTACTGATCAAAAATTGAGCTTTGATACATTCACAGTTGGAAATTTACAAAAATGGGCCCTATCATACACCCGGCGCTAGACGTGTTTGGCTTGATTTGTTGCTATTTTCAGACCAGTGAGACCCTAATTTTCATATTTTGCGCCACGTTGTTTAAATAGCAAATCCATTTGCGCCACTTTGTGAACTCATGGGTGTGCCCGTCTAAAAAGGAGGTTTGTTAAGGTGCATTGTTTGTGCGTTGCTATTTTGAGAAACTGAAACCGTGCCATTGATCAACTAAAAGCTGCTCTAAAGTCCAGTGCAGAGCACGTTAGTTATGCGCCTATGCAGGTCCAAATGCTTACACATTGCTTAATACCAGAGATGTATAAATTACTAGAGACCCAGACTTAAGTAAAAGTACAAGTGCTCTATCAAAAAAGTGACTTGAGTAGAAGTTGAAGTGCTCTTTAAGCACAATACTTAAGTGGAAGTACTAAAGTATTCAACATTTTTTGTACTTAAGTATTGCAAGTAGTTTATTTAAAATTTTACTACTCAAGGACTGAAAGTAAAAGTACAAATATTGCGTTATGTAGTTATTTTTAAAAAAGCAGTCAAAAGACATATTGTTTTGTTTATTTTAAATATCTTTTTTGGGGCACAGGATTAAGCAGAACAAAAAGAACTATGGTTTACGACTTATAATATAAATAAATAAATAAATAAATAAATATGTATATGATGGGTCAAAAACAACATTCAGCGTGAGAGCCTTTATGATAGACAGTTAACGTTATGTGAACATTGCAGCATGATATGAACCGTGGGTAGCTAACGGTAGTTAATTTATCTAGCTCTTATGGATAGCTCAAACTGCTGTTTTGTGTATTATATTCTCTTTAACTTGACATGTTTCTTCAAATCCGACGGTAGAGTATGCACTTCATTCTATATGAACTGTCTTTTACTCCGACAAATCAAACATTGGCTTTAAATAGGGTCACGGGTGGTCTTTTTCCTCATTGCCACGAACATTTGAAAGTGAAGGAGTTGAAGGTGGAATTTCTGGGTTTTCCATGTCTAAAACAAACTAAAGTGCTCTCAATGCAGGCAGGCAGCACTGTCTTCTTTGATCGTCTGATCAATGAATGATTGATTCATAACATTTTTATAATTGTAACGAGTAACTATGCAACACATAAAAAATCTACTGGAGTAAAAGTATTAATCTCATCGAAAATATGTACTAAAGTAAAAGTAGAAGTAGGAGAAAAAAACATTACTCTAGTAGAGCACAGATACAACCTTTTAGTACTTAAGTACAGTAGTGAAGTAGTTCTACTTCGTTACTATACATCTCAGGATAAACAGCAATACACAATTATTTTTACATATGAAGAAAAAAAAAACCAAAGGATTAAAATGTTACAAAAAAATGTATTTTCTACATAAATATAAAAACCACTGCCTTCATGCCTTCTTCATTTCTGGGGGCTTTTTTCAGTTTATTCATGACAATCTGCATTTGTATAATGTTAATATTATTAGCAGTATTAATTATTATATGCATATTTGTATTTGTTTTAATAAAAAACAACTTTAGATTTGTTCACCTGCCGGGTTTTGCAGACGTATGCATCACCATATGGGGCATAGGAATAGGACGTGTGTTTGGATATAACTCAGTTGTTTGACCACACTTCGTTATTATTGTTCATTTGCTAATTTGCTGGAAATTAGGACTGAATTTAGAAATAGTTTTGAAACAAATCTTTGCGCTTAACAAACAGAATTTAATATGTAAGCATGAAGGATGTCTTCAGTGGAGTGAGTACAACACCGTTTTTTTATCCACAAAAGTAAAGGAATAAAGTAAAGAGTGAAAGTAAAGAGGCTGAATGGAGGAGGCTCATTCTTTATCCTCGCACTGCAGATGGTGTGTTTAACTGTTTTCTCGCTAGTGAAGCGAGTTTTTCCACTTACGAAGTCCGCAATGTAAATAACAAATGTGCCATGGAGTGACTCAACTGACTCTTAAAGGGAATGGGAGATGAGACTCTGATTGGTTTAATGCACGTTATGCTCAAAACACACCTATAACTCATTAAGAGAATAAGCTCAACCCTGTTAGACCATGCGTATTTTTCTGTCCTTAAAATAGCGAAAGTGCATTCGGACACGCCCTTAATGCTTTTGCACCATATGTTTTAGACTTTGTGCCTAGATCATTAAAATAGAGCCCTATATCTGAATGGAACATTTTTTTTTTTTTTACTTAATAATTGAATAATCTCAAGATCTTAATTATTTACTATCTCATTTGTGTTTGAATGTCTTTAAATCTCTTTTGGTCTACTTCACCTTGTCATGCAGGTTTTATTTAAGTGATTTCTTAAATGCAAACAGATGTGGCAGCAATCAGGCCTGGTTGTGGCTAGGGAAATTGAACTTAGGTGTGATAAAGTTAAGTTATGTTTTAAGCTATGGTTTATTTTATTTTCCTTTAAAGTACAAATGAAATCAAAACTAACCATGATTGTGTTAGCTCACATTGCTAGTTTGTGGTGAGCAATTCATCTGCGTATGTCATTACATAGTTTGCCCTAAATCTGAAGCTTAAAAACTGAAAATGCACTTCCTGCTTGTTTTCAGTTAAGTACTCAGATTTTGTCTGTCTGAGGTATTGGGCATCACTAACATACTTAACCAAGCCCCTCTAACTGTTTTGAGTAACTGGTGAGGAGGAGGTGTCTGTTAGGTTGTAATAACTCTCCCCAAACCCATTTCCCGAATGAAATTCCTACTTTACTACGTCCAATCAGCTTGCAGTAGAAAAAAACAAGCCACACCCACTGTTTTCTCATTTGATATTCCATTTCTCTAGGAACTCTAGGAACAAAACGGAAAAAAAAAATGGTCACATCCTATGGTTCATGTGAACTTTAATAATAAAAACCTTCATTTCAAACATGTTTACTTGTGTTATCTTTGACTAATATTAAAATGTAATATTAAATATTTAAACATGCAAAAAATAAGAAATCAGTAAGGGCCAAACACTTTTCCACACCACTGTAAATGAATAAAATATTTTCTAAAACAGATTTCAGGCTTTTGATCAGCATGATTACTTGAATCTCCAGCAGTCGCTCATGCTTCTGAAACCGCCAATTGTCAATGAAAAGGATGGACTTCATATGGCTTTGTTGCTGTAAACCGCTGTCAGTGTGAACTCTTCTTTATGAGTGAGCGAGTCGTGTTTGAGGTGTAATGACAGCTTCATCTTCCTCCCCACGGTGAGAGCAGAGAGCACCTGCTGGAGTGAGCCGTATTTTGAGCACTCTTGATAGCGTCTCCTGCTCAGCCTCATAATGCACTCCACACAATCTTGATATCTTTCCTCAGGCTTCAAAGTGAAGTCCTGACCTCTCAGATTGTCGTATTTTGCCACAGGCTGTGGGCGATGGAAATTGGCTGACCATAAAAACGACTTCAGAATTCAGTTTCATCTAGAAAGGGCAATGGACATTTTGTCTACATACAGATGGTGTTGTTGACGCGGGAGGTTTTTTTTTTCTTTTCCTGCAGTTTCGAATATTGGGCTCAGCTTAGGGTATTGCTGTTCTTGCTCCTATACCATGCCTTTTAAAGGGATAGTTCACCCAAAAATGTATACTGTATAATCCAGGGGCTAGGCCAGACATTTTTAAATGAATAGACCTTGGTAAAATAGGGTGGACCAATGCAATCTCACGGCAATTTGTAACTTTTTGATTTAGTGGCTAATTCGTATGAATTCGTATGATCTAATTTGTACAATTTAGTATAATTTGCTCATCACCCAATGACGGTTGGGTTTAGGGGCGGGGCTGGGTGCCACGCCTCCTTTTTAAAATCGTAAATTTTCATACGACTGAACTCATACGAATTTGTACGAATTAGCAACTAAACTAACAAAACGTAAAATACTTACATTTTCTCGTGAGATCAGGCTGGGTGGACCTGCAGTGCCTATAATAAGCAGTGTTTTAAATAAGCCTATTATCTAAAAATACAATATAAATAAATAGATAACACATACTTTTACATTATCATTCATTCATTTTCTTTTCGGCTTTGTCTCTTTTTTAATTACGCAGCGGACTGAACCGCAACTTATCCAGAATATGTTTTACGCAAACTCCACACAGAAATGCCAACTGACCCAGGCGAGGCTCGAACCAGCGACCTTCTTGCTGTGAAGCGACAGCACTACCTACTGTTCCACCGCGTCGCCCACTTTTACATTACTTTCCTTAAAATGTAACCAACACATTTAGCTATTTTTTAAAGAGCCCCTATTACACATTAAAAAGGGTCATATTTTGGTTTTAAGGGTCTCCAATAACATACTGATATGCATGCAAGGTCAAAAAACATTTTCATGGTCTTATAATCTGCATTTATATTTACCTAATCATCCCAGCGACTCCCATATGATTCGTTCAGTGAATCATTTGTTCCCAAACCTTTCCTTAGCGCGAAGCTAATCTGCGCTGATTGGACCGATGACAGCCTGTTGCGATTGGTCGACAGCATTCAGCGCGAGACAATAAAATGCCCAGCGTGGTTTATCAAGCCCCCGGGTCGCCAACATTTGTATAGGATCCGATCGCACCGGACGCCCGAAACACGCTTCATAGTAAACTTACTAACACCACAGTAAACAGTACTCGGTTCTCAACAGTGTTATTCAGACACCTCAGCGCCGAAAGCAGTGCAGTTAAACACCAGCATATTGATCTATGACACACATTCAGAATTAATCCACACAGCAGCAAAAGCTAAACTCTTCTGATCCTTGACCACTGCACGTGTGTAGGATCAGCTGACGGTGGCCATAGCAATGACAAACGGCAGTGGAACGAGCTCACAAACTCATTTAAATCCTTTAACAAAGCAGCACACGTCACATTTTCAACGTGGCATTAGACGCGATATTAGAATATAAAGAGTTAACCTGATACAGTACAAGCGGTTACAGGTAACAAAACATGTAGATAATTTCTATTTGCAATCATTGCTGTGGCACCTCTTGCCTGAAGTCTTAGATGTTCTCAGGGCTTACCTGTACTCTGCTTTGCCCAACGATCACATCCCCAGCCGGGGGGTTGTAGCGCTCACAAGCGCTCCTCCTCTGTCCTCTGACAAGCTATCTCTGCTGGCTCCCATCGCGCTCACCCCGAGTCTTCGTAAGCCTTTCCAGTGCTGGGCACCAGCACGAAGCCCAGCCTGCCTTTGTTTGACGGTGTATCTAATAAACTGTCCTCATTTTGCCCGTACCTCTAAACTAATCCATGAGCTGTGTACTGATAGATCGCCCATTGTAAGCGTGCAGATTTCTGAAGCACTCCATTCCATCACACTTCCAATAATATCCAGGTAAGCACAGCATCTTCATGACTCATGACTTTAGGATCTTTGCTGCTGTGTTAGTGGGCGGGGCCACAAGTTTAAAGTTGCGCGCACAACAATTATGTTTCGTATTCACGTCACGCCGAAACGGCTAAAGACTCGTTATCAAGACGATTCATTTAAACCACTATGAGTCGACTCTTTTTTTTAGATGAATCAATAGTTTTAAAAACTGTCCACTTTCAGATTTAATCCTTAGCTGGATATTTCACTTCACTTAGAGCTGTTACACACTACATGGAAGGTCATTTTCAAAAACCCATAATAGGAGCTCTTTAAGTGCTTTACATTGTAATGTATTACTTTTCTTCCTCCAACACTCCAAATAAGATCAACATTATATTGTCCTATTATTTTTTTCAGACTTTTGAAACGTAAAACTCCAAATGATTGCCTAAACAAGATTACTACACTACGTTACAATGAAACTTCCAAAATAAGGCTTTTTATTTAATGCTGAAAACAAGTTAAACCAGATTAAGATAGTATTGTGTAACAACAACATAGTTGTACACTACATAACAATGTAGTGACGAGGGTTTCCCAAAACCGTAATTTCTTTGTCGCAGATCCATCGTTTGAACCACGTTAGTCATAATGTAAAACGTCCATAATGACGCTCCAAACAGGGTGGAGTAAGAACTTCTATAGAGAAAAAAATTATACTTTTTTGTGCAAATTATATTGTTTTACATGCACACGCATTTTTAAAATGCCCAATATTAAAATTCCAATATTAGTTTTGGTAAAAACATGCACTCGTTTTTTCATATTAATTGAAAAAAAAAAAAAAAAAAAAAAAAAAAAAATATATATATATATATATATATATATATATATATATATATATATATATATATATATATATATACATATATATATATATATATATATATATATATATATATATATATATATATATATATATATATATATATATATATATATATATATATATATAAACAGCACATATAGAACCTAAATGTTTCCTTTACAAATATTGATATCATCAACTTTAAATTACATACATATTCTGCCTTACATCCTTTACATGTTTTTAATGCAGTATTTTTCAGCTTTAAAAATATTTGTGTCTGAGTGGGCCAGCCTTCAATCTAAGTGGGCCAGTGCCACCCTGGGCATTATGTAGCCTGGTCACTGATATAATGTACCCAAACATTTTGAGGGGGGAACGGAAATGCTATGTTCCTTCGCTTCAATGATTGCCCCTTAGCTGTTAAGGTGAAAGTCTCTTAAGCTAGAAAAGGATGCTCAGCTTAGCATGCGCTGTGCTTTTATCGCCAAATTGATTGCAACAAGCATCAGCTGTGCAAGCTGACGCTGCCAACTCATTGGCATTTCATTGGCCCGTTTACATACTCTTTCAGATGATTGGCTTTCTGAACGAAATCCCCATAGTGGAAGTTTTTCCACATAGCATTTCCGTTCACCCCCTTAGGGAACGAGGGTTACTTTAGTAACCGGAGCGGTGTTTGACCTGATGTCTATTGAAATGGACAAAATATAAATATACTTTAAGGTTGTTAAATTCTTCTTATTATAATTTGGTCTCATTTATAGGAGCCTTAATAACTGTGAAAACATACACTTTAAAACCCAAAATGTTAAGGTAACTCAAACCGTTTAAGGAAACCGATTGCAACAAACCATTTAAGTTCAAAAAGTAATCCTAATGAGTACTGTGAGATTAATCCATTTGAGTAAACGAAGCAATTTAAGCACAGTAAAATCCAATAAATGAAGAGAACGCAAACCAACTAGTACTGTGAAACCCAAAAGGTTAAGGCAACTCGGGAAATCGATTGCAACAAACCATTTGAGTAAAAAAAAACTAATCTATATGAAAACTGTGAACTTACTCCATTTAAGCTGAAGTAATGAGGTATTTAATTAACTCATTACCTTCAACACTGAGTTCAAAACTCTTTTCAAATGAGTAGAATTAACTTTCAGTCAATTTTGAGTTAACTACACTCATCTCATTTGATAAAGTTGACTGTTGGGTTTTACAGTGTACTTTTACATTTTTCAGACACTTGGAACATAATTCAGGTCAATGGCATGCACAGATAAATTGTTCACCACAAAACTAGCAATGTGAGCTAACAAAATCAATATAGTTAGTTTTGATTTCATTTGTACTTTAAATGTATAAGTAGTTTTGGTATTTCTAGTATGTTTCATATCCTGGAATAATATGTGGGGATTTTTTTATTTTAATTTTTTTGACGTGCAGAAACTATTGAGAAATTGCTTTGATTATACTAAAACATAACTATTTATGCAGTATTTATTTGTAGGCTCTGATTTTACTGCCAAGTGAATGTGCACATGCAGAGACGCGTTATTAGTTTTTCCCCCCGAGACAAATCACTATCTCAGAAGTATCCTATTTACTGCACACACCATATATTAAATTCCCTCTGAGACTCTTAAGGGGGACACGAGTGTTATGTAAGATCTTCAGCACTTCATCTGCTCTTCAGTCTGGGCTAGCTAGTAGATTCGTCTTGCCAAGATTTGTGTCTTTTTTTTTATTTTTCAGCTTGAAAATGTATTTTTTTGTTGTTTGTGTGTAGGTGTGGCAGTGTGGAGGAAGTGTGGAGGTGTTGCCCTGTGCCCGCATCGCCCATATCGAGCGCGCCCACAAACCCTACACAGAGGATCTCACTGCCCACGTGCGCAGAAACGCACTGAGGGTTGCAGAAGTGTGGATGGACGAGTTTAAAAGCCATGTCTACATGGCCTGGAACATTCCACAAGAGGTGAGGTTCATCTCAGCTACACAATAAACTGACCTTGATATTTACATTCACTTAAACGAACTTTCCACTTTCTTTGGAAATAGGCTATTTTACAACTCCCCTGAAGTTAAATAGCTGAGTTTTACTATTTTTTAATCCTTTTAGCCAATCTCTGGGTCTGGCGGGAGCACTTTTAGCTTAGCTTAGCATAGATCATTGAATCAGATTAGACCATTAGCATCTCGCTCAAAATTGATTAAAGTGTTTTGATAATATTTCAATTTAAAGCTTGTGTCTTCTGTAGTTACATCATGTCCTAATACCTACGGAAAATGTGAAGGCTGAAATGTCTATGGGAACTATAATCTCATTCTGTCGTAATAATAAAGGAACTTCACTGCTGTACCATGGCCTCAGCAGGTACAATGATATTAAGCAGCACCCAAAAATAGTACCCAGCTAGTTGACTAGATATTAGCGCTGCGTAATATGCTATTTAATTTCCTTGATTATTTTGTCAGAATAAGAGTATAGTTCCTACAGAAACGCCAACTGACCCAGCCGAGGCTCGAACCAGCGACCTTCTTGCTGTGAGGCGACAGCATTACCTACTGCGCCACTGCGTCGCCTCGGCCTAAACAATAGCACCTTTTTATTTTCCATTGGTTTAAAGAGCTCCTCTTATGCAATAAAAAAGGTCATATTTTGGTTTTGGGGTCTCCAACAACAGGCTGATCTGCATGCAAGATCAAAAAACACTTTCATGGTCTTACAATCTGCATTTATTTTTACCTAATTATTCTAACGACTCCCATATGATTCGTTCAGCAATTCATTTGCTCCCAAACCCCTCCTTAGCACGATGCTAATCTACGCTGATTGGTCCAATGACCCAGTCTGTTCTGCAAATTGTACATTAACACAGGGTGTTGGAATCATTGTGATGGTAGCACAAGTGCTGCAAATTTACAAACGCCTGAAGCACAGACGTGTGGAAGTGAATGTTTGTGGGAGGGTGTAGATTTTATATGGCAACATCAACAAATTTAATCTGATGTGGGCTGATACTGACAGCTAGTGCAGCAAGACAAAGAAGGTGTGAAGGGAGCCCTTTTGGGATCATTGAAGACCAGGTGTGCTTCAGCATTCTAGGTCATTTTCGAGGTAACTGCAGGCTGGAAAGTCAGTCAATATGGTGTTGCAGTAATCCAGTGTTAATGATGGCTTCTTCATCTATTGTCTTACTTTTTTGTTAATTAATTATCATTATTAAAGCGATAGTTCACCCAAAACTGAACATTTGGTCATCATTTACTCATCCTTTGCCTGTTCGAAACCTGTTTGAGTTTCTATTTTTTCTGTTAAACATAAAATAAACTATTTTAAAGACAGCTGAAAACCTGCAACCATTAACTTCCACACTCAAAAATAAAGGTACGCAAGCTGTCACTACCTTTTCAAAAGGTACACATTTGTACTTGAAGGGTCCATATTGGTAGCTCAAAAGTATATACTGTATTAGTACTGTTACGTGTTTAAGTTATTAAGGTATTAAATGGATGAAAACGTAACAATCGGTGAGACTAGTGCTGCTGGATGAAAAAAATGAGAAGACACAACTGCTGCTTAAATTAACAAAAGTAAGTATTTATTAAACAGAATGTTAAACAATGAATATAGATATAAAGGTAAATGTACTTTTAAATAACTGAATTAAACGAAAAACAGGAGTGTTGCCAAAATAAAGAAATAATTATAACAAAACGATCTAACTAAGCCCCCAACCCACTAAACTAACTAAACAAAGAAAAATGCAGAAACAAAACCGTAATCTTCAGCACGGAGCTTAACTAAACTTCTTAACTACACAAAAACATAAATTACACATGTGGCAACTACTCCATAAACTAACTAACATAAACACACTATGCTGCTCATCATTCCCAAATCTCTCGTAAAGTACACACTGTTAGCCATTAGCAAAACAAGATCTGATATAATCCAATTCTCATAAAGATAGTTCAACTTCTCAATAGATATTAACTGAGCTGCACAAGCTTAACTAATAAATAGATCACTCACGAGAAATACACACAGCAACAACGAATGCTCAACGAAATAAACACTAGTGAACAGGCCGGCCAACACAAAGTGAGGAGTTTGGCTGTGAGCCAAGCGCTCCTGTCAAACGGCGCAAGCGCACGGCTTTTATATCCGTCGGACCAGCTCCCGATTGGTGCGTCGATTGTGTCATTGTCTTGATTGACAGCTGGTTTCACCCAATAATCGCACACCTAAAACAGGACAAAGATAACACGGGAGAGAGAGAAGAGAACGCAAAACAAAAAGCAAAATACAACACCACAAAACATACGTGAAACGTAACAGTACCTACAGATTTTAAGAGGAACACTTTTGTACTTTTTAGGTACTAATATGCACCCTTGAAGTATTAATATGGACCTTTTAGGTACAAGATTGTACCTTTCAAAAAGGTACCACCCCAGTGACAGATCGCGCACCTTTATTTCTGAGAGTGCATAGTATTTGTTTTTTTCATACTATAGATGTCAATGGTGACAGGTTTGCCGCATTCTTCAAAATATCTTCATTTGTGTTCAGCAGATATAAAAACTCAAACAGGTTTTGAACAAGTGAAGCGTGAGTAAAAAGTAAGTCTTCATTTTGTGTGAACTATCACTTCAATTAATGAAAAGTAAGTAGGCATTAATCATTAATTGATAAAAAATAATACTACTTTTGTGGCCAATGCTTGTATGGATGCAGGAAATAGGAAATCATATACTATTGTCTATTCAGAGACTGTTTTCATCATGGTTCCAGTGATATAGCCATTAAGTTCTGCCTAGTTACTTCACCTACTGTAACATAGAGTCAGGGTACAATAGAGTTGAGGATCCACATGCAGTTTATTTAAGAGAATAGTCAGACAGGTAACGGTCAAAACAGGTACATACTGAGGCATATCGACAATCCAAAGAGCGTGGTCAAAAGCAGACAAGAAATCGGTGCAGGCGGCAAACAGGATAAACAATACAAGGGTCAAAAACACAGGAAGGCTAGACAATAAATAATTCTTACAGAAAACAAGACTCAGCAACGCGTGTGTGTGTGTGAGTGGAGTGTATTCATAGTCCTGGCAATGAGTCTTCACAAGCTTCAGCTGTGTGTTTGCAATCAAGGAGAGAACTGGAACTGGTGTGTGTGAGTGGTGCATGATGGGATTTGTAGTTCATATAAGTGGCAGATTTGCAGTTCTCCAGTGATCTGCAATTGCTAGATTGCTGGTGATCGTGACACCTTCAGTGAGTTTTTCTCATTTTTGCATCATATGACATAAAACAAGGTTCAGTATTACATTAAGGTTGTATGTGTTCTCAGACACAAAGCAGAGCATTTGTTTGCAGAAAATGACAGTAGGCTAATATAAAATATTCCATAGGAAGAGGAAACAATGTATGTGTACTGTATATACTGGTCAAAAGGTTGGGGTCAGTTTAACTTTTTTATTTTAATTTTTTAATTTAGTTTTTGTTTTAAGAAAATTATTCTGTTTATCAAGGCGGCATTTATTTAGTGTAAAAAAAATGTTAAATTGTTAAATAATTGTTAAATTGTTTATTAACATTTTAAATAGCTGCTTTCTTATTGTATGTAGTTTCAAATGAAATTATTAATCCAGTTATTATTGCTTTTATTACTATTACCAATAATAATAATATTATTATTAACAATATTAATAATTCATATTAGAGTGATTTCTGAAGGATCATGTGACTCTGAAGACTGGAGTAATGAAGCTGAAAATTCATCATAGTGTATGTGTAAATGTGAGAGTGTATGGGTGTTTCCCAGTACTGAGTTGCAGCTGGAAGGTCATAAAACATACGCTGAAATAGTCATCGGTTCATTCCACTGTGGTGACCCCTGATAAGTGAAGTTTAATTTTAAACTAATTTCGAGAGGAGCATGTGCTCATGATTGACCCAGCTGGCCCACATTAGCTAATCATGATCTTCCAATCAAAGGATCCCAAGTCACTATATATAGCCTCATTTCCTTTCTACAACTATCTTCATCTGGAAGAAACCCCCCTCCTCCCCTTCTTCCACCTTTGTCCAGAATGGGCGGCACGGTGGCCCAGTGACTAGCACTGTTGCCTCACAGCAAGAATACCAACGGCGTCAGGTCCTGGCTGGGCCATCTGGTATTTCTGTGCGGAGTTTGCAAATTCTCCCTGTGTCCGCGTGGGTTTCCCCTGGGTCCCCCGGTTTCCTCCCACCATCCAAATATGCTCTATATTATAAATGAAATAAGCCTAAATCTTTTTTCTAATGTCTTACTGTCAAGAAGTTCACCTTTGCCTCAGCAGCGGGGGAGTTTGAGATCGACCTGAGCTCAATTTCCCCTCGCCATGTGAAAGGGGGGAGCCCTGGGCCCGATGATCCCTTGAGCTCAGGGCTCTCTCCCGGGACAGCATGCCAAACAAGCTATGTGATAAATCATGAGCTAAGTGTGAACTCTTGAAATAAGGTTTAAAACCCACTTTTGTGAGTAAAAATAAGTTATTTTGTTTGTTTTTTAGGGTGAATTAAATAATATCTCAAGCATATTCATATGTTTAAAAGTTAAAAATACACCACAGAACAGAAGTAACACATTCTCTTTTGCATTAGAAAAATATGATGCCTCCAGTCAGTTCTAAGCAGTCAAACAGTACGTAACTTGACTAAATGCAAAGTAGATCTAATTATGAAGCTTGTAGGAAAAAAGTGATGCATAGAGAAATACAGTTGTTATTGTCTATTAAGCACCCATTAATTCATTTATAGTTCTCCAGCCCTCAGCTCTGTTTCCAACCATATGTCACAGCGCTCCATTTATTTAGGGAGCTTTTGGCCCCTGCTTGTGCATTTATCAGCAAGACAGCAATTAAGATCTGGCAAAGCGGAAGGCGTCGTGAGATTGCAGCAGATTCCCAGAGCCAGGCTGAATGCTGAGAGGAGGGAACGAGAGAAAAGGGAAGTGACTCTTGATGCGGGAACAAAGACTCGACTCGAGTGCGCTGAGAAACATGAACTGAGATGTACTTTTCTATTTCTGTTCCAGTGGTGTGGAGCTCAGTGCTGCATCACTGTGATAATATATGGCAGATGAGCCTGATTCTGTATCTGCGGTCCCATAATTGAAGAGTTCAGATGCAAAAACCTCTAAGCGCCATCTGAAATTGTCTTCTAATATTAGCATTTTTCTCAGGCTCCTATGTCTTGATTCAGTAATTTCATTTGTATGGCAAAGAATAGGTTATATTCATCGCTTTTATAACATGGAATAACTGGACATTAACATGAGGCTGAGAAAAATGCTCATTGTGGAAGAAAATTCCTAATGGCACTTAGTTCAATTAGTTTTTTTCTTTAAACAGAGCTATTGCACTGTGTTGAATGATTAAATGTTATTGTTAAAGAGATAATTAAAGGCATAGTTGAAAAAACTGAAATGAAAAAATTGCCACCATATGCTTACCCTTTACTTGTTCGAAATCTATTGGAGTTTTTTTCTCCTGTTAAACATAAAATTCAATAGATCATTCACACGAATTGGGCCACATGATGTCTAGTCACATCTTTGCATTGACTTAACATGTAAATCACGCCGCTTCATTCGCACGAATCGCATCTTTCGTGCCACTTCATTCACACGAATCGCATCTTTCGTGCCTCTTCATTTGCATGAATCGCATCTTTCGCGCCGCCTAATTTACACAAGCCACATCTTTCGCAGCACTTCATTCGCACGAATCGCATCTTTTGTACCGATTTATTTGCGTGAATCGCATCTTTCACGGCACTTCATTCGCATGAATCGCATCTTGTACACCGCTTCATTCGTGCAAATCGCATCTTTCACAACGCTTCATTCGCACGAATCGCATCTTTTGCAACGCTTCATTTGCACGAATCGCATCTTTCGCACCACTTCATTCGCACAAATTGCATCTTTCGCACCGCTTCAGTCGCACGAATCACATCTTCACACCGGCTCATTTGCGCAAAACGCATCTTTCGTGCCGCCTCATTCGCACGAATTGGGCCATAGGATGTCTAGTCGCATCTTTGCATTGACTTAACATGTAAATCACGCCGCTTCATTCATAGAAAACGAATTGTTCGTGCCTATTCATTCACGCAAATCGCCTCTTTCGTGCCGCTTCATTCAACGAAACGCATCTTTTGCGCCGCTTCATTTGCCTGAATTGCATCCTTTGTGCCGCTTCATTTGCGAATTCATCTCCTGTTTTCGTTACTGCAGACTAGTTCAGTAAAAAGATAGAAAGAAGAAATGCTCGCATGTGTTTAGCATTTTTCCTTATCGCATTATAAAGCTATTCCTTATTTTCCTTATATATATATATATATATATATATATATATATATATATATATATATATATATATATATATATATATATATATATATATATATACTATTAACAAACCCTTATTTTCATTCAACTTTCCATTCAACTTAAAGCACACATTCGTAAACAAGAATAAAAGTAGAAGTGTTTCACTAAAATTTACATCATATTTATGCATCTATGCATATGCTCCAATCAGCTCTGACGGTCTTCAGGTTTATAGAAATATGCAACATAAAGGACACATCAAGATGTACCGCACAGTACACTGTAAACAATGCTGGGTTCTACTCAATCGATTTGTGTTGGGACAACATAAAGGAATTAAGTTAACTTACTAGTTTCTAAAACTGTTGAAGTTTGTTTCTCTTGTAAACACAAAAGGGAAAGAAGAAAGATGAAAAGAAAAGAAAAAAGAAACCCATAAAGGTGTAAAGGTGGCACGGTGGCTAAGTGGTTAGCACTGTCGCTCACAGCAAGAAGGTTGCTGGTTCGAGTCCCAGAAGAGCCAGTTGGCATTTCTGTGTGGAATTTTCCCTATGTTGGCGTGGGTTTCCTTGAGTGCTTCGGTTTCACCCACAGCCCAAAGACATGCAGTATAGGTGAATTGAATAAGCTAAATTGTCCGTAGTGTGTCTGAATCAGTTTGTATGGATGTTTCCTAATACTGGGTTGCAGCTGGAAGGGCATCCGCTGTGTAAAACATATGCTTGAATAGTTGGCGGTTCATCTCGCTGTGGCGACCTCTGAAATAGAAACTAAGCCGAAGAAAAATGAATATTAGTTTTCACAAATTTAAGTGGATTGACCGTAAAACAATTAGGTTGCCTCACAAAAAAAACTGAAGAATTGAGTTGTTTCAGCTCATTTTAAATAAGTAGTTAGACCAAACACCAAACATCATTTTCTGAGTGTAGGATTGTAAATCTAGCTAATGAATACTTCTCCCTGTGTTTGTGTTATCAGGACTCAGGGATAGACATCGGTGACATCGCCGAAAGAAAAGCACTGAGGAAAAAGCTGCAGTGCAAGACCTTCCGCTGGTATCTAGTGAACATTTACCCTGAGATGAGAATGTACACGGACACCATCGCATACGGAGTGGTGAGTATCTATATTAAACCCAACCAAGCAGAAGCAATCGCAAAAACACTCAGCCCACAAAAAGAGCAAATAAAGAGTTCAACTACAGTGCAAATAGCTGTATATTTTGTCAGATTGATTCATTCCCCCAGCGCTGCGGTGTTATCAGGAATCAAATTGTGTTGTAATAAAACCCTGCAAGTGAAAAGATTAGTCCGGTCAAAGCAGGCGGCTGCAGAGACACTTTCTCTCCACAAGGCTAATGCTTTAACCGCCGGGTCCGCTGAGTGCTGAATAAGCTTCTGTGGATGCCCAGATATTGTACTATTGAGGCTGGATTTGAGAGCTGCGCTTGCAACATGTCACCCACACTCGCCATTTCATCTTTTGAAGAGGATTTTTCCAATTTGCCTGACAAAATTGATGCAACACGCTCCTACTGTTAATATTAGTCATGCATGTCAAGTCCAAACAATCCATTGGCTTTTTTAGCCGACGTAATAATAACACACTTGACTCGAAACAGGCCGCTCTGACTGGGGTGTTCGTTCGGAGCCTGATTTCATCATGTGTGGCGCAATTTAAAAGAAGGAAACTGTGGAAAATAGGTCAGCGTTATTGAAATGAATTCTGGGAGTAAAGGGCTCCGAAATAGCTCTCGCCCTCATTACTTTACTCTGACTGACTGCATTTGATGAGGCTGTCAATCACATCGGCACACGGTGATAAAAGGCGCAGCGGTGTTGGGCTGAATCCGACGGAAATGCCAAAACAGCGATAGGATCCATTGAAGTCCTCCGTCTGGAATTCTGTCGTCACTGATACAGCCGCATGTTTAAGCATTATTTTCATTAGACGTAACGGTTGCGATGTTCTTTGAAGCCTATGGAGGGAAATAGTTTTTGAGGCTCTGCGTGAAATGATTTTACTAATAAGCTCTTTATGCTCTGGAGGTAAACTCAGGTAAATAGAAGTGCAACGAGTTGTTTTGTTTTTTTTCTTTACAGCTCTCTCACTTTACCAAGGACTTTTGTGGAATGTAATTTAGATGATTCATGACTGTGCATACACTTATGAAAATGAATTTTATAATTAGAACATGTAATTAGGAGGAGAATTGAACCACGTTATGATGCAAGGGAGAAACAGCCTTGAGTTGTACCTGCTGTAAAAAGACTGGGAAAAAGAGGTGTAATTAAAAAAAAGAAAATAAAAATGACATGTGCTTGGTGGTCTACTTAACCCCCTTCTGACCTTAATTATGTTCCATTTTTTCATAAAAGTGTTTCCGAAATGTACATTTTCCCTGTTCTTAAAGCTTCCTTAAAGAGGTGGTCCACTGTGATATTTTAGTTGTTGTGTAATGCAGCTGTGTGAACATAAACAACATCTCTGAATGTAATATGCTCAAAGTTCAATGCAAACCCTGCTGAAAAATCCAGCTTAAACCAGCATAAGCTGGTTGGCTGTTTTTAGCTGGTCGACCAGCCTGGTTTTAGAGGGGTTTTGGCCATTTCCAGGCTGGTTTCCAGCCATTTCCAGCCTGGCCTTAGCTAGTCAGGCTGGGAATTGACCAGCTAAAACCAGATTGACCAGCCAAAACCAGCTATGTTCAGCTTAAACCAGGGTGGTCAAGCTGGTTAAAGCTGGTCACTTTCTCCCCTGTGTCCGTGTGTTTGTTTTGCCTCTGTGAAAATCAGTGTGTGCCCAAACGGAAACTCCCATGTTTATGCAAAATCTTCCCTCTTTCCCTCCCCCGACACTCCCACATAAACCGAGCTGGACACACCCACTTTCCTGAATTTTCCAAACTACAGGTGTGAAAACACCCTGCTGAGACAGGGGGGTTTCGTGACCCTTTAAGTTCAGTTGTTGCAAACAATTTATATGGCGGAATTTAAACAAACCAATTAAATTTAGTAATGTTCAACGTAATTTGTTTGTTTAAATTCAGCTTATATAAACTGTTTGCAATTAACCATTTTTTTCCAGTGTAACTATAAATAAAATAAAACGAATTGTTGATCTTTACGGAAGTTATAAACTTAAATTGTTATTAACTTTATTTTAAATTTGTAAAATTGTAATTAACTTTTGAGGTTTTGTTTTATAGACTTCAATTATAGGTTCAATTATAGGTTCAATTCGATATGTCAGTGCATCACAATGCATTGACAATGCTTTCCATACACAATTTTATATTTCACTTTGCAGTAACAAGGATTCTTGTATTGACAAATGGTCTTAAACTAAAATTCTAATCTTTATGGACGAGGCAGCTCTGGCATTTTAAAATTTATTTTCAACCAGCCAAAGTGGTTAGTGGGGGTGTCTATCTAACCCGCCACAGCTGAAATCTACCCACATTTGGCAGGTTGGCGGGTGTTAATGTCAAGCCCTGCATGTAATGTTGATATACAATTGAAGTCAGAATTATTAGCGCCCCTTTGAATTTTGTTTTCTTTATTATTTATTTACCAAATGATGTTTAACAGAGAAAGGACATTTTTACAGGATGTCTGATAATATTTTTTCTTCTGGAGAGTCTTATTTGTCTTAAAACAGTCTTATTAAGTCTTAAAACAGTCTTATTTGTTTTATTTTGGCTAGAATAAAAGCAGTTTTTAATTTTTTTTAAACCCATTTTAAGGTCAAAACTATCAGCCCCTTTAAGCTAAATTTTTTATCGATAGTCTACAAAACAAACCATCGTTATACAATAACTTGCCTAATTACCCTAACCTGCCTAGTTAACCTAATTAACCTAGTTAAGCCTTTAAATGTTACTTTCAGCTGTATAGAAGTGTCTTGAAAAATATCTAGTAAAATATTATTTACTGTCATCATGGCAAAGATAAAATAAATCAGTTATTAGAAATGAGTTATCAAAACTATTATGGTTAGAAATGTGTTGAAAAAATCTGCTCTCTGTTAAATAGAAATTGGGGAAAAAATAAACAGGGGGCTAATAGTTCAGGGGGGCTAATAATTCTGACTTCAACTGTATAATGCTAATGTTTTTTGTTTATAATGACTTTCTCATCGACCCCTGCTTATGATTGTGGTTTTGTCTGTGTAACAATGCTAAATCATGTAGATGTTAGTACTTTTAAACACTGGCATATGATTATAAATTAACGAAATGTGGTAATTTACCATAAAATGAAAAAATACAGATTTTACATTCCTCCATATTTTACAGTAAAAATCCGACATACACAAATGCTGTTTTTTTTACTGTAAATGTTAGTGTTTTTTGTTTTTTAGTTTTATAGTGTAATATAGGCACTTTAACTGTCCTTATGCTAATCTGTCAGTATCATTCTTTTTGTCCTTTCAGCTCAGAAACTCTCTGAAGACTGACTTGTGTCTCGACCAAGGGCCAGACACCGACAACATTCCCATCCTTTACCTCTGTCATGGGATGACACCTCAGGTGAGCCGCCTTTTCTCGCTCTGTCCACATGAATCAGTGGAAAATACCTTTCTTTCTATTGGTATTTTATTACGGTTGTCAGTTTCATTTAGTGTCCGCAATTAACAATGACCCTTGATCTCTACATGAATTAATATTGACCAATATTGATGAATAAGCCACTTTTTCATGATGTCTGTTTAATTATTTACTTGAATACTCATTTACTAGATGCATTCGAGGGCTTTTCTCAGCTTATATTAATTACAGATTTTTCTTTTTTTAAATTATTTAGGTATTCTGGCAGCTAATGAAGCAGCTTTACAGAACGCTATTATGTTAATGTGTAGAATATTATTTATAATGCCTTATATTTTGTTTTTAGAAGATTAGAGTTGAAATATGATGTATAACAATCTATAAATTGACCTGTGTGTGCTGTATGTGTGAGGATAAAGCCTTAAATACCTAAATATATAAATGAATTTAAATCATATGTGCCAACACTTCAGTTTTTCCCTGGAGTCTCCCGTATTTCAGATCCATCTCCCGCCACCCTCCTATTTTGTTTTTTCTTCTGGAAAACTCTCGTAACCCCAACTTTTTCTACCGAATGAATCTAAAATAAAAATGGGGATTCAGAGGGCATTTTTTGAAACTAGCTGGCATGTCAAGATAACCTGTAGTCTACAGGACAGAGGAATTTTAAAGAACCATGTCTTATTTAGAGCCGACAAATAGGAACATACCTACTGTATAGAGCTATTTCAGAAATGTGTGGGAGTCTATTTTGTGCATCAAAGCCATAGCTCGTGCTTAGAAACTCTTCAAGAAAAGTGTTTTTTTTTTCTTCAAGAAAACTTTAAAAGTATTTTTAAACCAATGATCATCTATGGAATAAAAAATACACCATCTCGAGATCTGAGCCAAGCATTAATTAAGAAATTAAACCATTTTGAGATTATAATGTGAGATTGCACTTGTTAAATTTTTAGAAAATATTCAAATAAAAAGTTAAGGATAAACTCATTAAATTTATAAAATATGTTTGTTGCATTTGTGGAAAAAAGTTTTGTTAATTAAGTGGTTGTTTCCAAAAAAAACACTCAATTTTGAAAAAAAAATGTAAATGCCATAACATGTTGAGAATTACATTTTAGGACAGAATACAAATGATAACAAAAATGATAAAATAAATGAATTGTTGTCAAGTTAAACATCACTATTGCTGCACACATATATCATGTGTGCAGCAATAGTGATGTTTAACTTGACAAAGTACTCGTTCAACAAGATTGTACACATTGTACACTACTGTACACATGAATTAAGTCAAAATTAAGTCACTGTAACTCATGCAGAAGAATGCAGAAGGAATAAATCTATGTCAATATTTACATTAATTTAAAAATCTCTAAATTTTAAGTTTATTTTTTTCCACATTCAAAAACAATGTTTCTTTAAGCAACTGGGCCTAAATAGAAGTAAAAACATAAAAAAATAATCAATCAATCTATCAACCAACCAACCAACCAACCAGTCAGTCAATCAATCAATCAATCAATCAATCAATCAATCAATCAATCAATCAATCAATCAATTAATCAACCAATCAATCAATAATCCAACCAATAATCCAACCACTCTATAAACCAGTGAATCAATCAATCAATCAACCAACCAACCAATCAATCAATCAATTAATCATCTAATTAATCAATCAATCAGTAATCCAATCAATCAATCAAATCAACCAACCAGTGAATCAATCAACCAGTGAATCAATCAACCAACCAACCAATAAATTGATCAATCAATCAATCAATCAATTAATCATGCAATCAATCAATCATTTAATCAACCAGTGAATCAATCAACCAAACAACCAACTCATAAATATATGAATCATCCTATCAATCAATCAATCAATCAATCAATCAATCAATCAATCAATCAATCAATCAATCAATCAATAAATCAAATCAACCAACCAGTGAATCAATCAATCAACCAACCAATAAATAAACAAATCAACTAATTATCCAATCAATAATCGATCAATCAGTAATCCAACCAACTAATCAAGAAATCAACAACTCATTCAATCAATCAAATCAACCAACTAACTAACCAGTGAATCAATCAATCAACCAACCAATAAATGAATCAATCAACTAATCATCTAATCAATAATCTATCAATCAGTAATCCAACCAACTAATCAAGAAACCAATAAAACAAAGAATCAATAAATTAATCATGCAATAAATCAATCATCCAATCAACCAGTGAATCAAGCAATGAACCAAACAACCAACCCATAAATCAATGAATCATCCTATCAATCGATCAATCAATCAATCAATCAATCAATCAATCAATCAATCAATCAATCAATCAGTAATCCAACCAACTAATCAAGAAATCAATCAAGAAATCAATCAATCAAAACAACCAACTAGTGAATCAATCAACCAGTGAATCAATCAATAAATCAATCAATCAATCAATCAATCAATCAACCATTAAATCAATCAATCAATCAACCAACCAACCAGTTAATCAATCAAATGTGTATTAAATAATAAATAAATGCATGAAAATATACTGCACAAAAAATAAATGGCCTAATATACATGATACATTGTTGATGACTTTTTCTTTTAAAAAGTTTATTCTCAACATGTGATTTCACCATTTTCCTTGCTATTTAATGAGTTTGTTTTTTAACCAATATTATAATGAAAGCATTCAGAAAGCAATGCGGGTTTTGAGTTCCACCATTGATGGACGTGTAGAGCCCTTGAATCCTCCGAGAGAGTCAAGAGAGCAGCACTAGAGCTGATGATGCCACTCAGAGAGTTAAAAGGGCGGGAAAAAGTGTGAACAACAAGTGATAGAAGGTTATGCAATGCCTGATCCCAACAGAGAAGAGGCTGAAAGAGAGAGAGAAGAGGTTACGGAAGGGTTCACAAAAGAAACAGCTGAAACGGATAACGTTATAAAAAATTCACAGGTGAGAAATGAGTTTTCAGTGCTGATGAATTTGTTAGGCTGGCAAAAACAACAGGGGAGTTTCAGATGCTGCTGCGGTTTAGAACAGGTGAGAGGGTTTGCGGCAGCTCACTTAAAGAAAAGAGAAATGTTTTGTTTGCCGTTGTTTCAGTTTGCTCATTATTTATTGATTCTGGGTTATGCTGAGAGAGAGAGGGAGAATAATCTTGCTAATCCAGATACGCACTCGTATGCAAAGACAACACATGAAATAGTGACCTAATTTAATGTCTCTGTTCTTAAAATGGTAAAATCGCAAATGAGATCTCTTTAGTTTATGAATTGTTTCTCTCAGACAGCAATTAATGAGATTAAAGTGCCCCTATTATCTTTTTGTTTTCGTATATTATCTTTCATGTAACATGTACAATACATTCATTCATTCATTCATTTTCCTTCAGGTTGGTCCCTTATATATCAGGGGTCGACACAGCAGAATGAACCGCCAACTATTCCAGCATATGTTTTACGCAGTGAATGCACTTCCAGTGCCAACCCAGTACTGAGAAACACCCATACTCCCATTCGCACACGCATTCATACACTATGGCCAATTTAGTTCATCCAGTTCACCAAAACTGCATGTCTTTGGACTGTGGGGGAAACTGGAGCACCCGGAGGAAACCCACGCCAACACGAGGAGAACATGCAAACTCCACATAGAATTGCAAACTGGCCCTGCCGAGACTCGAACTAGCAACCTTCTTGCTGTAAGGCGACAGTGCTAACCACTGAGCAATACAATACAACACAATACAAAAATTATGTCCTGTGGATTACCCTTATATTGTTGTTTGGTCCTGTTTCGTCCTCTGCCTGCCTGACAATTCTCAACTAGAACCTGAAGTTCATTGACTAACTTTGATGTTGGCTTGAGAAAGCCAAGGCGACTGCGCTAGGACTGGAAATGGTTGCTAGGCAGTTGCTAAAATATTTATGGCATTGCTAGGTGGTTGCTAAACAGTTGCTAAATGGCAACGCTCATGTACATGTTTGATCAAATGCTAATACTTAGTAGGCATTTCTAGCTTATGTCATTGCACTTAGATAATCATTAATAGCATGTAGCTAATCATTATTAGCACTTGGCTTATCATTGTTACCATGCATAGTACGCAGGAAGTCCCATTTGCTAGCATGAGTCAAACGAGTCAATACCCAGGTCCCTACGATGTTCTGATGTAGAGATATTGCTGTTTTTAAATAGTTACTAGGTTAGCCTGTTTTGTTGGTATGGGCACAATTGACAGCTTAGTGATGATACATCAAAGCTTCTTGCCAATATGAGTGATATAAATCAACCCCGAAAATATAAAGCTTAATTCAAGAGTTCACACTTAGCTGATGATTGATAATAAAAGCTTGTTTGGCATGCTGTCCCGGGAGAGAGCCCTAAGCTTATGAGATCCTCGAGCCCTGGGCTCCCTCCCGTTTGCAGGGCAAGAGGGGTGTTTGAGCTCAGGTAGATCTCGATAAACTCCCCCGGCTTATTCTAGCTGAATGATGGATATGAATGACTGAGGAGAGGTGTACTTGCTTAGAGCTTGACTATGGTATCAATTTTGTGTGTTCAATTTACTTAGGGTGCAAGTTATTTGGACTGTGGGAGTGTGGGAGGATACCGGGGAACTCCACACAGAAATGTCGTCTGGTTTAGTAGGGACTTAAACCAGCGGCATTCTTGCTGTGAGGCAACAGTGCTAATCACTGGTCCGCCGTGTCACCCATCTGAAAAGGAGGGAAAGTAGAGGTGGGTGGGTTCTTCAAGATGAAGATATTGAGATAGGAAAACTCTAGTTATTTAAAGTGAGTTAAGCCTTGTTTATACTCGACGCGTCCGCTAGTTCACTTGAGTGAAGTAACACTTGAGTAACAGTATGTTGGCTTTCTCAAAAAATAAAGCTGCACTTGGAACTTTACATTGTTGCCACCACACTCACTATCATTACAGTATTTTTGTCCACACTTCATTTTAATGTACAATTAACGCTATACACACCATTAACTAAGACTTTTAGCTAATTCAACTACTAACTAGCTGCTTATTAATAGTTAGTAAGGTAGTAGTTGGGTTTAGGTATTGGGTAGGATAAGGGATGTAAAATAAGATCATACTTTATAAGTGCTTATAAACAGGTAATATCTTAATAATCTGCAGGTAATAAGTAGGCCCACATGGAATCTGGCCGCGCAAAATTCCACAGAATTCCACAGATTTCTGCAGAATTTTAGCCCATCATTAATTCTGTTTATTTACTTGAGTAAATGTGTGTAAATCTAAATGTATTCAGTTTTTAAATTAATTTGAGTAATATTATTGACTAATATGAAAATGTTCATCTGATTTATGTACTATGCAGTTTGTAAAGTCATATTTTCTGTCTTTTAGTAGACATATTATATGAGTCTTGCTTTGTTTACCAAATAAAGTGAATCTAATTGGATTTGCATTTTAAACATTAAATAATAGTTAAAAAGGTGTTATTTTTTATTTCACATATTAAGGTTTTAGTGATACTCCCAAAATAATTCCGCAGAAATCCTCAGATTTTTACCAAAATTCTCTGCAGAAATGGCAAAAATCATCTAGTAATAAGCCAGTAGTAAATGGTGTGAATTGTTACTTACACTAAAGTGTTTCCGTTATTTCTTTGAGTTGGAGAAACCTCAGCAATAAGCATCTTACTCTGGACGGATTTTGCTTCACTGTGTGTACTGTGAGTTTTAAAACATGAAACTGCACATTTCTGTTATTTAAGAAACAGTTCACGGTCAGACACAATAGAGCAGCGGGAGGAGTGGGCTGTGATGATAGTCAGAATTGTTTTTGTGCTGTTTGATTTTTCCACAGCTTTCTGCCAATATCTTTGAGACTCCGGAGGTAGATGGAGGCGGCCAAAACATCACACAAAATATGAAAATATAACAATGGGTTTTATAAACGTCTGGGTGGCAGTGATACAGAATACGTGGTAGGCGGTGATGTTAACTGTGTGTCACGTTTTAGTCTGAAGAGAATGAAAAAGGACAAAGGGATGAAATGATTCAAATTGCATAATGGTTTAATAAGTTAAAACCAAACGGATGAAGCAGCATGCACAGCACAAACAATAGCAGACAATGAACGGAATTTTTTAAATATTTATCCAATTTAAATTGGCCCATCTTTGAATGCAAACTTAAAAAACAAAAAGGTTTACAAATAAACACATTTGTTTGTTTTACATTGTAAGTCTTACATAAACAAAGCAAGTAAGATATTTAACCTCAGAAAATCTTGCCGTAGTTTGTTATTAACTATTGCATCTATTTCATTTCAAAAATGAACATTTTCAATATGCTTTTAACAAACTACCTACAATCAGCATCAGTGCGTGTGTGTGTGTGTGCGTGCGTGCGTGCGTGCGTGTTTAAAAATCACATTCAGTTGATCTCTAATTTCTAACAAATCTCTAACAAAAATATGTTTTAGATGTTTATTTTTGTTTTTAATTTAAGAGTGCATGACAAATGTGCATCACATCATAAATGAGAAATGTGTTAGTTTGTTTTTAACACCTTTTGAACACTGTTGAAAATATACCTTCACATATACCTTCGCATGCAAATATATATATATATATATATATATATAGACTATTTCAATGTGGTCATGTCATTGGCCCTTGAACAATTCATGCTTGTTATCAAACTATTTCATAACTGTAACAAGAGGCAATTCAATCATAACTTCATGTTAAAACAGCTATCATAACATTATGTGGCTCTTTTTGGATTCTTGGAAGCTATAGAAATTAAAAATGTTAAACAGGAAATTAAGGACCATTGTTTTTGTTTATATCCCTCAAAAAGGTCTATATATATATATATATATATATATATATATATATATATATATATATATATATATATATATATATTAGGGTTGTCAATTGTTTAAAAAATTAACATTTTTATTAAAAAAAAAATTATAATACAGAATTCAAAAATTATTACAGAAATAAAAACACAGGCATGTAAATGCCATTTGAATTTCAAAACAATCAATGCCAATAACAAACAAAAATGATTTCCATGTTGGATTCTACGTGGACTACAAAAAAAATCCAAAACACAGGCATTGCAAATATGGAAAATGGAAAATTATAATAATAATAAAGTATTGAATACAGACAATTGTACTCATTGCAAAGTTGTATTGCCAGTTGAGAACATTAATTATGAAGAAGAAACGATTTTGCTTAGTCCTCCTTAACATTTAGCCAGTTGCTAAGACAGTCCAGTCTATTGACATTATCGGGGGACAATGTGGACTATAGACTTCTTACAGGGACTTTGGTCACACCATCTCTAAACATTTAATTCTAAACAGCTTTGAGGGATACGGACACCACAAAGACTATAGAATACTTATAGAATGCCTTAAAGAGACTTTGGACACAGTCAGCGATGTCAGGCGTTTGCTCTTGTTGCTAGGAAAAGCACACACGCACACAGACAACGGGCGCAGTACAACGCACTCCCTTCAGATTCATCAACACGCACAATCGCGTTCATTAAATTTGCTTAAACTAAGCATTCTAAAGTATGGCTGTATTTTACAAGCAAGGATTCTGACACAGCAACGTGAAGCAGACGTTTTACAAAAGTTGCGTGTAGGGGGGAAACACGTCAAACTTAATGAAACATTTGAGGGAGCATGGAATCAACTTATAGGCAGAGGAATGGGCTGACTTTGACAGCTTGCGACATCATCTGGCACTTTCACTTAGTGCGTTTACATGGACACCAATACTCTGATTTTATGATTAAGATAGTACTCTGATTAAGAGTCTACCATGTAAACAGCGATTTTTGATTACCTTAAAGGACCACCCGAGTCACGAAATGCGGAGGTTTTTCTTTCCGTTCGCCATGCGGTATCAAATTCCATTAAAACAGCACTCTTCCAGCAGTCCTTACTTCATATTTTCATCCAATAATTGTCACGAGGCATGAACAATATCTTGCTGAATGAAAGTGAACTGCTGAACTGCAGTTAAAGTCTAAAGATTAAAAATGAAACACCCGAAAATGCATGAAACTCTGGAAACGCTGGATAGCCTTGTGATGCGACATTAATTGTTTTATACTGAAACTTTCTTTCTAAAAGTGCTTCCTTGGTCTTATCCATATTTCTTTGCACGTTAAACACGCGCAGGGCCGGAGCAAGCTGAACTGGCGCTCTTTATTATAAACAAGTATTATACATCACCATTTTTCTCATAAAGCATATTTCTAAAGGTACTTGAGATGTTGATAGCAACCAAAGAAATCCATATATGCGAAAGAAAACAAATCTAATTAGATTAAAAATTAAGCTATGTGTAATAAAATGAAATGACAAAGGAAAAAAAGTATTGAACACATGAAGAAAGGAAGGTGTAGAAAGGCAGTGAAAGCCCAGACAGCAGCTGAAATCTCTCAGTAGTTCTTCAGCAACCCTCTGCCCTTCGTCATTGTAAATTAATATCAGCTGATTCAGTCCAACATCTACATTAGCAGGAGGATGAAGATGAAACCAGGGTGGACATTTCAGCAAGACAATGATCCAAAACACAGCCAAGGAAACTCTAAAATGCTTTCAGAGAAAGAAACAAAAAACAATCAAGATCATATAATTTGGAAGATAATCCCCCTTTGATGTGAAATGTAGAGGTCTATAGATTGTTCAGCAAACTTTTGAACAAAAGAAAGGAACATTAATCACAGTTTTAAACGCAGATGTTCCATCTGCCTTCATTGTGAGGATTTCAGTGCTTGACAAGCCATTGAAAGTATAAAAGACAATGGTGGCTTGATTTTAAATGGCTCTGATGTTGAAAGGGACATGATGATTTGACATACTATAGAAACTTATTTATAACAGGCATAGATATCATTAGGGACTGGTTTAAAATTGTGCAACTAATTGTGCAACTAATGCATCTACAGTATATATGGCTTGATATACCAGCCGATGAGCAACACTGTAAACCAAACAACGAAATAACATTAAAAGAAATGTATTTTAATCAAAGATTACATTAGTTCAAACTCAGAGCACCCGAAGAAATGATAAGATCACCAAAAAGGAGAAAATCACCATCTAAAATGTGTGAAAAGCAAACAAATTATCCCACACATTATCAATACTTGCTCTGAAATGTTTTGTGTGTAACCTTTCGGTCCCCTGACCTTCATCAGTCTTGTCTGATAAAGTGAGAGAGAGAGAGGCAGATTATCAACAATACATTTTTCATAAAAATACCAACATAGGCTCATTCTGAAAACATAGCCCTATATACATTTCTGGAGATTGCTAATTATGTAGCCAGAAGTATGTATGGCTGCATTTCATCTTTAAAATGAATGATACCGGGCGGTATGACGCCGTTGCTTTTCACGCTTACCAGCTGACCACTCTGTATAGACGGCTTTTCCACTGTTGTCAGTTTGTCTGCTGGCACACCACATACATCGGCGGACTTGAGACACACAGAGAGTTGACCGCGACGACGGGTTTTCAGTTTGGCATAGAACGGTTCCAGAAAGCAGGTAGGACAAAAACAAATGCCAAAAGATAAAATAAATAAGTAAATAACAGGGTGAGAATGTGGTCAAATCTGAAAACGAGGTACAAATCAAGGGGCTTTTCTTTTTCTTGATTGCTTTTGAAAACACTGTCGGTTGGGTTTAGGGAAGTGGGTGATAGGGTCAATCAGTGTTTTTGAAAACACTATCGGTTGGGTTTATGGAAGAAGGAGGGTGGGTCAGTCGATCGGTCAGTCAGTCAGTCGACAGCGGCCTCTGGTGGATTTACGTGAGAACAGCAGCCGCAAATGGCACTTGAGAGAGAAATTTGAGATCTCAAAAAGCGTACACAGTGGCCTCTGGTGGATTTACGTGAGAACAGCAGGCGCAAATGGCACTTGAGAGAGAAATTTGAGATCTCAAAAAGCGTACACAGCGGCCTCTGGTGGATTCACGAAAACGAAAACTGCAAATGAACGTACTTCCTGGGATGTATTTGGCACTCTCCAAAAATGTATATGGGGGTACATTTTCAGAATGAGCTAGGGTTGAAAAATACATCTATGAACCATTTTAAATTAGATGTCTGAAATGCTGACAGCACATTATATAGGATAAATAACAGCGTATTGCACTTTTGCTGATGTGTGCAATTTGATATTATTTGTGTGCTGAGGTTTATGATTTGTTTTAGGCAATAATAGTCTTATTTGTCTCTCTTTCTCTTTCTGTTTTGCTCCTGTCACATTGAGATTGGCTTGTCTTACCTGTCACAAGCCCTTCAGGAGTTTATAATTGGGACTCGGCACATAGGATTTTCCATCTATTTTTTGCAAAAATGCACCCATATATGCATCAATATATGCATCAAATATGTATACAGCATCTAATATCGCATTCAAGGACAAATATAATAATACCAATGGTGCATTTAATGCCTAATACAGAGAGAGTATGGCCTTTTCTCATACTTACTGTATATATTGTAAACACTGCATGATGTACACACACAAAAAAATGATTCATTGGATTTACTCAATTTTATTTTAAGGTAAGTGGTTGCAAACAATTTATATAGGCTGAATTTAAACAAACTAATTACATTTAATAATGTTCAACTAAATTTGTTTGTTTAAATTCAGCCCATATCAATTGTTAATAACCACTTACCTTAAAAAAAAAATGAGTAAATCTAATTAATCATTGTTTTCAGTGTAAAGTGTAACTGAAAACATACAGTACACCCCATGTTCGTTAGAGAAACACATCTGGTTTTCTCCAAAGGTGTTATATCACATCTGAAGCACATGCAAATGTATGTGCTGACAGGTGTGTGTGTTTTTTTTTCACCTCAGAACACCAAGGATGTGTTTTTTTTTTGACAATGGAGTTTTTTGGCAGACGTCTCAAACCTGTGCACATGAACACACTACTGAACATGCAGAATATGGTGAGACAGAGCTGTTCCCAAGGAGATTAGTGTAGACTCGCTCTCCCCTGAACACTGAAGCTTTGTGAAAAAGCAGCTCGGCTAAAGGCGAATGCAAACTGCTGGAGATTTTGCTGCACACGTCTGTTGACAGTGCTATTGTGATTATGACTTCTGAGTTTAATTGAACGTGAAATATATGTGCAGTGTTGCATTTACTTCTACTCCGCTTGACTTCAAATTTTGTATGAGTGTTTGTTTGTTTGTTTTTCGCAGTAATTGCGCACTGTAACATCTGTTGAGTGCATGCGTGCAGTGGTAAATAAGGGCCATTTTATTTTGCAGATAAGGATGTAAAGATTTACACATCAAAAGTGTACTAAAAATTGAAGAAAGAATGTTTCTTTTTTTAAGTTTCTCCTTTGAACTTTTGCAGTTTACAGAGAAAATGTCTCATTTACTGTTGAAACACTTGTTCCCTGAAGGAGGGAACTTAGATGTTATTCCAAAACGACATTATAGGGAATCGCCAAAAGTTCCGACATAACTTTGAGTTCCCGATCAGGGGTGCATTTCTCAAAACCATCGTTAGCCAACTAAGGTCGCAAGTTCTGACGTTACAAACATAGTTCTTTAATTTGCCGTTTCCCAAATCCATCGTTCCAACGAACATTCGCAAACTGCGTCGCAAACTTGTGCACTTGCAACTACACGTCTGGAGCTGTAGTTAGAAGCATAGTTCCTGGCTGTGTTCTATTCCCACTTATCCCCCCTATGCCCTATTCATTTAGAACATTCTAACATTTAAACTTGGAATGATTAAAAATAAAAAAGCATTAAGTTAATCTCTTAGGTGTAATTTGCTTTCAAAGTATTTTTACAGTTCAGTTTTAGCGATCTTCATGTTTACAATTGCGCTCCCTTCGCAGTGCACTTTGAAAACATTTATGTCATTTTGAACACAGCCTCATGACAAAAGCTATAGGTGACCTATTATTTAAAAGTGGAATTTACGTTACGTCTCCAAAGCTTGTGAAAACAAAAAAACATACCATATACATTAATGCTTTTAATTTATAGTGGGTTATTTATGAAGTATCTGTACTGTATATGACCTGTTGGTTAGAACATTTCTGCAGTGGTTTGCATGTCAAATTGTAAAAGTAGACTTAAAAAAAAAGAAAGAAATAAACAATATCCTACTTTAATAATAATAATAATAACAATAATCACCATCATCATTAATATTATTAATAATTTTATTAAAGTAGGATTTTTTTCATTTCCTAAGAGGTAATAAATATTAAATTTCATTTTTTAATAAACAGCCTCATTATTTATATGATTTATATACGAGATTAGAATACGTGTTAGCTTTTGTAATTTTATGTTTTAGAATAGAATATGTAATGTTCTCAATAATATTTGTAAAGGAAACACAGACCCTATGTGTGCCGTTTACATATATTTCAATTAATATGGAAAACGAGTGCATGTTTTTACCAAAACTAATATTGGATTTTATTTTAAATGCGTATGCGTGTAAAACAATATCATTTGCACAAAGAAATTATGGGGTTCTTTTCTAAAGAAGTTGTTACTCCACCCTGTTTAGAGCATCACTACATCGTTCTTTTCCCAAACGATGCATCGTACTATGATAGTTCAGCTGCGAGTTACATCGATGTTTGAGAAACGCAGCCCTGAAGAGGAACGTCTCTGTAACTGTTGTAACCCTTAAGGAGGGAATGGAGATTATGAACTCACTAGATGAAAATAATGACTTGCCACCATAACTCGGATATCCCGATCTGGGGTGCATCTCCCAAACAACAACATAACTCGCGGCTGAACTATCATAGTACCATGAATTGTTTGGGAAATGAACGATGTAGTGATGAATGTTTTCCAAAGCCCCATAGTTGCTTTGTCACAGATCCATCGTTTGAACCACGTTAGTTATAAGGTAAAACGTCCATAAGGACACTCTAAATAGGGTGGAGTAACAACTTCTTTAGAGAAACCCCAATAATTTTTTTGTGCAAATTATATTGTTTTACACACACACGCATTTAAAAAAAATCCATTATTAGTTTTGGTAAAAACATGCACTCGTTTTCCATATTAATTGAAATAAAATGTAAACGCCACATATAGGGCCTATATAGGTTTCCTTTACAAATATTATTGAGAACATTACATATTAAATCACTTAGCTAACATGTATTCTAATCTCTAATACATAAATCATATGGTTGTAGACCTAATTTACAGTAGGCTATTTATTAAGAAAAGAAAAAAAATCATAATAATAATATTTATTATAATAATAATAAGAAGAAGAAGAAGAAGAAGAAAAAGAAGAATTATTATTATTATTATTATTATTATTATTATTATTATTATTATTGTTATTGCACGGTGGTGCAGTAGGTACCGATGTCGCCTCACAGCTAGAAGGCTGCTGGTTCGAGTCTCTGCTGAGTCATGAATGAATGACAGACACACAGACAGACATCTCACCTGGTGTGGCCACACACAGTTTGAATTCAGGTTTGGATAGCGAGTTCCACAATCTATAGTGTACAAATCAAAGTTTTTGGCAATGTTTTCAGGTGTTGTCTGAGGTAGCAATCAGTACAGACTCTCCCTAAAAAAGAACAACAAAACAACTACATAAAAAAGCTCTTAATCATGAACCTACTGTATAAAAGGGGTCATAAAACATTAATGAAATGAATTATATCAAGTTATCTCTAAAAATGCTTGTGCGTGTATTTACTGTAGGTACATTTTGTCTTCAAATTGTTAACATAAAGCCTTCTGCAATACCTATTATGTATTGCCTACTGAATCACACATTCAGATTGAATTATCATGAAACAGTCAAATCTAATGTTTATCTTTTTGGTGTGTTTACTCATTCATTTATTTATTTTCCTTTATTCATCAGGCGTCACGTCCACGAAATGAACAGCCAACTTATCCAGCATATGTTTTACACAGCGGATGCCCTTTCAGCTGCCACCCAGTACTGGGAAACACCCATACAATGAGTATCGCTGTCGCCTCACAGCAGGAAGGTCGCTGGTTCGAGCCTCTCGAATTTCTGTGTGGAGTTTGCATGTTCTCCCCGTGTTCGCGTGGGTTTCCTCTGGGTGCTCTGGTTTCCCCCACAAGTCCAAAGACATGCAGTATAGGTGAATTGGGTAAGCTAACTTGTCCGTAGTGAATGATTGTGAATGATAGTGTATGGGTGTTTCCCAGTGATGGGTTGCAGCTGGAAGGCGCTGTGGCAACCCCAGATTAATAAAGGGACTAAGCCGAAAAGAAAGTGAATAAATAAATTAATTAATTATTAGGGTGGCATGGTGGTGCAGTGGAAAGTGCTGTCGCCTCACAGCAAGAAGGTCGCTGGTTCGAGTCTCGGCTGGGTCAGTTGACATTTCAGTGTGGAGTTTGCATGTTCTCCCCATGTTCGCGTGGGTTTCCTCCAGGTGCTTCGGTTTCATTCCATTGCTCTATTGGTTCATTGCACTGTGGCGACCCCCAGATTAATAAAGGGACTAAGCCGAAAAGAAAATGAATGAATGAATGATAATGACTGCTGTACCACCTTTCATTTCATATTGGACACACTATCAATATGTGCTTTTTTACACTATAAACACACTACTTTTTATCATTTGTATTAATATATTTATCACACATTAAAATGGGTCTTTAATTTTAAAAAGTATAGCTTAATTCTTTTTAACCTTTGGAAACTTCCCAGTGTCCTAAATGTAGCCCTATTTAAATTTAATAGCATCAACATGTTCTTATTGATAGACAGTCTCTTGGTGAAGTTTCATAAACAAATTTCGAGAGGAACACGTGATATGATTGACCGCAGCTGATCTCTCATCTACAATCATTAGCTAGCCAATCAGATCAATTCAAACTCACTATAAGTAGCCTAGGGAAAATCACTCCCTTATCTTCATTTTCGAAGAAACCCCCCATCCACCCCTTCTCCCCCCTTTTTTCTCCCTTTATAACGGGGAGCTCTCGAGCGAGAACCACCTGATCTCATTCTCCCCTTATATGCTCTATCGACCAGGCGGGAGCCCTGGGCTCAACTATCTCCGAGCTCAGGGTTCTCTCCCGGGACAGCATGCCAAACCAGCTAACATTTGTCAAACAATATCTAAGTGCGAACTCTTGAATAAGCAGATTATTTTATTTTGGGAGGAAAGGATGTTTAGAGGGTGGCACAGTGGCTCAGTGGTTACCTCACAGCAACAAGGTCATTGGATCGAGTCCCGACTGGGTCAGTTTCTGTGAGGAGTTTCCATGTTCTCCTCGTGTACATGTGAGTTCCCTCTGGGTGTTCCGGTTTCCCCCACAGTCCAAAGACATGCTGTAGGTGAATTGAATAAACACAATTGACCTAAGTGTATAAGTGTGTGTGAATGAGTGTGTATGGATGTTTCCCAGTACTGGGTTGCAGCTGGAAGGGCATCCGCTGTGTAAAACATATGCTGGATAAGTTGGCAGTTCATTCTGCTGTGGAGACCCCTGATGAATAAAGGGACTAAGCCGAAGGAAAATGAATGTATGAATGAATGAATGAGGATGTTTCGAGAAGGCTAAATATATGCAAGTATGTGTATTTTGATTTCATGATATCCTATTATAACCACGTCTATATTAGATGAATGCGCAGCACAGCAGCATTAATGCATTTTTACCTTTTTAACTGTAGAATAATTCTTAGTTCCAGCATAGCAGTATAGTCTAAAAGCCTGAAGTACTTTTCTCAACCCAAATATCTTTCAAAAGCCAGAGTTTTACATTACAGCGCACTGGTAATATTATCGTTTGAAAATAAAGCTCGCCAGAGGACTCTCTGAACTTTAAACAAATGAAAATCCTTCAGGAGAAAAAAAAAAAGTGCACCTGCTTCACAATCCACTGTTCTATGCGAAATCCAGCAACAAATGGAGCGCTCCACACTTTCCCACTTGGCTTATGCTTCAGAGCCTCCATTAGAATGATGCGTTTGAAGAATTCATTCATGGGTGAACTCGCTTTTTATGCATGAGGCGGCAAGCAATGTTAAGTTTGTGACTTAAGCAGCGATTTGCCTCGACCAGAGTGGCTCCGAAGAGACATGTTTGCCAGATGTTCCTTCACCCCTCGGCTGCTTCCCGTATGCTCACCTTCTCTCCACACTGTTAAACATGCACTACACACACTATGTCTCATTTAATCCATTGAATTTATTTGATTCTGCATAATAATGGGGCGTGGCTACTTGAGTGACAGGTATCTTTTACTTGCTGTTACGTCATCTCATGTGATGCACGGTTGACATCTGCTTGGTAAGTGTAATATCCGGGTCCGAGTATCAAACTTTAATGGAAGGCTCAACAAATATTAATAATAATCATTTACAAAGCGCTGTAATACTTTCAAAAATCATGATCGCAATATATACAGTTTAAGTCAGAATTATTAGCGCCCCTTTTAAATATTTTTTTCTTTTTTAAATATTTCCCAAATGATGTTTAACAGAGCAAAGGAATATTTACAGTTCGTCTGATAATATTTTTTTCTTCTGGAGAAAGCCTTATTTGTTTTATTTTGGCTAGAATAAAAGCAGTTTTAAATTTTTTAAAGCCATTTTAACGTCAATATAATTAGCCCCTTTAAACTATTTGTTTTCGATATTCTACAGAACAAACCATTGTTATACAGTAACTTGCCTAATTACCCTAACCTGGGGTGCGTTTCCCAAACAACGACGTAACTCGCGGCTGAACTATCATAGTTCAATGCATCGTTTGGGGAAAGAACTATGTAGTGACGAGTGTTTCCCAAACCCCTAGTTTCTCTGTCGCAGATCCATCGCTTGAACCACGTTAGTTATAACGTAAAACGCCCATAATAATGCTCTAAACGGGGTGGAGCAACTTCTTTAGAGAACAACCCCATCATTTCTTTGTGCAAATTTTATTGTTTTACACAAACACACAGTTAAAATAAAATCCAATATTAGTTTTGGTAAAAACATGCACTCGTTTTCCATATGTAAATGGCACACATGGGGCCTGTGTTTGCTTTACTAATATAATTGAGAAGTTGAACATTACGTATTCTATTCTAAAACATAAAATCACTTACAAAAGCTAACACTATTCTAATATCATATATAAATCATATAAATAAATAAATAATGAGGCGATTTATTATAAATATATTTACTTTAATATTAATGATGATGATTATGATGATGATGATTATTATTATTATTATTTAGGATATTGTTTATTTATTTAAAAACAAAATACAATTTGACACATGCAAACCACAGCAGAAGGTTCTAACCAACGGACCCATGTCATATACAGCAGAGATACTTAATAAATAACCCACTATAAAATAAAAGAATTAACGTATGCTATGTTTTTTATTTTCACAAGCTTTGGGGACGTAACATAATTTCCTTTAAAATATACCTATAGCTTTCACCATGAGGCTGTGTTCAAAATGATATCAATGTTTTCAAAGTGCACTGTGAAGGGTGCACAATTGTAAATATGAAGATCGCTAAAACTGAACTGTAAAAATACTTTGAAAGCAAATTACACCTAAGAGAGATTAACTTAATGCTTTTTTATTTTTAAGAATTCCAACTTTGAATGTTAGAATGTTCTAAAAGAATAGGGCATAGGGGGGATAAGTGGGAATGGAACACAGCCAGGGACTATGCTTCTAACTACAGCTCCAGAGGTGTCGTTTCAAGTGCTCAAGTTTGCGACGCAGTTTGCGAATGTTCGTTGGAACGATGGATTTGGGAAACAGCAAATCAACGAACTATGTTTGTAACGACGGAACTTGCGACCTTAGTTGGCTAACGATGGTTTTGGGAAACGCACCCCAGCCTAGTTAACCTAATTAACCTAATTAAGCCTTTAAATGTCACTTTAAGCTTTATAGAATTGTCTTGAAAAATATCTAGTAAAATATTATTTACTGTCATCTTGGCAAAGATATAATAAATGTAATAAATAAATCAGTTATTAGAAACGAGTTATTAAAACTATTATGTTTAGAAATGTGTTGAAAAAAATCTTCTCTCCGTTAAACAGAAATTGGGAAAAAAAATAAACAGGGGGGGCTAATAATTCTGACTTCAACTGTATTTAACTATGCCTAATATCATATTGTCAGAAAGTCATTATTTTTTTTAGAAATTGTTCAAATATTGATGTCTGGGATCAGAGTCCAGAGACTGTTGTGTACATCATGATTGTATAAGAAATTCACTTTAATGTGTGACATGACTAAAAAGTGGTCATAAACTAATATCTTCTAAATTTAAACGAGTAGCGGATAGTGACCCGCTGACAAGATGGCAATGGTTGGCCCTGCCCACATGTAGCTTAAGCTGGGCATACAGTGCACAATTTTGGGTCCGATTTTGAGCCAAATAAGCATAAACATGTCCACATAAACATGTCCACAAGACAGGTCTCTCTCCAACTCTCTGTGATCCAACTGCACTTCAAAAAGCAGTAAGTGCTACAATTTGTATTTTTTATAGCATTTAGAACTAAACTTTTTGAGCTACGTAATTCGTAATTGCTGAAATAACCACAGCTGCATAGTGTACACAACTATAAACGAGGATGCTTCAATCACACAAGCGGAATCACGGTTTGTGGAACTTAAATCAAAGATTTTGTCAGCCCTTGTGAGGGAATCACACAGTTGAATCAGAACTATGTACCGATTGAGTTTAACTCAGTGTTAGTGCCCTCACTGGACCTGTGCAAAGGGGGTGTGCTGGTGCATAATTAGTAAATGTTTCAAAATTCCACAGAAACTATTAAAAGTGTATGAGATTCTGTTTATATATTTGTGAGATACAGTTCTGATTAGGGGAAAAAATAATTAGTTGTGGTTTTGTACTAAAACATGTCCACAATACAGGATTTGCAAAGAAACTGGGATTAAATGATCTGTTCCAACTCTCTGTGATCAAACTGCACTTCAAGAAGCAGTAAGTGCTACACTTTTTTTGTAGCATTTAGAACTAAACTTTTTGAGCTACGTAATTCACAAGCACTGGAATCAGCATAGCTGCATACTGTACACAACTATAAATGAGGACGCTTCAATCACACAAGAGGAATCATGGTTTGTGGACGTTCAATCTGGTTTATTCTGTACAGTAACTTAGCTATTTGTCGTTCTGTGTTTGTGTGTCGTACAGGGGGAAGGGAGAGGTTATTAAATCATTTGGATGATTAGATGATTTTATGACATGTCAGAAATTTTGGTCTGCCCTTGTGAGGGAATCGCACAGTTGAATCAGAACTACGTACCGAATGATTTTAACTCAGTGTTAGTGCCCTCACTGGACCTGTGCAAAAGGGGTGTGCTGGTGCAATATTGTGCAATAAATATATTTCAAAATTCAATAGAAACTATTAAAAGTGTATAAGATTCTATGCTTTTATTTGTGAGATACAGTTCTGATTAGGGGGAAAAAATATGTTAATAAAATATATCCACAAGATAGGATTTGTAAAGAAACTTTAAAGAAACTAAGAACTTTATTTTTCAAACTACAACTCAAGAAGCAGCAAGTGCTACACCTTGTCTTTTTAATAGCATTTTGAACTATACTATTTGAGAACTGCTGGAATCCCCACAGCTGCATAGTGTACACAACTATAAATGAGGACACTTCAATCACACAGCAGGAGTCATGGTTTGTGGACGTTAAATCAGGTTTATTTTGTACAGTAACTTAGCTATTTGTCGTGCTGTGTTTGTGCGATATGTTGTGTCATATGATTGAATGATTTTATGACATGTAAGAAATTACGGTCAGCCCTTGTAAGGGAATCGCACAGTTGAATCAGAACTAAGTATCATTTAAAGGCACAGGTGAAGGCTCAAGTGCTTTCAGAGAAAGAAAATCAAGCTGCATAATGGCCCAACCAATCACCTGCATTGAATTCATTAGGAAAAACAAAATAAAGATCAGATTTGGTAGACAAGACCCACAGAACCATTTTGTACACTCTGTTGAAGCCTGTGGAAAAACGTCAACACAGGCTCATTCTGAAAACGTAGTCCCGTGGACGTTTCTGGAGACTGCGAATTATGTAGCCGGAGGTACGTATGGCTGCGTTTCATTTTTTAAGCGAACGCTACGGGGTGGTATGATGCCGTTCCTTTTTGCGCTTACCGGCTGACCACTTACCTCCGTGTGGAGGCCTTTCCTGCCGCAACCAGTTTGTCCAGTTAGCTTGTCGTGTACGTTGGTGGACTTGAGACGCAGAGAGGAGTTGACCACGACGACAACCGGGTTCGAGTCCGGGGAAGAGCAGAAAACGACAAAAAAAGAAAAAGACAAAAACAGAATCCAAAAAATAAAAAGAACAAGTGAACAACAGGGTGAGAATGTGGTAAAATCCGAAAACGTGGTAAAAATCAGACGAGGGCTTTTCTTTTTCTGGACGGCTTGTGTAAATCATTGGTTGGGTTTAGGGAAGTATGTGGGTGGGCGGGTCAATTTGTAAAATTGGTTGGGTTTAGGGAAGGAGGAGGGTGGGTCAGTCGATTGGCCGGTCGTCCAGTCAATCATTCAGTCAGACAGAATGACGGTCGATCGACAGTGGCCTCTGGTGGGTTCATATGAGAACAGCGCGGGCGCGAGCGGCACTCACGAGAGGCATTTGAGATACGAAAAAGTGTGTGCAGCAAATTCGCGAAAACAAAAACTGCAAAAATACGTACCTCCCAGGACGTATTTCGCGGTCTCCAGAAATGTCCACGGGACTACGTTTTCAGAATGAGCCTGGGTTGAAAAACTCACACCTGAGCAATGCATGTGACTTCATTCTCCATATGAGAGGCATCTTTAAGCTGCCATCAACAAAAAAGACTTTTATGTAAAATATTAAATACGTTTCAGTAGTTTAGTACTTTCTATTTGTGTCATTTGCATAACAAATTTTTCTTTTTTTTAATGTTTGTATTGTTTGGGTTCTTAACTAAATCTGGTTCAATTCCATGTCAACATCCCCTTTATTAATATTATTCCCAGGGAAAAAACATCACATGTTCAATACTTATTTCCCCGGCTGTATTTTGAGCTGAAATGTTGCAGAAGAATTCTGGAGACACAAAAAACTTATTTTACATCTTGTTAAAAGGCCAAAATTAGAGGCCTTTAAGCAGCGATTGCCTCGGCCCGAGTGGCTCCGAAGAGACCTGTTTGCCAGATGTTCCTTCACCCCTCGGCTGCTTCCCTTATGCTCACCTTCTCTTCACACACTGAAACACGCACGACACACACCGCGTCTCTTCATCATACGTGTCGATGAAGGCTCGAGCTCCTGTAGGCCATCTGGAGTGATTCTTCAGACAGACGCCACTGGTATTTCTGGCGTACACGCTGACACCCGCTCCATCACTGGAAATAACAATAACAGCACAATTAGAGGACTTCTTTTCAAATCTCTGACAGGTTCGGCATGCCCTTCGTGACCCAAAAGTCAGTTCCTGTCATATCAAATCCTATTAGTTCATTCGTTTTGTAGATTGTCCAGTTGTTTATTAGCTACTGCTGTACACGTTCTTCTGAAGAAACTCTATTTGAGGAAAGGAGTTTATATTTAATTGTCATGTCAGTCGGATTGTAGCCGTTTGTGCTCCACATTTCAAGCTGGTTTGGTTTGTGATCCGGTCCAACTTCAAGTTAATTTATTTATAAAGCACATTTAAAGTCAGTCACAAGACTGTCAATAAGAGTCACCAAGAGAATCGACTAAATTTCAAGAGTTCACACTTAGCTAATAATTGATTATAAAGTGAGTTTGACATGCTGTCCTGAGAGAAAGCCCTGAGCTCAGAAGATCCTCGAGCCCTGGGCTCCCTTCTGTTTGCAGGGCGAGAGGGGAGTTTGACAGATTATAAATTGCTATAGAGAGATATACTGCTGGTTAAGCCTAGTTCACACTACATGACTTTAAACATTGATCACTGTGCCGTTCACACTACATGACTTGATTTTGTGTCTTTTAATCGCTGTGGTGTTCACACTACGCGACACTACGTAAATGATTCACAAGAAGGGAGTCACACACTACATGATCTGACAACAACTCATTCCCCAACAGCTCAGTCAAGCTGCCAAACCACAGCCAATGACATTTTGAGGGAGGAGCCGTCAGAAAAAGCTGAAAACTATTGGCTGCTTGTGTGCTGATGACATCACTGACAGCGTTTCAAGCTTTCAAGGGAGCATTTAAAAACATCGCCAGTCAGCTGATGCATCAGCGAATCAATCGCTCTTCTGCAAGGTTCAAGTGGATAGATGTGGCTTTATCACTAGAACTACTGAGGCAGTCAGATTTTTTAATTTTTGTAATTAAATAACTCTTTGAAATAAAATTAACATATCGCTGTGACTTTAAATATGCGTGCCTTTTTTGCCTAGCAACTTCCTGCTAACATAACCATAACTTTCTGATAGCAAAAACATAAATTTACTTCAATTTACTTCGACCGACTGCTTCTGGAATATTCAGCATGCTAGATATTGGATTTTCGTCTGCGAGGTGTTGACCTCAGCCCCAGGAGCCTCTTTGATGCGCTGTTCAGTAGTTCACACATAAAGACTGCCGAGCACCCCCACATCTGTTGGCGAGCTCTGTAACTTCCAAATCGGGCTCAAATTGGGCTTAAAATCCTGTAGTGTGAACTAAGCTTTAAGAGCTCAACTATAGTGGTAATTTAGATTGATCAATTCACTTATGACGCATGTTTTTGGATGGTGGGAGGAAACCGGAGAACCCGGGGGAAACCCATGCAAGCACGGGGAGAACATGTAAACTCTGCACAGAAACGACAACTGGCTTGATAAGGATTTGAACCAGTGACGTTCTTGCTGACAACAGTGCAGACCACTGGGCCCTGTAAAGGGAAAGGTGAAAGAGTAGGGGTGGAAGGGGGGATTCTTCAAGGTGAAGATAACTGAAGTAAGAAACTTAATTTATTTATAGTGAGTTAGGAATCATCTGATTGGTGAATCATGCATTAGTTATTGCGGGGCCAGGCGTGATCAATCATAAGCATGTGCTCCTCTTGAAATTAGTTTCTAAATAAACTTTACTTAAAAATGAAGCAGTAGAAAGGACTATTAAAATAGTACTAAATTAATAGGTATTTTTTTAGGAGTCATTTTAAAATGATGGAGTGATGGAGCCAGTCTAATATATAGGGGCAAAATGTTCCATAACCAAGGACCCAGCACAGAGAAAGCTCTGTCCCCTCTATGTTTTAGTCTGGACTGAGGAACTAAAGGAAGATTTTGATCACTTAATCCATAAATCTTACAGGAGTGTAAAAATGCAACAGCTCTGAGAGATATATTGGGGCTAGATTATGAAGGGATTTATATACCAGTAAAAGCACTGTTCAGTAGGGATGCTCTGAACAGGATTTTTGAAGCCAATACCGCATACTGATTCCTCGTCATGATGATCGGCCGATACTGAGAACCGATTCTAATGCTTCAAGGTTTATAAAACTTTAACATTACACTGTAAAAAAAAAAACTTAATTTTACGGTTTATTTCCAGCAGCTGGGGTGCCGGAAAAAAAACGTAAAAGAACAGCCGTTAAATTACAGAAATTTACTGTAAAATAACAGAGGTTGAATTACAGAAATGTACCAGAAATTCAAATTTAAGGACATTTCTGTAATTTAATGTCTATTATTTTACAGTAAATTTCTGTAATTTAACAGCCGTTATTTTACGTTTTTTTTAGGCACCCCAGCTGCCGGAAATAAACCGTAAAATTACAGATTTTTTTTACAGTGTACATAAAGCACATTTTCCCTCTAAGTACGTTACTTAACTGGAGCTTTCACCATTCCTAAAAGAATAAATGAAGAATGTTGCATATAATCTCTTAAACACGTCTCTTTTAAGCATTTAGTTTGGACATGTAATGACCAGAAGCAGCTTTACAGAAAATAATAGATTAAACAGATAAAAAAAAATGGTAAGAAAAATGACTAACAATGCAATTTGGAAACATTGCAAGTGAAGGAAGAATAATTCAACATGCCTCAATGAAGAACATTTTTGGAGCACATATTTGATGCATAAGAAGTTAAATGCATCTTCTTCTCTGTGTAAACCTGAAAATGAACACTTGCGATCGGTTCATGAGATTGGCCAGATTAACGAGTACCGATCGAGTCATTAAATGTGATTATCGGTCGATCGATCGGAGCATCCCTACTGTCCGGGTAATGGAGGTTTTGTTAAAGGGCTAGTTCAACCGAAAACTCAGAAATTTTGTTTGTTTGTTAAACACACAAGAAGATATTCTGAAGAATGTTGAAACTGGCAATCATTGACTATAAAAGTCAGTAGTTTCCAGTTCTTAACATACTTCGAAATATATTCATTTGTGTTCAATAAAGAAACTCATAAATGTTTGGAAATAGGCGGCACGGTGGCTCAGTGGTTACTGTCGCCTCACAGCAAGAAGATCGCTGGTTCGAGTCCCGGCTGGGTCATTTGGCATTTCTGTGTGGAGTTTGCATGTTCTCCCTGTGTTCACATCAAGGTAATTATAGTTAAAGAAAAACGAGAGTTTTTAAAAAAAAACTTAAACTTAAACTGTATTGTGTACATACAAAACTAACTAAAAAGAACTAAAATTATAGCAAAAACGTCCTGCGTTTTCGTCTTTGTAAATGTATTTAATACAGACTGTAAGCCTTTTAGAAGTTAACCTATTTACGTCATGCTGCCAGCTTTATGACAGGTGTTTGACCCATACGGCACCTCAGAGTTTGTAATCCTGGTGCCATTGACCAGATCAAGCCAGTGCTCCTCCAGTCAGGCTTCGCTGTTGCTCCTGAGACAAAAACAATGACTGGATATGACAGCAGCATTGTGACAACATTAAATACGACATGAGCAGAGACTTAAACTTATTAATTTAACACATTTGTGCCCAATAAGGGGTTTTATTTCTGTGTTAGTGATCTCGATCGTGAATGAATTGTTCTTTTTAACCGGATCTTCTAGGTGAACCGGTTGAACTAGTTCACCAAATCAAACTGAATCATTTGTAACGATATGCATCTCCAGTAACATTAAACACTTATCCACAAAGAACTTAATTTTTAACATAACCCCCTCTGACTCAAAATAAACCAATATATACTGAGTTATTCAGTTAATAGAACAGCACACAAGTGGTGAACTGATAATACTGTGCATGCGTGATTCAGTGAACCGAACACAAACAGTTCATGACAGCCCACTGTGATTGAACTAAACTTAAACAACTGAAGCACGGGTAAACTGAGGGCCTAAAAATGAGAGGATCTGGTGAAACGTAAGTTTATTTCATAACAATAAGTCGTAATAGAATTGAAATAAGTGAATTATGCTTCAGTTGGGTTGCAAAATGTAATTGTAAGAAACTTTTCAGATCATGGTGATGTTTTAACTGACTGAAATTATGCTGACTACATATTTTTGATATCTTAAGTCCAAACTTGGGAAGATTGTCACAAAAAAACGAACCTTGGTTCGCGGGGGTTTCCTCCGGGTGCTCCAGTTTCCCCCACATTCCAAAGACATGCCCTAAGTTAATTGGATAAGCTAAATTGGCAGTAGTGTATGCAAGAGTGTATGGGTGTTTCCAATACTTGGTTATGGCTGGAAGGGCATCCGCTGCGTAAAACATATGCCGGAATAGTTGGTGGTTCATTCCACTCTGGCGACCACTGATAAATAAGGAACTTAGATGGAGAATGAATGAATGAAAAAACTGCAAACATAGTGGAAGTAAGTGTTAAGTAGAAAGTTTTAGATAAAGAGTTTGAATGAATCTCTAACCTGGTGGAAACTGTAATCAGTGTTATACAGAATGTGCTATGTTTCATCTGCAACAACATTGTGAACTTTATTGAAGATTCATTTTGTCATTAACTTTTGAAGGCATCAGTATGCGAACACGTGAGCAGATTTCTCTGCATGAAAGATCTGTGGATGGCAGATTAATGTGCTGCTTCATCTACCATATGGTCGGGAATTAAATTAAATAAAAATAAATATGGAGGATTTTAACTGTCACAAGATTTTAACAGAGTGGTAACAGAATGCTCATAACTATGCAACTGAGCGGTCTGTTTAAGATGCAATTATGCTGAAGTAGTATGTCCCAAAGCTTGCCTTCGGTTGTGTTATACACACTTAAAATATGTGCCATTTCTTACATATTTTTAGGATGTAGTATAAGTAGGTGACCTAGGCAAGCAACGGCTCATTTTTATAAAGGGTGTTAGAGAATAAGCAGTTCATTTGCATTTAAAGAAATGTTTTTTGCATCCTTTCAAAAATGGGAGCTAAAGCATGATATAATAAATGATACTTGGTTTTGTACTGCAATTTCACAGACATATTCTGGAACACCTTAGAGCTATATTACATCTTGTATAAAAGCAAAATATGACCAATTTAAGGCAGGGAAATTGCAAATTTTAAGCAAAATGTTCATAAGAAGTGCTAGACAGGATGGATGGATGGATGGATGGATGGATGGATGGATGGATGGATGGGTGGGTGGGTTGTTGGGTGGATTGGAATGGATGGATGGGTATGTGAGTGGGTGTAATAGAATGGATGGGTGGGTGTAATAAAATGGATGGGTGGGTGGGTGAGTCTGTGAATTGAAATGGATGGATGGATTGGAATGGATTGGATTGGATAGATGGATGGGTGGGTGCTAGATAGATGGATGGATTGGGTGGATAGATGGAATGGATAGATGGATGGGATGGAATGGGATAGATGGAAGGATGGATGGATGGATGGATGGATGGATGGATGGATGGATGGATGGATGGATGGATGGATGGATGGTTAGATGGATGCTTAGATGGATGCTTAGATGGATGTTTGGATGGATGGATGGATGGATTGGAATGAAATTGAATGGATTGGATTGGATTGGATTGGATTGGATTAGATTAGATTGGATTGGAATGGAATGGAATGGATGGATGGATGGGTGCTAGACAGATGGGTGGATTGGATGGATGGATGGATGGATGGATGGATGGATTGTAATGGAATGGAATGGAATGAAATGGACTAGATTGGATTGGAATGAAATGGATGGATGGATGGATGCTTAGATGGATGCTTGGATGGATGGATGGATGGATGGATGGATGGATTGGAATGAAATTGAATGGATTGGATTGGATTGGGTTGGAATGGAATGGAATGGATGGATGGATGGATGGATGGATGGATGGGTGGACTGGATTGGATTGGATTGGATTGGATTGGATTGGAATGAAATGGATGGATGGATGGATGGATGGATGGATGGATCGGTGGGTGGGTGAGTGAATGGACGGATGGAAGGGTGGGCGTGTATGGGAATTGGAATGGATGGATGGATGGATGGATGGATAGATGAATGGGTGGGTGGGTGAGTGAGTGGACGGATGGAAGGGTGGGCGTGTATGGGAATTGGAATGGATGGATGGATGGATGGATGGATGGATGGATGGATGGATAGATGGATGGATGGATAGATCGATGATTGGATTGGATTGGATTGGATGGATGGATGGATGGATGGATGGATGGATGGATGGATGGATGGATGGATGGATGGATCTTGGTGGAAAAATAGCAAGCAAGAACAAATCCACTAAAATATACAAATTCCAAGTACTTTATTTTGTTTTTACAAGTACTAAAATAATATCAATATATCGCTATCCTTGAAACCTACAGTAAAGACAAAGAACAAAGAGGCTGAAAATAAGCGTATATGACAAAACTGAGCGTTTCATAATATAACTGTTTAGAACATTTTTATCCCTTCTGTGAACTTTTTGTTCTTTTTCACATATTTCCCAAGTGATGATTAACCTGTAGATACACTTTTGAAAAATGATAATGCATCATCGTCTCCACACAACGGTTAAATGTAAAAGCTTTATTATGTCAGTTGCAGCTGTTTGGAAAATTAAATGTCTATTGAAGGACGCTAAAATGTCAATGCTTCATTTACATGTAAAAGACAGTCAAACACACATACTGTACCACCTAAACATAGCCTAACCAAAAGCAAAAATTTGATAAAAACACATTTGCTAAAACAAATCACTCATAAAAAATAAAGTTTTTTTTGTTGGCATTAATGGTTCCATAATAAATCTTTACTATTCATCAAATCTTCCTATTGCACAAAAAATATTTATAGTGGAAAAAAGTCAAATTTTCTTAGTTAGATTTTTCACTTAAAGGTTCTTTGGGTAACAAAAAGTGCCAGAGTCATCAACATGATGTCATTGGAGAAGAAATGTTATTCCAGAAAGGAAGCAAATATTAATTCATTCATTTTCCTTCGGCTTAGTCTCTATTTCAGAGGTCGCCACAGCGGAATGAACCACCAACTATTCCAGCATATGTTTTTTAATGCAGCGGATGCCCTTCCAGCTGCAACCCAGTATTGGGAAACACCCATACACACTCATTCTCTCACACACACACACACACACACACACGCTACGACAATTTTAGTTCATTCAATTCACCTGTTCTGCATGTCTATGGACTATGGGGGAAACCGGAGCACCCAGAGAAAACCCACGCGAACTCGGGGAGAAGAGTGATTCATTTATTCATTTCTGTGAATTAACTTGGACTAATGGTCACCAGTGTTGGGGTAATGCTTTATAAGTAACGCACTTTAAGTAATAATATTACTTTTCCAAAGTAACGAGTAAAGTAACGCATTACTTTTAAAAATAAGTAATATTATTTGAGTTACTTTTTTTTTTAATGTAGCGCAATTTATTTTTTACCTTGCTTAATAAAAATTATTCTGGTTGAATCACACACTCAATGAAAGAGCGTGCTGCGAGGGAACAGACAGTCGGCTCGCACTCATCATCAGGTCTCCTTTTTCACAGCAGATGAGTCAGTGTACTGTTCTAGTAACTGAATAACTCAGGATATTGCTTTATTTGGAGTCAGAGGGGGTATCCGGTGTGTAAGTACTTACTGAAGATGCAAACTGTTTCACGACAACTCTGTTCAATTTAATGAACTGGTTCGGCCGGTTCACTTAGAAGATCCGGTTAAAACAAACGATTCACTCGTGAATCGCCCGTCATTACTACAGACAGTCAGAAACAGAAACAATAGCAGGCTGGAGACTTACATTTTTGCTATGGATTCTTGTTTTTTTTAACTCATCGTAGAAAAGAAGTGGATTGTTGTTAAGTGTAGATTATGTATAAGTTAAACTCTTGACAACTGCAAGAAACAAAACTGGATGCGAAGCACTACACTCGCACCCCACCTCCATCTAAACAACAAACGGTTGACATCAGTTTACGTTCTCCAGGTAAAACAATTAATTTGACTAAACTAAAAAAATGGTTATTTCTTTTATTGTTGAGGAGGTGCAGTTACTGTCTTGTAACTATGCAGCAACTATATTTTGTAATATAGTAAGATATTTTCTCTTTTGGGAATGATTTACACATTTGTTAAGGCCACGTGAAGCAATTTATTCAATGTATAAATCTCAAAGATGTATTTTAATTTGGGTTTTTTTAATCGTCTTACTGTTAATTTAATTATTCTTCATTTCGTGTCGGCTTAGTCCCTTTATTAATCCGGGGTCGCCACACCGGAATGAACTTATCCAGCACGATTTTACGCAGCGGATGCCCTTCCAGCCGCAACCCATCTCTGGGAACTAATTTTATTATTATACATTTTAAATGTTTAAAATCTGTTTTTGCCTTAATATAAATTATTTCATGCAAGTACTTTTAGGGTTTATTGCAGTCTTTATCTCAATGGACAGTTCATTTCCTCAAATAATAACACAAAACATTCAAAAGTAGCAAACACATTACTTTACATGCTTTTATTAATCTGTATATACAGCATGAATAGCTCTGGACTCAGAAAGTTCTCAAAATATAATTGTGTCCTACATTATTTTCAAGGAAAATGAAGGTGTTGGTTATTTATGTGGCTGTTAAATGTAGAGCTTCTCTATAAAAAAAAGGTGAAAAAACACCTGCAAGCTCTGAAAGAGATAACCCTAACCATAACCTCAGCCAGGTAAAGAAAAGTAATGCAAAAGTAACTGAAAAGTAATATAACGCATTACTTTCCATAAAAAGTAACTAAGTATCGCAATTAGCTACTTTTTTGCAGGAGTAACTCAATATTGTAATGCATTCATTTCAAACGTAACTTTCTCCAACACTGATGGTCACCTCAAGAAAATGTAACGAATTAAAATAGAGTCAATTTTGATTTCACAAGAACTTGAATTTGAAGGGAATTGAATGTATAGACATGTTTTTGGAGATTTTATAAACATAAGCAGAGACGTATATTTCAAATGAGCCTGGAAACACTTCTTAGGGCTAGACAGATGGTGGCAATAAAAAAAATCATATTATGACTTTTTGCTGCATAGAGCTGGACTAACATTATAAGCTGACCACAGGGGGGATATTCAAATATACATATATATAAAACTATAAATATTTTATGAAATAACGCATTCAATGCCATTCTAGCAAACCCAGCAAAGTTTAGGCACTTTTGGCAGAAGCTAAATGTGACCATCTGTTCTAAAGCATCGAGCTTCTGTATGAGTGTCTAATGCATAATGCTAGCTCTCACTTTTATTCCATGAATAATGCATTGCTTAGTCAACAAAGAGAATCATACGAGAATGGCAAATCAGAAAAACAACAAAAAAAGACATCCTGGCACTTGAACAGTGAAAGTGGTTCATTAGCATATCCCCGGCTTTATTCAGTGATAAGTGATCTGTATTAAGTGCATCCAGATGTGAGATGAATCAAATTGTTAACGTGTCAAATAAATGCTTTTGTAAATAGTGTGATTCGAAACTCCTAAAACTCAGTGTAGTCATTTAAGAACAATAAAACTCTTCCAGAATCTGTAAAGTGTCCTGTTGCATTGAACATAAAAATTACTAATAATAATAGCCGGAAGCAGCAATTAGGGGCCAAGATCTTCAGAGACAGAATGAGCAAAGTAGTCCAGAGGCAGAATGAGCAAAGCAGTTCAGAGACCGAAAGCAAAAAATAAACATATGAGGTCTAGTTATTTGCACATTTTTGATTCAGTATTGATGGTTAGTAAACAGTTTATAACTCCTCACCACTAGGTGGTGCTGTTACAAAATTTATGTGTTGGGTTCATTGTTGCCAATGACAGACATAAAGATCAGTGTCAAAATGTTTAAGCATTGCAGAGTTACAGCGTCAGTTGCACTTTGACATCTTTGCTAGCACATTTGTCGATGCCGTAAACAAAAACCATTTTGCTGATCGATATGATTTCCATAAATTTTGGTCAGCATGGCCTGAAGATGATCAGGGTCAAACTTGGTGAAATTTTAATCAACGGTTGAGGAGGAGTTCGAAAAAGAAGATTTTTGAACAAAATCAATATGGCAGACAGGAAGTTTGCCCAAATATGCCATGTTTGGTATCTACTGTATGTTCTAGGCATGACCCAAGGAAAAAATAGATTTCAGGTTCATCACAATAAACCTATGCAATCAACATTTATTAGCCATTTTGGAAGTTTCATTACTGATGGTTAGTTAAGGGTTTATAACGCATGACCACAAGGTGGCGCTGTTACCAAATTTATGTGTGGTGGTTATAGTGAGGTGCCAATGACACACCTAAAGTTCAGCATCAATGTGTTTAAACGTTGCAGAACTACAGCCTCAGACTATCTTTGACATCGTGCCAGCACATTTGTTGGTAGCATAAACGAAAACCGCATCACGTATCAACATGAATTCCATAACTTTTAGCCAGCATGGTCTGAAGAACATTGGAGCCAAATTTGATAAAATTTGGAAAAACGGTCTAGTTTAGTTGATTTTGGCATATTTGGTATCAGTGGTCTCAGTAAATCCAGGGAATATAACAAGACAAGTGTCAGGTCAATGAGAACAGTTTAGAAAAAGTTATTAGCATTTTTCCAAAATTATTTATAACTTTTGGCCACAAGGTGGCAATGATCCAGAAGTTTTTGAGCACTTTCTGGGCATGGTGTCGAAGATGCATACCATGTTTTGTAATCATACGTGAATATGTTTTCAAAACATAGCATTTTTTAACAAAAAAATGGCCCATGCCCAAAATGGCTGACCTGGGAAAATCATTTTACTTGGCATGCTCTGTCGGATGTAAAGAGACCAGTTTTATGAGTTTTGGACGAAGGGTTGCGACGTTATAAGCAAAAAATGCATTTTATTGTAAAACATGGCTGACACAACACACACCAAGGTGTGTGAATACGTCAGTACGTTACGGAGATATCGCCTCAAGTCCATTTTCGCAAGCTCTACGTTAGATTTGTTCACAAGTTAAACAAAAACGTAGGCCTAGGACAAGTTTGTTCAAACAGGTTTTGCAAAAAATTCAAAATAGCAAAAAAAATTTATGGCGGAAAAAAAAATCTAAGGAATCAGAGGAAAATTTGAGAATTTGTAGCCCATTAGGTTCAAAAGTTATAACGATAAACATAAGTGAAACTTTGGACAAGTGGTGGCGCTAGAGAGTTTTAGTTGGAGACTTGTTCATGTTGACACTGCACTCTATTATTGTGCCAAATTATACAACTTTCCCACATACGGTTATATGGGCTGCCATTCAAATCCGGCGGAAGAAGGAAGAAGAAGAATAATAGGAACACTAACAAAAACCATAGGTGCCTTCGCACCTGCTGTACTTGGCCCCTAATAATAATGCAAGTGTATGGGTTCACAAGTGAGTGAATAATTGAGGATAAGTAGTAATTGGCAGTTCCTTTTGCTGTTTTGATCCCTTATAAATTGACTGAGTAATAATAATATTAATACTAAAATTACAGGTAACACTTTGCATTAAGGTTGTATTAGTTAACAACACATTTATTACAGTATTTGTTCCTGTTAGTTAGCGTTAGTTAATCAAAATACAGTTGTTCATCATTAATTCATGTTAACTCACGGTGCATTAGCTAATGTTATTAAAGGATGAATTTGGATGTTAATGATGCAGTAGTAAATGTTGAGCTATGATTAATAAATGCTGTACATGCATTGTTCATAATTAGTTCATAAATACAATAGTTAGTAAATACATTAACTAATTAAACCTTATTGTAAAGTGTGACCAAATTACATGTTTTGAAATAAACTTTGTGCTTTTTTGTTTGCCCTTTTCCTCTTTTAATTTGCTTTTAAAATGCACCAGAATTCTTCATAAAAACCTAAATGTGCTCTCCATCCTCTGTTGGTTTTAAAACCCACACCTTTAGCTTGTTTATCTTCATGGTCTGCTGCATACAGATGTCTCATGGCATGACATATAGACATCTATTTTACTGAAAGGTTCAATTGCCTGTCCTTGTAATCTTCCACAGTAGCTTATAAACGTAAATTGTCTGTGTGCTGCCAGACGTGCTCTTTCACATGCCTGCTTTTATTCCCAGTTCTCTCTGTCATTGCAGAATGTATACTACACCAGCACTCAGCAGTTATTTGTGGGCATCCTGAGCCCCACCGTTGACGACGATGACAACAAGTGCCTGGTGGACGTGAACGGCCGGCCGCGGCTCATTGAGTGCAGCTACGCTGTGGCCAAACGCATGAAGCTCCACTGGCGTTTTACTCAGGTAATAAACACCTGCCTCACAGTCCACATTCACATATACAACAGGTATTCAGTCACAATTGGCCTTGTTTATGACAGAAACGTAGTGAAGTTTCACAAACTAATTTCGAGAGAAACACGTGATATGATTGATCGCAGCTGGTCTCTCATCTGTAATCATTAGTAAGCCAATCGGATCATTCCAAGCTCACTATAAATAGCCCGACTAGCATTACTCTCTCATCTTCGTTTTTTTGAAGAATCCCCCCATCCACCCCATCTCCACCTTTCCTCCTTTATCGGGGGGAGCACTCCAGAACTACCTGATCTCGTACCCCCTCACATGCTGATTGACCAGGTGGGAGACCTTGACTCAAATATCTCCGAGGTCAGGGTTCTCTCCCAGGACAGCATGAATCAGCTGCATATTGTGTGCGAGCATTGCTAGACGGATGGATGGATTGGGTTGATGGAAAGAATGGAATAGATGGATGGATGGATGGATGGATGGATGGATGGATGGATGGATGGATGGATGGATGGATGGATTGGAAAGGAGTGGAATGGAATGGAATGGATTGGATTGGATTGGAATGGAACGGATGGACGGATAGATGGATGGATGGATGGATGGATGGATGGATGGATGGATGGATGGATGGATGGATGGATGGATGGATGGATGGATGGATGGATGGATGGATGGATAGATGTATGGGTCAGTGGGTGGAATGGATAGATGGGTCGGTGGGTGGATGGATGGATGCATGGGTGGGTGAGTCAATGGATTGGAATAGATGAATAAATGGATGGATGGATGAATGGAATGGAATGGAATGGAATGGAATTGGATGGATGGATGGATGGATGGATGGATGGATGGATGGATGGATGGATGGATGGATGGATGAATGGATGGATGCGAGGCACACGGCACTGCCTTTTTTATGTTGCTATGCAATGACTGAATCAGCTGCATACTGTGCACGAGGATTGCTAGATGGATCGATTGGGTGAATGGATAGAATGAAATGGATAGATGTATTTATGAATGGATGGATTGGATGGATGGATGGATGGATGGATGGATGGATGGATGGATGGTTGGAATGGATTTGATTGGATTGGCATGGAAGGGAATGAAATGGAATGGAATGGAAGAAAATTGGATGGATGGATGGATGGATGGATGGGTTGGTGGATGGATGGATGGATGGATGGATTGAACACAAGGTGCAACGCACTGCCTTTTTTATGTTGCTAGGCAATGACTGATTCCATTGCATATTGTGCGTGAGCATTGCTGTTGATGTTGTTAAAATTGTAATATTTAATAATATTTTGATATTCAGGATTTGTGAAGTCAAACAGCTCAGGATAACTTGAAACAGCGACCATTAGTCTCTCCTCCTTCTTTAAAAGTCTCCATAGTCATCTTGACAACACAAACATTGTTGAACTGCTTTCATTTCATTGGAGAATGAAAAGGATGCAACTGACGTAACATGCTTTTTCCATTTAGAATTGACTTTTTTTCATTCTTGTAAATCCACCAGAGGCCACTGTGCAAATTTCTGCAAATCTCAACATTCATGAGAGAAGCCGATGGGCTTGTCAGGATGCATATATCAGCTTGCTATCATCTGACCCCCCCACCCCCTTCTCTTACCCAACCGATAGTGTTTTCAAAAGCAATCTAGAAAACTAAATCCATCATTGCTTTTACCATGCTTTTGTACTGCTGTTTATTGGTTTCTGGAATCATCCTTTGCTAGACTTGAGTCCAACATCATACAAGATGAGTTACTGAGCAAACTGGTCAAGCCAGAAAACCATACGGAGATAAGTGGTCAGCAGTAGCACAAAAAGGAACATAAATTGTCGGCGACGTCATTAAAAGTACCCTGTAGCATTTGTTTTGCACACAAAATGCAGCCAGACATACTTTCACGGTTCCCAAAATGTAGCCCTGGGCAAATATTCCCAATAAGCCTATGTTGCAAATGTAAGCATATTGACATTTTAAGCCATTTTTTATCAATATGGATGTGAGCGGGGCTTTGATTAGATCTCACGTCTTGTCACCACTTTTTTATATAGCATGAAGATAGGCTTTGCACATTGGATGACAAAAAGACAACTACTAAGATGACTTGCTCTTTTATATTTGTAAGTTAACATGTGAGAATTGAGATTTTGGAGCGATTTATAATTTTTCATTACATTTAATTGCATTAATACTTTACCCTTTTTATATTTAAAAAATACCCATTTTAAAAAAAAGTAGCTTTTATTTTCCCCCAAATGTTGTGTAAATGAACTACATCCCCTTAGTCATTCAGAAAGGCCCTGAACCAAAGTATGTCATGAAAATGATTTGGTTAAATGACTCTCAGAACTGTCTCACAAGATTGTGCTCCCAAACCCCAGGCATTTGCCTCCGAATGCGGGATAACATGACAGGATTTGTTATTGTGTGTTGTCTGAGTGCTTTAAAGGCGCAAGTCATTCATTATGTAGGAATAAAAGCTACATTTGTTTCCCCAGTTGCAGCAACTTCTTTTTTTATTATTGATCACTTGCGGCAGTTTACCAAGAAATTACAGTTTTGTTCTTTTGCACACATGGGATGGAAACGGTGCTTAATTCACAAATTATTCATGCGAAATGTAAGAGATAATCAAGGGATTGTCACGTGTTAAAATATCTTAAATCAACTTTTTCCTGCACAAAGCCAAATCAGACAGGTTAAAACTGGTATTGCTCTTTATTTCGCGCAATATTTCACCTTTTATTCATCAGTTATGTGTATGTGCGTATCTGTATGACGTAATTAGGTTGTAGCCTGTATTGACACTATTAGCGAAGCCTTGTGCCCTTGTGCTGATGTTTTACTAGATCACAAGTAAAGTACAAACCCCCCTGAAGCCTAAATAAACCACTTATTTGCCAAAATAAGACATGCTTACATTTCTGTTATAATTAAATAAAATGTGGTATATCTGATGCTTTAGTTGACATAACCTAGTTAAGTTTGCCAATAGTGCAGAATTTGTATTATATTTGTTTAGTGGAGACACATTTTTGTGACCAAATGTAAATAAGTAACTGTTTTTACAACTCAGAAAGCTAACCAGTCAGAGAAAATGCAAGAAGTGCCCACGTCTATGGCATGGGCATATCTAATAGCTCATAGTAACATGTGTTAGCTACCTATTCGCAAAACGTTTTGAACATATTGCTGCGCTGATTGATTCCCATCAGCTCCCTGGTGAAGTACACATCTGTGTCCTCAATATCACACAGAGAATTAAGGATCCAGCTACTTTTTTTATTATGTTACTATGGTTACTAATGTTTGAGACCCGTACTTTTATATAGGATTGTTATAAAAGCTGACTGGATTAAAACTACCTGTGCATTAAACAGTATTACTGTACACATTCCAGCCAATCAGAATCAAGTACTTCAACAGACCATGATAATCCATTTATATATCCAATAATCCATATATATCCAATAATCCATTTCATCATATAAGGTAAATTAGTAACATTGAATTGAGTCATAACTATAAAAAAACTCACTCTAAAAGCCTTAGATGTAGTTAAATAACCGCTGCCATAAGGTTAAAATGCTTCAACTTCAAAATTACTTAGCTGATGCTTTAGTTGGCGTAACCTACTTAAATTTGCCATTGGTGCAGAATTTGTATCATATTTGTTTAGTGGAAACACATTTATGTGGCCAAATGTAAATAGAACTGTTTTCACAAATCAGAAAGCTAACCAATAGGAGAACCCACATGAAGTGACCAGTTCTATGACATGGGCATATCTAGTAGCTCATAGTAACATGTGTTGGCTACCTATTCGCAAAACATTTTTAAAGCTCCAGCAACTTTCGCGAATAGTCAATATGGCTACTAATGTTTGAGGCTTGTGCATTTATTAAGGACTGTAATCAAAACTGACTGAAACTACTTGTGCATTAGGCAATATTGTCGTTCATATTCCAGCCAATCAGATTCAAGGATTTTAACAGACCATGGAATAATCCATTTTATCATATAAGGTAAATTAGTAACATTGAATGGAATCATACAATACCTATAAAGAAACTCTCTTAAAGCCTTAGATGTAGTTAAATAACCGCTGCCATAAGGTTCAAATGCTCCAACTTCAAAAATACTTAGCTGATGCTTTCGTTGGCGTAACCTACTTAAATTTGCCATTGGCGCAGCATTTGTATCATATTTGTTTAGTGGAAACACATTTATGTGGCCAAATGTAAATAAGTAACTGTTTTTACATCTCAGAAAGCTAACCAATCAGAGAAAACACATGAAGTGACCAGTTCTATGACATGGGCATATATAATAGCTCATAGTAACATGTGTTGGCTACCTATTTGTTGTTGTACCTATTTGTTGTTGTTGTAAATGTTAAAGCTCCAGCAACTTTCGCGAATAGTTAATATGGTTACTAACATTTGAGACTTTTGCATTTATTAAAGGTGCAGTATGTAAGTTTGACACCCAGTGGTTGAACTAGGTATTGCACTCCTGGATCATAATAAAAGTACGCCGGGTTGCCAGATTGTGTACAGGAGCGAGTGATTTAAACTGTGTTCTAAATAAAAGCAACGACACGCGATAGAGGGAATATTTTCCATATTAAAAGGAGTTTTTGTCCTAACCAACACCTCGAATTGATATATTAGAAATGGCTTCTATTTCTCACAGCTGAACAACAGAAACCTATGACAGCTAGATCACCTCAGGTAAGACTTGTGTGCTTTATTCTGTGCTAAATGCTAACAATGCGAGTTTGAATGCATTTTACATGGCATTTGTTGCCATATACTGAAAGCAGAAAGTTCACCTCAGATCTGGAAAATACAATAAACCGTCTGAAATTGAACTTTAGAACTAAACACATATGAGTGATTCAGCATCTACATTGATGTTAAAGTGGGTTAACATGTATTAAATAGATTCTAAACCTTACCGTTTCGTGAGCGAGTGCATATTCTGTGCTTCTGAAAGGCTGTATTTACATTTCTGCCGTGTCTCGTCTCGTCTGGTGCAAACAGCCAAATAGCTGATCACTGCCTCTCTCGTCACAGCGTGTTGTTAGGACACGCGGTTACAATGTAACCTGCTCACCTAATGTTTACGTTCGTAATATTTATGTAATTTGCTAATTAATAACCTCATGTGGAACTGCATCTGTCTCCCATACTGTTCTTTTTGGTCACGGACGCATGCTTTCAGAGTCTTTCTGAATGAATGAATGAAATACGCTGTTTTCCAACAAGGCAACCCAGGGTGCTGACATATAATTGGCTAAACTGGCATCGTGCATATGAAATTTATCTAAACACAGACAGCGTTCCGGCACGGAAAACCCATTTTCAAAGCAGAATATCTGACTTCAGCATTGTTTTTCAGTTAAACAAGTATGTTCACTTGGGATGTTTCTTAAATATCTGCACACATATTATGGTATTTTTATGCTTTAGAAGAGTCAAAAACTTACATACAGCACCTTTAAGGACTGTAATAAAAACTGACTGGAACTACAGTAACTGTGCATTAAACAATATTATCGTACACATTCAGGCATTCAGAATCAAGGATTTCAACAGACCATGGAATAATCCATTTTATCATATAAGGTAAATAGAAACATTGAATGGAATCATACAGTAACTATAAAGAACCCACCCTTAAAAGCCATAGATGTAGTTAAGTAACCGCTGCCATAAGGTTCAAATGCTTCAACTTCAAAACAAGCTATTACTGTAAGTTTTAATCGTAAACATTAAGGTTTGTAAGGACCTATATTTAAGGTCAAGAGTGACAGCTGTTATGAAAGTTGATATTGAAGGTTCATGTTTTAATCATTCATGAAAAAAACACTAAAAAACCATAGAGCAAAGGACACACTACAGATTAAGTTAATAACCACTACAAACTAATTAAAATCAATGAATTTAAATCAATTTAATTTTGATGCCTTTTGCGCCAGCAGAAATAAACCTCTAATTCTTAACTAGAACATGTTTTAATGTAAAATACACAAACAGTAAAATGGGTGTTTGGTCATTAGTTTTCTTCCAGAGCTTGAATTGGAGCCACAAAGATCTGATTCATACTTTTCTTGTAAAGCTTGAATGCATCATCAGCTCCATTATTCCCTTAAACCATGCGAATTCATCACAGTTCACAGGTTCATGTAACATAAACAAGCCGTGAGGGTGATGATACAAAAAGGTTTGATTTGTTCTTTTGTTGCACGATAAGGAAAGCAGTCATGATTTCAAATTCTCATAAACAAAATGAGCAACATAATGGGCTCTTTTGAGACCCAGACACAATCTCCTTTCATATTTAATGATAAATAAAAGAAAAATCACAACTAAATGTAAATTTTGGTGTAACTTAGGCAATAAAATGTGCGAGTTTAGTCATTAATTATGAAAAAATTATCTTCTAAACTTTACATATATGCTTAAATATGAATCATAATCACTAAAAAACTGTAGAAAATTAAAAAGTAATTCTTTGTAATGTTCAAAAACTAAACAAATGAATTTTTGCATTCAGTTTATGGAGGTAAAAATCAATCCCGATCAGGTTTTTTTGCCCTCGAGTCCAAGTCATTTGATTTTGAGTATGTGCCAATACCGAAATCAAATCGAATACTTCTATAACACTTAAAGAAAAGAATAACAGAAAATGTATATAATAAAAGAAAATGTTCCTTATTTTTTTTTAAATCACCTTATTTTAGCATTCAACAACTCTGTTAACAAACAGAGCACTTCTGTAAGATAGCTTAAACAATCAAGTATTAAATAACGTAAGTTTTTCACTTTTGGACGTTAGTGCTACAGTAAATATTTAAAAAAAATGAATATAAAAACAAATACCTCAACTTAAATTACCTTGCAGGCAATTCCAAGTTTACATATCTCACAGTTTGCTATGGCAATGTTGTCGTCATCAACTTTATAATACCTCCAGACCGCAGACATATACTCGCGCTTTCCGCTTCAAGCTGTTTCAATGTTCTACTTTGCAGGCATTTAACCAATAGCATCTCTGTAACAAAGTGATGTCATGCCGCACACGTTGCTGTTTTTATGTGAAGTCCAAAAGAGGTCTATCTCCATCGCATAACTATAGATGTGTTAAAGATCGTGAGCTAACGTCTGATTTCAATCGAGTCTGAAACCGCGTGATCGGGCCCGATTTCCGATCACGTGATCAGATCTGGACATTCCTAATATTAATTTTATAAACAATAATACATTTTATATAAACAAATATATTTACATTTCACCATTTTTTTAATAACAGAGTAAAAATAAATTTAAAAAACAATTACTGAAATATGTAATAATAATTAAATGGAAATCGACAAAAACTAGAACAGTCAAATTAAATGTACATTTTTAATTATAATTTAAATCATTTTGAATATTTTTTTTAACTACACTGTAAAACCCAACAGTCAACTTTATCAAATGAAATGAGTGTAGTTAACTAAAATTGACTGAAAGTTAATTCGACTCATTTGAGAAGAGTTTTGAACTCAGTGTTGAAGGTAATGAGTTAATTAAATAACTCATTACTTCAGCTTAAATGGAGTAAGTTCACAGTTCTCATATAGGTTAGTTTTTTTCACTCAAATGGTTTGTTGCAATCGGTTTCCTCAAATGGTTTGAGTTGACTTAACTTATTGGGTTTTACAGTACTCAGTTTGTTTGAGTTCTCTTCACTTATTGGGTTTTACTGTGCTCAGATTGCTTCATTTACTTAAATGGATTAATCTCACAGTACTCATTAGGATTAGTTTTTGAACTTAAATGGTTTGTTGCAATCGCTTTCCTCAAATGATTTGAGTTACCTTAACTTTTTAATAACATGATGTGACGATTAAATAATTAATCACAAGGTAAATGCACAGTAAATTTGGTTGAAAACGCAACAAAATGTAAAGTCATTATTGTGGTAAATATGAAAAACATCAAACACATTATAAAGATGTTCATACAATGCAAGTATTACCAACATTCTTATTTTCCACAAATGAAAAAAATTTTTACAGGTTTGAAACAACAGGAGGGTGAATAAATTGTTTTGTTATTGAATGAAGTAAATGGCTGTCTTTATGAATGATCCATTGAATTAAATCGATTTGTTCAAAACACAGATTCATTCAGAAATGACATGCAACTGCTCTGCTGTGGCATTTATGGGTAATATTTTTCATTCATTTCCCTCCATTTAGTCTCTTTATTCATCAGGGGTCACCACAGCGGAATGAACCGCTAACTTATCCAGTATATGTTTTACACCGCGGATACCCTTCCAGCTGCAACCCAGTACTGGGAAGCACATAGTTTTATTAATATTTGTTAATGGAACTGTTGTACTTGCTATTTCAAAAACTGAATTAATGTGATATTGCTTATAGTATATGAAATAAATAGTGTAATATTAATATAATAAATGATTATTGAATTTTAGGGCCAACGTATTACATTCGTAAAACAATGTATCATGTTCGTTACATGTCAACTGTATGAAATTTAATGAAATAAATATAAATAAAAATAAATTCGGCTTAGTGTTTTTTCAGGGGTCGCCACAACGGAATGAACCTCCAAATGTTCCAGAATATGTTATATGCAGCAGATACCCTTTTATCCGCAACCCAGTATTGGGAAACACCCATACACTTTCTTATTCACACACACACTACGGACAATTTAGTTTACCCAATTCATTGATACCGCTGGTCTTTGGACTGTTGGGGGAAACTGGAGTACCCGGAGGAAACCCACGCCAACATGGGGAGAACATGCAAACTCCACACAGAAATGCCAACTGGCCCAGCCAGGACTCAAACCAGCGACCTTCTTGCTGTGAGGTGACAATGCTAACCACTGAGCCACCGTGCCGCCCACCGATGTTCATATATTACCTAAATATTAACAAAAATAAATTTATGTAAACATTTGCGTAAATTTAAATAGAAACTAAAGTGTGAATGGTAAAGTTAACTATTAATTAAAAAGAAAAACTACAATGGTATATAAATCAACCTAAAATAAAGCAGAAGGCACATCAGAATCTAGATCTACCAGAAAGTTTCCTCCAGGAATAAACCATTTTAGTCGATAAATATTTGCTGGGTTATCTGTGAAGCTCATTTGAATTTGTTCTGGATCATTAGACATGATGTGATGGTGCTGTGGAAGCCTGTCTGAAAGCACGGTTTACTTAAGAGCTATACTTTCATACACAGATGCTCTGTCTGTTTAGTCACTGACTGACAGTAAAGCAGTGAAGCAGATGCCGGATGGCACTGAATGAGTGCAGTCACGGCTGAAGGGCTCGCCTTTAGCAATCACTGTATTCACTATATAGCACAGCATCTCATTCTTTACAGCATGTACAGTTGAAGTCAGAATTATTAGCCCCCCTGTTTATTTTTTTCCCAAATTTCTGTTTAACGGAGAGAAGATTTTTTCAACACATTTCTAAACATAATAGTTTTAATAACTCATTTCTAATAGCTGATTTATTTTATCTTTGCCATGATGACAGTAAATAATATTTGACTAGATATTTTTCAAGACACTTCTATACAGCTTAAAGTGACATTTAAAGGCTTAACTAGGTTAATTAGGCAGGTTAGGGTAATTAGGCAAGTTATTGTATAACGATGGTTTGTTCTGTATATCGAAAAAAATATAGCTTAAAGGGTCACGAAACACCAAAACACATTTTTTGAGCTGTTGACAGTCATATATGTGTCCCACGCTGCTATAAACTCTATTAGGACACATATATTGCACTAAAAAGTGAAAATTGGTTGTTTTTGCGTTATTTTGAGCAAATTCGTTCTTTCGGTTTGAAACGAATTTTTAAAGCTGCGTCATGGCCATGAGATACTTGCGTGTAAATCCAGCGTGGAGAGTGGCTGTCTGAACCTGCGAGAACATTGTGACGTCTCTGAGGGTGCGGCATTAATTCATGAGAAAGACTTTAAAACCAGCGCGCTCTACTGTGCGTGCGGTGCAACTTCATTAATATGCATGATAGCTTCAGAGACTGTTTTACCTGTTACAGTGTTCAGACGACAGAGAGACGCCACGCTGTGTTGCCAAAACAAGTGGAAGAACAATAATTTGGAGACACGGGTCATCAGTGTTGCATTTATTAGTGTGCTGCGTTTATTAATGTGCTGCAACAAAGGTTTTGTTTTCATTTTCCCGCTGTGAGAGCGCTGCTGGACTCATATGTGGAATCGGTGCACGCGACAGAATGCGTTTGTAAGGAACATTTTTTACCCGAGAGCTTTACGCATCTGGAAATGATGAAATCCAGATTTTCCGCTCGTCTCCTTTTTAAAAAAACACAGTTCCAGTGTGATTGTCTTTCTACAGATTTGGTAAGTGTGCGATCAGTGCCCTTTGTTTGTTCATTCAGATGGCAAAGTTAGTTCGTATTGTCAGCAGTGCTCTTTCAGTTTTTAAAGACATCAGTCAAAATGATTTAGTTACTAAGTTTACAGTATGTTATTATCACTGCAATATTATAGCACAATGTTATAGACTGAAAGATCCGCTGTAAATGCTGCTCTCCGAATGTAAACACAGCAATCAAATAGTGACCGTCGTGTAGAATTTTTGCCGCATTTTGTGACAGGATAGTTTATATAAACATGGATTTCTGACATTACCTACCAAGTGCATTTTACAGAGAAATGTGGTGAAACCGAGACTGAGACAGGGGGGGTTCGTGACCCTTTAAAGGGGCTAATAATTTTGACCCTAAAATGTTTTTTTTTTTTATTAAAAACTGCTTTTATTCTAGCCGAAATAAAACAAATAAGACTTTCTCCAGAAGAAAAAATATTATCAGACATACTGTGAAAATTTCCTTTCTCTGTTAAATAGCATTTGGGAAATATTTAAAAAAGAAAAAAAAAATTAAAGGGGGGCTAATAATTCTGACTTCAACTGTATGTACACATAAATGTGCATATACTGTATATACATATATGTGCATAAATGTTCATATAATATAGGAAAACAGACAATTTTATATGTCACATATATTAAAAACCTATATTAAAAACATATATGTTTATATAGGTTCTTTCCGTATGGCTATAAAAGCTTTAGTCTGAAACTTTGTCAAGTTCTGCAGTTTTTGATAATAAGGAAAGATGATTGCTGGTAACCAATTTACAAGTTTTCATCATAGCAAAAAAAGTTCACTGGACTTTCATTTTACTTCAAATATATATGATTGAACAAGGTAATATTAGGGTGGCACTGTGGCTCAGTGGCTAGCACTGTCGCCGCACAGCAAGAAGGTCGCTGGTTCCAGTTGCCATTTCTGTATGTTCTCCATGGGTTTCCTTAGGGTGCTCCGGTTTTCCAAAGACATGCGCTATAGGTGAATTGGATGAACAAAATTGGCCATAGTGTATGAGTGTGTGTGTGTGAATGAGAGAGTGTTTGGGTGTTTTCTAGTACTGGGTCGCAGCTGGAAAGGCATCCGCTGCGTGAAACATATGCTGGAATAGTTGGCGGTTCATTCCACAGTGGCGACTCCTGATAAATAAGGGACTAAGCTGAATGAATTTAATATTAGTGTCTTATCAATATTATTAGAGCTGTAGTATTATGTAGTCAGTGCTGTGTAAACACTGATATAAAAAAAAGTCATTGTGTGTTTAAAGTTTGAATATAACTTTAAGAAAGCAATTTTCTCTAATAACCAGAGGGGCTCGAAATAAAACGGTTGACCGATTATTTTTAATAAAACCCATTTTACTATCTTTGAATGAGATGCACAAAGCACACTTTTAGCGGCTGTTTATTGCATTTGTTTTTGCTCTTTATGGAGCTTATGATGATGTTACTCGTTGAAATGTGCGCCGCTTGCTCTCATTAATTAGTTTCCGTCTTATCGCTTGCCATTTGTAACCTCTTTCTCCAATTATGCCTCCCTAACAGCCTTTTGTGTTTATGTATGTATCTCGCATTAGCAATGGCTGAAGGCGATGCTCCAGTCTACTCTAACGCAAACGCACACATCATCACTAAAATAGACTGGATCAATATAAAGTTCACTTCTTAAACCTGACGTAAGACTACAAGGCCTTCTTATACAAGGAATTGATTATTAGGTGTTGAGACAGGTCTTGTTCTCTGGGAATGCGAGCGATATTTCATGCCGACATCAGCCAGTGATGCACAACAGCTCAAGTGATGGGGTGATTTAGCTTCGCCCTTCGTATTTACCCCTGTGCCCACAGATGGATGCACACCGCCATGTTAGATTCCCCCATGCTTCAATGAACCACTTTAAAGACTTTGGAAACCTGCAACCTTTAACACACTTCTTATGCATCATTATGAGCTGAACATTTGCACCTCGGGCAGCTTATGCAGACAAGTGCATAACAAATCAGGGTGAAATTGGGATGAAGTGACAAACTCTTTTCAGTAAACAAAGACAAAACTTAATCATCTTATGTTGTTCTTATTATGTTAGTTTTGAGAAACACTTTGGCAAAGAGTGTGTTTTGACATCCCAGCAGGCACACAACATCATATGATGTAGGTATTTGGTTATGTTTTGGTTGCGACATCAGCATAATCCAATGTCAGTTTAACATCAAATGACGTCATAATAAGATTGTCACGTTATGAATGATCAAGACAAAAGGATCTAAATGCAAGTGATAATTTAATATAGTCTGGAAGGTGAAACACAAGATACAGAAAGTTTTAGCAGCGTTGATGAGGATCTCGACACTGCTCTCATACCAGGAGCCTCTAGAACCAGCCCGAGCCGATCCTGACAAAACATAGACAGAACATGAACACGGTGTAACGAACTGACAATGATGAGTTAGCTATTCGCTCAATTATAGGTGAGCTAAATGCCATCAGCTGGAACTGCTGATAATCACGCTGATCACGTGATGTAAACAAGTACGCCTCAGAGCACATGAGAACCATAACACCGAACCACGTGACAACAACAAACATGAATGGACAGAGCGCATGTATCTGCCAACCATGACAAAGACGTACATACAACGTCAGTATAACATCAGTAGACGATGATCTTTGGCTGATTTTAGGTTGTGGAATTAACCAACCAAAATCCAAAGTCATCTTAACGTCATAATGTGACGTCCATACGACGTCAAAGTCTAACATCAGTAGATGGTGATCTTTGGTTGGTTTAAATTTGTGGCATTAGCTAACCAAAATCCAATGTCCCGACGATGTTGGGGTACAACGCCACTCTTACGTCATGTTGACATCCTGTGCCTGTAGGGATGACATTAGTCAGGGAAAGTTTAAGTTTTTCCTGGTTCCTCAGCAGCAGAAATCATCATATTTGGGCAAACTTTGGGAGCAGTGAACTGGAGAGTTGATAACAACCAAAGAAATACATGCATAAAAACAAATCTAATTAGTTTACAAATTAAGTTATGTGTAATGAAATGAAATGACACAGGGAAAATGTATTGAACACATAAAGAAGGAGCTCTAGAAAGGCATGGAAAGTCCAGACAGCAGCTGAAATCTCTCAGAAGTTATTCAGCCACGCTATACCCTTCCTCAGTGTAAATTAACATTAGCTGCTTCAGTCTAACATCTACATTAGCAGGATGATGAAGATAAGACCAGGGTGGACATTTCAGCAAGACAATGATCCAAAACACAGCCAAGGAAACTCTCAAATGCTTTCAGAGAAAGAAAATCAAGCTGTAGAATGGCCCAGCCAATCGCCTGAGCTGAATCCAATAGAAAATACAAAATAAAGATCAGTTTGTATAGACAAAACCCACATAACCATCAAGATTTTTACACACCCGGGCAATGCATGACTTCATTCTCCACATAGGAGTCATTTTTAAGCTGCCAAATAATATACTGTATATAGAATACTGTATATACAAAGAATATGTATATTTAAATATACTGTTTATGTTTTTGTTTAATGCTAAGGTCAATAGTATTAGCCCCCTTAAGAAATTATTCTTTTTTTAGATAAGCCTTTTAATTGCATTTTAAGCTGAAATATCTAGTAAGTTATTCATTACATTATCATTACAAAGACAAATTAAATTAGTTCATTTACATGAGTAAAACTATTGTTTAAAAGTGTTTCGAGAAAAATGTCTCTTTATTAAACAGCATTTGAGAAACACTTGAACAAAAATTACAGTTTAAAATAGTCACTTCTGAAGTCGTATGAGATAAGAAACTTAATATGGGATTTACTCCCCCAGAGAACTGCTTCTCTACCACCAAAACTACTTCATAAGCTGCTGGATTGATGTGGAATCTAATTAAGTTGCTTTGTTATATTGATATATTGAGTTATATTGATCATATCAGCAATAAAAACAAGTCTTGAACACGATCAGTTTACTTTAAAATGTAAAAAAAACTAAATGAAAATGTTCCCCCTTTAAACAAACATGTTTAAGTCTGACAAAATATTTATTTCAATACTGTTCAGTTTGCATTAGATTTTTTTTACTGTTTGCTTATTTATTAAATGTAAACCAAAATACACCAAAACACGTAGTTTTCACTTAGTATCAGTACTTTGAGGATGTTTTACTTCGAGGTAATGTGTTTGAAGTACTGAAGTGGTTTCCTATTTCTTTAAAGATAAAAATAATCCTCTTTTGCCTTATACCTGTTAAGTCAAAGATAAAACAAGAAAGAAAGAAAAAACTCATCTCATGATGCTTTCCTCTGACACTGCAGTCTTTAAAGTTCCAGTGACTTTTGATTAATAATTTGCAGGACTCAGAATAATTCATAAAAGTTGGCAAGAAGCCACAGAGCATAAGTAACAGCACTCACTGTCAGTTTATTGATACTCCTGACAGCCGTCGAGCAGCTGGAAGTTTTGAAAGTCACTGGTTTTCAAAGAATCGTTCTCAACTTTGAGATGGAATCATCAAACTTATTGAGGAACTGAGGGTTATTTCATCATTAAAAGTTATTTCTGAGAGTCATTTCAACATCTGAGCATTACTTGATTGTTTTAAAATATTTAAGCTTGCACTGTTTCTTTTTTCATGGCAAGATTAAAGAGAAAAGCAGAGGGAAAAAGGCCTTTTAAAGGCACACTGTAAGAATTTTTCAATAAAATATACAAAGAACACAAATACAGTGTTAAATGTTTTGCTCAATAATGTACTTACATTATGCCAAATATTTGTACACTGTGTAAACAATGCTGGGTTCCACACAATTCCTTCATGTTGTCCCAACACAAATAGATTGTTAAATTAATTGTTTGCACAAATTTAAGTTGGTTGAACATAAAACAGTTAAGTTATCCTTCAAAAACATTGACAATTGTGCTGTTTTAACTCATTTTATATAAGTCAGCCCTGAAAAAGTATCACTATATGGATTTCTGGAGAGGGCCAAATACGTCCCGGAAGGTACGTTTTTTTTTTTTTTTTTTTTTTTTTTTCCGCAAATTCACCAAAGGCCACTGTGTACGATTTTTGAGATCTCAAATTTATGCCACTCGTGCCTGCTCTTCTCGCATAAATCCACCAGAAGCCGCTGCCGACTGACTGACTGACCGATCGACTGACCCACCCTCCTTCCCTAAACCCAAGCGATCCAAAAAAAAGAAAAGCTCTCATCTAATTTTTTTCACCAAGTTTTCAGATTTTATCACATTCTCACCTTTTATTTATTTGTTTATATTATTTTTTGCCTTTTGTTTTTGTCCCACCCACTTTCTGAGACTGTTTTTCATCGTACTCGAACGCCATTGTCATGGTCAACACCTCTCTGCATCTCAAGTCCGCCGATGTACATGACGAGCCACTGGACAAACTGGTAACAGCGGAAAAGCCGTCCATACAGAGATAAGCAGTCAGCTGGTAAGCGTGAAAAGGATCGTCATCATACCGCCATGTATCGTTCCTTTTAAAGACGAGATGCAGCCGTACGTACTTCTGGCTTCATAATTCGCGGCCTCCAGCAATTTTTATAGCAGCAAAAGTCTTTTTTTTTGTGTAGAATGTTCAAATCCAGAGAACTAAGCAATTATAAAATAATAAAAAATAATAAATATTAAAAAGTAAAATAATAAAAAAAAAAAAGTTTCTTAAGGGGGCTAAAAATATTGACCTTAGCAGTAAAAAAACAAAAATGTGTGTGTGTGTGTGTATATATATATATATATATATATATATATATATATATAAACTGTGTATGTATGTATATATATGTATATATATATACTGTGTATGTATATATATATATATATATATATATATATATATATATATATATATATATATATATATATATATATATATATATATATACTGTATATATACTGTATATATATACTGTATATAGTTGAAGTCAGAATTACTAGCTTATTAGCCCCCCTGAATTATTAAGCCCCCCTGTTTAATTTTTTCCCCAATTTCTGTTTAACAGAGAGATTTTTTCAACATATTTCTAAACATAATAGTTTTAATAACTCATTTCTAATAACTTATTTATTTTATCTTTGCCATGATGACAGTAAATAATATTTGATATATAAAGTAAAAGAAATATATATACAGTATATAAAGTAAAAGAAATATCTCCAGACGAAAAATAGGAGGAAATACCAATGCAGTCTCTCTGCAATTCACTTGTAAATTTTTGATTGAGTGGCTAGTTTGTATGAATTACTACGAATTTCATTCATACATTTTAGTATGATTTGCCCATCCGCCAATGATGGTTGGATTTTTAGTGATGTGGTTTGGTGACTTACCTCCTTTCAAAAATCTTACATTTTCATATTGTATGGATAAAATCATCTGGATTCATGCAAATTTGTAATTTTTCTGACATTTTTCCTTGTGTGATTGCAGATATACTGTGAAAAATATAACAATAACTTTGGTAAATATTTGAAAATTAAATTAAATTTCGCAGTGGCGCAGTAGGTAGTGCTGTCACCTCACAGCCAGAAGCTCGCTGGTTCGTGCCTCGGCTGGGTCAGTTGACATTTCTGTGTGGAGTTTGCATGTTCTCCCTGCATTCGCATGGGTTTCCTCCGGGTGCTCCGGTTTCCCCCACAGTCCAAAGACGTGCAGTACAGGTGAATTGGGTAGGCTAAATTGTCCGTAGTGTATGAGTGTGAATGAGAGTGTATGGATGTTTCCCAGAGATGGGTTGCAGCTGGAAAAGCATCCGCTGCATAAAACATGTGCTGGATAAATTGGCGGTTCATTCCGCTGTGGTGACCCCAGATTAATAAAGGGACTAAGCCGAAAAGAAAATGAATGAATGAATGAATAAATTAAATTTAACAAGTGTATAAATACACTCACTGGCCACTTTATTAGGTCCCCCTTTCTAGTACCAGGTTGGACATGATAGCATCACGCGGTTGTTGCAGATTTATCGGCTGCACATCTATAATGCAAATCTCCTGTTCCACCACATCCCAAAGGTGCTCTATTGGATTGAGGTATGGTGACTGTGGGGGCCAATTGAGTACAGTGAACTCATTGTCATGTTCAAGAAACCAGTCTGAGATGATTCGTGCTTTGTGACATGGCGCGTTATCTTGCTGGAAATAGCCATCAGAAGATGAATACACTATGGTCATAAAAGGATGGACATGGTAAGCAACAATACTCAGGTACACTGTGACGTTGACACAACGCTCAATTGGTACTAATGGGCCTGAAGTGTGCCAAGAAAATATCCCTCACATGATTACACCACCACCACCACCACCAGCCTTTCTACATGCTTAAATGCATTGAGTTGCTGCCATGTGATAAGCTGATTAGAAATTTGTTTTAACAAGCGGTTGGACAGGTGTAATAAAGTGGTCTGTGAGTGTATAGCCTTAAACCGATTCCAGGCTAATGATTTTAGTCCACCAGTTAGTCCAGTTATGCATTTGTAAGGAAAAAGTGACATGTGTTTTGTTGCGCATCAAGAAATTTTTATGGATTTTCATCAAAACAACATCAAAAAACAAAAATGCTAATCAATTTAAGGTCAGTTGACTACCTTGATTTCAAAACAACATCCATTTGACATCTAACATTGGCATCAAAAACACATCAAAAAATCAATTACAGAATTGTCTTGATGTGTTTGATGTCAACTTGAGGTCATTTTGACATCAAGGTAGTTTACATGCATTGAAAGGATACAAAATCCAGAATAAATGTGTAATTTGTAACTGAAGCTTTCAGATAAATAAAATGTTTCTTATATTATCATATTTTTTGTGTCGTTATTTTGGTGAACAATGTTTGGAAGTCAAAATAATATCAAGGTTTTGACATCAAACTATTTAGTATTTTTGACTTTTTTAAAAATATAATTAAAAAGGCAGCAACATCAAAGCTCCAAAAAATACCAATTTATTCATATAAAAACATTTTTCTTGGCATGATTGTGCAGATTGTCATTTAGGAATCCTAGTTGTTTTAATTGAATCGTTGGTAGCAGCAAGACCTAATAATAACACTTCTGTTTTATTTTCATTTAGTTGCTGAGAGTTATCGGTCATCCAGGTCTTGATGTCGGTTAGGCATAAGAAAAGGTGTTATAATGATAAATCTTTTAGTTTGATAGGAAAGTATAGTTGGAGATCATCAGCATACCAGTGGTAGTTTAGGTTATGTTTGCAGAGTATTGAGCTTAAAGGAAGCATATGAAGAGAAAATAATAGAGGGCCAAGAATGGATCCTTGTGGAACACCACAACAAATGGGTTTAGGTGGTGAGGTAAAGGATCCAATATTTACAGAAAAAGCAGCGTGGGACACATATATGACTGCCAACAGCTTAAAAAATGTGTTTTGGTGTTTCGTGACCCTTTAATAAATTTGTATTTTTTGAAGCTTTGGTGTTGCCACCTTTTTGATCACATTTTTTGCACTTTTTGTTGTTTTGCTGAGCACCCATTGGCTTCTCTCACGGAAATGCACAAGAAGGAAGTTAAGATACACAGAAATGTGCACAGCAGCCTCTGCTGGATTTACGAGAAATGGCACATATAAGAAAACGTTCCCTAGTAACGTAATTGAGATTGTCAAAAATGTAGACGGTGCCCTCTAGTGGATTAGTGAAAAAAACAAAATATCAAGACGACGTAGGTACATATTTCTCAGTTCTCGAAAATGTATCCCTGGGCACATAAATCCAATGAGCCTGGGTTGTTAAGTTATGTATTGTCCACACACATTTCTATTAAATATGTTTTATAATATGCCACAAAACATAACACGTGTTTACACTTCTCTAGTAAGCCAGCGCTAGCACTGCCCTAATCCACAACTGCATCTTCTGAAGCGCAGCCCCTACTGACCTGCTAAACTGTAAAGCTTGTAGCTGTGTGTCCTGTTGTTCTGGTAAACATAGAAGGAGCAAACCGCACATTATAGGCTTGAGATAACAGCCTTCTCAAAGAAACTGCAGGAGAATGTAAAGCCTCTGTCTAAAGACCTCCTGACCACAGCTGAGCTTCTCTCAAAGTCTATGCTACTGAGAGCGAATAAACCTGCTCTTAAGGCCACGGGCGAGCTCTTCTGTGAAAATCGGGTTAAACTGAAAACCTCAGCCACCGTATCTCAATCCTGCAGTCGGGTTCTCCCTGGTGCGGACGCTTCCCTCCAGCTCTCTCTCATGTTGAAGCCTGCAGCGCTACTGTTTCTTACAGATACAAGAGATGAGACTCCATCAGGAGAGAGCAGAAGATGCCTGATGTCTCTAAATGTTCAACCTATTTTGTTATTCATCTTTACGAGCCACAAAACCTGTCAAAATTAGGATTGTGTAGCATTAGGGATTGGGATTTAGAATTTTCCCTTGTTTCATGCTCATGCACAGATGACTGCTTCATGATAGGTTTCTCTCTCTGTTCCTTGTTTGTCTGTCTGCAAAAACTATGATAAAAATGCAAGAATTGTGTTTATTAAGCTCATTGTTAATAAGTAGTTTGAACAAACAGCATTTTTTGAGTGAGCTTTGTGTTGCATCTCAAATTAAAAATAACAAAAAAGTTGTAGAGTGCCTTAGGACTTTTTGTTGTTGTTGTTGTTGCATATTGCAAATAAATACAAAATTTTTCATAATGCATTAGCAGAATCAAAAATGTATTTTAACCCATTCACTTATACAATCACACCGGTGTGATCAGCCTAGGCTGGATGCTAAAACATACGATCACACCAGTGTGATTAGAACGTTCAGAGCGCATGTCATCAACTGCTAAAATTCAAATCTGATGGCGAGGGTTTAGGGTTGAGGTAGGGGTGGACACTAATAAAATACAATTAATGTGTGATTTCATAAATAATATAAATACTTCTTGTTAACTTCTGATCGCAGCTGTATCCTATCTAGCGCCCTCTAGTGCTCGTTAGCCACAAAACCTGTCAAAATTAGGATTGTGTAGCATTTGGGATTGGGATTTAGAATTTTCCCTTGTTTCCTGCTCATGCACAGATGATTGCTTCATGATGGGTTTCTCTGTTCCTTGTTTTTCTGTCTGCAAAAACTATAATAGAAATGCAAGAATTGTGTTTATTAAGCTCATTGTAAATAAGTAGTTTGAACAAACAGCATTTTTTTGAGTGAGCATTGTGTTGCGTCTCAAATTAAAAATAACTAAAAAGTTGTAGAGTGCCTTAGGACTTTTTGTTGTTGTTGTTGTTGCATATTGCAAATAAATACAAAATTTTTCATAATGCATTAGCAGAATCAAAAATGTATTTTAACCCATTCACTTATACAATCACACCGGTGTGATCAGCCTAGGCTGGATGCTAAAACATACGATCACACCAGTGTGATTAGAACGTTCAGAGCGCATGTCATTAACTGCTAAAATTCAAATCTGATGGCGAGGGTTTAGGGTTGAGGTAGGGGTGGACACTAATAAAATACAATTAATGTGTGATTTCATAAATAATATAAATACTTCTTGTTAACTTCTGATCGCAGCTGTATCCTATCTAGCGCCCTCTAGTGCTCGTTAGCCACAAAACCTGTCAAAATTAGGATTGTGTAGCATTTGGGATTGGGATTTAGAATTTTCCCTTGTTTCATGCTCATGCACAGATGATTGCTTCATGATGGGTTTCTCTGTTCCTTGTTTGTCTGTCTGCAAAAACTATAATAGAAATGCAAGAATTGTGTTTATTAAGCTCATTGTAAATAAGTAGTTTGAACAAACAGCATTTTTTTGAGTGAGCATTGTGTTGCATCTCAAATTAAAAATAACTAAAAAGTTGTAGAGTGCCTTAGGACTTTTTGTTGTTGTTGTTGTTGTTGCATATTGCAAATAAATACAAAATTTTTCATAATGCATTAGCAGAATCAAAAATGTATTTTAACCCATTCACTTATACAATCACACCGGTGTGATCAGCCTAGGCTGGACGCTAAAACATACGATCACACCAGTGTGATTAGAACGTTCAGAGCGCATGTCATCAACTGCTAAAATTCAAATCTGATGGCGAAGCTTTAGGGTTGAGGTAGGGGTGGACACTAATAAAATACAATTAATGTGTGATTTCATAAATAATATAAATACTTCTTGTTAACTTCTGATCACAGCTGTATCCTATCTAGCGCCCTCTAGTGCTCGTTAGCATCATATAACAAATAATACAATCATTATTAAGCTGTTTAAAAGACAAAATATATGTTCTAGCACATACTTGTGAATCTGAGTATCAGAAATTTCAAAAAAAAAGAAAAAAAAGAAAAAAAACTATATATAAATAGATCATTGGGGCAGGTGGGTCACGTGATAAACTTGACGCTTCACCATGGTAACTTTAAAATGCAATAGATTCTAAGTAACGGTCACAAAAAAAAAACATGCAGGAGGGTCAGCTGGAGTGGTTAAAACTCATGCATGAAAGGGTTAAGGCCTTTAATAGAATAATAGAATATTCAATAATAGAATACTGAATTCAGAAGATATGACTTGCAATATAAGTGATCATAAAGACACCCACGTTGACTTTTTCTACATTAAAACATTAATATGTTGTATTTTGAAACTACATAACATCACTGCATTGTACAATGTGGTTTTTTTTTTCAAGCATATCCAAATGTTGTATTTCGACGCACAAAATCAGTGTATTGCTTAAGTAGGCTTCTTCTACATTCAGACACATTCATATGTTCTGAATTAAACTGCGTAACAATTAGGGATGCAATGATTATAGATTTTGGTTGTACGATTATAGTCTGAAGAATAATCATGGTTTCACAGTTATGACCATTATTATGCATTTATTAGATTTAAAACACTACTAGTTTAGAAAATAACAAGAAAACTGCTTATATGTTAAAGTGTTGTTTATTGCTGCTCTGTAACCAAATACAGCACAAAATATTAATAAAAAACAAACAATAGTCCATTTCTCTCTTTGGAAAATAAATGAAAAAGTTTTTGATTTAAACATGAGAGATAATTTTACAATGAAAATAAATTATAGAACAATGAATAAATAAAAAAAATAAGATTAAATAAAAAATAGTATTTGTCTAATGTTAATTTAAGCTATATATTAGCTAAGAATTTAAATTAACTGCTGTTATTATCTGCGTTCATACATAAATATTTTAATAATTTGTAATAATTCGTCTAACGTATCTTTTGTTACATTGCACTAAAAGCCACGCACAACTCTGCAGGGCGCAAGTGCATCGGTCTGCTTGCGAGTCGTGCGTGCACCTCTCCCAATATGCGCACGTCTCCATTGGAAATAATGTACTTGCGTGTGGAAAAGACACAATACAGTATGTCAACGGCTTGCTGCTATAGTTAATCCAATGTGCATGCGTATTGGCATAACTTTGCTTAGTTGCAGCAGCTTTTTTTTGCAGCGTTGAGAAGCCTTTAATGAATAAAAGCGGGGTTAATAGTGAAATCGGCTAATCATTGCATCCCTATTAACGATATCAGTGCATTGTACAAAAGGCCTTTTCTACAAACATATCCAAATGTTTTCAGCTGCTCGCACCACTCGCTTAATGTCAGGTGGCTCACTCTCTGCGGAGCCTTCGACTGCAGCTCGTGTTGTATTAAACAGACGCACGTTACTTCATAACTATATGAACTCACAGAGCTGGGTGCACCTCTGAAAGGTTCTAGTGGACTCAGACATGCGCCAAATAAATGTACGCTGTTTTTCAGCCTTCCGTAAGCACAAAAGCACAGCTATTCTCTCAATAAGATCCATGTTAGCCACTTAGCAACAAAGCTAGAGTCACTAGGCAGACAGAAGCCCTGCCCATCATGCGAATCTTTGTCTATTGTGTAGTGAATATGATGCGCGAATGAAGTGAATTTGACGCGCAAATGAAGCGAGTTAACCTAAAATGTTCACGCGTCTATGCGTTAATGGCGCGATTTATTCACGCATGCTGCATCTGGTGTGAACACATCATAAGACTTTTAGCTAGACTACTCTACTTTTTATTAATACATAGTAGTGTAGCTGGTACCAAAACATGATATCTAAAAACTGAGCTATCTGTTTTTGCAAATAAACTCTCATTTGTAGATGTTTATAGACCATTTCAGTGTGGGGCCCAGGAACATGTCCTGCTGGTTGTCAAAATTTTATAACTGTAACAAGAGGCAATTCAATCATATCTTAACATTAAAACAGCCATCATAACATTATTTATCAATATGTGGACATTTTTGGATTCTCAGAAGCTACAGAAATGTAAAATAGGATATACAGTTGAAGTCAGAATTATTAGCCCCTCTTTGAATTTTTTTCACTTTTAAATATGAGCAAACAGAGCAATGAAATTTTCACAGTATGTCTGATAATATTTTTTCTTCTGGAGAAAGTCTTATTTGTTTTATTTCGGCTAGAATAAAAGCAGTTTTTAATTTTTTAAAAACCCCTTTAAGGACTAAATTATTAGCCCCTTTAAGCTATATTTATTTTCGATAATCTACAGAACAAACCATTGCTATACAATAACTTGCCTAATTACCCTAACCTGCCTAGTTAACCTAATTAACCTAGTTAAGCCTTTAAATGTCACTTTAGGCTGTATAGAAGTTTCTTGAAAAATATCTAGTCAAATATTATTTACTGTCATCATCGCAAAGATAAAATAAAGCATAGGGGTGTCAAAATTAATCGTTTCTTCTGTGCACCGCGATGCAGACGCGGACAATTCGGTATCGGTTCAGTAATAATCATAACCGGTTATTATGTACTGACGTCATTTATCTCATATGCGCTATGTCGCCGTAGCTTAGGTCGAGGGAGGTGAGCCGCGAGCGCGAGTATTTACAACGCTCTAACTACGTAAAAACTCAGAAACTGTGCACAATTTCACTGCGTGTGTGTTTGCTGAACACTGTTTTGCTGACACTTACAGCAAAAGCCCCTATTTCACGGCGATTAAGAGAATGAAAGTAATCTCCATTTCTCTCTCTCTCTCTCACTGTGGCCCATGAGTGCATCTGTGAAGAGCGCCAGCGTGTAAGAACCAATCGCAGCCTTTTCTGTTGATCGAGTGACCAATCAAAGGGGTGTAAGAAAGAACTTGGTAGTTGGTAGACAAGGCTCAGAAAGCGAGCGGGATATTTATATTTGTTTATTTGCTATAAATGCTTGTGTTGTTTAAATGTACAGTTTATATTTCTGACTGTTTGTATTAAAGGACAAAATTGTTTTACAAATAGTATATAAATATATTTATACATTTAATACAAGAATTGCTGTGCTGTGAAGAAAATATAAAACTGTGTATGGAAAGCATCGTCAATGCACCGTGATGCACCGAGATATCGAATTGAACCGAATCGATGGCATGATAATCGTAACCGAACCAAACCGTGAGACCAGTGTAGGTTCACACCTCTAATAAAGCAGTTATTAGAAATAAGTTATTAAAACTATTATGTTTAGAAATGTGTTGGAAAAATCTTCTCTCAGTTAAACAGAAATTGGGGAAAAAATAAACAGGGAAGCTAATAATTCAGGGGGGGCTAATAATTCTGACCTCAGCTGTATTTTAGGACAATTATTATTGTTTACATCCCATCAAAAAGTATTTTCTAAATGCTGTCAGTTCATCCAAACTTTACATTTTAGCCTCAACAACCCAAACATATAAAAATGTATGCGTACATGAGCACATTTTCTTCCCAGATCAGGCTGTAATAGCAGATGAGATTTCTCTGATCGTGAAGTGTGAAAGGTTAGCCACATTGAAAGCGAATTTCATGGAAAGACGGATGACACTCTGACAGCTCCATCTGTACAGAAACATGCCTGGGCACAGTCGAGAGAGCCTGTAATGAAATATATCTATTTTCTTTCTCTTTTCTTCAGGGAGGCTCCATCCAGAATACAAAGTCAAAGCGATGCCTTGAACTCGTGGAGAACAATGACAATGAGTTCGGATTTCAGCTCACCCTCCAAAAATGCACTGGCCAGAACTGGACCATCACCAATATGTTGCCTGGTAGCACCTTATGATGACTTTCGAGACCTGGGACGGCATTGAGAAATGAAGCACCTGGATGTCTCTGACTTTGACATCATATGATAAATGTTAAACATTTTTCTCTAGCTACTGTACTTGTGCATATTGATAAGCCACGTTTGGCTGATGCCGCATTGTGTGTTATGAGGTCCTACACTGTACTGAGATTTATTTTGTGCAAGGTCTACTCGGTTTCGTCTCGACTTGAAGGTTGTACCGGCTCCAGCGCACACATTGAAGCCATAATTGCTACTATGTAGCAAAGCTTTGGCAACGTTCTTGCTGTATTTCTTTTTCTAGTGTCTCAGGTTTGTAGGTTGAGATTATTTTGAAACTACTCTGTACATTTTGGGGACATGCCAACAACACGTTGGAACATATCTAGATACAATCAACTGTTTTATATCTACATGTAAACTAAATATTCTCAGTATTTATAATTCATGGCAGTAAAAAAAGAACAAATGCTAAGACGGTGTGTGAGTTCTGCTGTCTGGCCTTACAATTCAAGTTTATTCGTATACAACTTTTCTCAATAATCATTGTTTCAAAGCAGATTTACGAAAGGTGCACATCATTGCATTACAATTGAATTCGGAAAAGATAAGGTTATTAGTTACCATAACTTTATTAGTTACTAATTACTTTAAAGTTGCTGTATATACGTTTTTGATCCTTCTAAAGCATAAAAATACCATATGTTTGCAGATACTTAAGAAACATGCTAAGTGAACATTCTTGTTCATCTAAAAAACAATAGTAATCAGATATTCTGCTTTAAAAAAAAAAAGTGCTGTCCATGCTGGAATGTCTGTCTTTTGTTTTGTCCCTTTAACCCGCCCAATGTTTAGATAATTATATTTCAGAACCCCGGGTTTGCTTTGGTGGAAAACAGCGTATTTCAATCATTCAGACATGAAGTCTCTCAAACTATGCATCCATGACTGAAATGCGACCTCCGGTGGACAGTAGCAGACTCTGAAATGAGACGCAGATTTAGAGTTCCACATGAGGTGGTTATTAATTAGCAAATAATATAAATATTAAGAACATTAGGTGAGCAGGTTACATTGTAACCTTGTCTCCTAATAACACGCTACGTGATGAGATTTGCAGTGATAAGCAGTTTGGCTGTTTGCACCAGAAAAAAACACAACAGAAATTTAAATACAACCATTAAAAAGCACAGAATAGTGCGCTCACTGCACTCACTCATGAAATGGTAAGGTTTAAAATCTAATTAATACTTATTAAACCTCTTTAACATTATTAAATTTACATGCTGAATCATTGTTATGTGTCGCCTTGCACCGAGTCACAGTTCTGAAGTTCAATTTCAAACGATTTATTTTATATCAGCCTTTAGGCGTGATAGTCAGGCACACTGCTGTTGGTGTCCTCAATCTGGCAACCTGCACTTGTGTTTGTTTCGAACCAGGAATGCGCCACCTAGTTCAACCACTGTGTGTCAAACTTACATACTAAGTTTGTTAATAATTAACTAGTAACTAGTAACAAATAGCTTTTAACAGTTAAAGTTCAGACCCGTAGCCAGCATGGTGAAAGGGGTGGTTCTTTTTTTTCTCAAAAAGTGGACCTTTTTGCAGTTATTCGCCTCATTTTATATGTAATTATGAGATTTAAAAATAAAAATTTTTGTGACATTTTAAGCACTACTTTTAGCTGGATTAGCTTGTCAGGTGGTCATCATAACCACATTGTGATGTACCAAAAACATTTCCTAAAGATTTAGAACAAAGAAATATGAAAAATCACTTATTTTTAAAATACAAATGTATCATATTACATCATTAGAAAAAAAAAAAATCAATTAAAAACTGTTGCCTATTTTCATTTATTAGCCGAATAACAAACTGACCTGCACATTCAACTTTCCTCAGTCAGAATTTGGCCATTTGAATAATAAAAATTAAAACATTAATAATAATAACAAGAATAATAATAATAATGTAGAGCTTCACAATGTTTCTAGCCTCTTTTAAAAAAAGTACATTTGATATTCAAGGATAACAGCATTAGCCAAAATAGTATTTAAATAAATTTTAATATTGGCCACTTTTGGTGCTTCACACCTTTTTTTCAGTAATAAGGTGCAATTTAAAAATAAAAAATTACCTGTAAAATGTTTTCTCTTTTTAAAAACAATACAATAGTGAAAGGTCACACCACACTTATGTCAGATTGTATGTTTTCTTGCACAGCTGGATGTTGGACTCATGAAAAATAATAGTTTGCATTAATCAAAACTAGCTGAGTCACACCGAAGTGACAGCCAAGGTTTCCAGTTGGTCTTAAAACATTTTTCGATGGGTTATTTTCACAAATCATGATGACATAGCAGTCAAAAAAAGACAAATGAGCTCATGTATGGGACAAATTTTGGACCTTTGTCAGTGAGGAGTGGGTCTTTTGAACCACTCGAACTCCCCCTGAAGTTATTATATATAAAAGCTTTGAATAGTTGTTCCTGCTAACAAAGACAGAGCTGTAGTTATGACAGGTTAGGTAATTTGCTCACAGTGTCAGTGCTTTGGTTTAGTAGATGTTCCCTCTCTTGTGTGCAACATGTTTGTTACATCAGCTACTGTACATCCCAGCTTATGAAAAATACATTCTGAGAGGAGGTTTTTGCTAACGTTAGCATTAAGTCATGAATGTGTCTTAATTTACCTCCCTGGCACCCTAGGTTTTGAATAACTATTTCATCAACACTCACTACACACTGGAATGATAGTCATGGGAAAAGATCTTCATTGGACTTTATTATTATTATTATTATTATTATTATTATTATTATTATTATTATTATTATTATTAATATTATTATTATTATTAATATTATTATTATTATTATTATTATTATTAATAGTATTCAATTTAATTATTATTAGGCTGAGGTGCATTTTCCAAAACCATTGTTAGACAACTACACTGTAAAAATATCTGGTAATTAACTGTTTCTGTATTTTGTAATTCACAAGTGTTTTCCGTTTATTTAAGGTTGTAAATTGCATTATGGGATGTTGATCTCTGCTCTGTCAACTTTTAATGTTGAAAATTCAACTCTACAGTTTATTAAAGTGACTTTTATTGACATTTTAGTAGTTTGAAATAACATAATGTATAGAAAATAAATAATATATAGAGAAATGAGTCTGTAAAATAACAGAACATGTACTGGCAATTTCTTTTTACAAAGTTTTTGTACCATAATATACATTACCTGAAAAAAGTCTTGTCGCCTATCCAAGTTTTAGGATCAATAAATAATAACGACTTCTAGTTGATCATTTGGTATCAGAAGTGGCATGAAAGGCAAAGGCCTCTAGATTACGCTTATTTTATCAAAATAAACTATGAACATGCCTTGATTTTTAATGATTTAATTAGGACAGTAAGGTCTGACCTTGCTTTGACAAAAGTCGTCACTTAACATAAATAATGTCCAGTATACAATATAAAGTCATGCTGCAGTGGAAAAAGAATGAATATTGTGTATGACTCCCATTAGCTTGGACGACTGCATCTATACATCTCTGCAATGACTCAAATCACTTATTAATAAAGTCATCTGAAATGGCAAATAAAGCGTTCTTGCAGGACTCTCAGAGTTCATCAAGATTCCTTGGATTCACCTTCAATGCCTCCTCCATCTTACACCAGACATGCTCAATAATGTTCTTGTCTGGTGACTGGGCTGGCCAATCCTGGAGCACCTTGACCTTCTTTGCTTTCAGGAACTTTGATGTGGAGGCTGAAGTATGAGAAGGAGCGCTATCCTGCTGAAGAATTTGCCCTCTCCTGCGGTTTGTAATGTAATGGGCAGCACAAATGTTTTGATACCTCAGGCTGTTGATGTTGTCATCCACTCTGCAGATCTCTTGCATGCCCCCATACTGAATGTAACCCCAAACCATGATTTTTCCTTCACCAAACTTGACTGATTTCTGTGAGAATCTTGGGTCCATGCAGGTTCCAATATGTCTTTTGCAGTATTTGTGATGATTGGGATGCAGCTCAACAGATGATTCATCTGAAAAATCTACCTTCTTTCACTTTTCCAAATGATCAACTAGAAGTCAAGTTATTATTTGTTGCTGTGATCAACGACAAGACTTTTGTCAGGTATTGTACAAAACCAGCCCAGACAATAAATCACTTTAAACTATTCAAAACGTTAATAAAGTAACTTTTTCAAACATTTCAAGGTTAAAAGTTTTTGGAAGAAAGATCAAAGTCCCACAATGCAATTCAAAACCATAAATAAATGGGGGAAATAATTAAAAAAAAACATCAATCATAAAATACGGAAAACTGCTAAATTACAGATATCTTTACAGATGAGATATGCCTTTTAAAAAAAAGCTCCATTGATGCAGTTGTTCCCTACATGGTAGTAAACAGCTTTGTTGTTCACGTGTCAAAGATTTTATTCCCAAATGATGTCCGGATCCTCCCTAGAAGGAGTTGTGTGCATCGATGCCGTGGATGTTTTCTTTAAACTCTCTCGTTCTTTCTCTCTCTGGTGTGTATCAAGGGAAGAGACGAGTGGCACTTTCTGTTCTCAACTTGCCAGTCCTCATTAGCATCTACAGTCCTGCTGGGCCAGAGGGATGTTTGCCATTAAATATACATGCACATCCACTCCTACCACCCTTACACCGCCACAAAACGTCTGGGAAATATTTGCATTTGCAACTACTTCATGCATGCACTGTGGTTTAAAATGCAGCTCAAAGATTTACAACTTGCAACAGTGCCTAGAAAAATGATAAACGAAACCACACATGGATCCACAGATCAAGCCGAGGAGGATTATTTGTCCTCACGAAAAAGTTCTCTGAAAAACATTGCGATCTTCACTTTCATTGTGAACGCAGGGAGGCAAAGACAAGGTCAACACGTCTTCTCTTATCTAATGGTTTAATAGGAGTCACTCGGATCAATATTCTATTCAGACGCTGAGTTTAGCAGTGTCCTGGTTCATCGTGTCCTTCTCCCATACAAAGATGATCAAAGCTTAAACCCTTCTATTCAGTTTCAGAAAAATAAATACTGTTACTTCCAACCCAGGCTCATTCTGAAAATATACCCCATATACATTTCTGGAGAGTGCCAAATACGTTCCAGGAGATAGGGTTTTTTTGCAGTTTTGCGAATCCCCCAGAGAGCGCTGTGCAGTTGCGGAGTTACACATTTTTTTACATGGGATGGCCAGGGGGTGGCCACTGCTATTTTAGGGGGTCCACACTAGAGCTGTAATTGGGCCATAAAAGTTAAGCCCGACAGTGTCACGCTCTCCCAAAAATCACAAAAACAAGGATCCAGATGCAAGGTCTTTATTGACCTGTGACAAAACGGAATAAAAAATAATAGAACCGAAACAGAACAGGATGTCCAGACAAGTCCAGATCTAAATAGATATTCGGAACGGCTGGCAGGTCCAAAACGATACGTGTCCTAATGAAACACAGAGCGACAATGAACAAATAACGAACTGACGAGGTACAAAAGAATGTCAAGCACATATATAGGAGAGATAATTAGATACAGCTGACAGGAATGATGGTGCAGCTGATCGACAACACGTGATCAAAACACAACACTGCTACAGCGCACATGAATGACAAAACAAAACCACGTGACAATAACAGAGACACACCAGGAAGTGTGCACAACCTGCAACCGTGACAGACAGGGCCCGAGGTTGACAGAATTCGACCCGAGCCCGACAAGTACATTTTGATTGACAGCATTTAAAAACCTGAACCTGTTTATAGCCCGACATTATTCAAATGTGCACATGCACACAGTTCTTTTGCCTTTTTTCATGAATGAGCCGTTTATATGCGTTTTAACATTATTTATTCATAACAAACGTAAGCTATATAGGCCACTTGGAAGTTGGAATAAAGAAATAAGTTCTCTGTAACATCGTAACATCTCAGCACTCTAAATAGCCTAGGCCTAAGTACATGCACTTAACCTTTAAATTGGCCAACACACTAATAAAAATAAGTATTTCTTAACAAATTAAATTAAAATAAATTAGAAATTATGACGGCAATTATTTGGCAATAACGAAATAAAGATAAAGGCTCTGTGGGATTTGTTTCGCCACTTCTCTTTACAAAGCGGCCTTAAGGCGACGGTGAAGCTGAATATTAAAAGAATAATGCCAACATTAGCCTATATTAGAGCTGTAATCGGGCCATAAAAATTAGGCCCGATAGGGTCCGAATCCGACAGAATTCGGCCCGAGCCCGACAAGTACATTTTGATTGACAGCTTTATAAAGCCCGAACCCATTTATAACCCAACATTATCCAAATGTGCACATGCACACAGCTCTTTTGCCTTTTTTCAAGAATGAGTCATTTATACAGTATGTTTTAACATAATTTATTCGTAACAAACATAGGTTATAGGCCACTTGGAAGTTGGAAGTCCTCTGTAACATCATAACATCTCAGCACTCTAAATAGGCCTAGGTACATCCACTTAGCCTTTAAGTTGGCCAACACCCCAATGAAAAGAAGTCTTTCTTAACAAATTCAATTAAAATAAATTATACATTATGATGGGTATTTGGCAATAACGAAATTAAGATAAAGGCTTTGAGGGATTTGTTTCGCCACTTCTCTTCACAATCTGACCTTAAGGCGACGGTGAAGCTGAATATTAAAAGAATATGCCAACATTAACCTGTATACTCTGTCTACATTATGATTTTATGGTTTAATTAATATTTATTTATAATTTAAAAACCCTTTACTCACCAAGATTAGGCTACGTGTTTTTGTGGAGGAACATTATTGAATCCACTGTAAATGGCTTTAGCGCAGTCCTGTGCTCAGGATGGTGCGTCCAGCAGCACCGAACACCCTTTCACTGCTGCAGCTACAGGCCGAGATGCATAGTTATAATCTGGCTAATTTTGCAAGTTTTGGGTAGGATTGTTTGTTCATCTTTTACCAGCCAAGAACATCTGTTTAATTTTCCATGACAGCAGTTTCAATGTAGCGAGTGACCTCGTCATCTTCCTTGTCAGCTTGCTGTACATTGCTGTAATACGCAGTGTATGAGCGACTGCCGAAATATATGACCGTTCTCATTAAACTGGCGGCTGGTCTCACCTCAGTCAAATTTCGCTCTTTTTGACTTCTCCGTCATCATTTGTTTCACCTTTGCAGGGATGGATTTTAATGTTGTAACACACGATTTGATTACTTTCTCGCGCTAATCGAAATGCATCATATGACTGTTCATTTACCGCGCAAGCCCAAGCCCGGCCCGACCCCGTCTAAAATGATAGAAATTAAGCCCAAACCCACCCCAACCCGTCGGGTACCGTCACACACACACACACACACACACACACACAGTAAACACTTATAAATAATAAGTTAAGGAATTAAAAAGTTTCATTTGCAAAAACAATGCTGAATTCGTTTACAAAAACATTAGTAAAAAATACTGCAATTACACATAGCAGACATCAAACAGACCTGGATTTGTGCTTCTTTATAAAGAAATCTGATATCTCGCTACCCTGTGCAAAAATATAAAAACCATGCTCTTGTCTTCGGCTCGTCATTGATTTGAAAATAGCTTGAGTGTTGCCGGCAAAATTCAAAAACTTCTTTAGACAAATGAGATGTCAATCAGCATCAGGAACTGCCAGCAGCAAATAAAGTTTTAGGGTGGCACGCCGGACACCCCTCTGGCTCCACCACTGGCGCTGTGTATGCTTTTTGAGATCTCAAATTTCTGCCGCGAGTGCACCTTTGCACCTGCTGTTCTTGTGCTCTTCTTCTGTCGACTGACTGACTGACTGACTGACTGACCAATCGACTGACCCATCGTCCTTCTTCCCTAAAACCAACCGATAGTGTTTTCAAGAGCACCGATTGACCAGCGCCCACCCACTTCCCTAAACCAAACCAATAGGGTTTTCAAAAGCAATCCAGAAAAAGAAAAGCCCTCGCCTGATTTTTACCACGTTTTAAGATATTACCACATTCTCACTCTGTTATTTACTTGTTTGTTTTATTTTTTGGCTTTTGGTTTTACTTGCTTTCTGAAACCGTTCTTTGCCTGACTCAAACCCTGTCATCATGGTTAACTTCGCACCACGTCACAAGTTCGCCGACGAGCCACTGGTCAAACTGGTAACAGCGGAAAAGCCGTCCATACGAAGATCAGCAGTAAGCAAAAAGAGGAATAGCGTCATACCACCCCGTAGCGTTCGCTTTAAATCCAAAATGAAGTTATTAGTGATAGGTTGTTCTTGAACGATTCGTTTATTTTGAACGAATCTTTTGTATGACTTGAGAACGATGAGTCCTCTCAGGAAGTGATTTGTTCATTCGCGCATGCGCACATATATGCAGGTGGAGTACAAGATTAGTTTCTTTTTTGAGTCTTCTATCGGGATTGAGTCGTTCATTCATCACATGAAAGACAGACCATATGCAGTCAGAGCTGGAAAAAGTTTTGATACGTTCATCTCTCGAGTCCTTGGTTTGAGTCGTCTCTCTTTACATGCTGTCATGCGATGAACGAACGACTCAAAAACCAGAAGACTCGAAAAGTGAACTAATCATGGCCCCTTTGGGCTCTGACTGTGTGCATTGGTTAAGCTTTTATGGGACTGTCTGTGTGACGTGAACAAACCACTCAAATTTAAAGACCTGTCAGAAGAGGTGAGCTGACATAATAGACAAAAGACCAGGCAAACGTTCATTTATTTTCTTTTCGCCTTAGTCCCGAAAAGACGTGCAACCCACTGCGCCAGCCCACCAAGGGTAACAATAAATGATTATTTTCTCTTTCTTACAGCATTCTAGTTATGACTTGTTTGTAGTGTGATCAATGTTTGCAGGCCCGGATTAAGAATTCAGAGGCCCCTGGGCACAATGTCTTGTAGGCCCCCCTACAAGGCCGCACCTCTATAGTTGAATTAAAAAATAAGATTAATATAATATTTTTTAAATAAAGTTAATCTATAATATATTGCCCACATTTTTAAAATAAATGACATTTATTTATATATTTATAGTCAACAAAGATTTACCTGATTTTAAAAGCATTTAAAGCACACATTGATAAAAATACTAATATAACTAGTGAAAATTAATGGTTTTTAATATACTTGTTCAAGTTCACTGAAGCAGTACAAAAAAATTATATTTAGGGGTATTTTAATGTATAACTTCTACAAACTTAAAATGCATATGATTTGGATAAACACCTCTCCCTCGTGATGAAGAAGAGTAGGCAAAAAGCACTTGATTTTAAGGCTGAAAGTATCTGAAATCACACACACTGTACTGTTCTCTCCTGTCTCTCTCCTCTTCAGGGTCTTTTTCTGTCTCTCTCTCTGTCTCTCTCTCCTTGAGGTCAGAGAATATGGGTGAAGCAGGGCGACTAACATTGTAAATACAGATTAATTATATTAAGATGTCGCTTACATTTAACACCAGGTGGAAAATAACTGTTTATAGAATATTTATAATTATTATTATCCTTATTAAATACCTTGTGACTCATTTTATATATTTTATTTAAATTTTTAAACAAAAACATTTCCTTTCTATTGAAAATAAATGTATTTCCAATCTGCTATGTAATGGGGGAAAAAAGAAGAACGTGTTCATCAGTCGCTGGATTCAAACCGGATCCATGATCGATCGCCTCAAAGCACATATCCATGCTCTTTACAAGCTACGCCACTCCCACCTGCTGTCAATCCGCGCTCTTTAGTTATGTTGACTCTGTCGATCAAACGGTGCTGGCGGGAAGCACTTAACTAGCTTATTACAACGAGGTGCGCTATTTTCACTTAGCCTAAATAGACACTCCAAAATCAGCATTTTTTTTCCCCCCTCGCAGGGGCCCCAAGTGCGCACGGGCCCCTGGACCTGTGCCCATAATGCCCATTGGTTAATCCGGCCCTGAACGTTTGTACTAGTTGTAGATGAGTTTGGAAGCAAGTCGTAACATTTTAATAATATTTTGGCATATTGAACGAAATGAACAAAATGACTCTAAAAAAGATTCGTTAATCTTAATGAACGAGACGCAAAGGACAGAGTTAGTAAAATGATCCAAACTTCCCATCAGTAGCAGTCATACATACCTCTGGCTACATAATTTGCGATCTCCAGAAGTGTATAGGGCTACGTTTTCGGAATGAGCCTATGTTGGTTGGTTACCTCAGCCTGAAGTCACAGTGAAAAAGCAATATTTATTTTTTATTTTTGCACTGCACCCCAGATCTACTGTACCTCTGAGATTCTGTTACATGATTGGTTTATTGACTGATGAACTGCATTCTGGATGTGTTACACAGCGACCTTCCCTTTATATGGCTCATCTTTCCACTGGTGATAGAAATTTTATTGCGTGATTAATAATATATTTGTTTACACTCTGGGGTTTTCACTCATCTTAATTTTAAATATATATATATATATATATATATATATATATATATTTTTTTTTTTTTTTTTTTTTTTTTTTTTTGGTGGCGGGGGGTATGGAGGGTATGGGGGGGTATGTTCTTCTTTATACCAGAAAGTGATGATTCTCACTGGCTTTGGTATAATAATAATTTCAACTTTCACATGCATCTGATTAACAGATCAGGCTTACACCGTGTTGTAATTGTTGTAGTTATTGTGGTATACACTCACCGGCCACTTTATTAGGTACCCCCTTTTGCCTTCAGAACTGCCATAATCCTTCGTTACATAGATTCAACAAGGTACTGGAAATACTCCTCCAAGATTTTGCTCCATATTGACATAATAGCATCACGCAATTGCTGCAGATTTGTCCGCTGCACATCCATGTTGTGAATCTCCCTTTCCATCACATTCCAAAGGTGCTCTATTGGATTGAGATATGGTGACTGTGGAGGCCATTGGAGTACAGTGAACTCATTGTCATGTTAAAGAAACCAGTCTGAGAGGATTCACACTTTATGACAAGGCGCGTTATCCTGCTGGAAGTAGCCATCAGAAGATGGGTACACTGTGGTCATAAAGAGCCATGGTCAGCAACAATACTCAGGTAGGCCGTGGCATTGACATGATGCTTAATTGGTACTAATTGGCCCAAAGTGTGCCAGGAAAATAGCCCTCACACCATTCCACCACCACCACCAACCTGAGCTGTTGATTCAAGGCAGGATGGATCCATGCTTTAATAGTGTTGCAGCCTAATTCTGACCCTACTACCGGAATGTCGCAGCAGAAATTGAGACTCATCAAATCAAGCAACGTTTTTCCAATGTTCTATTGTCCAATTTTGGTGAGCCTGTGCGAATTGTAGCCTCACTTTCCTGTTCTTAGCTGACAGGAGTGGCACCCGGAGTGGTCTTCTGCTGCTGTAGCCCATCTGCCTCAAGGTTGTTGTGCGGTTAGAGATGCTCTTCTGCATACCTCAGTTGTAACGAGTAGTTATTTGAGTTACTGTTGCCTTTCTTTCAACCCAGAACTGGGAAACATCCATAGACACTCATTCACACACACTCATACACTATGGTCAATTTTGTTTATTTAATTCACCTATAGCGCATGTCTTTGGACTGTGGTGGAAACTGGAGCACCTGGAGGAAACCAAAAAGTAAAAAAAACGACTAACATTTCTAAAAATCCACCTACAAAGCATGAAAAAAAAACATTCTTCCTCTGAGCTATACAGTATGCGACACTGCTCAGCCTGATCTCACTAGTTAACATAACTATTTTACGTTTTGTCAGTTTAGTGGTTAATTCGTCGAGTGCAGTCGTATGAAAATGTGCAACCGTCATTGGGGGATAAGCAAATCGTACTTAATTGTACTGTATGAATGAGATCGTACAAATACTTACGAATTAGCTACTAAATCAAAAAGTTACGAACTGCCGTGAGATTGTGTTGCATATGCAGGTCAAAATGATGACTAAATGTTTTTCGAGATGCATTTTGAGTCCAGGTAAAATAAGGTAGTGCAGATTTTATGCGTGTGTTGGGGTCACTGTATGTGTGGATATTATTAAGTATTTATATTTCGAACTCTTGGGAGGTCCTGTATACTTCCATTTGTCAGAGCTTGTGTGGGTTTTGCTTTCAAGATTCATGTGGGCTGCTGGCGCCTCATTTCTGCGCAGGGAAACAGACGCAATAATCTGGATGAAGTGCTGTTGTTCCTCCCCAGCGAGAAGACGACAGGTTTTTTCTGCCCTTGCCCATATCTATTATTCAGGTATCTGTCTTTTGGGGAAGGGGGCAATGAAACTGGATGTCCATAATCAACACACACACAGAGAGAGACATGCACGCACATACATAACAACACCGATACAGCAGCAGAAAAGAAGAAGAAAAGCATGGTGTGTTTTTCTTGGCACAAACTAAGTGCAATATGACAATGGGGAATAGAAGGGTTCAGGTTAGCATATGGAGGGAATCAAGGTACAATCTGAGCTGAGAATGGACATGATTCCCGGTGGAATGTAAAGCCGCAGGGGCAGAACAGAGATGCTCTTTGTTTTGCATCGGGCAGGTATGTTACAGGTGCTGCTGGAGGAGGGGAAGTGTTTTGTAGAGCAGCCCAATGCACCTGAGACTTCAGCCTTGAGCATGTAAAAATACGCTCGCTGGAAAACATAGCAATTACTGCGGCGTTGACAACACCGTGCTTTAATATTCTCTATAAGGGGTGAAACTCTGCAAAGTGGCCAGATCACATTTCACTAAAGGTAACTAAAGAGATAACTGTGCAAACTGTGGTGTTGCTCTAATGTTTGATGTTTTTCTTTAGACCACAAAAGGACAAATGCAAAAAAAAAAGGTATAATATTAATAATAAATGTCCTGCTCATGCTTATGTATACAATTGCAATAAGAAGCAGCATAAAACTTTAAATAAATAAATATCGCAGAAGTATCACGGTGAACTGGAGTGAACTTTTGCAGAAATAGGATTTCATGAATGTGCAATTGTGCACAAAGATAAGCAGGGTTTGTGTTAAATAATGCATTAAATTTCAGTTTGTTTTTTGACTAAAACGTATTGCATATGCCTGAAGAACTTGGAAAATATGGTATGGTGAAGTATGGGATTGGGCATATTTGTATGCTTGCCTATTTATTTATTTATTTATTGACAATTTACATTTTTATTATGTTATTATTAGTAGTAGTACTATTTATTATATGTATATTTGTTTTAATAAAAACAAGTTTAGATTTGTCTATCTGTCGGGTTTTGGAGATGTATGCATCACCATATAGGGCATAAGAATAGGACGTGTGTTTGGATATAACTCAGATTTTTGATCACACTTCATTAATATTGTTCATTTATTTATTTGCTGGAAATTAGAACTGAACTTAGAATTTAAACAAACAAAATTAAATATGTAGGCTGATGGATGTCTTCAGTGGAGTGCGTACAACACTGTTTCCTTTTCCACGAAAGTAAAGGAGTGAAGTAAAGTGTAAAAGTTAAGTAAAGAGAAAGTAAAGAGGACAAATGGAGGAGGATCATTCTTTATCCTCGCTGCAGATGGTCTGGTTAACTGTTTTCTTGAAGCATTCATTTTTTTCACTTACAAAGTCCGTCATGTAAATAACGCAAGTGACTCTTAAAGGGAATGGTAGAGGATTGGTTTAATGCAGGTTATGCTCAAAACACATCTATAATTAGGCCCAAACGGAATCTGTGCACGCATCATTAGCCCATCATTGATTCTGTTTATTAACTTAATATTTTAGTTTTTTAATTAATTACAGTAATATTATTAACTAATATGAAAATGTTCATATTATTTATTTACAATACAGTTTGTAACATATTTTAGTCGTTGTAAAGTATGTTCTGTCTTTTAGTAGATATATTATATGAGAGACTTGCTTTTTTTACCAAATAAAGTGAATCTAATTGGATTTGCATTGTAAACATTAAATAAAATTTAAAAAGGTTTTACTTATTATTTTAGTAATTAAGGTTTTAGTTATGATATTCCTAAAACCATTCCACATAAGTCCATAGATTTTTAACAAAATCTGCGCAGAAATAGCAAAAACTGTCTGCAGATTCCATCTGGCCCTAACTCTAACTCATTAAGAGAATAAGCACAACCCTGTTAGACCATGCACCGCAGCGCAAACCATATTTTTCCATCCTTAAAATAGCAAAAGTGGATGCGGACACGTCCTTAATGCTTTTGCACCATGCGCTTTAGACTTTGCGCCTAGATCGTTAAAATAGAGCCCATTATCTCAGAATTCTGACTTTATATTATGCATTTGCGGCTTTATTTCTCAGAACTGTGAGTTCATATCTCACAACTGACATAATAACTCGCAATTTCGAGTATATATCTCACATTTCTGAGAAAAAAGTTAGAATTGCGAGTTTGTATCATGCAATTCTGAGATAAAAAGTCAGAGACACCACATCAAAGTCAGAAACTCCACATCAAAGTTCCTGAAAGCAAAGAAGGTCAAGGTGTTCCAGGATTGGCCAGCCCAGTCTCCAGACATAAACATTATTGAGCATGTCTGGGGTAAGATGAAGGAGGAGGCATTGGAGATGAATCCAAACAATCTTGATGAACTCTGAGAGTCCTGCAAGAACGCTTTCAATTGCCCTTCCAGATGACTTTATTAATAAGTTATTCGAGTCATTGCAGAGATGTATGGATGCAGTCGTCCAAGCTCATGGAAGTCATACACAAAATTCATTATTTTTCCACTGCAGCATGACTTTATATTCTATACTGTACATTATTTCTGTTAAGTGACAAGACTTTTGTCTAAGCAAAGTCAGACCTTACTGTCCTAATTAAATCATTAAAAATCAAGGCATGATCATATTTTATTTTGGTAAAATAAGCGTAATCTAGAGGCCTTTGCCTTGATCAACTAGAAGTCAAGTTATTATTTGTTGTTTCTAAAACTTGGATAGGCGACAGGACTTTTGTCAGGAAGAGTATGTTGCTATGACAACTTGAATAACTTGAAAGTTACCCCAGTTATTATTCATCTGCTTACATACTGTATCATTACACTTGTTCGGGTGTCACATAACCTGCTTTCTGGAACAGCCTCCAGGAACGAAACTATAAAATGACACATAACAAATAATATGTTAATGTATCAGTTATAACATTGCTAAATAACATGACATCATTGTTATGATCAGAAATTTTGTTTTGGCAACTATCCCGAATAAATATGTTTGCTATAAATATATATATATATATATATATATATATATATATATATATATATATATATATATATATATATATAGAATGTATATATATAGAATGTATTAAAATATTAAAATATTAAAATGTATTTACAGATATTCATATTCCAGCATTATCTTGACAGATATAAATATTGTTTCATGCAAGATCTTATAAGCAAATCCACTCATCTTTATAATATAAAAGATAAAGAACGTATAGATGCATATTTACTTTTGCTTATTGCAACAAAATGTATACTTGCCTGCATTCATTGCCCTTTCCCTTGGTAAATCAAAAGAGTATTGATTATGCCTGCTTAAAACCACTGTAACCCATAATCTAGCTAGTCTAGTTTATTTGTATTCGCAGTGTCCATGAGGCATTTTGTTTATAAATCTATCCCAGTGCCTTCATTTGCATACCATTGTTGATTATATAAAATGAACAGTATAAATTATTGCCCTCCTGTTCTGCAGTACTTCAAAATACTAAATAATAGAGTGCTGTTAAAATGTAAAGCATGCATACTGTATATGCATTGGTTGTCCTTTGATATCCCGTATTCCTCCCAGCACATAAGAATGATTGGCCATCATTTGTTTTGACTACCCAGATTCATTTTAACAGAAGCCTTCATCCACAAAGACAGAAATCCCATATAATAATAATATTAAAGGGAGATGGAAAAGCACTGCCAATCAGGAAAATGGAGAGGCTGACAATTTTCGCCCTGGTTATAAATGTTGACAGAGCTAAATCTCAGCAGACACAAAGGTTTCTTCGGTTGTAAAAGCATACAGTTGGTCTTATGACAATGAGAATACATTTATTAAGCTGCGGTGGAGAAAAAAATAGACATTTCTGTGATTATTTATTCAATACTGTCATAGAATGAGGCACTGAGAACTTGACTGACATAAATACAACTATACTGAAAGTGGAAGTTGAAGATTAAAATGAGAAAATTGTCTGAGGAATCCAGCATTGTCTGGATTATACAGTCTACAGTATTTATTTGTATTTCTAGTTTAAATACCAGTGGTGTAAAGTAACTAATTACAAATACTCAAATTACTGTAATAAAGTAGTTTTTCTCAGGAATTGTAATTTACTGAGTAGTTATAAAAATGTGTACTTTTACTTTTCCCTGAGTACATTTTTAGTGCAGTATCTGTACTTTTACTCCACTACTTTCTTTCAACCTGCAGTAACTACTTTATTTTTCTTGTCCATGGGGATTAGAAAAATCAGTCCTGAGATTCCTGTCCAATCAAATCGCACATACCGTAGAAGGTAAATCGCATCATAATGAGCTACCTCAAGACGTGTGCACTTTATAATTGCAGCAAACTGTTTGGAAGTATTAAAAGTGTCCATGAAGATGTTCAAAATCTTTACACGCACTGACCAAGAGACTGTTTAGATGCATGTCACTGATGAGAAGATGACGGATGTTTACTCTATGATGACCGAAATGGCCTTAAACACCCAGCAGGCACAGGACGTCTGATTGACGTTGAACTCTAATGTCATGGGGACGTTGCATTTTGTTTGAAAATGAAAATCAGGTTGACGTCAGAACTCAACGTCAGGCCAATGTCCAACCTAAAACCAACCAAATATCAACATCTATAGATGTTACAGCTTGACGTTGTGTGGACGTTACCCCTATGACATCTATCAGACATAGAATTTTGGTTGTCGTACCTGATGAATAAATGTCAGTATTTGACGTCATATATGACGTTGGTTTAAGATGTTGGCTTAACGCTGGATTTTGGTCACTTTCTAACAATCTAAAATCAACCAAATATCAACGTCATTTGACGTCATTATTGGAAATCAAAATAACATTGTCCTTAGATGCTGGCTTGAAGTTTAATTTTGGTCACCTGACATTACAACCTAAATCTAACCTAATATTAATGTCTCATGATGTTGTGTGTCTGCTGGGCAAAAACTAAATGCACTACAGAATGTTACGTTTACACACACATGCACAAATTACATGTAAACGCATCAGCTTTTGACAGCGTACTACTCACTACTCACTACTCACTACTCTTGAGTACTTTTAAAAGGTCTTTTTACTCATACTTTGAGTAATATTTACAGCAGATACTTTTACTCTACTTGCACTACATTTTTAAGCACTACATTTATTAGTACTTTTACTTGAGTATGATTTTTCAGTACTTTTTACACCACTGCTAAATACACAGTATTTAGTCATAATAACCCAAAGGAAAGTCATTTGTTTCTGTTTTGGGTTATGCATATGTGAATAATTACATAGTATGCTATAAGATTTTTTCTAGGAAGTAATACATTTTTTGGTCACAACTTATTTTGATGGTCCGTTTGTGAATAAGCAACGTCGGTGGCACCAATCAATAAAAAAATAATTTAGTGGCTGCATTTTATTTATTTATTGAAATATTGTGAATTTACGTAAGAACATTTAAATTAATAATGTCAACAGCAAAATCATATTGGGGTAGCCATAGGGGAGGCCAGAGTTTACATGTCTTTTTGTCCACTAAAAAAAGAACACAAATTTTAACCGAAGCTTATTGTCACGATCACCAGCGATCTTCTCCCCATAGATCGCTGGTTAACATGCACATTCACTAATGGACTACAAATCCACCATCTTATGGACTACATCTCCATACATGCACTACTCTCACGTCACACTCAACCAGTTCCATATCATCACTGATCACATCCCACAGCTGAAGCTGCTCAAGAACTGATTCCACACAGTACATAAACAGCACACACACTCCCTCCAGTGCTGAGTCTTGTTACCTGTTATCAGTTTCAATTCTAAGTGTTTCCTTGTCTTGTTTTTGCCGTGTTTAGACCCTCGCCTTGATTGTCTGTTTCTCCCTGTCTGCTGCCTGCCTTGTGACCATCTGCTTTCTATACTGACTACGATTCTGGATTGCCTTCATACATCTGTTTGCTCCTGCATTGATCTTTGCTTGCCTGACCATCCCTTAATAAAAACCTGCATTTGGATCCGCATCCTGTTGTCAGCGTCTATCGCTGGTTCCACTTATAGCTTTTAGGATTTCCAAAATTTATCAAGAAGGATTGAAATCATACAGTGTGAGCCAGGCTTATGGCAACTCAAGAGTGTACATGGTTTTCAGCTTCATTTATTTATTTTCTTTTCGGCTTAGTCCCTTTATTAATCAGGGGTTGCCACAGAGGAATGAACCGCCAACTTATCCAGCATATGTTTTACACAGCGGATGCCCTTCCAGTTGCAACCCATCACTGGGAAACACCCATACACACTCATTGACACATACACTGGACAATTTAGCTTACCCAATTCACCTATAGCACATGTCTTTGGACTTGTGGGGGAAACCCGCACGAACATAGGGAGAACATGCAAACTTCACACAGAAATGCCAACTGACCCGAGGCTCGAACCAGCTACCTTCTTACTATGAGGCGACAGCTCTACCCACTCTGCCACCCGGTATTCAGCTTAAAAATTGTAATTAATTTGTCTCTTGCTGTAAAATCTCTGGCCTGAAAGTTTTTGGTAACAATAGCTTGAGTTTCTTTTACTCAAGAAAGGAGCGATTTGTTCTGAACAGAGCTTTATATATATAGCTATACAGGACGCGGGTCCCTCGGTGGACTAGATAAACTCAGCTGATTGAGGAAATGCTGCCTAAAAGTCCTCCGCTGTCAGTTTGAGGTGAAGACTTCTGAATTACTGAGGGGAAGTAAGATTAATGTGCCACTCAACTTTAAATGTCTTATCTCTCCAGAGCACATTTGGCGAGTCTGTCCACTCAGACCTAAACTTGTAATATGTTTTTTAATTAGTACCTGATGACGATAATGAGGCTTGACACAAATACCTCTAAAATAACAATGATTAATGAGATGGAATCAGGACTGTAGAAAACAAATATAGGAGCAGATTTCCTTCACCAAGTTATGGTCTCTGCTGAATGCGTAATGTAGATTTAAGTTTGATTCTAGCCACCTATGTCACTGGAATCACGGCAAGAAACCTACGCACAGCATAAACTGCAATTAAAATGTATTAAATAACTGAATAAACTACCCAACAAAACGACATTAAATTGACATTAAGCATAACCTCAAAAAACGAACAAAAAATTATGCAAATTGATTTGATATAAAAAACATGCCGTCCATTTGACACCCACACATTGATGCCCTTTTGACCACCATAATAACGACACAAAAAGTATTTTAATATCAGAAAAATTGTGTTAATCTGAAAGCTTCAGTGCCAAAAAAAGACAAATTTACTTTGGATTTACTCTGCAGTGCATGTACAGTGCATCCGAGAGAAAAAAATTGTGTTACAGCCTTATTCCAAAATGGATTAAATTAATTTATTTCCTCAAAATTTTACACACAATACGCCATAATGACAATGGGAAAAAAGAGTTTTTTAAATTGTTGCAAATTTATTAATAATAAAAAACCTTAAAAAACACATGTACATAAGTATTCACAGCCTTTGCTCAATACTTTGTTGATGCACATTTGGCAGCAATTACAGCCTCAAGCCATTTTGAATTTAATGCCACAAGCTTGGCACACATGTCTCTGAGAACTTTTGCCCATTCCTCTTTGCAGTACCTCTCAAGCTCTATCAGGTTGGATGGGAAGCAACGATGTACAGCCATTTTCAGATCTCTCCAGAGATGTTCAATAGGATTTAGGTCTGGGCTCTGGCTGGGCCACTCAAGGACATTCACTGAGTTGTTGTGAAGTTACTCCATTGATATTTTGATGGTGTGCTTTGGGTCATTGTCCTGCTGGAAGATGAACTATCGCCACAGTCTGAGGTCAAGAGCACTCTGAGGCAGGTTTTCATTCAGGATGTCTCTGTACATTGCTGCATTTATCTTTCCCTGTATCCTGATTAGTCTTCCAGTTCCTGTTGCTGAAAAACATCCCCACAGCATGATGCTGCCACAACCATGCTTCACTGGTATTAGCCTAGTGATAAGCGGTGCCTGGTTTTCTCCAAACGTAACGCCTGGCATTCACTCCAAGGAGTTCCATTTTAGTCTCATCAGACCAGAGAATTTAGTTTCTTATGGCCTGAGAGTTCTTCAGATGTCTTTTGGCAAATTCCAGGCCGGGAGTGGCTTCTGTCTAGCCACTCTACCATACAGACCTGATTGGTGGATTGCTGCACAGATGGTTGTCCTTCTGTAAGGTACTTCTCTCTCCACAAAAGAATGCTGGAGCTCAGACAGAGTGACCATCGGGTTATTGATCACCTTCCTGACTATTGATCACTTCTGCCCTGATCACTCAGCTTAGATGGCCGGCCAGCTCTAGGAAGAGTTCCACACAGAAATGCCAAAAACCATTGACCTTCTTGCTATGAGTCAACAGTGCTCTATCTACTAGATTATCTATCTATCTATCTATCTATCTATCTATCTATCTATCTATCTATCTATCTATCTATCTATCTATCTATCTATCTATATATCTATCTATCTATCTATCTATCTATCTATCTATCTATCTATCTATCTATCTATCTACTAGATATAAGATAATATATATATATATATATATCCTGCACAGTATATATCCTATACTTTCGCCACAAATTAAAATATCAAATTTGTCAATTTATGTTGAGAAACCATCATTTTAGAACTAGTACTAAAGAAATTTAATTATTAATAAAATCATAGAGTGTAGAAATGTCTTAGTGATGACAAAACAGAGGATCTTGCTCACAGATCACACTTAATCTTAGTCCTGTGAAGTGCTTTAAAATCTGCATTTTAGGTTGATGTGGGACGCAATTTCAACTGAAACATGAAGACAGCGCAGGACATAGAGTAGCTCCTCCCCTTTAAAAAAAACAGCCAATAATGTTTTGTTTTTATTACAGCTCTGCCAGTCAGAGTGGTTGACCTCAAGTGCATCAAATGAGAAGCGTCTTAAAGGGGGCGGGGCATATCAGATCCTACAGAGCATTTGATTGGTCAGAAGATTTGATGACAAATCGCAAGCTTTACATGTTTGTCTCTGTTTCGAAGCACACTAACTTATAGATATCATTAAGACTAACATACTGATACTAACAGTTAAAAACACAATTTAATTTTGCTGGAACTTTAAAGGGGTGGTCCACAGTGTATTTTTAAGGCTTGGTTGTGTTTATAAGATGCAAAGCAATGTGTGCTCATGCTTCACTTGTAGAAAATCATGTTATTTTTTTTCAAATATCTTACTTTGATTATATACAGCTACTCAGCTAACATGAAAACGACTTTCATATTTCCTAGTTCCTCTGAAAGGCCCGCTCTCAAGAGGCTCTGATTGGTCAGCTAACATAAAGTGCTGTGATTCGCAGATTGGCTCCACGTCACTCCCCTACAAGCGTGCGCTTTCGCGCTGTGTAAACAGTCCAGTCAGAGGCTCAGAGCAGCTGTTAGCAGCGATAACCTCCTGAATTAGACAGAAATGAAGAGCATACAGCTCACTCCTGCTTTCTAAAATAAAATCTGACAAGTGTCTTTCACATATATTTGGAACAAGCATGTGTAAGTAATATGAAACGTTCATATATCTTTAGCGAGTTGGTTATTTGAGATGTAGAACGCACGGAAAGCATTGGCGTAGAGATACACGCATAGAGAGACACTGCAGTGCAGTGGGTGTTTACATCGGTTTGACTGATAAATATGAGTTAATAGCTAAATTGTTAGCGGTGCCAAACAGCATTTCCTGTTGTTTACATCCTTGTTTACCTGTCCTCTCTACAACATACCGGTAACGCTTGAAACTGTGCCTGTAGTTGATCAATTTTAACAAATAATTATAATAATAAATAAATAAATAAATAAATAAATAAATAAATAATAACAAATAAATACTGGCTCATAATCCACAGCTTCGTCGGTTGGAGGAGTTTTAGCTGAATCCAGCACTGAACTGGGAGAGATTTTGGAAGTTCTCCTTTGTCAAATGCTAGTGCTATATCTTTTTTTTAAATAATTCTCTGGAACATAATTGAAAAATTCATTGTAAGCACTTCTCTCTTTGTGTCGTGTTCTTTGGAAGCCCAAATACAAAAACAGAGCAAGTTTTGTGCAAATAGCAGCATTTGGATGGCATTTTAGCTATCACTGCTTTAACATTACAGTCCCAGGTAGCAAGGAATTCTGGCCCAGATTTGGCATAAAGCTGGCACAGCAGGCTTTCGTCTGGCACTGTCTTACAGCATATGGACCAAACATGGCCTGGGTTTGGCAGATGTGGCACCATATTTAAGGTGACACACAAGACTTGGGCCAGATGTCAAATGTAGTATTTGGCCCAGATGTTAAAAATGTAAATGTGGCCACATAAGTTTGGCCTTGACCCACTTTTAAAATACATTTCAATTATTTTTGAGTAAAGAAACAATTCTACCAATTAGGTTGCTTCGAGAAAAAGCGTGGCCATAAAGCGCAATGCTTCATGGGTTTATCAAATTAATTACAATTGTGACACACCAACAAATCTGACCCAGTTCAGGCCCAGTTATGGGTTATTAACTTGGCTGAGACTTGGCCCAGATATGGTCCATGTTTGGCCCTTGCATGGAAGCCAGACTTGGTCCAATCATGTACTGTAATTCACTGCGGCATGTGGGCCAAGCAAAAGCTGATTGTGTGGGCCAGATCTGGGAAATTTGCTATGTGGGGTGCTTCTGGCCATTACAGCGTCTCTCGCTGTGCAGGGTGTGTGCGAGAGGTGAATGCACGGAACTGGAAGCCCTTGTGATCTCACTAGCCCAGATGTATTTTTTTTTTTTTGTAGTGGCTTTGCTAAGCTAACTCTGTAATAGCCAATGTCTCCCTTTGCATTGAACTTTGAGCTTCTTACATTCAGAGATGTTGTTTATGTTCAAACAGCTACATTACATATCAACTAAAGTTTAACATATGATATTGTAGTGGACCACCCCTTTAAAACAAATATGCTATTTCATTTAAGTAGAAAGACTGAAATAGTAATTTCAATAAGCTTCATTTTATTGAAATTTCAATCCTTTCCAGGAGTGTGGACACTCAAAAACAATGAGAAGGGGATCCAGAATGTCAAAGCCCGGGCTTCATTTCAATCACACGTCTCATTCAGATTGAAGGTCTCAGAGGGTAATTGGAGAATAAAATGAGGAATGTATCCGGAAGCTTTTCTCTGCTCTTATCGGAGGTGATAATATGATCACGCTAATCGGAGGGCGATTGGAGCACTGCAGAATTAACCTCCCTGGCTAGTGCTTAACAGAGATAGCTGGAGAGCGTTTGAGAGATTCTTAATTTGCAGGGCAGCGATGCAAGTGTCCGTCAAGCTGGACCGGCCCGCCTCACAATCAAATCTAATCACTGAAATTAAATCTGGCTCTCGGTATATCCTCCTGTAATATTAGCAGAGTGAAAATGAAGCTAGGCTTCTTCATGTGTTTTGTGCTGGTAGGACTCACTGTGAATCAGCTCAATTGCTCCGTGATGATATTAGCTCCTGCACTGCAGTTCTTATCATCCTCTCGTCTGTGATTTTCGTGGAGCTCCATTAGGTGTTTACTGTGCCTCCAGATCTGTCTCGTTTTAGAACTGTTCCCTCTTATATCCACAACTGTCAAAATTGCTTGGATTTACAGTTTATTGTTGGCTATTTGCGGCACTTTCACAGTAATTTTATTATTTATTGATGTTGCTAGCTTCACTTTTAAAGCGACAGTTCACCCCAAAATGAAAATTCTGTCATAATTTACTCTCCAATTATTCCAAACTTGAGTTTCTTTCTTCTATTGAACACAAAGGAAGATAAACTGAAGAATTCTGAAAACAGACAGATAGAGAAAGACAGCCATTGACTTCCATAGTATTTTTTTATTTATATTATGGATGTCAATAGCTAACCTAATAGTTTTCATACAAAATGTGAATTGGACAGTGGTGGAACGAGTACTGAAAAATCATAATCAAGTAAAAGTACCATTACTTTTACTCTACTTAGTAGAGTTGAAGTGTTGTAAATATTACTCAAAATATGCGTAAAATGTAGCCCTTTTAAAAGTACTTGTAAAAAAAAAAGTGAGTACTCCAGAGTATACTTATCTCTGTAAAACCCTACTGAAAAATCCAGTTTAAACCAGCCTAAGCTGGTTGGCTGGTTTTAGCTGGTCGACCAGCCTGGTTTTAGAGGGGTTTTGGCCATTTCCATGCTGGTTTCCAGCCATTTCCAGCCTGGTCTTAGCTGGTCAGGCTGGGAGTTGACCAGCTAAAACCAGCTTGACATGCCAAAACCAGCTATGTCTAGCTTAAACCAAGCTGGTTTTAGCTGGTTTTAACTGGTCATTTTCCAGCCTGACCAACTAAGACCAGGCTGGAAATGGCTGGAAACCAGCCTGGAAATGGCCAAAACCCCTCTAAAACCAGGCTGGTCGACCAGCTAAAACCAGCCAACCAGCTTAGGCTGATTTAAGCTGGATTTTTCAGCAGGGAAACCAAAGACCAGTTGTATGTGTGTCATTTTTGCGTAAACTATCCTTTATCACCCGAAACAATTACTATAAATATATCTTTTATATCAAAAATATGCCTGACCATTGAACAACGTCAGCCAGGAACATGCGCTTTCAATGCTATCAGGCTAAAGTTAGCATTTTCCCAGATCTCCTGCATTATTAACTACAAACCCTGCTGAAAAATCCAGCTTAAACCAGCCTAAGCTGGTTGGCTGGTTTTAGCTGGTTGACCAGCCTGGTTTTAGAGGGGTTTTGGCCATTTCCAGCTGGTTTCCAGCCATTTCCAGCCAGCTAAAACCAGCCAACTAGCTTAGGCTGGTTTAAGCTGGTTTTTTCAGCAGGGAAATTCCATGCCAAAGTATTGATCTTTATTAGATTTAGTCATCAATACTTATATTCACTAACAAATAAGATATATAAAACTAGACTTTAAAACAACACAGTATTTTTGTACCATTTTTTTCATAATTTTGCAATATCTCGATACAAGCTGAAGACCAGTTTTATGTGTATATATCAGCTCTGTGTCTTTTTTGGGGTAAATGATTCCTGTTATCAGTACGAACAATTACTATAAATATATAATTTTTATCAAAAATATACCTGACCAATAAACAACGACAGCCAGAACAACATGCGGTTTCAAAGCTATCAGGCTAAAGTTAGCATTTTCCCAGATCACCTGCATTTTTAACTGAAAAAGCACAGACCAAAGTATTGATCTTTATTAGATTTAGTCATCAATATTCACTATATATATATATATATATATATATATATATATATATATATATATATATATATATATATATATATATATATATATATATATATATATATATATACAGTTGAAGTCAGAATTATTAGCCCCCCTGAATTATTAGCCTCCCTGTTTATTTTTTCCCCAATTTCTGTTTAACAGAGAGAAGATTTTTCCAACACATTTCTAAACATAATAGTTTTAATAACTCATTTCTAATAACTGATTTATTTTATCTTTGCCATGATGACAGTAAATAATATTTTACTAGATATTTTTCAAGAAACTTCTATACAGCTTAAAGTGACATTTAAAGGCTTAACTAGGTTAATTAGGGTAACTAGGCAGGTTAGGGTAATTAGGCAAGTTACAGTATAATGATGGTTTGTTCTGTATAGCTTAAAGGGGCTAATAATTTTGTCCTTAAAATGGTGTTTAAAAAATTAAAAACTGCTTTTATTCTAGCCGAAATAAAATATAAGTAAAAATAAGACTTTCTCCAGAGAAATAAATATTATCAGAATTACTGAGAAAATTTCCTTGCTCTGTTAAACATCATATGGGAATTATTTAAAAAAGAAAAAATAATTAAAAGGAGGGCAAATAATTCTGACTTCAACTGTGTATATATATATATATATATATATATATATATATATATATATATATATATATATATATATATATATATATATAAAAACTAGACTTTAAAACAACACTATATTTTATGTAATATTTTTTGTACCTTTTTTTTTTGCTAAATCTCTGGAAATATATATATATATACAGACCAATTGTATGTGGCATCTGTCATTTTTGGTTAAACTATCCTTGCTATCACCATGAGCAATTACTTTAAATATATCATTTTATCAAAAATATGCCTGACCAGTGAACAACGTCAGCCAGAACAACATGCGGTTTTAATGCTATCAGGCTAAAGTTAGCATTTTTCGAGATCTCCTGCATTTTAAACTGAAAAAAACACATGCCAAAGTATTGATCTTTATTAGATTTAGTCATCAACATTCATTAAAAAATAGGATACATATAAAACTACAATTTAAAACAACACTATATTTTTTGAACCTTTTTTTCATTATTTTGATAAATCTCTGGAAATACATACAGATCACTTGTATGTGTGTATTTCAGCTCTGTGTCATTTTTGGGTAAACGATCCCTGTTATCACTATGAACAATTACTATAAATGTATGATTTATATCTAAAATATGCCTGACCAGTGAACAACATGAGC
>LR812525.1:77723893-77861393 GCA_903798195.1 Danio kyathit | reverse complement strand
AACCCTCCCGTTTTTCCCGGGATTCTCCCGTATTTTACAGTTCTATCCCGCTGTCATCCCGTAAAGGTATTTTCCCGTATTTCTCCCGTATTTTTTCTCTTTCTGAGAAGAGCCGATCCTCCCTATATGCAACCCATACCCGCCGAACCACCAGGTGCCACCCTTGCTCTTAAATGTAATTCGGTTCTGTGCTTTCATTTTATTTATTCATGGAAACACTATGAAATAAACATAACAACGGCGCGATTCATTTCCTTTTCATTACAGGCGCCATTGCCCCTATGCAATCCTCAAAACAGTCAGTTCATATAAAGATGCATGACTGTCAGCTGATGCGCTCTATAGTGATAAATAGATGCTGTTTCCCAAGCTGATTCTGTATGTACGCGATTTGATGCAGAGCTCAAGTGGACACTAAGTTTTGGGTGCGTGTTTAAACAGACATATACACATAATAATAATAATAATAATAATAATAATACTAATAATGATAATAATAATAATAATAATAATGGCGGTTCATTCCGCTGTGGCGACCCCAGATTAATAAAGGGACTAATCCGAAAGGAAAATAATTGAATGAATGAATAATAATATTAATAACAACATTTAGACATGTTGATCTTGTTGGGTTTTCTTTTAAACACAACAAATTTTGTCTTGAATGAGCATAAACAGTTAGGAAAACAATCAAATGCTTTCATTATAGATCTGTGCAGTTTTAAAGTGACAGCTCTGTTATTTAATGTAATCAAACCAAAAAAATCTAAATGAGAGATTCATTCGCTGCTCTTTAATCAGAATGTTTAAATTATACAGTGAAGAAAAGATGAGATTTGATAACTCGATTCTATTTCTTTATAATAGCTAATAGTTTTAATGAGCTGAACTGTTTGCTAGTTTATTTGCAGCTTTTTCTAATGTAAACTAATTATTTTATCCTTTGTAAATAATAATAAAAATGTATTACTGATCACTTCAGAAGTTTATTTACAATGAAACAGCTCTAGATGAATATATTTATTTTATTTTTATTTATTTATTTATTTATTTATTTATTTATTTATTTATTTATTTATTTATTTTGGGGGGGGGGGTGGAATCCCTTATTTTCACATCCCAATGTTGACAGGTATGGTAACTAGCTCCATTGAGTGCATTGTGTCTGCTTGCATCATAAAGGCTGCATCCAGATACTATTGATTTTTATGCGCATTTTTGCATAAAAAACACCAAAATGCACATACATTTTGAAAATGTTCCATTCAATTCACCTTTATTTGTATAGCGCTTATACAATGTAGATTGTGTCAAAGCAGCTTCACATTCAAGATTATAGTAAATTGAAACAGTGCCAGTTCGATTTTCAGAGTTTAAGTTCAGTTCAGTTCAGTTTAGCTCAGTTCAGTGTGGCTTAATAATCACTACTGTGAGTCCAAACACTGAAGAGCAATTCCATTGATGCGCAGCTCTACATATCCCGAACCATGCAAGCCAGTGGCAACAGCGACGAGGAAAAAACTTCACCAAAAATGTGCATTAAAAACTTTACAAAAAACTGGTCACACTTTACAATAAGGTTTCTTTAGTTAATGTATTTACTAATATGAAATAAGTATGAATGATACTTGTACAGCCTTTATTAATCATAGTTTTTAAACTGTCTTTTCATTAACTAACATGAATAAATACTGTAATATATGTATTGTTCATTGTTTGTTCATGTCAGTAAATTCATTATGAGTTCATTGAGGGAATAAATCATTGTTAATGAATATGTGTTGTCAATTCTAAAGTCCTCGGCTTAGTCCCTTTTTTATCGCCACAGTGGAATGAACCGCCAACTAATCCAGCATATGTTTTTCGCAGTGGATGCCGTTACAGCCAAAACCCAGTACTGGGAAACACCCATACACTCTTACACACGAACTCATACACTACGGCCAAATTTGTTGTCACCTATAGTGCATGTCTTTGGACTGTGTGGGAATCCAGAGCACTCGGAGGAAACCCACGTCAACACGGGTAGCACATGCAAACCACACAGAAATGCCAACTGGCCCAGCCGGGACTCAAACCAGCGACCTTCTTGCTGTGAGGCGACAGTTCTAACCACTGAGCCACCATGCCGCCCCCATTCTAAAGTGTTGCATATAACATTTATAAGTGGTCTTTTTCTGCTTTAAGTATCTTTATGAAGCATTATACATAAGGGTTTTAAAGAAAGTGTTACCAAAACATCATTACTGTTGTACAGAAGTCATTTAATTTAATAAATTTTAATCTGGAAAAAGCAGTGAAACATTTAGATGAACTCCTGAATGCAGTTTTGATTAACACATTTTGTTTTATAATTGAATTTGCCATCAAATAATTATTGTTGCATGCTCTGCAAATATGCCGTGAAGCCCTTGTTCATCTATGTTTTTTCTAGTACTAAAATATAGGAGCCAATTAGAATTATTGAATCATGAATTCCCTCTGGATTTTCTGATGGGGTTTTTTTAAATGGCAGATTTCAATTTATGAGAGAAAGGTCTGTGATAAACATCTCGGTAACACTTTATTTTGATGGTCCATTTGAGCATTAGTAGACTGTCTGCTTAATATCTGTTGACACTGACATTTAACAGTCCTTCAACAGACATTTAACTGACTATAAGAAACTTTGCAAGTACATGTCAATTTACACTAACCCTAACCCCAATCCCAACCCTAACCCCAACCTAACAGTCTACTTATAATCTAATGATAATTAGTTGCAATGTAACTTACGTTCAACAAACGGACCATCAAAATAAAGTGTGACCACTGTTTTTTTTTTCTAGGCTGAACTTATTGCATATGCATTTGAAGGATAATGCCTTTCAGACACAAAATTCATGAGAAGAGAGTACTTCAACAAATAGACACTAGCTACGTTTGCACTTTTTATTCGATAAGAAAAGATGTGCATAAACTACGATGGAAACATTTTTACCAAACAAATACCAGTGTGCGCATTAAAAAAAGGTCATGTGATTTTGTTATAAGAGATCATGTGATGATTAAAATATGTGAGAATGGACAAACCAGCAGGCTGAGCACATTGTAAAACATCTGAAATGTTGTTTTGGTCATTCTAAAACGCCTTAATCATTTCAGTATTAGTGTTATTATATTATTAATGACCTCTAGAATCAAGAGCGTCTGTGCTCCGTGTCTCACGCCTTCAAACGCCACCATGCGTTCGCTGCGTGTCAGGATTGCCTTCTGAGGCGCAAGTAATTTATTAAATGAAGAAAAGATTCACACAGCTTCTCTTATCGCAGCAAATTCCGTTTTTACTGTTGATATTTGGCACCAGATAATCAGGAAGTGACGATTTTGTTCTCTTTGACTCATTGGATGGAAACGCTGCTTTATTCGCACATCTTTATGCAATAATCCAGTTTTGCGCATAAAGTTAATTCGCATTTTTGGATGGAAACATAGCTATTGAGAGACTTTTCAACTCTAACTTTGGTTCATTTATTTGACCAACTACAGAGCCATTCACACAGAACTTGCCTTCGCATCAAAAAATATGAGATGCAGCACTCAGGAATGTTTTTTTTTTTTTTTTAAAGCACCTCCTCCGCCATCTTAAGTTAGGGATAAAGTACATCCAGGAGGTTGTCATCAGAGATTAGTACACGGATGTCTGGGATACTTGATCCTGATTGGTCAGTCGTGATATTCCAAGTTATGTTATTCCCTGATAACAACCGATGAACAACACAGGCTCATCTGGGAACTTCGAATCAACTTGACCATTAGTGAATATGTTCATATACTTACATCCACATTCATATATATCTGCTTGTCTGTCACATCTTTGTTTTTGACACTAGAAGCTGTAGTCTCTGTGGTTGGGATATACTTACGTTAGGTTATCCAAACCGTGCCTGAATTAATTTGCCACCAAATCCTGGTTCGTAGTATCACTAAAGCTAAACAGGGCTGTGCCCGGTCAGTATCTGGATGGAAGACCACATTGGAAAACTAGGTTGCTGCAGGAAGAGGTGTTAGTGAGGCCAGAAGGGGGCGCTCAACCTGTGGTCTGTGTTGGTCCTAACGCCCTAGTATGCTGATGGGGACTTTATACTGCTCAGTGAGCAGCGTCTTTCAGATGAGAAATTAAACTGACTCTCCTGACTCTCTATGGTCATAAAAAAATCCCAGGATGTCCTTCTAAAAGAGTAGGTTAACAACAGCATCCTGGCCAAATTTGCCCACTGGCCTCTGTCCATCATCTCTTGAACATCCCCATATCATAATTGGACTCATCACTCCGTCTCCTCTTCACCAATCAGCTGGTGTGTGGTGTGCGGTCTGGTGCAAATCCAGGTGGATGCTCCAGACTGGTGATGGAAGAGGAGATTCCTCCCAAAAATGTCTAAAGCACTTTGAGTGTCGTGAAAAGTGCTCAATAAATGTAAGAAATTACTATTGTTATTTCATACTGGGCTGGGGCAAAGTTTGTTTGGCTGGCCCTGGCTTGCGTGGAAGAGGAGGCTCAGAGAGCGGTTCAGTTGGTCTTGGGAATTCGAAGACTTGATGTCACTTTTAAGGTGCTATTCTTTATGCATGTATAACAAATTATTACAACATGGGCTCATTGTGAATATGTAGCCCCGTATACATTTCTGGACAGCATGAATTATGTTCATATCGCTACAGGGCGATATGACGCCGCTCCCGGCTTCTGTTTCTTTTCGTACTACCAGCTGACCGATTACCTCAGTGTGGATGGCTTTTCCGCAGTTACCAGTTTACCCAGTGGCTCACCTACGGCGACAGACTTGAGATACAGAGAGGGTTCAAGTTTGGCAAACAGCAATTAAAAAAAAAAGGTAAAACAAATAAAATAAAATAAACAAGTAAATAACGTTGAGAATGTGGTAAGATCTGAAAATGTGGTAAAAATCAGACGGCCGCAAGGGCTTTTCTTTTTCTGGATTGCTTTTGAAAACACTATCGGTTGGGTTTAGGGAAGGGGGTGATCAGGTCAATCGCTGCTTTTAAAAACCCTATCGGTTGGGTTAAGGGCAGGGGGTGATCAGGTCAATCGGTGCTTTTAAAAACACTATCGGTTGGGTTAAGGGCAGGGGGTGATCAGGTCAATCGGTGCTTTTAAAAACACTATCGGTTGGGTTAAGGGCAGGGGGTGATCAGGTCAATCGGTGCTTTTAAAAACACTATCGGTTGGGTTAAGGGCAGGGGGTGATCAGGTCAATCGGTGCTTTTAAAAACACTATCGGTTGGGTTAAGGGACGGGGGTGATCGGGTCAATCTGTGTTTTTGAAAACACTATAGGTTGGCTTTAGGGAAGGGGGTGATCGGGTCAGTCGGTGCTTTTAAAAACACTATCGGTTGGGTTTAGGGAAGGGGGTGATCGGGTCAATCAGTGTTTTTGAAAACACTATAGGTTGGGTTTAGGGAAAGGGGTGATCGGGTCAATCGGTGCTTTCGAAAACACTATCGGTTAGGTTAAGGGAAGGGGGTGATCGGGTCAATCGGTGCTTTTGAAAACACTATAGGTTGGGTTTATGGAAGGGGGTGATTGGGTCAATCAGTGCTTTTAAAAACACTGTCGGTTGGGTTTAGGGAAAGGGGTGATCGGGTCAATCGGTGCTTCTAAAAACACTATAGGTTGGGTTTATGGAAGGGGGTGATCGGGTCAATCGGTGCTTTTGAAAACACTATCGGTTGGGTTCAGGGAAGGGGGTGATTGGGTCAATTGGTGCTTTTGAAAACACTATCGGTTGGGTTTAGGGAAGGGGTGATTGGGTCAATCGGTGCTTTTGAAAACACTTTAGGTTGAGTTTAGGGAAGGGGGTGATTGGGTCAATCGGTGCTTTTGAAAAGACTATCGGTTGGGTTTAGGGAAGGGGGTGATCGGGTCAATCGGTGCTTTTAAAAACACTATCGGTTGGGTTTAGGGAAGAGGGTGATTGGGTCAATCAATGCTTTTGAAAACACTATCGGTTGGGTTTAGGGAAGGGGTTATTTGGTCAATTGGTGTTTTTGAAAACACTATCGGTTGGGTTTAGGGAAGGGGGTGATTGGGTCAATCAGTGCTTTTAAAAACACTATCGGTTCGGTTAAGGGAAGGGGTTATTGGGTCAATTGATGCTTTTGAAAACCCTATCGGTTGGGTTTAGGGAAGGGGTTGATCGGGTCAATCAGTGCTTTTAAAAACACTATCGGTTCGGTTAAGGGAAGGGGGTGATCGGGTCAATCTGTGCTTTTGAAACACTATCGGTTGGGTTTAAGGAAGGGGTGATCGGGTCAATCGGTGCTGGTGGGGGGATTGGTCAGATGGTCATTCAATCAGTCAGTCAACAGTAGCCTGAGATCTGAAAAAGTATACACAACGGCCTCTGGTGGATTCGCGAAAACAAAAACTGCATAAAAACGTGCCTCCTGGGGCATATTTTGTGATGTCCAGAAATTATTATGTCAATGAACGGGAACTATCATAGTTAATCAAAGATGCAAACCCCTCACTGCACTTCAGCTGCTATCTTCAGCAAACCTCCTAATATGTGCAGTACAATGACTTTTATAAAAATGTAAGAGATTCAAAATGATGGATTTGTTCAGCAAAATATTCAGTTGTGTCACTACATCCCAATCCACTATGAATAATACACAATAGAACTAAATCAATCGCCACTGTTCTGAGCAAGAGTGTGTTCCTGTTTTCTTCCGGAATTCTTGCATGGATGGCCCAATCGCGCTCGGGCTCGGAAAGTAAAAATGCAATGTGCAGGGCATCAGGGGAGTGGGGACAATCACAACTGGACTCACTTCAAGGCAACCTAGTGTAAGTACACCCTTAGTGTCCTCGTTATTGCACCTGCCTCCCATGCTGGAATCACCGGTTTGAATTGTGCTCCCACCATAATTCTGAAGCGGAACTATACATTTCTGATTTATATTTGTGTGCCAATAGAACACAGGCTGAGCGACTGTAATAGGAAAACATCCCAGTGCTTTGGGCCATGACCAAAAGGGTGCCCAGCATCTGTGAAAACACACCACAATTTACAGTCTCATCCATCAAATCGGCAATCACTGCCAACTGTCAACTATCCCCTCATCTGTCTCCAGAATCTTCTGCTGAGAAAAACACAGGCTGACCCAAATAGCATCAAATTTTAAGGGTTAGTCTTGTAGTCTCTGATGATGCCCTTAAGAAGAACTGCAGCAGATGCCGAGTCTGTTTGAAGTGCTAATCATATCAGTTGGAGAAGTGGAAGTAGTCAGTGTGGTCAGGGGTTCAAAAGGAAAGGTCATGAAATAAAGTGATTATTTATGACATATAATACAAAATTATATCACATTTTTGCTGCATACATTGGTTCGATTTCTTTCTGTCAATGATTGCTTTGAAATGCCTCTGGCAGTATTGCTGTATACAAGGTTTTGATTGACAGCGTTGGCTTTGCTATGCTGTTTTCTCTATATTGCTGAAGACAGTCGAAAATCCCATTGGAGGTTGTCAGCCGCCCACTCTTCATGTCTGTCTGTGCAATCAAAGCACAAAAAAAGAGACAAGCTTGGTATTAAGCTCGTCTTGAAACATGACATGTATGCGATTGAGAGTTGGGGGGATATTTTAGGACACCTGAAAGAGTCACAAGAGAAATATGAAATTTGATCTGTAAAACAGATGTTGATCAGAACAGAAATGCCATAGGAAGTAGAACTAAAGAGTTAATGAACTATTAGGGTTGCCAGGTTTTCTCAAGAAAAACTATTTCTTTATTTACTATTTACTCACTTTAATCCTGTGAAGTGCTTTGAAATGTGCATTTTATTTGATGTTTAATCTATTCTCAACTGAAAATAGTAAGACAGGGCGGGACATATAGTAGCTAATTAGACTCATGACAGCTTCAGTCTATAATAGTAATACTGAGTTTGACTCGTCATTCAACTGCTTTAAAATACAGCTTTCTGCATAATTCAAATGTATCTGATATGTTTTGTGGTACATATATATTAGAAAAGAGAATAAATGCATGGGAGGTGGATGTAAGGTTAATGCCAACACAGGCTCATTGTGAATACATAGTTCCGTATACACTTCTGGAGAGAGCGAGTTATGTATCCAGAGGTACAGTTGAAACCAGAAGTGTACATACACGGTATAAAAAGGCATATAACCATTTTTTAAAAAGTCAGATGTTAATGTGACTAAACTTTTTCTCCTTTAGGCAAGTTAGTATTATCAAATTTATTTCTGTTATGCTTAATAGCAGAATAATGAGAGAGATATTTTTTGAGAAATTGTTTTAACTTTTCTTGAAAGTCAAGTTTACATACAATAAGATTATTATGCCTCTGAAAACGCTCAGATGATGGTGTCAAGGTTTTGGAAGTTTCTGATTGGCTAATTGACAACATTTGAGTTAATTGAAGGCACAACTGTAGAATAGTATTTAAGGAAAACCTCAAACACACTGCTTCCTGGTGTGACAACATGGGAAAATCAACAAGCCAGAATCAACAAAAAAAGCCAGATTACAATTTGCTAAATTACACTGGAAAAAGAATAATTTTTGGAGACATGTCCTGTGGTCTGATGGAACGAAGATTGAACTGTTTGGCCATTATGACCAGTGTTACATTTGGAGGACAAAGGAGAAAGCTTACAAGCTTAAGAACACCATCCCAACTTTGAAGTTGTAAGGATCTGTAAGATGGCTTTTAACCTCTTCACTATGGCAGATCCTGAGAGCTGATATGGAATTTCATGAGATGCAATAAAAACAATCTCTCGAGTCTAAGAAGATAAGGATTACAGGATTACAGCTGTCCAACTGTTCTATTTTAATTACTATTGACCATTCAAACATCAAACATAGGTGTGGACTGCCAACAGGCCAGGGGGTAATGCGAGAAAGACCCCCCTCTCATTTCACCTCAAGCCCCCCTTCTTGACCTGTAAGCTACCTTTCTCCATAATTCACAGTCCACATAAAATGCTCAAGGTTTTAATATGATGTATGTTATAGCACTGTATTCATGTTTGGTATCATTTTAAATGTCTCTGTGTGATTGGTAAAGTGGTCTTAATTTCACGATGATATTTCATTTTTATATGTTGATTTGGTTTTTGACTTTGATATAATCTTTGCCAGATGTTTCCCCCCTCTCTAGAGATGATTAACATCTCAAAGTAACCAGGCAAGAGTCTCTGTGACGCTTCTATTGTCTTGAATTTATGACTGTTTGTTCTGAGTGGGTATAAAAGTATAAGGTGGACACTGCTCGGCGGAGATCTTGTTAGCTAAGACCCCCATTGCAGCAACTCATTTGTGCTGCAATGTATTTCTCTGTTCAGGTATGCATTCTTTAATTCTGTAATCTATATTTGAGTTAATGAATGTTATATTGTTACAGATATCATCTCTGAATTGGCTTGATGATTGTTTGATTATATAATTGGCATTATACAATTTTACCTGACGAATAAAATGTTAAGTTTTGACTCATTCTGAATTCTCCTGAAATCTTTTATATCCAGTAGATTATGTGAAGTCATTTTCGCTACCTTTATGGCGGCATAATTATGGAAATTATTAGACCCATAGACTATATGTAGGATCGCCCCCGTAGTTTGGAGATCTTTTTAATTCTATAACCACTGAGACTAGCAAGTTACGGATCTTGATTAAGTGAGATGTTTTCTTTTGGCATGTGTTAGTATTGTACAACCAGCCTAATTAAATATTAATTCATCCCGTATCCTCTGACTAATTTCAGAGTGCCGGCATTCTGATCGTGAGCTCTGATGCATTCCCGGGGCATGAAACTCTGTGCGGCGATTGACCAGTAATGAACGTATAAATTGAAGAGTATGGGAACAGATAGATCAAAACTCTAAATTAAGTCATAAATGATTATTGTGATCCGTTCTTATAATTAGAAATACAGTCTAAATATTACGATCACTTAAACATGGAGTCAGATAAAGTTCGGAGCTAAAAAATGAGTATAAATAAACTCTAATGAATAACAGAATTCTTTTCAGAAGCACTGGAAAAGGCTTACATGCATTTAACCTTCGACCATGCTGTTAGTTTCGTCATTGGGCTAATAGATGGACCTTTACAAAGTAAAGGGGGGCCGCAGTATGTTGTGGGGCTGTTTTGCTGCAGGAGGGACTGGTCCACTTCACAGCATAGGTGGCATCAGGAAGAAAGAACATTATGTAGAAATACTGAAGCAACATCTCAAGACATCAGCCTAGAAACTAAAACTTGGCTACAAATGGGTCTTCCACACAGACCATGACCCTAAGCATACTGCCAAATTAGTTAAAATGTGCTTTAAGGACAACAGAGTGAATGTTTTGGAGTGGCCATCACAAAGCCCTGAGCTCAATCCTATAGAAAATTTGTGGGCAGAGTTGAAAAAGCTTGTGCGAGCAAGACAGCCAACAAATCTGACTCAGTTACACCAATTCTGTCAGGAGGAATGGGCCAAAATTCCTGCAAACTATTGTGAGAAGCTTGTGGAAGGATACTCAAAACCAGGGGCGTTGCTAGGGTTGAAAGGGATAAGGGGCTTAGCCCCAAAGAATATTTGATATTCAATAGGCTACTATTTTTGATATAATAACAATTGAGAAATACATAAAAATAAAGATCTATATGCTAGAAATATGTTTACTTCAAATTTCTTTAGAGGGATTTTTTTTTCAGTTTTCCTCAAAATAGGGTGATGTGGGCATTGTAGCACTTAAAGGTAGGCTAATGCCTGTTTCATTCTTGAGCAGAAATTCTATACATGCCTCACAAAAGTAGTTAAACATTCCAGGAAATCCCTAATATAGATGAAGGCATCCAGCTATTGCTGTAGTTGAATAAATGAAAATAAGATCTGATTAAACATAAAAAAGGCTTTAACTGATCATTTACAAGACTGCAACAATAAATGGAAAAATAGAAAGGTAGTACAATTTACATTTTTCTTTTCTTTCTAATTCGCATGTATTTACATTTATATGACGCACATTTTATTGATTACAGTTATTTTTATTTCACCAAAACTACACACATTTTATACTGTGAAAACAAATATGAAGCTTCATCAGTAGTTAGAAATATTCAGTTTCGCAAAACGCTTGTTTTATTACCTCATCAGCTTCAGCTCCTCAAAATAATGAATGTATGAATAAAAAACATTTGTGTATGATTTTTTAACACCATGTGACAACAGTGCCACTCTCACCTTCCGGTAGAAACAGGTACTGCTGAACACCTGACTGATTAACACGCTGCGTTAAGTGGAGCGTGTGATGTGTGTTAATTTTAAGTACTTACATAACAAAATAAATGTTATACAATCTATTTTTATTTAAGTGCAACATAATCCAAAAGATCAGGGGCTTTTGAAAATACATCAGGGGCTTGAGCCCCCAAAGCCCAACCCCCCCCAACCCAACCCCCTTCCCACCCCCACACCCCCCCCCCCCCCCCCCCGCGCAACGCCACTGCTCAAAACGTTTGACCAAAGTTATACAGTTTAAAAGCAAAGCTAAAAAAATACCAAGGAAATGTATGTAAACTTTTGACTGTCTAGAAATTAAAAAAATATTCTCAAAAAAAATTCACTCTTTATTCTGCCATTTAGCAAATGTAAATCATTTAGGTAATCCTAACGGACCTAAAATAGTAAATGATTTATCATCAGACATTTTTTTAAAAAAATGGTTATGTTCCTTTTTTTAGAGTGTATGTAAACTTCTGGTTTCAACTGTACAGTGTGTATGGCTGCATTTAGTCTTTAAAACGAACAATACAGGGTTGCATGATGCTGCAAACAGTTTCTGTTTCTTTTCGCGCTACTGGTTGACCGCTTACCTCCGTGTGAACAGCTTTTCCGCTGTCACCAGTTAGTCCAGTGGCTCGCCGCATACATCAGAGGACTTGAGATGCAGAGTGGAGTCGACGGCGATGATGGGGTTTAAGTCCGGTGAAGAACGGTTCCAGAAAGCAGATAAAACTACAAAAAAGGGCAAAAAATAAAATAAGCAAGTAAATAACAGGGTGAGAGCAGGGTAAGATCTCAAAACATGATAAAAATCAGGTGGCTGCGAGGGCTTATATTTTTTTCTGGATTGCTTTTGAAAACACTGTCGGTTGGGTTTAGGGAAGGCGGTGGGCGCTGGTCAATTGGTGCTTTTGAAAAAACTATTGGTTGAGTTTAGGATAGGGGATAAATGGGGCAATCGGTCAGTCATTTAGTATATATACATATTTTATGAACAGGCTGTGACATATTTTGAGTTTTGATATTATTGGGCTGGTTAGCCACTGTAAGCATTATTCACACTTTCTTCTTTGAAAATAACTGTATGTAAGTAATTATAAAGGTCATAATAAATAATCATAAAAAATCCCTCATGTGACTGCCGTGTGCAACCTAGTTAAATAGTAATTGAATAGCTGTAAAAAAAAAAAAAAGATAATGCTCTATTGGGTTTGAAATAACGTACCGCCAAGATTAAAACCAGACCCTAAAATATCCAACGTATCCAAACCAAATGTGAAAATAAGCAAGTTACCAAGGAAGTTTATGATATCTAAAAAATCCTGGAGGGAATTTGGGATATTTGGAGAAATTTATAGTGGAGCTGTCAATTACTCGTTAAGTTTAATAGAAATTCCATCACCTCTACAAAGACAATATCCCTAAATGTCAAGCCGAGTGTCAGTCTTCTGCCTTATTTCCAGGGAAGTATTGATTTTTGAAATTCAGTAATACCACTGGCAATAAAACACATTAAAAAGTGTAGCTCAACCCAGATTTAATCATGCATTCATTTAAAAATAAAACAAAAAACACTTATTTTTCCCATGTTAATGTTTGCACGCCTCTTCTGTTGTGATGGATTTACCACCGACTCGGGGGGAAGTTGCACTATTTAAGAGAAAAGACCTAATGTGCCGTTAATTGTCTCCTGAAGCAAAGACACAGCAAAATCAATTATACAGTGACTGCACAAAGGCGAGCAAAAAAACAAAAGACAATCCACTGGAGGGATGGAGTTGAGAAACTTTCCAAACTTTTAAACATGGCCCATCGACTTTTAATCGCTGAAATAAATCCAATAGGTAACAGGCTAAATGCCTTTTAGGACAGCCTTGTTATCTGGAAAAGAAGTCAGACACACTTTTTATGGTTTCATTAAATAGTGTGCTATTATTTAAATAATGCACTTATTATACAGTATAGATTAATGTGATTTCACCAAGTACGACATGTTCCTGGATCAACATCTGTATTGATCCTGGAACAACATTCCAATCAGCCAATAAGATTTATGTTTACAGTTTATGTTAAGTTTAGGCTTACAGTTAAAGTTATGCGCTTTTACATCATTAGCTACTGTACGTTTCCATCGAAATATGCAAATTAGACTTGTGTACAAAAGTGGGATATCGCATAAAACATTTGGGTAACACTTTACTTGAAGAGGTGTTCATAAGACTGTCATGAAACCTTTATAATCATGACAGTGTGAAGATTTATGCATGAAGATTTATGCATGCTTATGACAACTGTTATTAAAAGGTGCTGGATGTATGTTTTTGACTCTTCTAGAGCTTAAAAATACCATGTTTGCAGATATTTAGAAACATGCCTAGTGAACCAACTTATTTATCTGAAAAACAATGCTGAAGTCAGATATTCTGCTTTGAAAATGTCCATTACATGCCGAAATGCTGTCTTTATGTTGGTAAATTAACCCGCCCACTGTCAGTTTAGCCAATTATATTTCAGCATCCCGGGTTGCCTTGTTGGAAAACTGCGTTCATTCATTCATTCATTCATTCATTCATTCATTCATGACAGGACAGTAGCAGACTCTTAAATGAGACGCAGATTCAGAGTTCCACATGAGGTTATTAATTAGCAAATAAAACAAATATTACGAATGCAAAAATTAGGTGAGCAGGTTACATTGTAACCCTGTCTCCTAACAACTCGCTACAGTACATGACAAGATTTGCATTGATAAGCAATTTGGCTGTTTGCACCAGACGAAACATGACAGAAATTTAAATACAGCCATTCAGAAGCACAGAATAGTGCACTTACTGCACTCCAACAAAATGGTAAGGTTTATAATCGAATTAATACATATTAACATTATTAAATGTTCAATCACTGATATGTGTTGGCTTGCACTGAGTCACAGTTCTGAAGTTCAATTTCAAATGGTTTATTTTAATTTCAAGATCTGAGGTGAACTACAGTATCTGCTTCTGCTTTCAGTAGTATTGCAATAAATGTCTTGTAAAATAGCATTCAAACTCACATTGTTAGTATTTAACACTGAATAAAGCACATGAGGTGTACTTGAGGTGATCATGTCATCAAGTTTTCTGTTTTTCAGCTGCAAAAAATAGAAACAGTTTCTAAAATATATATTTCAGGAGTTGGTTAAACTCCTTTTAATATGGTAAATATTCCTTCTATCACGTGCCGTTGCTTTAAATGAGCTTAAAATCAGCCTTTAGGTTCAAAAGTCAGGCCGTTGGTCCTCAATCTGGCATTCTGCACTTGCGTGTGTTTTGATCCAGGAATGCAATACCTAGTTCAATCGCTGGGTGTCAAGCTTACATACTGCACCTTTAATGCTGTGTTCACACCAGACACAGAAGTGTCAAGCGAGAGGGATTTACATGTTAAGTCAATACAAATACGCAAATAGACATCCTGTGGTGCAATACGCGTAAATGAGGCGGTGCGAATGATGGAATTCATGCAAATGAAGCAGCGAGAGTGGAGCGTTTAGCGCGATTACTAGAGTTGGAAAATCTGAACTTCAGCAGACATTCGCGCCACGTTACCCAATCAGGAGCTTTCTCTTGTAGGGGAATGATTATGACGTTGCACCGGTTGTTGGTGTCCCGGGGGAAAATCGTCCTGCCGACACCGGACAACAGTTCGCGAAACTGGGCTTGGCTCAGTCTGTAGAACCGCTGTAAGCTTCCATCATCCAGGTACAGTTTCTGGAGGAGTTTATGAGCTCACAGAGCTGGGTGCACCTCTGAATGGATCTAGTGGACTCAGGCATGGCACCAAACGAATCTATGCTGTGTCTTCCTAAAGCACATAAACACAGCTATTCTCTCAATAAAATGTATGTTAGCCATTTAGCAATGAAGCTAGAGTCACCTGGCAGACAGAAGCCCTGCCCATCACGCAAATTCGCATCTGTTGTGAAGTGAATTTGACGCGCGAATGAAGAGGATTTGTTGTGCGAATGAAGCGAGTAAACTCAAAGGGCCCTATTTTAATGATCTAGGCGCAAACTCCAAAGCGCACGGCGCAAAAGCATTAAGGGCGTGTCAGAATCCACTTTTGCTATTTTAAGGATGGGAAATTCTGCTTTGCGCCACAGCGCATGGTCTAACAGGGTTAAGCTTATTCTCTTAATGAGTTACAGTTGTGTTTTGAGAATAAACCAGAGTCTCATCTCCCATTCACTATAAGAGTCAGTTGCATCGTGACATAGCACATTTGCTATTTACATGGCGGACTTTGTAAGTGGAAAAACTGAGCGCTTCATTAGCGAGAAAACAGTTAAACAGAGCATCTACAGCGCGAGAATGAGCCTCCTCATTCTTTACTTTCACTTTCACTCTCGTGGATAAGGAAACGTGTTGTACGCCCTGCTGAAAAATCCAGCTTAAACCAGCCTAAGCTGGTTGGCTGGTTTTAGCTGGTTGACCAGCCTGGTTTTAGAGGGGTTTTGGCCATTTCCAGGCTGGTTTCCAGCCATTTCCAGCCTGGTCTTAGCTGGTCAGGCTGGAAAATAACCAGCTTAAACCAGCTAAAACCAGCTTGACCAGCCTGGTTTAAGCTGGACATAGCTGGTTTTGGCTGGTCAAGCTGGTTTTAGCTGGTCAACTCCCAGCCTGACCAGATAAGACCAGGCTGGAAATGGCTGAAAACCAGCCTGGAAATGGCCAAAACCCCTCTAAAACCAGGCTGGTCGACCAGCTAAAACCAGCCAACCAGCTTAGGCTGGTTTAAGCTGGATTTTTCAGCAGGGCCCACAGACATCCATTAGCCTACATAATTAATTTCGTTTGTTAAGCGCAAAGATTTGTTTCAAAACTATTTCTAAATTCAGTTCTTATTTCCAGCAAATTAATAAATGAACATGAAGTTGAACATATGAAGTTATATCCAAATACACATGCTATGCCCCTAATGGTCTAAAAGCTGACAGGTGGGCAAATCTAAGCTTGTTTTTAATAAAACAAATATAAATATGCATATAATAAATAATACTGCTAATAATAATAACAACATTATACTAAAGCAATTTGTCATGAATAAACTGAAAAAGCCCCCCGAGATGAAGAAGGTATGAAGGCAGTGGTTTTTATATTTATGTAGAAAGTAATATTTTTTGTAATATTTTAATCCTTTAATTCTTTTTTATTTGTAAAGATATTTGCGTATTGCTCTACATCCTGTGTGTATTAGGCAATGTTTAAGCGAGGCGCACAACTAACACGCTCTGCGCTGGACTTTAGACCTCCTCTTAGCTGGTCTATTAAACAGTCTATTCTAGTTTCTCAAAATAGCAACGCGCCAGCCAGGGGCGATTTTAGGATTTTCTTTTTAGGGGGGCTCAGCTCTTAAGGTATATATATAAGGTATATACAGTATATAAGCCTAATATTACATTTATGAGTAGTAATTTATTAGTAATACACTTACAAATGTTTGTTTAATATGAGTGGTATACACTGTATTACATACACAGGCATAACCATTTGAGTTCTGAATTAGCCAAATAGGCTCAACCCACCCGTTTACTGTAGTAAAAACCACTTTCTATATTCAAGTGCATTTTTTGTTTCCATGTTAAATAAATAAACTGCCTCTTTTCTAATTAAATGACACAAATATAAATATATATTTTTAAACTTACAGGCTAATTCACATATTTCATGATCTGAATGATAATAATACATAAAAAGTATTTTTTATAGACAACTACGACTCAGTTAAACAGTTAAAACGAGTACATTCTCTAAGTAGTTCTGTCACTGTGTAATCCTTTCTGTGCAGGACTGTATGGTATAGTTAACGCCACACGAACTGTAAAGTGTTTTATATTGGTAGTTCATTTTGAAATAAAAACAGCGAAATGTTCGTTAAGAGTTACATTTTTCGCTGGAGGAAACAGCTGTGCTGATGAAGTGAACGCCGAGAAAACTGGTCCTCCGTGACATTGGAATACATGTAATACAAAGTTATCTATATCAAAGATCTGCAAATAAGCAGATATTATAACAATTTATCGATAAACACACACCTCGTTCTCTGGCTGTCCACGTCTGTGGTTTGCTGATCAAATGACGGGGAGGAGCCGAATTCAGCCGCTGTTTTCTTATCAGATTTAAAGGGGACTGGGGCGATAATTTAGTGTACAGTTTATGAGCTAATAGCAAAAGTTTTAGGGGGGCTGAGTAGAAATATAGGGGGGCTACAGCCCCCCTAAAATAGGCCTAGCAACGCCCATGGCGCCAGCAATGCCCCTTTACACACCTCGTTTTTTAGACCAGAACGCCTATGGGCACACATATGAGCGCAAATGCATTTGCTATTTAAACAGCGTGGTGAAAAACGTCAAAACGACACTTGCGTCGAGCTGAAACTAGCAAACAACAATTGCGTCGACCTTGCGCCGCATTGCGCCGGGTGTATGATAGGGCCCAAAATGTTCACGTGTCTATTTAAGCGCGAATAGCACCACGTCTGGTGTGAACACAGCATTCGTGTCATTGTAACGCCTGCTGCTCACAGGATGAAGAAGGCACGGATTCTCAGGAGTACCATAAACACGTATATTTATTAAATAACACTTACGATGATTACAGGACGAACAGGGGTTGAAGAGGAACAGTGAGACACGTAGACATTGACATCGACATGGACAATACCGGACGACGGACTAAATGAATACAAGGACTATAAATACACAGGGGATGATGAGACACAGCTGGATGACACAGGTGAAGGTGATGAAACATAATGGCATGGCGGGAACGGGAACAAAGGAGCACATGGTGAGGATCACATGACGAATACAAACACACGAGGAAGACAGGTTGTGACAGTACCCCCCCCTTTAAAAGGCGCACCCTCGCGCCTAAATAAAAGGAGGCGGTTAGAGGAGAGTCTGTGAGGGAGGAACTGGAGTGCGTGGAAAACAGGAGGAGGCCAGGGAGGAGTCACAGGAGGAAGGAGCCAGGAGGTGAGTTGGAGGGCGTGGAACCGAGGAGGAGGCCAAGGAGGAGTCACAGGAGGAAGGAGCCAGGAGGTGAGTTGGAGGGCGTGGAACCGAGGAGGAGGCCAAGGAGGAAGGAGGAGCCAGGAAGGGAGATGAAGCAGGAGGAGGACCCAGGACACAGCCAGAAGGACGGCCCAGGGTGGAGTCGACGGAGGGAGGAGCCATGGAGGAGGAGTGGTCGCCGACTCCAGGGGGCCGACCGTGGGAGACGCCGCAGATGGAGCCCAAGGAGTCGACGGAGAGCCGAAGGGTGAAGGTGACGCTGAGGTTCCGGAGGGCCGAGGTGGAGCGGACGGCTCACCCGACCGAAGCGACGACACAGGTCCGGATGCCCGCGGTGGAGCCAGAGCGACAGAGGACCGAGGCGTAGCTGGAGGGAAGGAGGAGCTCAACGGAGCTGGCGGGATGGAGTGATGAGGCGCAGCCGGTGGAGCGGAGTCCAGAGGTGGAGGCAGGGCGACGACTGACCAAGGCGGAGCCGGGGGGACGAGGGAGCCTGGTGGAGCCGGTAGGCTGACGGTCCAAGGAGGAGATGAGGGAGGAGAGAGCCAACGTGGAGCCGTTGGGTCGGAGGGCCGAAGCGGAGTCCGTAGCTCGGAGGGTGAAGGAGATGACGTCGGGGGACAACCTCTGTCCGGCGAAACAGGTGGGCAGGCCCGCAGAGATGCCTCCACACATGCTGTTGGAGGGTGAGCTGGGGGACTGGCTGACTGTAGCCGCACTGGAGAGGGCAGAATGGCTGTGGGTGACGTCACTGAAGATGAAGAGGGCGGGTCGGGTGGGGTGCTGCTCATGACCCTGGAGCTTTCGTCTTCTGGGAAGAACGGGACTGAAGAAGGGCTGTCTGGGAACAGCGGAAGGGGCTTGACTTCGCTCCAGAAGTCGATGAGCAGCATTTCGGGATCCAGGGCCAGCTCACCCTCTGCAGTGGGTCGGTGGATGGAACTCTCGCTCGGTCCCTCGAAGTCCACCAGGACTCCCACAATCGGCGATGTTGCCGGCTCACGCACCTGGTCAGACGGCTGGTTGAGCTCCTCCTGCTCGGTGGTGTTCCGCTCTGTCGCTCTTGATGGCGATGGCTCACACACCGCGGGTGGCTCTCCGTCTGCGGTGGGCTCTGGCGTACGCTCCTTGCAGATGGTAGGGCTGGTCACTGGGTCTGGAGTGGCACTGACGTCGGACGATGGACGGTTCCTTGCCAGTGTCCACTCCACATAGGCGGCGAGATTACCCCGAGGACCATCTTCGGACGACCGTGCTCTGCACGCGGTGTTCAAGTTGGAGTTGTAGAACCCGCAGAGCACGTCGTCCGGCCAGCTGGATCTTTCAGCTAACCATAGGAAACTGTCAGTATGGTCCTCGAGGCTGTTTTCCCCCTGCTTCAACATGATGAGGAGGAATTCGGGGGTGTGGAAGGAATCCATTGGGGAAGGAACACGAGGGAGATGAAAAATAAAACACTGGGGGCAAAAAGACTATGAAAATAAAACGGAGGGAAAACACGCCGCAAACTTTTAGGTCCGGTATTCTGTAACGCCTGCTGCTCACAGGATGAAGAAGGCACGGATTCTCAGGAGTACCATAAACACGTATATTTATTAAATAACACTTACGATGATTACAGGACGAACAGGGGTTGAAGAGGAACAGTGAGACACGTAGACATTGACATCGACATGGACAATACCGGACGACGGACTAAATGAATACAAGGACTATAAATACACAGGGGATGATGAGACACAGCTGGATGACACAGGTGAAGGTGATGAAACATAATGGCATGGCGGGAACGGGAACAAAGGAGCACATGGTGAGGATCACATGACGAATACAAACACACGAGGAAGACAGGTTGTGACAGTCATTTGCTCAGTTATGTAATTTTAAATGCAAAGATGATGTTGCTTGTTATGACAACTCGACATAAACAAATACATCACAACCTGTCTTTATCTTTGTCATGACAAGTTGGCGTTACCAAGACAACATAACTTGTCATAAATCACGATTGTCATGAGGAATTATAATTGTGGCATGAATATTTTTCTGATCAGGTTTTCAGCGGAACAAACTGTATTTTTCATTAAAATGTCTTATTAAAAGCGTCATTACTCTGTCTAATAGTTTTTAACAGTGTTACTGACAATTTAATGACCAGTTTAGGTTTAGGCTCGCTGTAGTTGAGGTCAAAAAATAATATTAATGATGGTGTTACGAAATGCATGACATATTTATAATGGCTTCATGACAATCATATTTATGACAGATTTATGACAAGGTTTTTTGTTGTCTTGATAATGTCAAGTTGTCATGACAAAGACTAAAACAGGTTGTGATGTATTTGTTTATGTCAAGTTGTCATAGCAAACAATACCAACTTACTATATTAACTTATAGTGAATACTGTAGTGTTTTTCAACTGTACTATAGTAAAGCACTTGAATTCATCATGTGGTAATTCTACAGTTGATATATAGTTTTACAACAACTAGTAATATAAACAAATAACACAAAACTGTACTTTTGTACAACAATAGGGTATATTATACTACAATCAGTGTTGGGGAGAATACTTTGTAAATGTATTTAGTTACAGAATACAGAATACCTGCTTTAAAATGTATTTTGTAACGTATTCCGTTACTTTGCTTAATCCTGGTACTGTATTCTAAATACTTGGAATACTTCCCCTTGAAAACAGCCTTCAAGTCTATTAAATGTCACACTATGCATTGGTAGCAATTTCTGCAGGAAAACAGAGGGCCTCTAATGCTAAACATTATTGACTGACAGGGAAAAATAAATAAAACAGTATAGTTTATTAAATAAAGTTTATTTAATAAAGTGTCAACAAATTCAATTTCTGTTTCTGTAATAAAGATAAAAAGTGCTTGAACATAGACAGCATTACTGTCAGTAATATACAATATATGTATATAATATGCATTTTGCTTACTCTTTGTATTTCACAGTCAGATACACAGAAAAGTATCAGGTATACAAGAAAAAAAAAAACTTCAAAATAGTTTATGTAAAACCAAGGTAATGTAACAGGTTCTATCCAACATTTTAATTTCTATTATGAAAACTTCTCACCTAAGAACAATATTGCAAATATTAGCAGAATGCAAAATGTGTTTGCTTTACAAAAATGTAAACATCAAAATGAACAAGTTTTGTCAAACATTTTAGCCAGTAGCCACCTATCAACAGTACCTATGCTTTCCTAATCAACAGACAAGTAAAGGCGGTTGTAGCGCAGCAATAGAGACATTTCGAAGTGCTTATCTGTCATTCTGTTGCGATGAGGAGTAAAAATGAGTCCTCCCTGGCTGAAGAGTCGCTCTACAGGATGTAGCGTCGTACTTTATGAAGAGAGCTTTGAGCGTAAACGAAACCTCTGAAAGCACAAACGTAACATCAAGCAGTGAATTCACGAACAATAACGGCAAAAAAAGCAGTTTATTTGAAAATCATGGTTGTTGTCTGGTTGTTCGCTGTTTGCGATCGTCCTATGTGTTGCGTGAGAAAATGAAGGTGTGGCGTAAGAGCGTGAGAACAGGGTCATTTGCGTGAGTCTCACTGAGTTAACACTGGTGATTGCAGTCGGGAGTGTAACTTCTGTTTCTATGGTTTCGGCGGCAATTTAGTAATATTATTATGGGCCAGACACGCATCGCCCGAAGTATTCCAATGGTATTAGGAAAGTTACTGTATTCTAAATACCCTGTTTAAAAATAGTAACTGTAACGGAATACAGTTACTCATAAATAGTATTCTAAATACGTACCGCCGGTACATGTATTCCGTTACTCCCCAACACTGACTACAATACACCACAGTTTACTGTAGTAGAAACTAAAGAATATTATAATATCATCATTAGTATTTATTTACTATAGTTGTTGGAATACTACAGTGTGTGTTTTAAATCCTATAAATTACTATTGTATTTTTACATGTAGGCAGAAGCGACATTATCTCCTGCGCCACTTTCTGAAGAATTTACAGTATGTTCCTGACAGTAAGTATTTCAGAGTTCATTTTAAGTCCATCTCCTGTCCTGAAAGGTAGTCTACTCTTTATTTATTGTCAGCAAGAGCTCACACTATGATTTCCTCGCCACCCTTTGCTGTTGTCTGAATTGAAATGGTTCAGGTACCTCTAGAGTACCTCTTGACCTCTCTGTCTATAGAACTGTCCATTAAGTCAGTCTTTATCTATTTTATGACACTTCAGCTTGTGATTGGTATTAAGTGGGGGTCAGGTTTCACGAATCTTTACCTTAGTAAACCCTGTAAGAAGCTGACACACAGTACTTTTTGAAGACTCCAAGTAAGCTGCAATTCTGCTCTGAATTAAAGGGCTCCTTAGCTGTTCACTTTAATTCTTCAAGTATTTTATTCTCAACTTGGATTTTTGTCTCCCTGCTGCACATTTTGTTGATTCAATATTATTGCTTTTTTTTTTCATGTGCATTATTATTTTGTCAGTGAGTTAGGTCTTCTTTGTTTTTGTGGCCATTTTACCTGTGAAAGAAAAGTCGCTTAGTATGAATATGAGGCAATTTTCCTTAAAATAAGGTATTAACAGTTATACAGTTGAAGGTAAAATGATTAGCTCTCCTGTGAAATTAGAATTTTTTTTTTCATATTTCCCAAGTGATGGAGAACGTCTTCTGGAGAAAGTCTTCATTTATTCATTCATTTTCTTTTCGGCTTAGTCCCTTTATTAATCCGGGGTCGCCACAGCGGAATGAACCGCCAACTAATCCAGCACGTTTTTACGCAGCGGATGCCCTTGCAGCCGTAACCCATCTCTGGGAAACATCCACACATACTCATTCACACTCATACACTATGGACAATTTACATACCCAATTCACCTATAGCGCATGTCTTTGGACTGTGGGGGAAACCGGAGCACCCGGAGGAAACTCACGCGAACGGAGGGAGAACATGCAAGCTCCACACAGAAACGCCAACTGACCCAGTCGAGCCTCAAACCAGCGACCTTCTTGCTGTGAGGCGACAGCACTACCTACTGCGCCACTGTGTCGCCTGGAGAAGTTCAATATTATAAGCCCGCTTTGGTAATATAGAACAAACCACTGTTATGCAATGACTTGTCTAATTAAATTAACTTAACATAATTAACATATTTAAGCCTTTGAATTTACTTTAAGCTAAATACCATGGGTCCTATCATACACCCGGCCCAAAAAGGTGCAAGATGTGTATGACGTGATGTGTTGCTATTTTCAAACCAGCGCAACCCTAATTTCCACATTTTGCATTATGTTATATAAATAGCAAATCCATTTGCGCCACTTTGTGGACTCATGGGTGTGTTGGTCTAAAGGTTAAGGCATTGTTGGCGTGTTGCTATTTTGAGAAACTGAAATAGACTGCACCATTGACCAAGTAAAAGCTGATCTACGTAATGTCTAGCACAGAACGCGTTAGTTATGCGCCTATGCAGGTCTAAACGCGTACACATTGCTTAAAACACACAGGATGTACAGCAATACACAAATATATTTACATATGAAAAAAAATAAAGGATTAAAATGTTACAAAAAGTATTATTTTCAACATAAATATAAAAACCACTACCTCCATGCCTCATCTCAGGGGGCTTTTTTCAGTTTATTCCTGACAATTTGCATTTATATAATGTTGTTATTATTATTAGTAGTAGTAGTAGTAGTAGTAGTATTTATTATATGCATATTTATATTTGTTTTAATAAAAACAAGTTTAGATTTGTTTACCTGTCGGGTTTTGCAGACGTATGCATCACCATATAGGGAATAAGAATAGGACGTGTGTTTGGATATAACTCGTAACTCGTTATTATTGTTCATTTATTTGTTTGCTGAAAATTTTAACTGAATTTAGAAATAGTTTTGAAGCAAATCTTTGCGCTTAACAAACAAAATAAATATGTAGGCTAATGGATGTCTTCAGTGGAATATGTACAACACTTTGGCCTTAGTGCACCAAAGTAAAGGAGTAAAGTAAAGACTAAAAGTAAAGTAAAGAGAAAGTAAAGAGGCCGAATGGAGGAGGCTCATACTTTATGGTCTGGTTAACTGTTTTCTTGATAGTGAAGCGTTCATTTTTTCCACTTACAAAGTCCATCACATAAATAGCAAATCGCCACGACTCTACGCAACTGACTCTTAAAGGGAATGGGAGAGGAGACTCTGATTGGTTTAATGAACTCATTAAGAGAATAAGTACAACCCTGTTAGACCATGTGCCGGGGCGCAGACCGTATTTTTCCATCCTTAAAATAGCAAAAGTTATTCAGACATTCCCTTAATGCTTTTGCTCCATGTGCTTTAGACTTTGCACCTAGATCGTTAAAATAGAGTCCATATCTTGTAATATAACTAGTAAAATATTATGTACTGTCAACATGGCAAAGACAACAAATTTTCTGTTGAGTAATATCTATTTTTTTATTCTGTCATACTTTACTCAATTGAAACAAATCAGTTTGTGTTTCTTTCTTCTGTTGAACACAAAAGGAAGCTGGAAACACCTCTATGGATGTCAAAAGTTTTCAGCTTTTATTTTTTGAATTGTATTTATTTAGGATCAACAGTAAAAAAAAAAAAAAAAAGAAACCCGTAAAGGTTTTGAACTACGTGACATAGAGAAAATAGTAAGTAACTTTTCATTTTTGGCTGAACTATTTCTTTAACAACAGCCTCAATAGATTGAAGTGGTTTGCAATACAACCGGAACATGATAAGTACATCTAACCAAACAATTCATCCTTTTTGATGCATAATGTAGCAGCTAATATAAAAAAGAACCAATAAATCACAGCTGAATAGCTGAGCAGGGTCAAGATTGAGCTGTTCTGTGAAGAAGAAAAAAAGTCCCATTCATGAATGAGTCACAATCTATTTTTACTTTCAGAATAGAACAAGTACAAGCTGTATTACACATCCTCATGTAGTTACATAATTGTGTTTGACTTTCTATAAAGTCTTTAAATGAATGTTGCTCCTTCTAATGCAAGTCAATGATTTTCAAAATAATAAAGCATGGGCCTAATTTTTCATGTTAATTCTTAAAATAGTTTATTCTCAACCTGTATTTTGGTCTCACTGCTACCATGATAAGCATGTATTATTTATTGCATTGCCTTAATTTTGTAGTTTTAATATTATTACATGTTTTATGTACATTATTGTTTTGTTTTGTCTTGTTTGTCTGTTTGTTTGTCTTTTGTTGTTGTTTTTTTGTGGCCATTTTAAAAAAAAGTTGCTTAATTGCACATTTTGAATTTGATGCATAAAAATAACTTCTTATTGTTTATACATGTGAAGGCAAAATTATTAGTCCACCTGTGAAATTTGAATTATTGTTCAAATATTTCCCGAGTGATGTTTAACAGAGTGAGGCAATTTGACAGTATTTCCTATAATAAAATAAGGAAATTTGTAAAATGTCTCTGCATATTAAACTGAAATAAGAAATGTATACATTTTGTAACAATGAAACAAATTACCATATCTTTCCTTAAATTGTATTGTCTTTAAACCGGTAATGTTAAATTGAAGATGTTTGTGGTCAAGGAAAAGGTTTGTTTAATGCAGAATAGCTGAAAAATGCACTTATAGATTTCTGTAATATTAAATAGTTTCTTTCACATTTCACAACATTTTCAAAGAGAATGTCCAATGAAAGTTACTTAAAAGACAGGTTTTACTAGAAATAAAATCGTGGTAACATTTTATTTTTTACGCTGGTTGTTGTGTGTGTTACGGTAGTCAAATATATATATATCTGAAATATCAGTAAGCATCTTCTATTATGTTGTACTGTAAAAGTAACCTAAATAACCAATCGTTTTAACCAAAGCAAACAGGAGAATTCCCTTGGCAGTATCTAAATTTTTGTTTTATTAAGGGCCCAAACACTATACAAAGAGATTTCAATGCTGTACTTGGTGACCAAATTTACTATGCCTATACATGAAACTGGTTATGGATTGTAAATGTCAAAAAGCATTAGTTTATAAATCATACACTACTGTAAGCAGATCATAACATATAGATCAAGGAGCCACATAAAAGTCTTTATTAATGATTATTCTGCCAATGTAATTATTTTGGGTTGCATTATGTTGGCAAAGGGACTTTCAATGAAAACCAGCCTTTATGATAATCTGGAAATACATTTACATTCTTAATGTTGACCAATGTACACGATAAGTATACCGTGGCCTCAGGGGGAGCCCACTTTTTAGTGTAATGGGGGGTGGGGGGTTATGTGTCGCTTTGATCTTGAGAGTCCCTTGCCGCAATGATGGCTATATGCAATGATAGGCTATAAAACACACAAGGTCACTCCGGTAAAACATAAATCGCAAATTCGAAAATGAAAGAAATACCATTGAAAGGGGTTCCGTTTTGTTTACCCTGCTTTCAGCTTAATTGTCCAACATGTTTACAGCAATGTCACGGTGTTTAAAAAAAAAAAAAACATTGGTTTGGCCTACTGTATGAAGCAAATAAAACGAAACACATTACATCATTAGTTTCAGAAAATGAATAAGCAATGTCTCAACGTCCATATAAAAGCATCTGGCTGTCAGTCTTTGATATGACTGGACTTCGGATCCAAGCTCAAATATTTGAACTCCTGCGACTAGACCGTATGCGACCGGCCGATTAAATGTGATGTATTCCAGTGTGTGCAGTGAAAAGGCAGCTATACAGTGAAAAATTCCTTGCTAGGTTGAACATAATATGGAAAATATTTGAAAAAGATTCACAGGAGGGCTAATAATTTTTAAATCAACCATATTTACTATTTGTATAGTATTTATAAGTGCACCTTCATGCCATCATACATGGCAAACTGCTTTAATGATGCTTAATAAATGGTTTTTCAATCTAGTATAATGTAACTGTCCCAGGTAGGCTTGTAGGTAGTTTGAGTTTTGGGAAGTGGGTGGGCGCTGGTCAATCAGTGACTTTTGAAAATACTATTGGTTGGGTTTAGGGAAGGAGGTCAGTCGGTCGGTCAGTCAGTTTGTCGACAGCAGCCTCTGGTGGATTTACGTGAGAACAGCAAGTGCGAATGGCACTCACGAGAGAAATTTGAGATCTGAAAAAGTGTACACAGCGGCCTCTGGTGGATTTGCGTAAACAAAAACTTCTCGGTGGACGTACTAGGCTCTCCAGAAATGTATATAGAGGTACATTTTCAGAATGAGCCCTAGTTGGAATTATCAAAAAACCTATTTATTTACAAAAAAAAGCACTTAAAACAGGAACTAGAACTAAACATCATTTGGGAAATATTTGAAAAAGATTCACAGGAGGGCTAATAATTTTGTCTTCAATCGTATTTACTATCTGCATAGTATTTATTAGTGCACCTTCATGCCATCATACATGGCAAACTGCTTTAATGATGCTTAATAAATGGTTTTTTAATCTAGTATAATGTAACTGTCACAGTTAGGTTCACTCACAAACGCATGGATCTCAGGAATTATCCAACATAGGCTCATTCTGAAAGCGTAGCCCTATATACGTTTCTGGAGATCGCAAATTATGTAGCCAGAGATACATATGGTTGCATTTCATCTTTAAAACGAACTCTACAGGGCGGTATGACACCACTCCTTTTCACGCATACCAGCTGACTGCTTACCTCTGTATGGACGGCTTTTCCGCTGTTAACAGTTTGTCCAGTAACTCGCCATGTACGCCGTTGGACTTGAGACGCAGAGAGGAGTTGACAACGACGATGGGGTTAGAGTCCGGTGAAGAACGATTCCAGAAAGCAGCTAAGACAAAAACAGAATCCAAAAAATTAAATAAACAAGTAAATAACAGGGTGAGACTGTGTTAAAATCTGAAAACATGTTAAAAATCAGGCGAGGACTTTTCTTTTTCTGGATTGCTTTTTAAAATTGTTGGTTGGGTTTAGGGAAGGAGGTCAGTCGGTCAGTCAGTCAGTCGACAGCGGCCTCTGGTGGATTTACGTGAGAACAGCAGGTTGCGAATGGCACTCACGAGAGAAATTTGAGATCTGAAAAAGGGTACACATCGGCCTCTGGTGGATTCGCATAAACAAAAACTGCTCTGTGGATGTATTAGGCTCTCTCCAGAAATGTATATATTGGTACGTTTTCAGAATGAGCCCTGGTTGGAATTATCAAAAAACCTATTTATTTACAAAAAAGGACTTAAAACAGGAATTAGAACTAAACATCATTTGGGAAATATTTGAAAAATATTCTCAGGAGGGCTAATAATTTTGCCTTTAATCGTATTTACTATCTTCATAGTATTTATTAGTGCACCTGCATGCCATCATACATGGCAAACTGCTTTAATGATGCTTAATAAATGGTTTTTTAATCTAGTATAATGTAACTGTCACAGTTAGGTTCACTCACAAACGCATGGATCTCAGGAATTATCCAGCATAGGCTCATTCTGAAAATGTAGCCCTATATACATTTCTGGAGATCGCAAATTATGTAGCCAGAGATACATATGGTTGCATTTCGTCTTTAAAACGAACTCTACAGGGCGGTATGACACCACTCCTTTTCACGCATACCAGCTGACTGCTTACCTCTGTATGGAAGACTTATCCGCTGTTAACAGTTTGTACAGTAGCTCACCATGTACGCCGTTGGACTTGAGACGCAGAGAGGAGTTGACCACGACGATGGGGTTAGAGTTTGGTGAAGAACGATTCCAGAAAGCAGCTAAGACAAAAACAGAACCCAAAAAAAATTAAATAAACAAGTAAATAACAGGGTGTTCCATACGAACAATATAATAATCCACACTAGAAATACAAAAAAACGAATAATCCATACTAGAAACACAAAAAACATACTAATCCATACTTGAAACATACTAACAATGAATTAATCCATACTAACAATATACTAATCCACACTAGAAACACAAAAAAAACATACTAATCCATACTAGAAACATACTAACAATGAATTAATACATACTAACAATATACTAATCCACACTAGAAAAACTAAATCATACTAATCCATACTATAACCTCTGTATGGACAGCTTTTCCGCTCTTAACAGTTTGTCCAGTAGCTCACCATGTACGTCATTGGACTTGAGACGCAGAGAGGAGTTGACCATGACGATGGGGTTAGAGTCTGGTGAAGAACGATTCCAGAGAGCAGCTAAAAAATTAAATAAACAAGTAAATAACAGGGTGAGACTGTGGTAAGATCTGAAAACATGGTAAAAATCAGGCGAGGACTTTTCTTTTTCTGGATTGCTTTTTAAAATTGTTGGTTGAGTTTAGGGAAGTGGGTGGGTGCTGGTCAATCGGTGACTTTTGAAAATACTATTGGTTGGGTAGTCGGTCGGTCAGTCAGTCAGGTGACAGCGGCCTCTGGTGGATTTACGCGAGAACAGCAGGCGTGAATGGCACTCTCGAGAGAATTTAAGATCTGAAAAAGCATACACAGCGGCCTCTGGTGGATTCGCGAAAACAAAAGCTGCTCTGTGGATGTATTAGGCTTTCTCCAGAAATGTATATAGAGGTACGTTTTCAGAATGAGCCCTGGTTGGAATTATCAAAAAACAGAAAACAGAACAAAGGAATCACATGACGTAAACAGAACCACATGGGACAAACACATGGGACAACGCATGACACAACACATAGACCAGAGGTGCCCAAACTCAGTCCTGGAGGGCAGGTGTCCTGCAAAGTTTAGTTCCAACCCTAATCAGACACACCTGGACTAGCTAATCAAGCTCTCACTAGGCTTTCTAGAAACATCTGTGCAGGTGTGTTGAGGAAAGTTGGAGCTAAAATCTGCAGAACACCAGCCCTCCAGGACCAAGTTTGAAAGTAGACTCATGAAGTAACGTTACAATAAGCGGTGTCTTTCATTTTAGTGTTGGTCTTTTCTGTTACACTGGGAGTTGTTTGATGGTTACTTTTTCTCTCAGCTTTCCTTGTCCTTTACGGAGGCTACTTTTGCAACTGACCACGAATTTCTAGCTTTCACATGAAACAGCACGCATAATGAGATTTTCCAGGCATGAGAAAGCTCATTTTTTTGTTGTAGGGTTCCTGTCTAGCACACACAAACACACAGACACACACACACACGCACGTTTCCTCTGCCTGAGGCAAAAGCTGCTCTCTGCACAGAAATCAGCTTAAGTTCTCTTGCTGTATAGAAAGGGACACTTGCTATCTTTAAAAAGGAGAGAAAGCCTTTTAACATGTTGCTCCTTTGCATCCAGCACTACACATTAACTGAATGGCCAGAGTCGTGGGCAGCGTGCCAGAGAATTCCAAACTGCTTTGTGTGCGACAGATTTTAATTGGAAATGTGTCAGAGTACATAGCTCCACTATATAATCTCACCACCCAGCCTGGTGTCATTGTTTGCGCATGGGTTTTTATGCTTATGAATGGAGATGAAGTTATTTTGAGTTTGGGTCTTTCCCTTGCAGATATGTGTGGCTCTCGATTTCAGTGCATGCATTTTATATTATTCAAATTTGTGATTTTAGGTTGGATTTTTTGAGTATTTTATGCCTTTTCTTTTTTATATACTTGTTTTAACATATTTTAATGTTTTATTCATTTTATTCTTTTGTTGTTTTTATTTCTTACACTTGTTTCTTTTATTCTTGTTTGTGTAAAGCACTTTGAATTACTAATTATGGTGGCTTGAAAAAGCCAACATACTGTTATACTACATAAACTTGCTATTCTTCCGTCTTCTTCCAAGACTCATTTCTATATGCATCTCCTCTTAAACTGTTCTAGCTACAAAAACCAAACTCACTTCAGACCTCCAAACTGGTCTGACTCAGGTTGCTTTATCTTTTCCAACTGATCCGACTTACAGTTTTCCAAAAACTGACCCGAAAAATTCTGAAAAGTTCCATTGACTTAACATTGGATAAAAATTTTTGACCTCATAACTTTCCACCAGACTGTCATACAGACTTAAGGCTGGGCTCATTTAGCTCAGACTAACAATCTGCCAATCACTGATGACCTTTCAACTTACTAGCCACACCCTAGCAACCACTTGCGGCACCCTAGCAACTGTCCCATAGACTTCCATTGTAAAAAAAACTGCCATTGACTTTACATTGGACATACTAACAACATACCAATTCATGCTAACAATACACCAATCCATACTAGAAACATACTAACGATATACCAATCCATATTAGAAACATACTAACTCATAGAAACATACTAACAACATACTAATCCATATTAACAATATACTAATCCACACTAGAAACACAAAAAAACTAATAATCCATACTAGAAATATACTAACGGCATACCAATCCATACTAGAAACATACTAACCAATACTAGAAACATAATAACAACATACTAATCCATACTAACAATATACTAATCCACACTAGAAACACAAAAAACTAATAATTCATACTAGAAATATACAAATGACATACCAATCCATACTAGAAACATACTTAATAATACTAGAAACATACTAACCAATACTAACACACTAACAATGTACTAATCCATACTAACAATATACTAATCCACACTAGAAACACAAAAAACACACCAATCCATACTAGAAACATACTAACATCATACTAATCCATACAAACAATATAGTGCTGGGTTGCGGCTGGAAGGGCATCTGCTGTGTAAAACATATGCTGGATAAGTTGGCGGTTAATTCCACATCAGGGGTTGCCACAGCGGAATGAACCGCCAAATTATCCAGGCTATGTTTTACACAGCGGATGCGCTTCCAGCCACAACCCAGTATTGGGAAACATCCATACACTCTCAATCACACAAACACTATGGTCAATTTAGTTTATTCAATTCACCTATAGCGCATGTCTTTGGACTGCAGGGGAAACCAGAGCACCTGGAGGAAACCCATGCCAACACGGAACATGCAAACTCCACACAGAAATGCCCTCTGACCCAGCTGGGACTCGAAGCAGCGACCTTCACCGTGTCGCCCCAAAAGCAAGCTATTGGTTGTAATAAATCGAACCAATGGGATGTAATAAATCCATCACTCTGTTGGGAATGTGTGATATTACCAGGCATTTATATATTAAGCGTGTAGCCTCAAAGTGCTCAGAGATGCTCTCTTCCTCTTAAACCATCTTGGTTGAGGGAAACACATTTCCATCATAAAAATGTGTAAGCGTGTCCAGTCACCAGAGGCAGTTTTCACAGTGGGTGTCTGCCAAAATGGAGGGGCACAGGGGATGCGCAGAGTCTCATTACTGATCCATCTAAACTGGCCTCCCACAGAGCGACATTTGGGAAATCACAAGGATGCATTTAAACCGAATTGTCAACTACTGACAGTCCTCTGTGCTGTGTTAACATCAGATGAACAGAGTTTAGCTGTTGTATTGTTTTTAGACCATCTCCACCATTTGATGTGGTACCATTATCATAAAGCTTGATATCTTGATGGTGAATGAAATGGGGGAAAAAATCTGGTCCTCAACGCATCAGACCCACAGATGCAATGTGAAGTCCTTTTCTAAAATGACTGGATGTTAAAACGATTGCCAAAAGCAACCTGACTTTCTGATTATACTCCATCTGGTCCTGATGTTTTAGCCAACTGATGAAGATGGACTGTCGGCAGGCATAAAGCTGGCATTGTCTACCTGAAACGGCATAAGCAGCTTACAGCGTGTTCATTATTGTGGCATTAATCACAGCCATCCACAAAGCCATGATTTGCAGTGCACTGTTTAGAAAGTCTGTCCTTTTTCTGTATAAAGATTCTGCTTAAAACTGTTTGCCAGAAGAGGCAAAATCTTCATTGTTGCTTCAGATGTGCTTAGGAAAACATCTATATGTACCAAAGATTTGCCATGGAAATGTTTTCCAACAGTTCAATTTGACAAATATTGGTTATTGAAACATTTGCCTGTGAGAAACTTTCCACTATTTTGCTGCTAAAGTCACTAGCTATATTTCCATCCACCTATTTTTATACACATTTTATACATGTGCATAAAAAAAACCTGAGTAGGATATAAGAAAAAATGTGCATAAACTACGATGGAAACACTTTTACCAAACAAATACCAGTGTGCGCATTAAAAAAAGTCATGTGATTTTGTTGTTAGAGATCATGTGATGATAAAAATATGTGAGAATGGACAAACCAGCAGGCTGACCGCATTGTAAAACATCTGAAATGTTGTTTTGGTCATTCTTAAACACCTTAACCTTTTCAATATTAGTGTTATTACAGTATATTATTAATGAGTTCCAGAATAGTCAAAAGCGTCTGTGCTCCACGTCTCACGCCTTCAAACGCCAACACGCATTCTTTGTGTGTCGACATCGTCTTCCGAGGCGCAAGTAGTTTATTAAATAAAAAAAAGATTGACGCAGCTTCTCCTACCGCAGCAAATTCCATTTTTACTGTTAATATTTGTCGCCAGTTAATCAGGAAGTGACGATTTTGTTCTCTTAGACTCATTGGATGAAAGCGCTGCTTTATGCGGACGTCTTTTATGCGATATTCTAGTTTTGAGCATAAATTTAATTCGCATCTTTAGATGGAAACATAGCTAGTGTTAGTGGCAGACCTTTACATTGATATTTCTTCAATTTCAGAAATCTAAAACTAACACATTTACACAAAATAAAAATTTATAAATGTTTACCATTAGAGGCTGGTTATATTCACAGACTGTTGCCAAACAACTGTGTTGAAACCCCTTATAAAAGTGAGTTTTGCATCTAATTGGATCACCATTAAACTAAAGGTGAAAAATGTTGCACTACTTTGTCACTGAAGTCAACGAACACATTTTAATATATAAAAATTAAGTGAGTTTATTTTATTTTATTTTATTTGATTTAAGGAAAAACTTATTTAATTTTGACATATTATTTCTGAAAACAAGACCAAAAAGTAAGAAATGCATTTTTTTTTTTTTTTTTTGTAGTGTGTGTAAACTGTGAAAATTCTATTTTTTTTTTTCTAAAGTTTTGCCATTTCTCAATCAGGTTCAGATTAGGACTCTGGGTAATCCCTTAGACTTTTTTCTGTATTTTCAGTTTTACTGCTTTACCCCTTTTACTGTAGGCAAGAAGATAAATGTTGATGAATACAAGAGCCCCTATCATACACCGGGCGCAATAAGGCGCAAGACGTGTTTGCCCTGATGTGTTGCTATTTTCAGACCAATGCAACCATAATTTTCCCGTTTTCCGCCACGTTGTTTAAATAGCAAATCCATTTGCACCACTTTGTGGTCTCATAGGTGTTCTGGACTAGAAAAGAGGTGTGTTAAGGCACATTGTTGGTGCGTTGCTATTTTAAGGAATTAAATAGACTGTGCAATAGACCAGCTGAAAGCAGGTCTAAAGTCCAGCGTAGAGCACGTTAGTTATGCGCCTCGTTTACACATTGCTTAAAACACACAGGAAGTACAGCAGTATGCAAATATCTCTACAAATGAAAAACAATAAAAGGAATAAAATATTACAAAAATTATTATTTTCTACATAAATATAAAAACCACTTCCTCAATGCCTTCTTCATCTCGGGGGGCTTTTTCAGTTTATTCATGACAACTTGCTTTTGTATAATGTTATTATTATTAGCAGTATTATTTATTATATGCATATTTATATTTGTTTTATTAAAAACGAGTTTAGATTTGTCCACCTGTCAGGTATTGGACCATATGGGGCATAGCATGTGTGTTTGGATATAACTCAGTTGTTTGACCACATTTCGTTATTATTGTTCATTTATTCATTTGCTGGAAATTAGAGCTGAATTTAGAAATAGTTTTGAAACAAATCTTTGCGCTTAACAAACTAAATTAATTATGTAGGCTAATAGATGTCTTCATTGGAGTGTGTAAAACACCATTTCCTTATCCAAGAAAGAGATTGGAGCTGATTGGAGGAGGCTCATTCTTTATCCTCGCGCTGCAGATGGTCAGTTTAACTGCTTTCTCGCTAGTGAAGCGTTCAGTTTTTCACTTTTTCACTTTTTCCACCGCCATGTAAATAGCAAATGTGCCATGGCGTGGCAACTGACTTTTAAAGGGAATGGGAGATGAGACTCTGATTGGTTTATTCTCAAAACACACCCATAACTCATTAAGAGAATAAGCACAACCCTGTTAGACCATGCGCCGCGTCTCAGAGTGTATTTATCCGACCTAAAAAAGGCAAAAGTAGATTCAGACACGCCTTTAATGCTTTTGAGCCCTGTGCTTTAGACTTTGCGCCTAGATCATTAAAATAGAGCCCAAGGAAGGAACCACATGTTAAAGAAGAAGTGTCTGATAATCATTTGCATTCACTTTACCAGGTATCTGTATAAGAGGATCAATTTCTGCTTAACGTCACCATGAAACAAAAGTTAAGAGTTTCCTTTTTCCTCTATCATGACATACATGCAATTGAAACGGTCATGAAATTATTAAAATATTTAAAAACACATTTTTTTTTACTTATTATTTCTGTAAAAAATGGACTTTTTTTTGCTTGAATGCTTTTTAATTTAAGTACTTTTAGATATTTGGACTAGAAATAAGGAAAAAATTAAGAAATGCATTTTTTACAGTGTGTAAAATGTAAAAATTTGAATTTTTTTTTCAAAAGTTCTGCCATTTCTCAATTAGGTTCAGACCAGGACTCTGGGTAATCCCTTAGATTTTTTTTCAGTATTTTCAGTTTCAAGGAACTGTTTTACCCCTTTTACTGTATACAAGATGATACATGTTATTAAATACAAGGGCTCCTATCATACACCGGGTGCAATAAGGCGCAAGACGTGTTTGGCCCGACGTGTTGCTATTTTCAGACCAATGCAACCTAAATTTTCCCATTTTCCGCCACGTTGTTTAAAAAGCAAATCCATTTGCACCACTTTGTGGACTCTCGCTAGTGAAGCGTTCAGTTTTTCCACTTACAAAAACCGCCATGTAAATAGCAAATGTGCCATGGCGTGGCAACTGACTTTTAAAGGGAATGGGAGATGAGACTCTGATTGGTTTATTCTCAAAACACACCCAGAACTCATTAAGAGAATAAGCACAACCCTGTTAGACCATGCGCCGCGTCTCAGAGTGTATTTATCCGTCCTAAAAAAGGCAAAAGTGGATTCGGACACGCCTTTAATGCTTTTGAGCCCTGTGCTTTAGACTTTGCACCTAGATCATTAAAATAGAGCCCAAGGAAGGAACCACATGTTAAAGAAAAAGCGTCTGATAATCATTTGCATTCACTTTACCAGGTATCTGTATAAGAGGCTCAATTTCTGCTTAAAGTCACCATGAAATGGAAGTTAAGAGTTTCCTTTTTCCTCTATCATGACATACATGCAATTGAAATGGTCATGTAATTAATAAAATATTACAAAACACATTTTTTTTACTTATTATTTCTGTAAGAATGGGACTTTTTTGCTTGAATGCTTTTTAATTTAAGTACTTTTAGATATTAGGACTAGAAATAAGGCAAAAAGTAAGAAATGCATTTTTTACAATGTGCGTAAAATCAAGATTTTACAATTTCAAAAGTTCTGCCATTTCTCAATCAGGTTCAGCTCAGGACTCTGGGAAATCCCTTAGATTTATTTGGTATTTTTCAGTTTTAAGGAACTGCTTTACCCATTTTACTTTAGACAAGAAGATAAATGTTGATGAACACAAGAGATGAACCACAAGTTGCAGAACAAGCTTCTAATAAACATTTCATAATCATAAGTTAAGTCCTTTTTTCCTCTATCGTGACATCCACTTGAAACAGTCATGAAATGTAGAAAATAGTATAAAAAACACACTTAATTTTGACTATTTTTTAATTTTATTATTATTATTATTATTATTATTATTTTGCTTGAATGCTTTTTGATTTAAGAAGTTTTATATATTTGGACTATATGAGACAAACTCTAAAGAAGAAAAGCATTTTGTCCAGTGAATGATCTTTGGTTTAATCAACCAAAGCCAAACTAATAAAAAAAAATGTGAATCTTTGGCATTGCTTTTTGGCTGTGGTTCAGTGTACATTGAACAGACTTGACTAGACTAATGTGCAGCAGGCAAATCCTGCAAGGTTGCATTGGGCAGGCCGACTGAGCGAGTCTGGTGTCAGCTGTGAGTCTGATGTCTTCTGACAGACTACAGGAGCAGGCTGAAGAATTACACAAGGTGACTCGTCCCATTCCGAACAGGGCAGATGCTCAAGAACTCTGCATTACGCAAGGCTGACTGGAGCGGTGGAGATGAAGAGAGATTTCTGCCAGCCGCTTCTCGCTATACAGAACGCGCCGTGTGTCTCGGCTTATGCTCGGTGACATGTGTCAGTATATGTAACAGATTTGAGAAGCAAACCTCAGTTACATGCTATGTGGGCGGTGGTGTCAATGTGCCTGAGCTTCTTAGAGGAATGACAGCAGGAAAACAAGGGAAAGAAGACAGAGACACACAGCACAACACTTGCTGAAAAAATGATTAGCCCTCCTGTTTTTTTTCTTTAAGTATTTCCTAAATGATGTTTAACAGAGCGAGGAAATTTTCACAGTATTTCCTATAATATTTTTTCTTCTGGAGAAAGTCTTATTTGTCGTATTTCGGCTAGAATAAAAGCAGTTCTGAATTTTTTAAAAACATTTTAGGGTAAATATTATTGAGCATGATTTTTTTCAACTGTCTACAGAACAAACCATTGTCACACAATGATTCGCCTAATTACCTTAACCTAGTTAAGCCTTTAAACTGCATTTTAATCTGACTACCAGTATCTTGAGAAATATCTAGTAAAATATTATTTACTGTCATCATGTCAAAGATAAAAGAAATTAGTTATTAAAACTATTATGTTTAGAAATATGTTGAAAAAAATCTTTCCATTAAACAGAAATTGGAGGGAAAAAATATGCAGGGGGGCTAATAATTCTGACTTCAACTGTGTACAGCTCTGAAATGTTGTGAAGGTCATGTGTTATCAGAGTAAGTGTGTTTATAAAGAAAGCTTGACATAATTAATGAGCAAGTTGCGAATGATTAATTGCACCAAGACTGTTGGTTACGTAAAGGAGGATGGTGTCTTGTCAGAATGCACGCTTCATTTTTCCTCCTGTCTTCATATTTTTGCGTACTCAGCCATTCTAGCCTTTCAAAGTATACTCTTTTTGAATATATAGTGTCCGAGTTTGTGCTAAGTTTGAATAGACAAGTCAGGCTATGACCAATTTGGTGTCCTAGCCAAGATGTTAGCTGGTTCCTCTTGCCCAAATTCCACCACAGGTCATTGAAGAAGAAATTGTTTAGCTTAGAGACATAAAACTATTTACACTGTAGATTGAACACTGAAGATTAAAGCAAGTAAACCCGTTGCCTTAATAGCAACACATTGACTTAATTTAAAAAAAAGTGAGTAAACCTGTTATAGCCTGGAACTATTGAGTTGAATAAACGTAATTTTTATGATTATAGTTAATTTACTTAATAAATTTGAGGCAATGTGTTTACTCACTTTTTTAAGTCATTTAAGTCACTTATGTTTTACGTTTACACTTACATTTTTAAAGTCAATCATTTTAAAAGCAATGTGTTTACTCACTTTTTTAAGTCATTTAGGTCACTTATGTTTTAAGTTTACACTTACATTTTTAAAGTCACTCGCTTTAAAAGCAATGGGTTTACTCATTTTTTTAAGTCACTTACGTTTTACGTTTACACTTACGTTTTTTAAAGTCACTCGCTTTAAAAGCAATGGGTTTACTCACCTTTTTAAGTCACTTACGTTTTACGTTTACACTTACGTTTTTTAAAGTCACTCGCTTTAAAAGCAATGGTTTACTCACTTTTTTAAGTCACTTACTTTTTACGTTTACACTTATGTTTTTTAAAGTCACTCGCTTTAAAAGCAATGGGTTTACTCACTTTTTTAAGTCACTTACGTTTTACGTTTACACTTACGTTTTTTAAAGTCACTCGCTTTAAAAGCAATAGGTTTACTCACTTTTTTAAGTCACTTACGTTTTACGTTTACACTTACGTTTTTTAAAGTCACTCGCTTTAAAAGCAATGGGTTTACTCATTTTTTTAAGTCACTTACGTTTTACGTTTACACGTTTTTTAAAGTCACTCGCTTTAAAAGCAATGGGTTTACTCACTTTTTTAAGTCACTTATGTTTTACGTTTACACTTATGTTTTTTAAAGTCACTCGCTTTAAAAGCAATGGGTTTACTCAATTTTTTAAGTCACTTACGTTTTACGTTCACACTTATGTTTTTTAAAGTCACTCGCTTTAAAAGCAATGGGTTTACTCACTTTTTTAAGTCACTTACGTTTTACGTTTACACTTACGTTTTTTAAAGTCACTCGCTTTAAAAGCAATAGGTTTACTCATTTTTTTAAGTCACTTACGTTTTACGTTTACACGTTTTTTAAAGTCACTCGCTTTAAAAGCAATAGGTTTACTCACTTTTTTAAGTCACTTACGTTTTACGTTTACACTTACGTTTTTTAAAGTCACTCGCTTTAAAAGCAATAGGTTTACTCACTTTTTTAAGTCACTTACGTTTTACGTTTACACTTACGTTTTTTAAAGTCACTCGCTTTAAAAGCAATGGGTTTACTCACTTTTTTAAGTCACTTATGTTTTACGTTTACACTTATGTTTTTTAAAGTCACTCGCTTTAAAAGCAATGGGTTTACTCACTTTTTTAAGTCACTTACGTTTTACGTTTACACTTATGTTTTTTAAAGTCAATCGCTTTAAAAGCAATGGGTTTACTCACTTTTTTAAGTCACTTACGTTTTACGTTAACACTTACGTTTTTTAAAGTCAATCGCTTTAAAAGCAATGGGTTTACTCACTTTTTTAAGTCACTTACGTTTTACGTTTACACGTTTTTTAAAGTCAATCGATTTAAAAGCAATGGGTTTACTCACTTTTTTAAGTCACTTACGTTTTACGTTTACACTTACGTTTTTTAAAGTCAATAGCTTTAAAAGCAATGGTTTACTCACTTTTTTAAGTCACTTACGTTTTACGTTAACACTTACGTTTTTTAAAGTCAATCGCTTTAAAAGCAATGGGTTTACTCACTTTTTTAAGTCACTTACGTTTTACGTTTACACTTACGTTTTTTAAAGTCAATCGCTTTAAAAGCAATGGGTTTACTCACTTTTTGAAAGTTACTTACATTACCTACGATTTAAGTTTACACTTGCGTTTTTAAAGTCAATTGCTTTAAAAGCAATGGGTTTACAAAATTTTTTAAGTCACTAACGTTACTTACGTTTACACTTACGTTTTTAAAGTCTATTGCTTTAAAAGCAATGGGTATACAAATGTTTTTAAGTGTCAACTAATTGCTTTCTAGGCAATACAGTGGCACAGTAGGTAGTACTGTCGCCCCACAGCAAGAAGGTCGCTGATTCGAGCCTCGGCTGGGTCAGTTGGCGTTTCTGTGTGGGTAGTTTGCATGTTCTCCCTGCGTTCGCGTTTGTTTCCTCCGGGTGCTCCGGTTTCCCCCACAGTCCAAAGACATGCGGTACAGGTGAATTGGGTAGGCTAAATTGTCCATAATGTATGAGTGTGAATGAGTGTGTATGTTTCCCAGAGATGGGTTGCAGCTGGAAGGGCATCCGCTGCGTAAAACATATGCTGGATAAGTTGGCGGTTCATTCCGCTGTGGCGACCTCGGATTAATAAAGGGACTAAGTCGAAAAGAAAATGAATGAATGAATAAATGCTTTCTAGAGTGAGCACATTAAAGTCTGTATGAACAGGAAGTGTCTGAGACTTTTATTTTAGTGTTTTATGTACTTCCAATTGTAACAGAATATTGAGTAGGGGCGGGGCTTTCTTATTGCACATCATTTCCTCATAGTAAACTAATGGTGAGAGGGCTGTGGTTGAAAATATTGTGGCTGAAGCTGTCAAACAGACTTTGATGGAAGATTACCAAAACAAACTTATTTTTTCCCATTGTATTAACTTGGATTAATTGTTCATCTAAAAAATAACAATGATTCACCCTGCTTTGACTGAACTCTTGGAATTTCTAATTTACTTGATCTTAAGGATCTGAGGGATCTATTAGATTTGTATTCAGTGAGCATATCTGTAATGTATTGAGGTCCTAGGCAATTTAGTGATTCATAGACAAGTAACGATACTTTAAAATCTATTCTGAATGTAACTGGGAGCCAGTGCAAAGACCTGAGTCAGAAGCCTGTAAGCAGCGTTCTGGATGAGCTGACACTGTCTGACTCTTTTTGGGAAGGCCAGTGAGGAGGTCGTTACAGTAATCCACCCTGCTGCTGATAAAAGCATGAATAGGTTTCTCTAAGTCTTCAATGGAAACAAAGCATCAAATTTTTACAATGTTTTTGAGATGATAGTATGCTGATTTACTAACTGCTTTGACATGACTATTGAAACTCAGATCTGACTCCAGAATCACACCAAGATTCTTGACCTTATTTTTTGTTGTTTGACCCTTAGAGCCAAGATACGCATTCACCTTGAGAACCTCGTCTCTGTTCTCAAATGCACTTTAATATCCATAGATTTCGTTTAATTTTTCTACAACATTCTTCATACAAAGAATAAAACCATATATATATATCATAGTCAGTGGCACAATGTAATAAGCAATGTGCTGAAGTTGTGGGTTCAAAACCAGCATGTTAATAAAACCAGCAATATTAATAAAAATGGTTGATAACTAAGGAGAAGGAACTTTTTTTTTTTTAAGAAACCACTTGCAAACCTCCTGCATTTTTTGCCCTATATCTTAAAATCAAGCTGTTTTCAGAATGAAGCATCTCATAAACTACTCATGTATAAAACTCTTAAACCATTTATCTTGATTAATTCATTTGCAGGATTTGTGATTTGATTATTCCACAGTGTGATAGCTATTCCACTTTGCTTAATCATGCAGCCCTAAATTAGTTGGTAAAATGAAAATAGCTTATTGACTCATTTGGGCACCCCTAGCATTTGCCTATTCAGCTTATATGACAGGATGTCCCTGCAGTATTCCAACCTGGGTTTCTGCAGGTTTCTTCAAGTCAAATTTGGAACCTTTTAACAATATTATGAATTAAATTTTAGACTTATTCAGGGTTAAAGACTAAGGATTTTTAAGACTAGGACTAAGGATTACTTTCTGTAATAATTTCTGTATTAAGGGAAGATCATGGAAATGGATGTGTTGATTTAGTTTACTTTTCCTGATTAGAGAATTTAATTTGGAGAATTTGCTGTAAAAATATCTAACAGCTATGTTTCTATCTCATTGCAATAAAAAAAAGTTTATATATACAGTATATATATATATATATATATATATATATATATATATATATATATATATATATATATATATATATATATATATATATATATAAAGTTTTGAGATGGATTATTGGGTCTGAATCGGTAGCTTCCCAGCGGGAACACAACATCATAAGACTTTAATGTAAGGTTAGAGTTAGGTCATGACGTCAGGTGACCAAAATTCAATGTCTAGCCAGCGTCTAAAGACAACGTTATTTTGACGTCCAATAACGACATCAAATTATGTTGATATTTGGTTGATTTTAGGTTGTGTTGGAAAGTGACCATAATCCAATGTCTGGTAGATGTCATTGTCACGGTCGGTGGGTGGGGAAAAGGAGCGAGGACTCAGGTGCAGAAATAAGGTATTTATTTATAATAAAATAAAACAAAAAGGCAAAATAAACAACCCCGAGGGGGAAAACATTAACAAAACAAATATACAAACAGACTTGGCAGGGCTGGCAAGACAGGAGCAGGAACACTAGGGAGAAGAGACGACGAACTGGCACAGGATAGCAGACAACAGGAGATTTTAAGCACAAGTAAATTAACAAACAGGTGAACATGATAAACTAATAATGGTTTAACAAGAAGGGTGGGGCTAGACAATAGACTGACGAGCACATGACATAACACACACAAGCACGCGGCGCATGTAAACATACGCCACGTGCCAAACACAACACCAACAGAAGACTGACGCGAGACACGAGCACACAATGAATGAAAACACTCACCGTGTGCTCACACAGACGCAGCGTGCGTGCTTCATCCCAGCGCCGACCGAAACAGAACCCAACTAGACAGAGACGCTGGGACTGAAACACCACGCTGCAAACAGACAAACAGAAACACCCGGACGAGAGCGCACAACCGTAAACACACCCAAACTCCGCGCGCCCACGTAAAGCGGGAACGAGCAGGGTCCAAGCGCGCCCACGATTGGCGCTCATACAGAGACACGCACAATGACAGAACACAAGCGCCCGACCCGAGAAAACTCGAGCCGAGCGCAACAGGGCATGACAAGACAGAGCTAGTGTCTGGACTCTGCCACCAAAACAAGAGTTAACAAGACCAGAGTGGCAGAACCCTGACAGTCATAATGGTAACATCCACACAACGTCAAGGTGTAACATGATTAAACGTTGATATTTGGTTGATTTTAGGTTGGACGTTGGACATTGACGTCAACCCGATTTTCATTTCCAAACAAAATCGAACGTCCCCACGACATTGGGGTACAGCGTCAATATGACATCATGTTGACATCTTGTGCTTGCAGGGTTTACTTGTACATAGGAAAATCGCTTTGATCTTGAGAGTCCCTTGCAACAATGATGTAGCCTATAAAACACACAGGATCCCTGTCCTTAAACAGCAATATATAAACAAAAATCTATAAATATAAAACTAATATTTATATAATTGTAACTAATATTACAAAGTAGGCTAAATTAACAAAACACCACAATAGTAATACTTTCTCGCTAAAAAGCGCTTGTTTCCCCATCAATAACTTTCTTTGACCCTTGAAAATAAATTTTGAGAGATTTTTTTTTACATGCACAAACAGCAGCCTAAACAACAGAACATTGTTGTCTTGTTTTACCTGCAGTGCCTCTGCGAGAGGAATACATTCATTTATATAAAATCAACAGACACAAATGTTTCACATAACAGCAAAATGAATAACCTCGTCATGTAGCCTATCATTTTTCTATTCACTCTATAAGTTCAACATGTCGGCATTAAGGACAGCATATGCTTTACTTAGGCCTATAGAATGTCATGGGATCTCACTTTTCACACCGGTAAAATATATTCGCAAATTCGAAAATGAAAGAAACACCATTGAAAGGGGTTCCATTTTGTCAAGTTTACCTGTTTTCAGCTTAATTGTACAACATGTTTACAGCAATGTCACAGTGCTTAGAAAAAAGAACATTGTATTGGCCTACTGTATGAAGCAAATAAAGCGAAACACAACGTCACATCATTTGTTTTGGAAAATGAATAAGCAGTGTCTCAAGGTCCATATGAAAGCATCTGGCTGTGAGTCTTTGACATGAGTAGATTTTGCCCCCCAGTGCCCCCACACCTTGATGCGTATGACAAGAATAGCATGTGTAGTTATCTTTTTTTAAGTGATGTGTAAATAGCTGTCATGCATGAATAAATGATATGTTTGCACTTTTACACATAATAATCCATAATCACATTATACAATACTGAAACTGCACGTTGAAATAACACATTTTCAATATATTTTGAGACCCCCCCAAAATTTCACAAATCATGTTTTCTGGGAGCCCATGCCTCTTTTAGGGGAGCCGAGTTCCTCCTAGCTCTTCTGTAGTTCGGACCCTGAACGTGTGAACCTTTTAAATTTACTCTCTTCATTCCCGCATCAAATTTGCTTCATTCTAGTGTCAAATTCACTTCACAATAGACGCAGATTCGTGTCATGAGCAGGGCTTCTGTCTGCTTAGTGTCTCTAGTTGTGTTGCTAATGGCTTACATGGATTTTATTGAGAGAGTAACTGTGCTTATACGCTTTAGTAAGGTTGAAAAACAGCGTAGATTCGTTCGGCGCCATGTCTGAGTCCACTGGATCTTTTCAGAGGTGCACCCAGCTCTGTGAGTTCATCAACTCCTCCAGAAACTTTACCTGGATGATGGAAGCTTTCAGCTGTGCTTCAGACTGAGCCGAGCCCAGTTTGATGAGCTGTTGTCCAGTGTCGGCAGGAGGATTTCCCTTCGGGACACCAACAACAGGCACTATACTTCGTAATCATGCTCATACTAGAGCAAGCTCCTGATTGGTTAATGTGGCGCGAATGTCTGGTAAAGTTCAGATTTTCCAACTTGAGCGATTTTTGTGATTTGTTAAAGGGCCATGAAACCCCCTGTCTCAGCAGGGTGTTTTCACACCTCTAGTTTGAAAAAAGTCAAGAAAAGTGGGCGTGTCCAGCTCTGTTTAGGTGGGAGTGTCAGGGGAGGGAAAGAGGGAACGATATGCAAATATGGGAGTTTCTGTTTGGGCACGCAGACGCAGGGGAGAAAGACAGTAACTGTGTTTACATGGCCATCAGTAATCGAACTACTTGCCAAATTATTAATTTGTCGACTTTAACTGCAGTTTGGCATTTTCACTTTTTATTCAGGAACATTTCCTGCATCTTGCCTGTGACAAACGAGATATTGAAAGCGAGGAACTGCTGGAGAATGGAGTTTTAATCCAATGTTTGATACCGCACGGCGAATGGGAGAAAAAAAAATCCTCCGCATTTCTCGATAACTTGGATGACTCGGTAGGTAGCGTCAGAAAGCCGTGTGTATATAGACTATATCCTGTCACAAAATGCGGCGAAAATCCTGCACGACTGGAAAAGTTTGATCATGTTTACATTTGGAGAGCAGCATTTACAGCGGATCTTTCAGTCTATAAAATTGGACTATAATATTGCAGTGATATTAATACTGTAAACTTGGTAACTAAATCATTTTGACTGAGGTATGTCTTTAAAAACTGAAAGAGCTCTGCTGACCACGAACTAACTTTGCAATCTGGGTAAAACAAAGAGCACTGCACTGCAAACACACTTACCAAATCTGTAGACAGACAATCAAACTGGAGCTGTGTCTTTTTATTAAAAGGAGACAAGAGGCAAATCCGGATTTCACCATTTCCAGATGCGAAAAACTCTCGGGTAAAAAATGTTCCTTACAAACGCGTTTCTGTCGCGTGTCGCGTGCACTGTACTCCACACGTGAGTCCAGCTGCTCTCTCATAGAGGGAAAATGAAAACAAAACCTTGTTGCTGCACACCGACGACCCATGTCTCCAAATTCTTGTTCTTTCACTTGTTTTAGCAACACAACGTGGCGTCTCTCTGCCGTCTGTACAGTGTATACAGTCTCCGGAGCTATCATGCATATTAATGAAGTTTCACGTCATACACAATAGAGCGCGCTGATTGGTTTGAAGCACGTCTTCTCATGAATTAATGCCGCACACTCAGATGCGTCAGAACGTCCTCAAAAAAACAGCCAGCCACTCTCCACTCTGGATTTACACCTATGTATCTCATGGCCGTGACGCAGCTTCAAAAATTTGTTTCAAACCGGAAGAACGAATTTGCTCAAAATAACGCAAAAACAACCAATTTTCACTTTTTAGTGCAATATATGTGTCCTAATAGTGTTTATAGCAGCGTGGGACACATATATGACTGTCAACAGCTCAAAAAAAGTGTTTTGGTGTTTCGTGACCCTTTAAGTGCGCAAAACACAATTTGCGCTGCTTTATTCATGCTGCCTCTTTCACGCAAAATGCGCCGCAGAATGTCTATTCGCGTCTTTGCATTGACTTAACATGTAAATCACTTCATCCACGTCTGGTGTGAACGCACCAAAAGACTTTTTAAGACTCCTCGGACACCCTATCTAACTAAAACACTAGCTAAACTTCACACTTTAGAGATGCTAAATGTAAAATAAATGTGTACTTTTTTTTTTTTTTTACCAATGTGTGAAAAGCTTCAAATAAATTGGATTGGAATGGATCATTACCTCAGTGCTTAGAAATCTGGCTTGCAGTCAGAAGGGTTAGTCTGAAGAATCGGTTATGTAGGAGTTAGAGAATAACTGTGATCACATTCTGGCTGTGCCACTATTGTGCCCTTGAGCAAGCCATGTTTGAGTGCCCTAAGGGGCCTCTGCATGCAGCTGTATTTTGGAGGGAGGTGACTTAAAAATGATAGTATTTGTCTGATGGTGCAGGTTGATGTTTATGATTCCAGATTCAAAGAAAATGACCATCAAAACTGTTTACACACTTACACTCATACACATAGTGTGGGTCTAAAGACATAAGTCCACTGCTGGATTGCTCTGACCCAGCTGAGCTAGGTTAAATGATTCAGCCTACATGCCAAGAAAGATGACAATTTGTTGTAAACAAGAATACACAGAAATGGACAACAATAATATATAGACAAAAAAATGAATGTGAGAAACAGTATAGTTAGTTTATACTGTATATAGCACATTTTTTACAACGCAACATTGCCCAAAGAGCTAGCTAAACACAATCAATACTAATTAAAATGTAAATTTATAACTAATTAAAGTCCTACATCACACACATAACAATTAAAACATAAGACAAACCCCTCAACATTGAAAAGGCTCAAATGAAAAAGAACAAAGTTACAGTTCCAGAAGCTTTTTAAAAACAGATACAGTTGCAGCGTGTCTAATGTGGGATGGAAGCTTGTTCCAGAGTTTTGGGGCGATAACAAAAAAAGCCAGATCCCAACTTCACTTACTAATAATGCAGGAGTGTCACTGATGTCACTGTCGCTGTTACGGTAGCCTCATACCTGCCAACATTTGGTTCGTAAATTCCGGGAGACACCCCCCCACCCCCCACCCCTAAATTTATTGCTGTTTGAATACAGTATATCATTATAGATGAGTAGGGAATTTGCAGTAATCTCTCAGACGCAGGGGCGTAGCAACTGGGGGGGACGGGGGGGATATGTTCCCCTCACTTTTAGAGATAGACCATTTAGAAAAAGGTGATTAAGAATGTAAACTTTTGGATTTCATACAGCTGTCCCCCCCACTTTTAAAATGTCCACTCCTTCCCTGCTCAGATGTAATATACTCAGACAAGTTCTGAAACTCTCACTTAAAACATCTCTGATTGTGCAACAAGAATAAATGGTCAAATTAAATTGTTAAAATAAAGGAGAAGCAGATCGGGTTGACTGTACAAGGGAAATACCTTCAAACTGCCACCTGTTCTAAATCATTTGCCGTCGGCACGCAGAGAGGTGCTCTGCTCTCAGGCTGCAGCGGAGGCTCGTTGAGAAGAGTAGGGACGGTACATTAATGGACAAACGACAGTCTATAAAAATCGCCAGTAACACACAAAAAAGTCGCTAAATTTGCCGCTAGTCGCTTTTTTGAAAATTTGTCGCTAAGTTGGCAACACTGGCGCAAACTGAAGAGCGGGGAGCGGGAGGAGTGAATGGTTTGGGGAGATGGGGGCGCGCGAACTGTAGCGCGCGACCGGAAGAGCACAAGCACCAAGTTTCAGCCCGGACTGTACCAAAATGCTGAGGAGCGGGGGGCGGGGGAATTCCGGGAGTTTACCGGGAGACAGAACAATACGGGAGACGGGTCTGAAATACGGGAGACTCCCGGGATAAACGGGAGTGTTGGCAGGTATGGGTAGCCTCGCTGCGTGTGTTCGGAGCTCTGTCGCGTAGATTCGCAATTTGTCTCTCCTAGGGTGAACAAACCCTTAATACATTTATACAAACAAATCTACTTTAAAACGTTCTGTCTCTTGAGCATCCGCTTGTTGTTTGTAGCTTTAGCCTGCTAGCACCGCTAGTCAGCTAAAGCTACCGACTTCTTTCATTCACTAATTTTCTCACTTCCTGGTTTTGCTCTTCACCCTGTACAATGTCGCTTGTGTGTCTGTCCTTGAGTGCAGGAGAAGCGTCGATGGAGGCGTTGGACCTGGAGCTGGAAGCAGTTTACTCAGGGCTTCTGGTAGTACCTAGAATAGCAAAGTCGAGTAAAGAAGGTCGAGCCTTCTCATTTTAGGCTCCTAAACTCTGGAATAGCCTTCCTGATAATGTCCAAGGCTCAGACACACTCTCGCAATTCAAAACTAGATTAAAGACCTGTCTTTTTAGCAAAGCATACACTCAGTGCATCACTTAGCGGTATGATGCATGAATGTGCCCCACGCAGGTTTTTGCATCTCGTTTATATACACTATGAACAGCAGCTACGCTAATTATTCTCTTTATTCTCTATTTCCACCTGGGGATACTCATCCCAAGGCCCTCAGACTATGCAGTGCCACTGATGAGATCCAAGACCAGCGACAAGATGATCCCAAGGTTTTCATAATCCTGGACCAGGCTATATCCTGAGCACCTGCTGTGGTGGTCATGGAGGAGTGGAGAGCATGCGACTGATTCCTGTGAGGCTCCAGGGACAGACGAGTCTTCGCTGAGGTCCAGCATTCTCCAGCCTCCAGCACCTAGACTGCAGCTCTGCACAAGACGTTTTGCCATAGGAGAAATGGTCGTGCCCTACTGAGCCTGGTTTCTCTCAAGATTTTTTTAATTCTTCACTTTCGCCAATTGGTGAAGTTTTTTCCTCGCCACTGGCTTGCATGGTTTGGGATCTGTAGAGCTGCGCATCGATGGATTTGCTCTTCAGTGTTTGGACTCAGTAGTGATTATTAAACCACACTGAACTGAGCTACACTCAACTGAACTTAAACACTGAAAACTGAACTGACACTGTTTCAATTTACTATAATCTTCTATGGGGTGTTGCAGTGGCGCAGTAGGTAGTGCTGTCGCCTCACAGCAAGAAGGTCGCTGGTTCGAGCCTCGGCTGGGTCAGTTGGCGTTTCTGTGTGGAGTTTGCATGTTCTCCCTGCATTTGCGTGGGTTTCCTCCGGGTGCTCCGGTTTCCCACACAGTCCAAAGACATGAGGCACAGGTGAATTGGGTAGGCTTAATTGTCCGTAGTGTATGGGTGTGATTGAGTGTGTATGGATGTTTCCTAGAGAAGGGCATTCGCTGCGTAAAACTTGTGCTGGATAAGTTGGCGGTTCAATCCACTGTGGCGACGCCAGATTAATAAAGGGACTTAATCGAAAAGAAAATGAATGAATAAATGAATAATCTTCTATGTGAAGCTGCTTTGATACAATCTACATTGTAAAAGCGCTATACAAATAAAGTCGAGTTGAAGTGAATTGAACTTACACCAGGATCTTGGCACAAAAAGAATAAACTGATCAGATGACCTTAATGACCTACCAGGATTATATACATGTAGGAGATCTGATAAGTAAGGTGGTGGCAAAACATTTAAGGTACGTTGAGGCAAACGTGTAATATCGTCGTTAGTCGTGCTATGTGATTCATGTCCAATTGAGTCTTAGCTAGAAGAGATAGCTCCTGTCTTAACCGAAATAAAACTGCCATAAAGATTAGTTCAGCTTGAGTGGCCCTAAACCCTACAAATACAATCAGTGGGAAGCAGGGAACAGATCTCACTTCTCCTCTGGAGAAACAGTGCCGATTGATTAGCTTCTGAGGACATATCTGACTCTCCTCAGAGAGATCCTTCATCTTCAAGAGGAGTGAACCAGCCGTGCGTTCAGTATCAACAAGGATGAATGGGGAAAGTGTGGGCCACTCTCATAAGCAATACAGTGCCGCATTGTCACAGAGATGACTCTGATAATTAACCAACTTTGAATTAGTGCTTCCCCAGAGCAACATTATTCATTACAATATAATGGCTGCTTAACAAAGCTCATTTGCACATTACCATCTAACAACACTGTTAGGCGTGTGACAAAGTGTGAGAAGTGGCTTTGGAAACACCTGCTGGCTGGTTAACTGGCTTGAGCGCATACCGGCGTTTCATTATCGCCCTGTCAACTTTTTTGTTGAACGGCGGATTTCTGGCTGGAACTGCATGAATTAGAGTGTTGCATATGCTTCGGATGTACGCGCCTAGCATGTGGGAGAGAATTTGACTGAATTGTGGCAAAAGGGCCCAATTGTGAAGATAAATTATGGCAATTTATTGTTCTATCATTCTAAACGTGTCTCAACTGGGAGCCCAAATAATTAAGTCAGAAGAGTCTTTGCATTCCAGCCCTGTTTTTGTTTCAGCTATTCATCTGACTGCTCGTGATAACGCACCTAAGGGAATAATAGCCTAAAGCAATAACAATTTATTTCAAAACATTTAGAAGGACACTTCTATTTCCTGCCTTGCTTTGTTCTTGGAAAACTGGCAGGTTGTGCTGGATTTGTATTGCGCTGCTGTTCCCTCAGAGTGGATTTGACAAATGGCTTCATTATGCCCCTGCTGTTTTGGAAGGGTATGATAGTACAGTACAAATCAGCTTGTTTGTCTTTTTAACAGACCAGAAAACCTGGGTCAGAAAGAACACTGTCAGGTGAACCGAGGTGCTTGCTTTCACTACCTGACAGACTGACACTGAAATAGTAGCTCTGTTCCTGTATTTCAGATACTTACCAAGATAGTATTTCAAAGCAGCATAGCATAACAACGTTGCTTTCATTCAATAAACAGTAGTATAAACATATAGTTACAGTTAGCTGCTGTATTTGGAAGTGGACTTCTTAACTCAATAATTGTGTGATATGGTGTGTTTTAGCTTAGCAACATGCTAACTAGGGCTGTGTTGAAAAATCATTCAAAAAATTCAATTCTGAGATTTACCAGATGAATCGCTATTCTTTCTTGAATCAATTATGAGCTTAGATTTTAACAGTAGAGTGCGCTCTAGGCTAGTCTTTAACAGCAGATGGTGCTATAGGCTAGTTTTTAACAGCAGATGGCGCTCTAGGCTAGTCTTTAACAGCAGATGGTGCTCTCGGCTAGTTTTTAACAGCAGATGGTGCTCTAGGCTTGTTTTTAACAGCAGATGGTGCTCTAGGCTAGTTTTTAACAGCAGATGGTGCTCTAGGCTAGTTTTTAACAGCAGATGGTGCTCTAGGTTAGTTTTTAACAGCAGATGGTGCTCTAGGCTTGTTTTAACAGCAGATGGTGCTCTAGGCTAGTTTTTAACAGCAGATGGTGCTCTGGGCTTGTTTTTAATAACAGATGGCAATCTAGGTTGGCTTTTAACAGCAGATGGCACTCTAGACTTGTTTTTAATAGCAGATGGCACTCTAGGCTAGTTTTTAACAGCAGATGGTGCTCTAGGGTAGTTTTTAACAGCAGATGGCGCTCTAGGGTAGTTTTTAACAGCAGATAGCGCTCTAGGGTAGTTTTTAACAGCAGATGGCGCTCTAGGGTAGTTTTTAACAGCAGATGACACTCTAGGTTGTTTTTTAACAGCAGAAGGCGCTCTAGGCTAGTTTTTAACAGCAGATGGAGCTATATTCTAGTTTTTAAACGCAGATGGCGATCTAGGCTAGTTTTTTAAAAACAGATGGCACTCTGGGCTAGTTTTAACAGCAGATGGCGCTCTAGGCTAGTTTTTAAACGCAGATGGGGCTCTAGGCTAGTTTGAACAGAAGATAGTGCTCTATTCTAGTTTTTAACAGCAGATGTCGATCTATGCTAGTTATTTTAAAGCAGATGGCGCTCTAAACTAGTTTTAACAGCAGATGGCGCTCTAGGCTAGTTTTAAACAGCAAATGGCCCTCTTGGCTAGTTTTAACAGCAAATGGCGCTCTAGGCTAGTTTTAACATCAGATGGCGCTCTAGGATAGTTTTTAAAAGCAGATCGTGCGCTTGGCTATTTTTAACAACAGATGGTGCTCTAGGTGAGTTTTAACAGTAGATGGTGCTCTAGGCTAGTTTGAACAGCAGATGGCGCTCTAGGATAGTCTTTAACAGCAGATCATGCGCTAGGCTATTTTTAACAGCAGATGGCGCTCTAGGATAGTTTTTAACAGCAGATCATGCTCTAGGCTATTTTTAACAGCAGATGGTGTGCTAGGCTAGTTTTAACAGCAGATGGTGTTCTAGGATAGTCTTTAACAGCAGATCATGCTCTAGGCTATTTTTAACAGCAGATGGTACTCTAGGCTACTTTTAACAGCAGATGGTGCTCTAGGATAGTTTTTAAAATCAGATCGTGCGCTTGGCTATTTTTAACAACAGATGGTGCTCTAGGTGAGTTTTAACAGTAGATGGTGCTCCAGGCTAGTTTTAACAGCAGATGGCGCTCTAGGATAGTCTTTAACAGCAGATCATGCTCTAGGCTATTTTTAACAGCAGATGGTACTCTAGGCTAGTTTTAACAGCAGATGGTGCTCTAGGATAGTTTTTAACAGCAGATCATGCTCTAGGCTATTTTTAACAGCAGATGGTGTGCTAGGCTAGTTTTAACAGAAGATGGTGCTCTAGGATAGTCTTTAACAGCAGATCATGCTCTAGGCTATTTTTAACAGCAGATGGTACTCTAGGCTAGTTTTAACAGCAGATGGCGCTCTAGGGTAGTTTTTAACAGCAGATGGCGCTCTAGGGTAGTTTTTAACAGCAGATCATGCTCTAGGCTATTTTTAACAGCAGATGGTGCTCTAGGATAATCTTTACCAGCAGATGGTGCTCTAGGGTAGTTTTTAACAGCAGATGGCACTTTATTCCAGTTTTTACCAGCAGATGGCGCTCTAGGCTAGTTTTTAACAGCAAATCGTGTTCTAGGCTAGTTTTTAACAGCAGATCGTGCTCTATTCTAGTTTTTAACAGCAGATGGTGCTCTAGGCTAGTTTTTAACAGCAGATGGTGCTTTAGTCTAGTTTTTAACAGCAGATGGCGCTCTAGGCAAGTTTTTAACACTGTTACAAATTTATTAGACGAGTGGATAAGAGCACGCACATTTATTTTGTTCAGTTTCGGTTTGTTTAAGCTATTGGCAAGAAATATTTATCTCCTTATTTGCATTGATGAAATGAACACAGTATGAATGGCACTAAAATAATTGTGTGATAATCTAATCATATGTGTGGTGACATTATGGAAAAGTCTTTATGGTCTTGTCAAGATATTGCCGTAAATATGAATATCTATTAGTGGTCTCAGCCTCAGACATAATGCCTGTGGACCATCTAATGGGTATGGCACACAAAGATGAACAACACTTCAGGAGAGTCAAAGCTGTCATCTGATTGGATAAATTCTACAGTATTTCCATGAGATGTGTCATGTTTCTTAACGGTTCGCATGGAAATAAGCCGTCATGACAGCAAACCCCCTGAAATGGAAGGAGAAAGCTGTTGTGTTTACAACTGTCACAATTAGCGCTCATCAAAATCAAATAATGACAATCAATTAATATTAGATCCCAGAGTTTTTCATTCCTGATCTGTTATTTTAGGAAAAATTTTTATGCCTCTAAACTTGACCTTGAGCAAAATGAACTTTGCACGTCAGTCAGATAGCTTAGGCAACCTGAAACCATCATGAAAGTATGTTTAGTTACTGGACAAAAAGATATGTGATAAAATATTAAATTCATGCATTAGATCTTGCCATGTAGATTCAGACAGACCTGCAACTAACATGCTTAACACGTTTTCTTTGTTTTATCACATACGGAAAAATACTATAGTAATTTATAGTAATTACTATCATGTTTTTGAACCATTTGATAATAACTCTGCTGAAAAAACAGCTTAAACTTGCCTAAGCTGATTGGCTGGTCGACCATCCTGGTTTTAGAGGGGTTTTGACTATTTCCAGGCTGGTTTTAGCCCTGCAGGCTGGAAAATGACCGGTTAAAACCAGCTTGACCTGCCTGGATTAAGCTGGGCATAGCTGGTTTTGACGGGGCTCTCAGTATGGATAGGCTGGCCAAGCGGGTTTTAGCTAGTCATCTCCTAGCCTGACCAGCTAAGACCAGGCTGAAAATGGCTGAAACCAGCCTGGAAAGGTTGGTTTAAGCTGTTTTTTTTCAGCAGGGCAAGTACTTGAATTAATCTGATATGATAATTTTGTAGTTTCTATGGTAACACAACAACTATAGCAATATAAACAAATTACTATATTACAATACACTACAGTTTACTGTAGTAAAAACTAAAGTATACTATATTATTTATTACAGTTTATTACATTTATTACAGCCGTGTCACCCTGCAGTCCAAGACCAGTTATTCACTGAAGCTAAGAAGGACTGAGACTTTTCAGTACCTGGATGGGAGACCACAGCCATATCACCCTGCAGCCCAAGACCGGTTACTCACTGAAGCTAAGCAGGGCTGAGCCTGGTCATTACCTGGATGGGAGACCACATGGGAAAAAAACTAGGTTGCTGTTGGAAGTGGTGTTAGAGAGGCCAGCAGGGGGCGCTCAACCTGTGGTCTGTGTGAGTCCTAATGCCCCAGTAAAAGTGAAGGGGACACTACACTGTCAGTGGGCGCCGTCTTTCGGATGAGACGTTAAACCTCTGTGGTTATTAAAAATCCCATGGCACTTCTCGTAAAGAGTAGGGGTGTAACCCCGGTGTCCTGGCCAAAGTCGGCCCTCAATCGGCCCTTACCCATCATGGCCTCCTAATTATCCCCATCCACCGAATTGGCTCTATCACTGTCCTTTCACTCCACTAATAGCTGGTGTGTGGTGAGCGCACTGGCGCCGTTGTCCTGTGGCTGCCGTCGCATCATCCAAGTGGATGCTACACACTGGTGGTGGTGTGGAGAGACCCCCCTCATGATTGTGAAGCGCTTTGGGTGTATGGGCATACACAATAAATGCGCTATATAAATACACATTACATTACATTACATTACCACATGGGGAAACTAGGTGGCTGTTGGAAGTGGTGTTAGTGACGCCAGCAGGGGCATTTAACCTGCGATCTGTCGGAGTCCTAATCCTCAGTAAAGTGAAGGGGACACTATACTGTCAGTGAGCGCAGTCTTTCGGATGAGACGTTAAACTGAGGTGTGGTCATTAAATCCCATGGCACTTCTCATAAAGAGTAGGGGTGTAAACCCGGTGTCCTGGCCAGATACCCTCCATCATGGCCTCCCAATCATCCCCATCCAATGGCTGGTGTGTGGTGAGCACACTGGCGCCATTGTCCTGTGGCTGCTGTCGCATCACCCAAGTGGATGCTGCACACTGGTGGTGGTATGGAGAGACCCCCCCCCCCCCCCCCCCCCCTCATGATTGTGACGCTCTTTGGGTGTATGACCATACACAATAAATGCACTATATAAATACACAAAAATTACATTACATTACAGTTAATCAGTTCATTATAGTTGAAAATACAGTATGCTGTAGCATTCATTTAATATATACAGCATAATACACTTTACAATAGTATAGTTCAAAAGCACCATAGTATTTGTATTTTTTCATATGGGATTATACTATTACTGTTTACTCGAATAATTGCACAAAGAACCTGCAGCAATATTTTCTTAATTAAGACCTTCTTCAAAACTGCACGGTATTGACTCATTAAGTTAAAAGTAAATATTGATATTAAATTTAACTATACTAAAGCATTGTTACACAGCATAGAATATAAATTCACAACTCTATGCTAGACCGTTACTTGCCATTAGAAATAGATAAGGAACCAAAATCCCTCACTGCTTGTAGATAATGAGCTTTGATATTTGGTCGGGTAAATGTTTGCGCTGTGGTCCAGCTCTACTAAAGTCAATATTATTAATTTGACTGTGAGGTCGGTACACAAATCAGTTTTATCATAAGAACAGCCATGAATAAAGATGAGGAAAATCACTCACTCGGCCTCCCTCTGTTCTTGACTCCCTTGTGGGACATGATGTCAGGTGGGGCCATTGAAGACTACTTGAAGGAATGCAGTGCACAGCTATATTGATTATAACGTCGTTTAAAAGTCAGATGGCATGTCAGATGAGGGTTGTGCTTTATTTGCTTTGGCTGTGTAAGGTTGGTGTGTTCGCTCTGCAGAGTAAGCCTCCCCACGTTCTCCCGCTCTATACACAGACTGCTCATAATTAATCATAGACCTCTGGGTGACTGGACTGAATTTGACCTTTACGCTTCAGCTTCTCTGGGACAAAATGTTACTTTTGGATATTACATTTGGCAAGTCAGTCATCCTCAGTGAAATTAAGTTAATGGATCTTATTCACTAATACTGGGGTACAACTTGTGTACTCATTTGTGCAGAAAATGGACTCAAACCTCATTCTAAAGGTTGAGTTCCCACAGATTTCTCCATTTAACTTCTGTTTATACATATGCAAACATGCCATGTGTTTAGAAGTGCAAAGAAGGTGCACTTACCTTGCATTCCTGCATGCTGCATTCTTAAAGTGTAGTCCAAATTCCAGTTCACTCTGTTACATTGGTGTTATAATCTTAAACATTTGCCATAATTCACATGACTTGCTAGAATTGACATCAGTTCCTTGAAGGGAAATCAACTCTATTGGCAAGTAAGTATTACCCATAAACTTTCCCTTTTTTCTCTTCATAACATGTTCACCCTTTTGGGTTAATTGTGACCGGACACGATCTTCTGTTAGACTTGTTCTTTCCTAGCTTGTAATAAGCTTCATTAGCTTAAAATATCCTCCACAATTCCTTTCAAAAGAACTCATGCTGCGTTGAGGAAGCTGACTGTGAGCAATGTCAGAAACTGCCCATTAGAGTTCTTCACTCCTGCCGGGCATTCTTTGAGGCTTCCTCATGGTTTTGAGTCCAGCTCGAGCTTAGGTGAAGAGGCGGCTCTGATAATGGGGATTGCAGATGAAGAGGGTTTAGGAGGGGTTAGGTTTCTCTGCTGTCACCTACCATATTTATTTTGTTCTCTCATACTTCTTTACTGACAAGGCAGTTGCTTGTTCAGAGTCAGAGCCTAGCTCCAAATAGTTCTTTGTCTTTCGACACCCAAAGCACCAGCTCTGAACCAGGAAAAGTGGTTCTTACAATAAGTAGCACTAAAACGTTACTGTGCTACAAATAAGAAGTGCTTGTGTCATGGGCTGAGGTCAAGGTTATTGTGACCAAGGAGACGAACAGAAACTGTTTTGAGCGCCATCTGATTTCTGTCTATTCGTATTACGGTGCACTGAGTGAACATGTCATTCTCTCTTGTATTCTCAGTCTATACAAATTATGGTGCACCACATGAACACTTTAATATTTCTTCTAATCTCCGTTTATACAATCTATACTGCGCTGCATGAACACATTGAGTTCACTGTGTTTGGTTGATGATTTAGGTTCACAAAGTTATTAACATAAAGTAACCAATAACCAACAAGTCGTGACATGGCTAGGAGTTTGTGCTCTGCAATTAACCCATCCAAGTGCATACACACAGCAGTGAACACACACACACAAACTGTGAACACACACACTGAGCAGTGGACAGCCATTGCAACAACACCTGGGGAGCAGTTGGGGGATTGGTGCCTTGCTCAAGGGACTCACCTCAGCCATAGTTTTGAGGATGGTGAAAGTGCTGGTCATTATTCATTCCCACCACATACAATCACTGCCAGTGCTGGGACTTCAACCTGCACCTTTTGATCACAAGTTCAATTCTTTAACCATTAGGTCACACAACGCAATGCTGATGCAACATTTGTAATTGACACTTTAGTACTTGCTTTGCTCTGACAGTATGAGATGATATGTATGCAGCAACATTAGATCTGGCTAACTAAAGCAAAGCAGTTCTTAGAAGGCTCATCGGATGAACCAAACCATTAGATGATCCAAACCATCAATAGCAATGGCTCTGAACTATGCTGGTGCAAAAGGGCTATCAGGGTATCAGAAGTAAAATCTGTCATTTATTCCACCCAGACTGAAGGCCAGATGCTGCAATTATCTACCTCAGATGGAGATGAATATTACGGTGACGCATTGCTGCCACACACATATTTTTTTTCCCACTCAGCTATGTCGTTATAACGAGATCTTTTCTCGTTATAACGAGATCTTTTCTCGTTTTAACGAGATCTTTTCTCGTTATAACGAGATCTTTTCTCGTTATAACGACATAATTAAGTCGTTATTTCGACATAATTATGTTAATTTCTATATGAGCCACATAGCGGAATAAGACAGGTCAATGGGAATTTACCAGGCATATTCTTTCATAGGCACTGATGTGTTCACTTGCTGTTCCATAATAATCTTTTGACATTAAATGTAACCCATAAATACCTGTAGCCTAGCCTAGTTTTTGCAAGACATTAATTAATTTGTTTGGCAATTCTGTAACGTATTTATCACATTTGGTTTTCTAGTTTTGTTGGTGGTAAGAGAAAACATCCCGTTTTTACATCTATTCGCCTCCAAAATTGATTCCGTCTTTCCAGCGCTCCATGGCACATGCATGTTAGTGCAAAAAACAATAAAATACAGCAAGACTAAAATATGGAAAAACTGACAGATGGTACAGCACTTTGCCCACTATTATGATTATTAAGTTGGAATTGTTTTAAATTAGAATGCGCCTGTGTTGATTCAATAATAATAATAATAATAATAATAATAATAATAATAATAATAATAATAATAATAATGTGTTCTTGTTGTAAATATTTTAGGTGTTTAATTTTCTGTGTAGCAACACAACAGAACAACATTGCTTCAAGTGTTTACCATGTATTAGCCCAATAAGAAACTCCTCCTTAGCTTGGCTTTCACCCGCTGCGCCTATTTTATTATCTTTCTATTATTATTATTATTATTATTATTATTATTATTATTATTATTATTAGTATATGTTATTATGCATATTTATATATTCTTTAATAAAAACAAGTTTAGATTTGTCCACCTGTCGGGTTTTGAGAGATGTAGGCCTATGCATCACCACATGGGGCATAAGAACAGGACGCGTGTTTGGATACAACCTAGTTGTTTGACCACACTTCGTTATTATTATTCATTTATTCGTTTGCTGGAAATTAGAACTGAATTTAGAAATAATTTTGAAACAAATCTTTGCGCTTAACCAACGAAATTTAATATGTAGGCTAATGGATGTCTTCAGCAAAGCGTGTACAACGCTGTTTGTCCACGAAAAAAGTTAAAGTAAAGGCTGATTGGAAGAGGCTCATTAAATCATTAAAATAGAGCCCCAATGCTCATGGCGCAAAAGCAATAAGGGCGTCTGAATCCACTTTTAAAGAAGGAAAAATACCGATTGCGCTGCAGCTCATGGTCTAAAAGGGTTGTGCTTATTCTCTTAATGAGTTCTGGGCGTGTTTCATGAATAGGCTAAATCAATCAGTGGTGTTTCCAAAACCATCATTAGCTAACTAAGGTTGCAAGTTCAGTCTTTACAAACACAGTTAAAGTTTGGGTTTCCCAAATCCATCGTTCCAACGAACATTCGCAAACTGCATCGCAAACTTGTGCCCTTGCCACTACACCTAGAGCTGTAGGCTGTGTCCTATTCCCAGTTATATGCCCTTAGAACATTCTAACATTTAAACTTGGAATGATTAAAAAAAAACAATAAAGTCATTTCTGTTAGGTGTAATTTGCTTTCAAAGTATTTTTACAGTTCAGTTTGTGCTCCCTTTGCAGTGCACTTTGAAAACAGTGATGCCATTTTGAATACAGCCTAGCGGAATTTATGTTATGTGTCCAAAGCTAGTTTATGTTTTACAGTCATTGCTCTAAAGCTTATGAAAACATAGCATACGTTAATGCTTTTATTTTAGGTTATTTATTAAGAAATGTAGCCTTCTATATATGGACCTGTTGATTAGCACATTTCTGCAGTGGTTTTCATGTGCCAAATTTTAAAAGTAGAACAATATAATCATCATCATCATCATCATCCTCAGTACAGACCCACGTGGTCAGAGAGGACGTAGATGTGTGAAGAAGCCCTGGGACCTATTTGGACCTGCATTTCTACCATGAAGGATGTTTATCGTTCTCAATGACATACTTGGACGGCAGCTCTGCCTCTTTTCTGTTTCAGCCGTCAACTGATCCTGCTCTACTTTTTCATCAGTTGGAGTTTTAGTTCTTTGCCACTGTCACCTCCGGCTTGCTTGGTTGGGGTCTACTCTTCAGTGGATTGTTCTTCATTCACATTAAACTGAATCAATTTTAATCTACTAGAACAACTCCAGCATTGTACCTGCCTAATATACTAAATATGTTCCACAAAAATCTTTTTATATTTTTCCTGTTCATCTACAGCTTGCAAAGTGGCTTTGACACATTCTATAAAGTGCTATAGAAATAAAGTTGACTTGACTTCATATCCAGAGTTTGCATCAGACATACTGTGGCGAGACTAAATGCCTCTCCCAAAATTTTCCTAAGTGCCACTAAGGGGCGCTAGTCCAACTTGTCCTTCCTAGAACTTCCGAACTATACCTCCGGGGTCGGGAGGAAGCGGAAGTTCAGGTAGGGAAAGGGAGGAGATAAAAGAGGGAGAAAAGGCAAAGAAAATAGGTTGGGGGGTTGAAGGAGAAGAAGAGAAAGGAGGGAAAGAAGAGGTGTGGGAGGTGGAGCGAGCGAGTTAGTTTTTTTATTTTGGCTTGTGAGAGAAGAAAAGAATAATGCATCGGTGAACAGCTGTTGGTTTTGACGAGTGTGCTAAGACAGTAAAAGACTGTGGAGTGGAGTGATTGTGGACGTGGCGGACCAGACAATTTCACAAGCGGTTGTGTGCGAGGGGTCTACTGGATCATTAGGGAATCGCATGAAGAGGTGGACCTGTACAAATCGACGTTGTTTGTCTGGGTCAGTTGTCCATTCACATTCCTTCATACATCCACTAATGCTGATAATCAACACACACACACATTGCAACACCATAACAGGCTTTCGGTACATTTCAATTTCTCTTGCCCCGTTAAATAAGCCACACATTATTATTTAACTGTTTATTTATTTTTTTTTGTTTGTTTCTTTTCTTGATATATAAAGAGTGATATTTTGGTTTATAAATCTTTAAAATCATTTGTTTAAAGAGTTATTTGTTATATAAAATATATTTTGTTTAGAAACTACGATCCTTGTACTGTGTGATAAATACAGAACAGTTGCTTTCATTTAAAAAGTGTGTGGGTTGAGTTATTTAAGAAGAATGTTTATTTTTTAGTTTTTGTGTACATGGTGGTAGGAATGCTTGCCGTGGCTATCCTGGGTTTTATATTTTTTGACGACAGGGTAACTTTGTCTGGCGCCCCAAAGTTTATTTAGAAAATCTATAATAAATATATATATTTTTCGAGGTCTGCTGGGGAGTGGGAGTGAAGGGCCATGGAAAAGCCAGTCTTTACAGTAGCCACGTGGACCAGCGGTAGAATGTTGGACTGAGGTGTGGCCGGCCCGTGTTCGAATTCCTTCGAAACCAGTTTTTGAAAGTTAAATTTTTTTTTTATTTTTCTTCTTTGGAAGATTAAAATAAGATTGAGTCGATCCTGTACAACCACCGTTACAATACCAAAAGTCAAAAGATGTCCGACCAGGAGAACCTAAACTTGCTTTGCAAGTAAGGGCATTAGATGCTTACATTGACAGAACTGCCCTGTGGTGTAAATCAGATCAATTGTTTGTCTGCTTTGGCATACCTAAACAAGAGTCCCTAGCATCTATAAGCAAACCATGAGTTTTCAAGGCTGTCTCTCTTGCTTATGAGACTCCCTATGAGATAGAATCACCCATGACCCATGATGCATCAACTAAAAGTATGGCTGCTTCAAAAGCTATGTTAACAGGGGTTTCCCTGCAAGAAATAGGTGCTATGTTAGGGTGGTCTTCCATGCACACATTTGTGAAGCACATTTGTCATGTCCAACCATTTCTGTTTGTTTAACAGCCTATGGTTAATAAAGGGGTATTTATATTTGCACTACTCTTTATGTATTCATGTCAATTTAACTAAATGTATTGCTGTTTGAATACAGTATATCAGTATAGATGTGTAGTGAATTTGCAGTAACCTCTCAGACGTAATAAACTCAGACAAGTTCTGAAACTGTCACTAAAATATCATCGATTGTGAACAAGAAAAGAATAAACGGTCAAATTAAATTGTAAAATTTAAAAGAGAAGCAGATCAGTTTGACTGTACAAGTGAATTACCACACACTTGCAGTGCTAAATGATTTTGCCGTCACTATGCAAAGGGTTGATCTGCTCTCAGGCTGCAGGTGGGAGAGACTGCTATACGAGGACTGGGCCGCCTATGAGTACTCTGAGGCGAGGGAGAAGCCGACGGCATCACCAGCAGCTCGTTGAGAAGAGTAGGAATGGTACAGTATGGGCACATGAGAGTCTATAAAAATCTCCAGTAACACCAAAAAAAGGTTAGAAAGATAGATTTGTCGCAAGTCACTTTTTTGGAAATTTGTTGCTAAGGGGGTCTGAAAAGTCACCAAACATAGCGACAAAGTCGTTAAGTTGGCAACACTGCTACTGTCCTAGCTATGATCCATAATTCACACTAGACAAGCACTTGAACATACTATATAGCCAGCAGCTCTCACATGGTCGCCCACTGAAGCTAAGCAGGGCTGGTCAGTACCTGGATGGGAGACCACATAGGAAAGCCAGGTTGCTGCCGGAAGTGGCGTTAGTGAGGCCAGCAGGGGCACTCAACCTGCAGTCGGTGTGGGTCATAACGCCCCAGTATAGTGAAGGGGACTCTATACTGCTCAGTGAGTGCCGTCTTTCGGATGAGACGTTAAACCGAGGTCCTGACTCTCTGTGGTCGTTAAAAATCCCTGGATGTCCTTCAAAAAGAGTAGGGGTTTGACCCTGGCATCCTGGCCAAATTCGCCCACTGGCCTCTGTCCATCTTGGCCTCCTAACCATCCCCATATGATAAACTCTGTCTCCTCTCCACCAATCAGCTGGTGTGTGGTGTGCAGTCTTGCACAATATGGCTGCCGTTGCGCACACTGGTGGTGAATGAAGAGATCCCCCAATGTGTAAAGCACTTTGAGTGTCCAGAAAAGCGATATATAAATGTAAGGAATTAATATTATTATTATTATGGTAACACTTTACAATAACAGTACATGAATAATGATGTATTAATGTGTAAACTAAACATTACTTTATTATGAATTAATGATGAGTTAATGTATGCACTAATCATGAACTAACTTGAACTACAACATGAGTCACATGAGTTCATGTGTGAATAACGGCTACCTTAATTACTTGTTAGTACATGTTGTTAATTAATGTGTTAATTAACATTTAAGTTTAAGCTAAATGTAACCAACATGAACTCATGAGCTGTTAATGTATGATTTTGTCATGACTTTACTTGGAGGGGCACATCATCATTAACTCATCCTTAACTACTCATGAACTCCTGCTCATGCTGATGTTGACAGAACACTTCTCTATTGTTATTCAGTTTAAACTGACTAGTTGGACGTGCATAAGGAGTTCATGAGTAGTTAAGAATGGGTTAATGATGATGTGCCCCTTCAAGTAAAGTCACAACATAATTATATATTAACATATCATGAGTTCATGATGGTTAAATTAAGCATAAACTAATGTGGTAATTAATACATTAATTAACAAACAATCATGTACTAACAAGTAATTAAGGTAGCCGTAATTTACACATGAACTCATGTGACTCATGTTGTAGTTCAAGTTAGTTCATGATTAGTGCATACATTAACTCATCATTAATTCATAATAAAGTAATGTTTAGTTTACATATTAATACATTATTATTCATGTACTGTTATTATAAAGTGTTACCATTATTATTATAGCAGAGTGGATATTAGCTATGTGAATTCCAATTCAGCACAAGTTCCCTTTAAAGGGAACATCTCAGACTACAACTGTGGTTCACTGAGAAGGAACGAGAACCATGTCACCATGCCACGCTTACTGTTTTAGAAAAATATAATGTTGTATTAACACACAGACAATAACAGTATTGCTTTCAAAAACTTAAACTTTAAAATATTTTTTCAAAGGTTTGTGTTTTTAAGCCCTTAAAACACTATGAATAATTGATCAAAATAATAATAATAATAATAAATGTTGAGCTGCATTTGTATACCCCAGAGATATAGCAATTAGATATTCAGATATTTACTCTGGTTTGAACACAGAAATACAGATATGGTCCTTGACTGACTGATACAATATAGATGTGATCTAGACACGCTGACAGACATCTCATGTTCTCTGGGAACCTGTTCAGTGAAAAATTCCACCGAATGTGAATAATAAAAATGTCTTTGAAATACTGCCGTTGACTGCAGCTTGCATAATTAAACTATTTTAACAGCACAGCACATAAAAAGTATTTTCATTTACCAAGAATTTACGTACTGAAGGAGCTCAAAGAATCAATCAGTATGAAGGGATGTGCACAGGAGAGCCAATCACTGGGAGTGTGAGTATATATATATTTATGCAATAAGCCGCAGTGCCCAGCAATGACTTAAATGGTCCCAGATCCCCCACCCAATTTATTTAGCCCACTAAATGCTGTTCAGCCATACCACTTTTCTGCTGACTGAATGTTAAACATAGCGAGTCGGTGAGCAGGTCACAACCTCACACAGGAGCACAGCTCTAAAGCTTGATAGATTTTTTTTCTTTGGAGGTCTATTTACCATCTCATCCATCTGTCAATCTTGACACTTAGATATTAGTTTGTCACTTCAGAAAGGAACAGTTTATATTTAAGATTCTTATAGAAACTTCTACAGTATGCACATTTTTGTGTACCACATTTAAATGGCTGACACATTTAAATAAAATTTGTGTTTTGAGAAATCACATATTTTTTGACAGCTCTACACTATAATTTAGTCAAAGTGCAGTTTTATATTGGACTTATCAAAGGTTTGCGTTGTTCAGTTTGACTAAAAGCAAATATCAATTTCTACAGTGGCTTCATTCATTGATTGATTTAAAGCATTTAAATGTTATCTTACTAAGAAATATTTTTATGAGATATTGAATGACAACAAATTTCTAATATTAGTATTTGTGGCAACTCAATGTAATAGCTGTATGTAATGTAAAAACTGCATATAATGTAATAATTATTACATTACTGCTGTAATGTGATGTTCATAATCAAATTTCTTCAAAATGTAATAAAATGTTGTGCTCAATGTAATACCAATTATTACATTATGAGAAACATATTACAGGCGACACAGTGGCACAGTAGGTTGTGCTGTCGCCTCACAGCAAGAAGGTTGCTGGTTCGAGCCACGGTTGGGTCAGTTGGCGTTTCTGTGCGGAGTTTGCATGTTCTCCCTGCGTTCGCATGGGTTTCCTCCGGGTGCTCCGGTTCCCCCCACAGTCCAAAGACATGCGATACAGGTGAATTGGGTAGGCTAAATTGTCCGCAGTATATGTGTGTGAATGAGTGTGTGTGAATGTTTCCCAGAGATGGGTTGCGGCTGGAAGGGCATCCGCTGCGTAAAACATATGCTGGATAAGTTGGCGGTTCATTCCGCTGTGGCAACCCCGGATTAATAAAGGGTCTACCAGCATGGTTTTAGAGGGGTTTGGGGCATTTCCAGACTGGTTTCCAGTCATTTCCAGCCTGGTCTTAGCTGGTCAAGCTGGAAAATGACCAGCTTAAACCAGCTAAAACCAGCTTGGTTTTAGCTGGTCAACTCCCAGCCTGACCAGATAAGACCAGCCTGGAAATGGCCAAAACCCCTCTAAAACCAGGCTGGTTGACCAGCTAAACCAGCCACACAGCTTAGGCTGGTTTAAGCTGGATTTTTCAGCAGGATATACATGCAAATATAAGAAGAAAGAGAAATATATCATAGGGACTGGCTCTTTTGACTCATGGTAGCATTTACTAGCTACATGCTAATAATATTTAACTAAAGCTGTGTCCGAAATTGCATACTTTCATACTATATAGTATGCTAAAAACAGTATGCAAGCCGAGTAGTATGTCCAAATTCATAGAATTTGAAAAACAGCATGTGAGAAGTACCTGGACCTACTACTTCCAGCGCAATTCTGAAGTGCGCATCGGATGGACGCTACGTTATTCCATGATGCCCCGCAAGAGAATTTATGAATGGGAGTGAAGCAATGCAACTGATGCGGGTAGGTCACGTGATCATGACAAAATGGCAGATTTAGTATGTCCGAGTTCCATTCATACTACTCACATTCATACTGTATAGAATGTACTTTTCTAATGGATGAGTAGGACATTTAAAATTATAATTAAAATTAAGTACCTACTAAGTATTAGACAATTTCGGGTGCAGCCTAAGTGCTAAAACATGCTCCATATCCATACAATGTATGTTAGCATCACCTGTCTACATGTTAAACTTGCTAAACATGATAGAAACAGCAAGTCAAAAGTTAAAACATTTAATGTCATACTAAAATGTCCTGTTATGTTTACCTAATTAGCATGTTGCTAGAATTAAGCTAGTCATGTTGGCATCACGCTAGTTACATGCTAATCATAAATATATACTCTAGAAGATGCAAAGGCTATTGTTGTCTATTGGAATGAATGTGTCAATAGTGTCGCCATCTTGGTACAGGATAGCACTCCTATATTTTACCATTTAGTAGTACAGAAAAGTACATTTTATTCATCATCCCTGCTGAAAAATCCAGCTTAAACCAGCCTAAGCTAGTTGGCTGGTTTTAGCTGGTCGACCAGCCTGGTTTTAGAGGGGTTTTGGCCAATTCCAGGCTGGATTCCAGCCATATTCAGCCTGGTCTTAGCTGGTCAGGCTGGAAAATGACCAGCTAGAATCAGCTAAAACCAACTTGACCAGCCTGGTTTAAGCTGGACATAGCTGGTATTGGCTGGGCTCCCAGCCTGGCTAGGCTGGTCAAGCTGGTTTTAGCTGGTCATCTCCCAGCCTGACCAGCTAAGAACAGGCTGGAAACCAGCCTGGAAATGGCCAAAACCCCTCTAAAACCAGGCTGGTCGACCAGCTAAAACCAGCCAACCATCCTAAGCTGGTTTAAGCTGGATTTCTCAGCAGGGATTCATTTCCATCATGATAACTTGAACTTGTAACTTCAAATGCTAGCTCACGTTAACATTAATTTTGTGTGTGCAGTCATCGACTATAGGTCGCAGCACAACGTTTATCTGGCACCCTTAAGTTACTTCAAAAACTAAGTTTTGGCACCAATGCCTTGATGTCTTATTTCATTTACAGTTTTCTTCAACAAAACTAGCCTAAGCTTAATATTTAGTGCAAGTTTTTGCCACTTTGCCTTATGGTCAACGAGTAGGCATCTTTTACATCAAAAACATTACTTATAATACAAAATTTCATAACCTACAAAATAATAGAAAACTAAATCTTACCTATGTAATGTTGTGCCTTTATCCTTTGTTTTCTTTGTTCACTCAAAAGTCGGGCATCTTTAGATCGGATTTTGTCTAGACTAAGTGCAATTGAATGACTCTATTTCTGTCCTGGGAACCCTGTACCTATAGAGGAATTACCAACCTACGTCACACGGGTTCAACCGCGCATACCGGTTGCAAAAAATGACCGGTTGCAATAGCAAACATGTTGTGTTCTGCGGTAGGATGCCAAAATCGAACGTCCAAAAATGGAAAATTTTATTGTACACCTCACTGCTTTTAATGCCATTCGCAGACGTCTTTAGCTATCAGCCATCAGAAGAGCTAAATGGAGTGAGGATCTAATTAAAAATGCTCGACTCTGCAGTTCTCATTTTATATCAGGTTCACGCTATGCTGAATTATACACATTACTCGATTTAATTGCAGCAATGATTTCAGCAAAAACAGTTAAATATGGTTTATTAAAATGCGGACACTGCTTAGAATGAAATGTAAAAATGTAAGTTCACATACCCTGCCGTACAGGTGCAATTCACTGTCAGAATGCAGTTGTTTTGCTTATGATGATTACCCAGGCCTTGTACAGCTCCGTCTTCTTTTCTTGTCTTCAGCTAGGCAGAACCTCGGTTTGTAGCACTACAAAGTTTTGAATCTGGTAATCATGGAGCATTATTTCTTGCACATGACCACACAGAACAAAATTGTTGGCATCCAAAGACTTGTAGTCCTTTAACTTCTCTCTTGTAAAATCACTTGGAGTTTCAGTGAGATAGTTGTATATTTCAGGCTGGATGCTTGGCCATTTCGTCTTATCCAATATCCATTGGGAGTGTGCTATTGCAAAAGGACCTATCAGACAAATGCAGCTCACTTTAACGTTAATTTTTCCGAATAACTGTGCTTATCACTGGGTGACAAGCTGTTATAATACGCTGAAAGCAATATGTAAATAATGCATATAATATGTAATCAATCTCTAATACAACAACAAACTCTGTACCATACGGATGTCATTCCCTCGCTGTAAATGCTAGTGCTCCCGGTTTTTTTTCTGCAACCTTGCTGAGCGTGCATCCTGAATGTTTACAAACCGGTAATTCGTCTATATGGTGGCAGTATTGACGCATGCTCAGGACCCAGATGCAATATCTGGAATACATATATCTTTGCATAGCAATATGCTAGCAAAAAATGTTAGCAAAATGCTCATTTTGCAAGCATCATGCAGGCAACCTGCTGCTGGGGTGCTTGAATGAGAAATTCCTCATTGAGTTTACGTTGATAGGGTGTTAAATCTTTGCCAGGGCATGGCTAGGAAGTGAAGGTGATTTGTGATTTGCCGGTTTTGTGCCAAACAATGGATCAGGCCTCATGTTTATATGATGCTTCAATCCAAGAATATGCCTTTTAGGTTCTTTCAATAGAAGTCAATGGAGCTTGTTGCTAGGGAGATCAAAACTTAATGTCATAAGATGGTTACCGAGTTCCCAAATGTCAAATGAGCCCACCCCCATGTCTCTATGCCATTGTATTCTGCATGAAGTAAACTATATTAAATCAAAATTCCAATCTAGAGTCTATGAAGAGCAGCAAAACATCTATCTAATTAATGGTATAAAAAACTCAACTTAATTATTTTAATAGGCTCTCTAAGGAATCTCATCGATTAATTAGATATCCAGTCGTGTGGTCACTCGGATCACTGAATGCTAATTGCCCGCTATTCTGCTAAGATGTCTGGCAATGACCCTCTCACAGCCGGAGGTTCTGGAGAAATATCTCTCCTGTAGCCATTAAGGCTTATTTTAAACAAAACGAATGCGGCATGAGTGAATATTCAAGTCATCTTGAGCGGTTAAGTAATGTGGGGGTGGAGGTTGGATTTCAAGTTATATGCGAAGTGTTTAGTGAAAGGGAACAGTATGAATAGAGTAATAATAAAGGCGTATTTGGAAAAAAAAAGTAAGGACATTTCAGTCAGAATGAATTTACTTTATCACCATAAATCAGGGACAGGTTTATTTTGGCTCGGCAAGCTAATGGGAATGAATTATTCAAGTCAGCTAACCTTTATACCAACTCTAATTTATTTCATTCCGGCTGCAGGTTTTCTCAATTATATCTGCGTTCGAAGAATTTCCTTCAATCCTTTTTAGTATGCTTTGCTAATAGATTTGTCTGAGCGCTGAATTTAAATGCCAACTCCTGAACATCTGCTGATGTGTGTGCTTTCCCGAAGAACATTTGTGAGCAAACGCATACATATGCATGAGTGTTTGTTACCTGAATCGTCGGTTAGCAGTGTTAGAATGAAGTTTTGATATCTTACATCCTAATTTGATCAGATACAGCATGAATTGACTTCAGGTGCACGACCGCCCATTACTGCACAGATAGATGGCCCATTGCTCTCCGGGTATGCTGTCAGTCAGACTGTCCATCAGTCATATTTTGGAAACACACAATGCTGGTTTGAAATGTGTTAGTCTCTCTCTCTCTCTGGACTTACTGGATTCGGCATGGCTCAGCGCACAAAAACATCCTGCAGGTACATACTCACAAGAGATTTGTTTATTTCTGTACGGAGTGCTCCCTTGCCTCTATATTTTTCGGATTTCTCTGTAAACTCGCAAGATGAATTGACAGGCTTTGGAAAACTGTTGCTTAGAAATGCACTGTAAAGCGTGCTGATGTGTGTCATTACATGGAGAATGAAAATAACTTTGTACTTCATATGTGAAAAATAATTTTTCATTATAGTGTTGATTGACAGAAAAGTCATACGATTTTTTTCATGAAGATTTTTTTTTTCGTAGTAAGGCTAATTAGTTTTCTAAATTAGTACCTGAGATATATTTAACTTTGATTAATGCTAGCATGAAAAAAGTGTAAAACATTACATTTAAAAATGCAATTTGTACAAGGATTTTACAGTTCTTACAAAGTTTTACAAAGGGCTTTGTTGCTCTAAGTTTTCATAGAACTCTATAACACATATTGTGTCATATTTGTGTCAATTATTTTCTGCCTCTCGGCCATTCTGTTTGAATAGGAAAACATCAAATTCTCCAAAATTGCTATAGTCTTTGGTTATAATAGTTATGTATGCTAGTTGTGTATGCTAGTAGTATTTGAATGCCTGAAACCTAAAATGAATGATAATTTGTTTGAAAACACTGGTAAATTTGGATGTATGACAAGAACAAACTTCTTTCTATGCCTTCGAGCTGTCAGATTTGAATTCAGCAGTTGATGACGTGCATTCTGAACATTTTAATCACACTGGTGTGATTGTAAGCGTGAAAGGGTTGTCTTGAGTGACCCTTTTGTTTTGTTTCAAACAGAAGTCACACACAAGCATCTAGGATATTTTTATATATATATATATATATATATATATATATATATATATATATATATATATATATATATATATATATATATTATAGGTGGGCATAGATTAATTTTTTTAATCTAGATTAATCTAGATTAATTTCAAAATTAATCTAGATTAATCTAGATTAAAATGGCTCATTTGAATTCTGCCGAAGGCATTCAGAATATGTGTGCTACCCAAATAATAAGTCTTTGTGAACGGGTTTCTCAAGCCAGGTGGCGCATTAGACCAGGGGCTCATCTCCTGTTTCGAAAATGCATCATACGATTTTAATATGATTAAAACAATTCTCTGATTAAGAGTCTACCATGTAAACAGCGATTTTTGATTACCTTAATGCGACTAAAGTCATAACTGAACTAAACAGAAATGAAGACGTGGAGTATGCAGATATTAGTGGCAATACTGACAAACTATTCCCGTCATGTAGGACTTTTCGCCATATTTTCCGACAAGATGCACACAGGCGGCTGTCAGTAAAGGACCGCACAGACACACAGACGCACACACACAAACACACACACACATCGCGAAATGCGGAAGTTTTTTTTCTTCTCATTTGGCGTGCGTTATTAAATTCCATAACACTCTCACCTGTCCTTACTCATTTATTTGCGTCTAATACCCCAGTTTGTCACAAAGGCATGAATTAAATGTTCGTGAGTTAAAGTGAAACTGCTTAACTGCAGTTAGAGTCAGGCATCCTGCTGATCTGATTCAGAAGGGCACTTCTTTCCCAGACGGCTCACCGGTCAGGTATACATCCGCGCTAAACTATCAAGGTGAAAGTCATCATAGCTTGCGTAGAAAAGACTCAGCTCCCACCCAACTTTGAGAATAGATTAACGGCGATATTTTTTTATCGCGCGATAAGAGTCTCGCGTTAACGCAGCACGTTAGCGCCGATAACTGCCCACCACTAATATATATATATATATATATATATATATATATATATATATATATATATATATATATATATATATATATATATATATATATATGTATATATATATATATATATATATATATATATATATATATATATATGTATATATATATATATATATATATATATATATATGTATATATATATATATATATATATATATGTATATGTATATATATATATATATATATGTATATATATATATATATATATATATATATATATATATATATATATGTATATATATGTATATATATATATATATATATATATATATATATATATATGTATATATATATATATATATATATATATATATATATATATATATATATATATATATATATATATATATATATATGTATATATATGTATATATATATATATGTATATATATATATATAAAATGAACTGCGCTGTATAAATGTCTGAAGGTTTAATAAACTGTTTCACTACATTTATGCAGTATTTATAAATAATGATATTTTTGACTGTTGTTTAATAGATCAGGCTTTACAAAATAATTGAAGAGTATAAGAATATGAACATATTAAAAAAGACAATTGTTGACACATTCAGAAAGTACGGTAAGAGAGCTTAATGTGCTTCAATTTAAGAAAACAAATGTGAACGCCAGCAAATTAAGAAACGATCCTCATCAGATTGACAGCACACGTGTTGCAAATTCTCACAACGCAAACATAAAAAAATGCCTTTTCTCACAACACATGCAAATAGCACGGAACACAACGAAAATGTTTTAAGGGGACCCAAAAACGTGATGAACCTGGCTATATAAGTTGTGGGCTGTGTCCGAAATCGTCTACTACTCAGTAGGTACTGCATTTGAATTTAAATGTACTAATCGGCCGTTAGAAAAGAACGTTCTGTACAGTATGAATGCGAGTAGTATAAATGAAACTTAGATGTAATACATCCGCCATTCTGTCACGATCTGTGTCAGTTGCGGCGCTTCACTCCCATTCATGAATTCTCTCATTATGCATCATGGGATAACATAGCATCCATCGGATGTGCACTTCCGAATCCCACTATAAGTTGTAAGTCATCTGGGTACTTCTCTCATACTGTTTTTTGTATTATATGAATTTGGACATACTACTTAGCTCGCATACTGATTTTAGCGTACTATATAGTATGGAAGTATACGATTTTGGCCACAACCATGGTCATTTAGGCTAATATTATACAAAAAACAAGGGAATTGTTTAATCAGGATGTTAAAATAAACAAAAAATCTCACTTTTCACAGATCACCTACAAATTCACTGAGCAATAGTCATGGCATAATAAACAAATCCCAGCCAGGTCCGTCATGTTTTTGGGTCCCCTTGATACATTTATAATGTGTTCTGTGCTGTTTGCATGTGTTGTGAGAAAATGCAGGCATTTTCTTAATTTGTTTGCGTTGTGAGAAAATTCGGAGTGTTTTCTTAATTTGTTTGCATTGTGAGAAAATGCAGTGCGTTTTTTAAATGTGTTTGCATTGTGAGAATTTGCAACATGCATGCTGTCAAACTAATGAGGGTCTGTAATTTGTAATTGCATGTGTTTTCCTAAATTGCAGCACGTTAAGTTCCCTCGGCCACCGTAAGGGTTCTGCGATATGAAATCAATAATCAGTGTGGACAGCAGGAATACAGTGAAATAATATTTGTGAGGTACTGAGATCTCTGACTTTTGATAGCAGAAATCTAAGGACAGTTTGAGATATTGTTTACTAAAGAGGAAACTATTCCAGAAGACAACATTAGCTTACTATTTACTCTCATTGTTAAAGAGATCTCACTTGAAATTTTTCTACATATAGGCTTTTAATGAACCCATCCATTTTGTCCTGGGGACGACAAGTGCATAAACTGAAGAAGTTATGAATAATCTTGTTGAATTTATGTAAGCAATCAAAGCTGTGATACAGTAGCACAACTGGTTGGAAGGCAGGGTATGATTGATTATCATGTTGCACAGCAGTTAAATAACCGTCAGACTGAAATATAGTGCTTTAAAGAGCTAAAGTGACATCTTTTGGAAGGAAGATGAAGCTACACCGTTTAAGAAAGTAGTGTCGAAGTGTGTTCAGCTCATGAAGAGAGAAACTTTTCAGGATGTTTTATGGTTCATGCACACTTCTGAAATATAATAAAAGCTCAGAGAGGTTCTCACGATTGCTATTGAAATATTTATTAGCATTTGCATTATTCCATTTGCCATTCTATGTGTCTAAATGCCCGCATATTTTGCTGTGGCTCAGCAGTTTTGAGCAATCTTTGGTCTGGGACAAGATATTCAATTGTCCCTCATTTTCCCTCAAGAGTGTTGCTTGGATTATACTTTCGACATCTGACCTGGATTATTTTTTCCCCAAACTCACTTAGTATAGTCTATATTCTTGACATTAAACCTAAAACTGAAAATTCACCTAAAACTGAAAATTCTGTCATCATTTACTCACCCTTCTCATGTCACAAACTTGTCTGAGTTTCCAAAAGAGGATATTTTGTAAAACATTGTCAACCTTTAAACATTGACTTCCATAGTATTTATTTTTTCAACATAGAATCAATCTGAAAACGTAGCCCTATAAACATTTCTGGAGATCGTGAATTATGTATCCAGAAGTACTATGGCTGCATTTCGGCTTTAAAAAGAAATGACACTGGGTGGTATGACGCTGTTCCTTTTCACGCTTACCAGCTGACCGCTTACCTCTGTATAGACGGCTTTCCGGCTGTTACCAGTTTGTCCAATTAGCTCACCATGTACGTCGGTGGACTTGAGATGCAGAGGAGATGACCATGACGACAGGGTTTGAGTCTGGTGAAGAACGGTTTCTGAAAGCAGGTAAGACAAAAACAAAAGCCAAAAAATAAAATAGTAGTAGTAGTAACAGGGTGAGAATGTGGTAAAATCTGAAAAATGTGGTAAAAATCAGGCGAGGGCTATTGTTTTTCTGGATTGCTTTCTAAATTTGTTGGTTGGGTTTAGGGAAGTGGGTGGGAGCTGGTCAATCTCTGCTTTTTAAAACATTATCAGTTGGGTTTAGGGAGGGAGGAGGGTGGGTCAGTCAGTCAGTCATTCAGTCAGTCAAACAGTCAGTAGACAGTGGCCTCTGGTGGATTTTACGCTAATAGCACTCGCAAGAGAAATGTGAGATCTCAAAAAGGAAAAAACACAGCGACCTCTCGTGGATTCGCGAAAACAAAAATTGCAAAAAAATGTACCTCCTGGGACGTATTTGACGGTCTCCAGAAATGTATATGGGGGTACGTAATCAGAATGAACCTGGGTTGTGTTTTTTCTACTATGAAAGTCTATGATTACTAGTTTCTAACCTTTTTGCAAAATGTCATAAAGGTATGGAACCACTTCAGGGTAAGTAAATAGTGAGTACATTTTCATGTTTGGGTCAACTATCCCTTTAAATTATTTTTTTTTATATTTCTGAATGTCATCTGATATACAGTAGTCAACATTTTAGGTGCACTGAAAAAAATTATTCATTGGATTTACAATTTTTTTTAGGTAAGTGGTTGCAAACATTTTATATGGTTCTGAATTGAAACAAATTACTTTTGAATTTTGAAAAACCTTTTTGATTCACTTCAAATGTTGATTACTGAAGACATACAAAGAGCTGTGGTCTCAAGCATCCATGTTAGTACACCTGTTTCCCATCTCAGTTTGAATCCTGCTTGTAGTGGAGTGACTTCAGCCAGAGGGCTTATGTTGGTGCCGTAACCCAGATTTAAGTGTGAGTTATATTGAGTGTAACAACGGCTAGCTATTGAAAAGTATGTGAATAAGACCTCACTCTTCTAGCCCCAAAAATGCTCAAAAATATTTTTGTTGCTTGTTCAAATTACTTATTTCAAATTAACTGAAACAACACAATTCTTGAGATGTTGTTGGGGCAACTTGATTGTTTTATTTTCTTTCCACTTAACTTTAATAAGTTACCTTAATTCCTTCATGCTGTCTCAACAAAATCGATTGTGTGGAACCCAGGATTTTTTACAGTAAAGAACACCACAGACTGATACTAGCCCTGCCTTCCATCTCTACAGTAGGTGTGTGAGTCCAACTAGAGGAGTTGCAATAGCTATTTTTCAATCCACCAATTTTTATGCACATTTCGGAATATTGCATGAAAATGATTAATGGAAACTCCAAGATGGGCATAAATCTTGAAAATGTGCATTAAATAAATCTAATGCACACAACTGAGTGAATTGTATTGAACTGTTGAAGTAAATATGATATATTATTTTAATGAACTATTTATTTTGATTGAATTATTTTAGTGAAGTTTACTACTTATCAAAAAAGAGAAAATGTGCATAAACTACGCTGGAAACATATTTCGAATAAATTGTTGCCATAGTCATGTGATTTAGTTTATCAGATCATGTGTTAACAAAAATGGCTGTGGTGGGAGACACTTGTCTCAGTTGCTGGTACTGGTTTGAACTGCTCAGAGCAGGGTGAGTAAAACCATCGGGGTTACATATGGGGTACACCTATTAAAAACAATTGAAAAGCAAAACTGCCTCGAGAAAAACACTGTGGTGGACACATAGCCTAAAGGCATGAGTGCCTTTTCCCCAGGCAAGCATATTTTTTCAGTTGTTCTCACTGAGAGTGTGCACGTGTTTTTTAGACAATCACTGTACACTGCATTTTTAAAAATGCTCATCTTTAAAAGGACAGTTCACCCAAAAAATGAAAATTTACTCACTCTCATGTGGTTTCAAACCTTTATCTTTTTCTTTTTTGTTGTTGTTGTTGTTGTTTGTTGACCACAACAGAGTGTTAGAAATCTGTAACCATTAACTTCAGTAGAAGGAAAAATAAATACTATGGAAGTCAATGGTTATAGACTACTACTTATTTTGCGTTCAACAGATGAAAGAAACTCAAACAGGTTTATAACAAGTGAAGAGTGAGTGAATGATGACAGAATTTTCAGTTTTGAGTGAACGAATTTTAAACAAAAGTACTCTAAATCAGTATTTCCCAACCCTGTTCCTGAAGGCACACCAACAGTACACATTTTTAATCTCTCGCTAATCAAACACACTCATCAGAACATTAGATGAATGAATGAGACCTTATTGTAACTCTAACACAGTGTTTTCCAACCTTGTTCCTGAAGGCACACCAACAGTACACATTTTTAATCTCTCACTGATCAAACACACTCGTCAAAATATTAGATGAATGAATGAGCCCTTACATTGTAACTCTAACAAAGGGTTTCCCAACCCTGTTCCTGAAGGCACACCAACAGTAAGCATTTTCAATCTCTCCCTAATCAAACACACTCGTCAGAACAATAGATGAATGAATGAGCCCTTACACTGGAACTCTAACACAGTGTTTCCCAACCCTATTCCTGAAGGCACACCAACAGCACACATTTTTAATCTCTCGCTAATCAAACACACTCGTCAGAATATTAGATGAATGAATGAGCCCTTACATTGTAACTCTAACAAAGTGTTTCCCAACCCTGTTCCTGAAGGCACACCAACAGTACGCATTTTCAATCTCTCCCTAATCAAACACACTCGTCAGAATATTAGATGAATGAATGAGCCCTTACACTGGAACTCTAACACAGTGTTTCCCAACCCTATTCCTGAAGGCACACCAACAGTACGCATTTTCAGCCTCTCCCTAATCAAACACACCTGAATCAGCTCATCAGAGCAAGAGACTCCAAAACCTGAAATGAATGGTGCGGATAAGGGAGACATCCAAAATATGGACTGTTGGTGTGCCTCCAGGAACAGGGTTGGGAAACACTGCTCTAAATCCCTCACAGCTGATCATTTTTAGAAGAGTGCAGCCGTTTTCAACTGTGTACAAATGCTTCAGTGGACGTGCATCCTATTGCCAATTTGATCGTTTACCCTACACTCTCAGAAATAAAGGTACGCGAGCTGTCACTGGGGTGGTACCTTTTCAAAAGGTACACATTTGCACCTAAAAGGTCCATATTAATACCTCAAGGGTACATATTAGTACCTTAAAGGTACAAAAGTGTTCCTCTTAAAATTTTTAGGTACTAATAAATACTTTTGAGGTACCAATATGGACTCTTTAAGCAAAAGGTGCCACCCCAGTGACCGCTCGCATAGCTTTATAACCTGATCCGTCAGCGAGCTCGTTAACTTCCAAATCAGGCTCAAATCATGCTTAAAATCCTGTAGTGTGAACTAGGCTTAAAGTGTTACCTACAGTTGAAGTCAAAATGATTCGCCCTTCATTTAATTTTTTTTCTTTTTCAAATATTTCCTAAATGATGTTTAACAGAGCAAGAAATTTTTCACAGTATTTCCTATAATATTTTTTCTACTGGAGAAAGTCTTATTTGTTTTACTTTGACTAGAATAAAATAATTTTTTTTCTTTTTTTTAAGCCTTTTTAAGGTCAATATCATTAGCCTTCTTAAGAAATATATATATTTTTCATTTGTCCAATGAAAAAAAAAATCAAGCAGTATTTCATCCAATTAAAAAATTATTTTTATATTCTGCCAGATTTCTGACAACAGAGACACTAGAGGTTATTAGAGGTGTATGGGACACAAGTGGTCTCCTCGCTAACATGCTGTTAAGCATAAAGTTTTGCACCATAAATTCTAGCACCCTGCCTGCCATTAAGATTATTTTTAATAGTTTAGTTAGGATTTAGTAGCTCCAGTTGCCCACGTGCTGCAATCATTACAATATGCTTTGTACTTTCATGGACTTAAAAAAAATAGTTTAAGGCAAATAATTTATTTTACATTGGCTCAAGTGATCAAATTTAGATGTCAAACCATTACCCTAATTTTCTTTTTAAATTGGATGAATGAACATTTTATGGGAATTGTTAATTATTAGCCCCCCTGTATATTTTCCCCCAAAGATTTTATTTTTAACACTTTTCTAATCATAATAGTTTTAATAACTCATTTCTAATAACTGATTTATTTTATCTTTGCTATAATGACAGCACATAATATTGTACTAGATATTTTTTAAGAAGTATTCAGCTTAAAGTGACATTTAATGGGTTAATTAGGTTAAATAGGCAGGTTAGGATAATCAGGAAAATCATTGTATAACAGTGGTTTGTTCTGTAGACAATTGAAAAAAACAAATTGCTTAAGGGCTAATAATGTAATATTCCATTCTATCAGCCCAACGATGGAATTCAATAAATGGTCGAAGGTTAAATGCAAGCTATTTTAGCGCTTCTGAAAAGAATTGTTTTATTTATTAGAATTTATTTATATTTGTTTTCAACTCCAAGTTCAATCTGACTTCAATTCTGGTTATTTCAATTTTACCATTTATGTTTGTAGCTGATTACATTATTAGTTGTGATATACAGTGCTTCCGGAAAGTATTCATAGCGCTTTACTTTTTCCACATTTTTTATGTTACAGCCTTATTCCAAAATGGATTCAATTCATTTATTTCCTCAGAATTCTACACACAATACATACAACAAAAAGAAAAGTTTAATTAATTGACTTTCTTCAACATGACAAATATGCTTTGTACCAGGTTATATACAATTGTTCTCATGAAGATAGAAAATATTAAGGCAAATTATTTATTTTTCATTGGGTGAAGTGATAAAATTTAGATGTGAACCATTACCCTATTTATTTTTTTTTATTGGACGCTTTAAAAAAGCTTTTTTCCAGTGTACAGAACAAACCATCGTTATATAATGATTTGCCTATTAACCTAGTTAAGCCTGTAAATGTCATTGACAGTGTTGGGGAGAAACGGAATTCCGTTACAGTTACTATTTTTAAACAGGGTATTTAGAATACAGTTACTTTCCTAATACCATTAGAATACTTCGGGCGATGCGTGTCTGGCCCATAATAATATTACTAAATTGCCGCTGAAACCATAGAAACAGAAGCTACAATCCCGACTGCAATCACCAGCGTTAACTCAGTGAGACTCACGCAAATGACCCTGTTCTCACGCTCTCACGCCACACCTTCATTTTCTCACGCAACACAAAGGACGATCGCAAACAGCGAACAACCAGACAACAACCATGATTTTTAAATAAACTGCTTTTTTGCCGTTGTTGTTCGTGAATTCGCTGCTTGATGTTACGTTTGCGCTTTCAGAGGTTTCGTTTACGCTCATAGCCCTCTTCATAAAGTACAACGCTACATCCTGTAGAGCGACTCTTCAGCCAGGGAGGACTCATTTTTACTCCTCATAACAACAGAATGACAGATAAGCACTTCGAAATGTCTCTATTGCTGCACTACAACCGCCTTTACTTGTCTGTTGATTAGGAAAGCATAGGTACTGTTGATAGGTGGCTACTGGCTAATATGTTTGACAAAACTTGTTCATTTTGATGTTTACATTTTTGTTAAGCGAACACATTTTGCATTCTGCTAATATTTGCAATATTGTTCTTAGGTGAGAAGTTTTCATAATAGAAATTAAAATGTTGGATAAAACCTGTTACATTACCTTGGTTTTACATAAACTATTCTGAAGTTTTTCTTTTCTTGTATAGCTTATATGTTTCTGTGCAGACTGTGAAATACAAAGGGTAAGCAAAATGCATATTATATACATATACTGTATATTACAGAGTGTAATGCTGTCTATGTTCAAGCACTTTTTATCTTTATTACAGAAACAGAAATTGAATTTGTTGACACTTTATTAAATAAACTTTATTTAATAAACATAATTATACTGTTTTATTTATTTTTCCCTGTCAGTCAATAATGTTTAGCATTAGAGGCCCTCTGTTTTCCTGCAGAAATTGCTACCAATGCATAGTGTGACATTTAATAGACTTGAAGGCTGTTTTCAAGGGGAAGTATTCCAAGTATTTAGAAAACAGTACCAGAATTAAGCAAAGTAACAGAATACGTTACAAAATAAATTTTAAAGCAGGTATTCTCTATTCTGTAACTAAATATATTTACAAAGTATTCTCCCCAACACTGGTCACTGAATACTAGTATCTTTAAAAAAATCTAGTAAAATATTATGTACTGTCATCATGACAAAGATAAAAGAAAGTAAAATTAAAATTAAAGAAATCAAAACTATTATGTTTAGTGAAACAAAAATATTGCATACATTTATCTGTATACATATCTAGATGCACAGTACAGGAAACAAGTTTGAAATCATGACTCTAAGATGAATTCTGCAGTATCTATCTTATAATGGTGAAATCTTATGCGTGGGATGGTATTTACACTGCTGTGGTGTGGTGCTGATGCATAAGGTGCTGATTAAGGAGGCCTGTCACTTCAGACTGCAGCGCGTAAACTTCGCAAGTGCTCCGAGGAGGAGCAACCTCACACTCTCGTGTTAACACCCACTCAGTGACACTCATACTCGCAGTCTGGGCTGTTGGAACAGGCGCTGTTATATTTATCTTCTGTTTTTGGCGAATGTTAACCTATAAATATTCCTATCGCCGTATTAAACAAGGCACTAATATGTTCTGAGGACTGGCCGAAGCTGTAATAGTGATTTATTTGTACCTACAGAGCCACTGGTGAGCGTTTCTTTGGCTCCTGCCAGAAATCACACTGAATTTCATTAAATGATGGAACACGCCGTTCTGGTGCCATGGTGATGATTAGGCGGTGATGCAGGACAGTGAAGAAGCTAATGCTGACACCCTAGGGAGGAAATTAAGAGGGCATTCATTGCACAAAATCGGTTGTCGATTTGCACCAACCGAATTAGAAGCAGACCTTTTTTATATTTTAGAAGGATGTAAAATAGGGATGTAATATACAGTTGAAGTCAGAATTATTAGCCCCCCTGTATATTTTTTCCCCAAAGATTTTAGTTTCAACACATTTCTAATCATAATAGTTTTAATAACTCATTTCTAATAACTGATTTATTTTATCTTTGCTATGATGACAGCACATAATAGTGTACTAGATATTTTTTAAGACACATTTTTTAAGTATTCAGCTTAAAGTGACATTTATTGGGTTAATTAAGTTAAATAGGCAGGTTAGGATAATCAGGAAAATCATTGTATAACAGTGGTTTGTTCTGTAGACAATTGAAAAAAAATATTGCTTAAGGGGGCTAATAATGGTAGATTCCATTCTATCAGCCCATCGATGGAATTCAATAAATGGTCGAAGGTTAAATGCAAGCTATTTTAGCGCTTCTGAAAAGAATTGTTTTATTTATTAGAATTTATTTATATTTGTTTTCAACTCCAAGTTCAATCTGACTCCAATTCTGGTTATTCCAATTTTACCATCTATGTTTGTAGCTGATCACATTATTAGTTGTGATATACAGTGCTTCCGGAAAGTATTCATAGCGCTTTACTTTTTCCACATTTGTTTATGTTACAGCCTTATTCCAAAATGGATTCAATTAATTTATTTCCTCAAAATTCTACACACAAAAATGTGTTTTTGAAATTGTTGCAAATTTATTAAAAATAAAAAACCTGAAAAATCACATGTACATCAGTATTCACAGCCTTCGGTGTGAAGCTCTAAATTGAGCTCAGGTACATTCTGTTTCCACTGATCATTCTTGAGATGTTTCAGCAGCTGAATTGGAGTTCACCTGTGGTAAATTCAGTTAATTGGACATGATTTGCTAAAGCATGCACCTGTCTATATAAGGTCCCAGGGTTGACAGTGCATGTCAAAGCACAAACCAAGCATGAAGACAAAGGAATTGTCTGTAGACCTCCAAGACAGGATTGTCTCAAGGCACAAGGCTGGGGAAGGTTACAGAAACATTTCTGCTGCTCTGAAAGTTCCAATGAGCACAGTGGCCTCCATCATCCGTAAGTGGAAGATGTTTGGAACCACCAGAACTCTTCCTAGAGCTGGTCGGCCATCTAAGCTGAGTGATCGGGGGAGAAGGGCCTTAGTCAGGGAGTTGATCAATAAACCGATGGTCACTCTGTCGGAGCTCCAGCGTTCTTATGTGGAGAGAGAAGAACCTTACATGAAAACCTGCTTCAGAGTGCTCTGGACTGTGACGACGGTTCATCTTCCAGCAGGACAATGACCCAAAGCACATCGCCAAAGTATCAATGGAGTGGGTTCACAGCAACTCGGTGAATGTCCTTGAGTGGCCCAGCCAGAGCCCAGACCTAAATCCTGTTAAGCATCTCTGGAGAGATCTGAAAATGGCTGTCGCTTCCCATCTGACCTGATAGAGCTTAAGAGGTACTGCAATAAGGGGTGGGCAAAAATTCCCAAAGACAGGTGTGCCAAGCTTGTGGCATCATATTCAAAAAGACTTGAGGCTGTAATTTCTGCCAAAGGTGCATCAACAAAGTACTGAGCAAAGTCTGTGAACACTTATGTACATGTGATTTTTCAGGTTTTTTATTTTTAATAAATTTTCAACAATTTAAAAAACAATTTTTTCACATTGTCATTATGGGGTATTGTGTGTAGAATTTTGAGGAAAAAAATTAATTTAATCCATTTTGGAATAAGGCTGTAACATAAAAAAATGTGGAAAAGTGAAGCGCTATGAATACTTTCCGGATGCACTGTAATTTAGGTTTTGATATTTTCTTGGGTGCGATATTCTTAATTGTACGTTCATTAGGGACCAACCGCCACTTAGAGTTCCATGCCCCAGGATTTTGTTTCCTCTTACGGACATTATCTTGACACTCTGAAGTTAGTTAGAGGATGTAGGGTTAACTAGTACTCAAGTAGGCTGGTTCATACTAAAAGAGTAATTAATTTAGTCTTTTACATACATTCATTCATTCATTCATTCATTTTCTTTTTGGATTAGTCCCTTTATTAATCTGGGGTCGCCACAGCGGGAATTGACCGCCAACTTATCCAGCACACAGTATATAACCAGGCTTGACACGGGATAAGAATCGCTGGAGGATTTAGGATTAAGTATATTGGTGTCACTGTTAAAGGGATAATTCACCCAAAACTGAACATTCTGTCATCACTTACTCACCCTTTACTAGTTTAAAACCTGCTTGAGTTTTTTTCTTCTTCTTCTTTTGAACACAAACATCTTTTCCATGTTAAAAGGAATTTTTGTCCTAACTATCTGCATGGCAACAAGCAATATTTTAAATTTAAAAATGCTTTCAATTTCCACAACATTGCAGCAGAACAACAGCATATTCTACTATGACAATGATCACCTCAGGTACAGATTATGTGCTTTATTCAGTGTTAAAGGCTCTCAGTGTGAGTTTAAATACTATTTTACATGACATTTATTGCCATACTACTGAAAGCAGCAGCAGATAGTTCACCTTAGATCTAGGCATGGGCCGGTATAAGTTTCTGACGGTATGATAACCTTGGATAAAAATATCATGGTTTCAAGCTATCGCGGTATTGTGATTACTGCTCTAAAATAAGTTCTTTTTAAAGGTCTTAGTATAAAACAACAGCTTTTTTCCCCCATTGAACACAATATATTTCATTTTAGGAAACATTTATAATATTTTGAAACATGTCCGGCTAAATATTTCAAATTAGTTATTGACTTCTGCTGTCTTCATTAGTTTCAAAAACACAGATTTTTTTTACAATACATGAAAAAAAACACTTAAAAAAACTTTACATATACCTTAGGAACGATATATCATAATTTTTTTCAATGTGATTTTAAATACTATTTTATATGACATTCATTGCCATACTACTGAAAGCAGCAGCAAATAGTTCACCTCAGATCTTGAAAATAACATAACTAGCAGACGGTTTGAAAATGAAAGTCAGAACAGTGATTCAGTGCAACCAACAACATCAGCCACTCGGTAGCCTATTAATATTGTTAAAGAGGTTTAATATGTATTAATTAGATTAAAAGTCTTTATCTTTTCGTTGGGAGTGCAGTGGCTGGTATTTAAATGTTTCTGTCATGCCGTGTCACTTTAGGTTCAGACAGTCAAATTGCTTGTTTGCTGGAATCTTGCATGTTTTTAGGACACGGGGTTATTGAGCAAGCTAAATTGGCACGTCTGCATCACCAAATGCATTTTTACCTCAAATTTGCTTTTATTAAGAGTCAGTTTAATGTCAGTGAGACACTGTAAATAAATAAATGATAAAATTGCATACTAAACTGTAGAAAATGTAATGACAAAAACTCAAGACAACAAATATATGTTGCTTCGACTTAGTTCAATACGTTAATCAAGTTTCAACTACATTTTTTAGGATATACAAAGTTTAACCAAATATTTTCAGTTAGTTTGATTGATGTAAGTTGAGATGACCAGAAAAGTTCAATTGTTTCAACAAAAAAAAAGCTATTTTTTACAGTGTATATTACCAAACATGGCAACCCAGTGGCGCAGTAGGTAGTGCTGTTGCCTCACAGCAAGAACGTCGCTGGGTCGCAGGTTCGAACCTCGGCTGGGCTGGGTCAGTTGGCGTTTCTGTGTGGAGTTTGCATGTTCTCCCTGGGTTCGCGTGGGTTTCCTCCGGGTGCTCCGGTTTCCCCCACAGTCCAAAGACATGCAGTACAGGTGAATTGGGTAAGCTAAATTGTCCATAGTGTATGAGTGTGAATGTGTGTGTGGAAGTTCCCAGAGATGGGTTGCGGCTGGAAGTGCATCCGCTGCGTAAAAAATCGTGCTGGATAAGTTGGTGGTTCATTCCGCTGTGGCGACCCCGCAAGGGACAAAGCCGACAAGAAAATGAATTACCAAACATGTGGCGACATGGTGGCTCAGTGGTTAGCACTGTCACCTCACAGCAAGAAGGTCTCTGGTTCGAGTCCTGGCTGGATCAGTTGGCATTTCTGTGTGGAGTTTGCATGCTCTCCCGTGTTTGAGTGGGAGACATGGCTGTTCACGTCAAACAACAAACAAAACAGCTCATTTCAAAGCACTTTACATGATCTTTAATGTTCCTAAATCCAGATTTTTCTTTATTTGTGTGTGTGTGTGTGTGTGTGTGTGTGTGCTATTTGCATACGCCACTGTCAGGCTCATACTTAATTACATCTTGGGTATGAATCCAGTGCCATGATTTGATGAGATCTGTAATTAATTTCAATAAAAATAACAAGCCCTTTGACAGTACTCCCGTTTTCATTTATGTATTAGAAAAAATAAGCCAAGAACAAGTCCTCATTAGCATTTCATTTGTTTTTTGAATGTGGGCTGGAATCACTTGAGGAGATTATTGTATTAGATCGAAAGTGAAAAAACTAAAATTATTGATGGAAAACAAAAGAATGTGTGTAATGAGCCAACGTTGTGGCCACGCTGACAGTGACAAGGCAGTATTTTATTTGCTTTCACAGTCGAGAGGTTTTAACTGTGGGGAAAACTCTCTTTCCGTCCAATCTTTTGTAGCTGATTATGCCATTCATGCTAGATCGCACTAAGCTTTTTTCTTCTTCTTCTTCCTCTTTCATCAGCTTTATAGCAAGCCATAAGAAAGGAAAACCACAAAGGAGATAATACCGACATTGATTCTCTTAGACAGCAATGAAGTTAAATGGGCAATTTGGTGTCCTAAAGAAAACAAAAGACCAAAACAGGAAAGTAAGACATTTCAATATAAGTTCAATATTCTGCTCAGAACCAACTATTGTGTCAGCTATCGCTCCAAATATATTTCAGAGAAGCGTCTGTCTTTTTGTACTTGTTGATACTGAAATGAAAAAAATATTTAAAGGGCCATGAAATCCCCGTTTCAGCAGGGTGTTGTCACACCTCTAGTTTGAAAAAAGTCAGTAAAGTGGGCGTGTCCAGCTCTGGGAGTGTTGGGGGAGGGAAAGAGGGTAAGATTTGCAAAGAAGGGCGTTTCCATTTGGCCATGTGCTGATCACAGGCAAAAAACACACAGAGGCTGATTTGATACCGCACGGCGAATGGGAGAAAAAAAATCCTCCGCATTTCTCTGTAACTTATGCACTCGGTAGGTAGCGTCAGAAAGCCATGTGTGTATAGGCTATCCTGTCACAAAATGCAGCGAAAATCCTGCACGACGGGAATAGTTTGTGTTTATATGTTTACACTCAGAGAGCAGCATTTACAGCGGACCTTTCAGTCTATAATATTGTACTGTAATATTGCAGTGATATTAACATACTGTAAACTTAGTAACTCAATCATTTTGACTAAGGTATGTCTTTAAAAACTGAAAGAGCACTGCTGACCACGAACTAACTTTGCAATATGGGTTAAACAAAGAACACTGCACACACTTACCTAATCTGTAGCGACAGGACAATCAAACTGGAGCTGTGTCTTTTTATTAAAAGGAGACGAGCGGCAAAATCCGGATTTCATCATTTTCAGATGTGAAAAGCTCTCAGGTAAAAATGTTTCTTACAAACGCGTTTCTGTCGCGTGTCGTGTGCACTGTAATCCACACGTGAGTCCAGCTGCTCTCTCATAGAGGAAAAATGAAAACAAAACCTTGTTGCAGCACACTAATAATAGTTCTTACACTTGTTTTAGAAACACAACGTGGCGTCTCTCTGCCGTACAGTGTAAACAGGTGAACAGTCTCCGGAGCTATCATGGATATTAATGAAGTTTCACGTCATACACAATAGAGCGCGCTGATTGGTTTGAAGCACGTCTTTCTCATGAATAAATGCCGCACACTCAGATCCGTCAGAATGTTCTCGAAAGGACAGACAGGCACTCTCCTGCTGGATTTACACCTATGTATCTCATGGCCGTGACGCAGCTTTAAAAAATTTGTTTCAAACCGGAAGAACGAATTTGCTCAAAATAACACAAAAACAACCAATTTTCACTTTTTAGTGCAATATATGTGTCCTAACAGTGTTTATAGCAGCGTGGGACACATATATGACTGTCAACAGCTCAAAAAAATGTGTTTTGGTGTTTCGTGACCCTTTAATACTGGAAAAATGCTTTTCTTACTTAAGTTTCTGTCTTGTTTCTTGTTCAAATATCTAAAATTCTTAAATCAAGAAGCATTTTTTGAACTAGAAAAAAAGGGGTGGCACGGTGGCTCAGTGGTTAGCACTGTTGCCTTACAGCAAGAAGGTCACTGGTTTGAGTACGACTAGGCCAGTTGGCATTTCTGAGTGATGTTTGCATGTTCTCCCGTGTTCACGTGGGTTTCTGCTCCAGTTTGCCCCACAGTCCAAAGACATGCACTATAGGTGAATTTGGTAAAGCAAACTTGGCAGTAGTGTATGAGTGTGTGAATGCAAGTGTATGGGTGTTCCGCAGTACTGGATTGTGGCTGGAAGGCCATCCGCTGCATAGGACATGCCAGAATAGTTGGCGGTTCATTCCGCTGTGGTGACCCCTGATAAATAAGGAACTAAGCTGAAGGAAAATCAATAAAAAAAAGATTAGTAAAAAATAGTTTTTTTTTTAGAAATAATAATTAAAAATTACATTTTATTTCTATAAAACAAGCAAATTAATCTGCCTACACAATGATAATGTGTAACACGGCCATAAATGAGGTTGGTGCCGTGATCTCGTTACTTTTGAGTGTGCATGCGCATTAGCTCGGGCAATCTAAAAAAATGCCGATTTTGTTTGATTCAAAAGTTTAGAAATTAAACTTATCAGACGGTTGTTGTTTAATTTTATTGGTGATTCCAAACATGTAATGTAACCGTAAGCTTGGCAAACAGTTTTGGAGAATTTGATGTTTCAAAGATGGCCGCCGAGTGAAAAAACTTGTCTTAAAGGGACTCTAATATTACTGAATATTTTTTTATGTATTTGTTTATGTTTAATAAGTGTTATACCTGTATTTAAAAATAAATAAATAAATAAAATAAATATTAAATAAATGTTAAAATAAATATCCTATTTGAAAATTACAAATACCGTTTCATGAGGGTGAGTAAAATATTACTGTTTTAAAAATATTCGTTTTCAGTGAACTATGCTGAAAATATTATCAAAACAACAAAACAAGTCTGAATAGTCCTTGCTCCTGTCTACATGAAATACCCTGATTGCAACATAACTGTAGTCTCCAGAATTTCCCCAATAACTCATTTAATTTCAGTTAGCATCATGGCTCTCTGTATTAATTGCTCACTGCGGGTTGCCATGTAATGATGGCCCCATCACCCTGATCTCATAAAAGTGAGAATAATTCCTCTCTTTAAAGGTTTTCTGCAGGCTAATAGACATAATGCTTGACAAGACAATTTACTTTTTAATCTCTCTCCAGAATTACTGTCTATAACAACAATAAATTAGCTTTATGCTCTGATTCAAGCGCTGTACCTGTGGCTATGGAGCTAAATTTATAGCCACTTTACACTTCATGTGCTTCATCCATAATGCATTTGACAGCTATGCACTCCACTCAGTCACCATCTTGTATTCTTTCAAGTACATAAAGTGTAACATAAGAGAAAAAAACATTTACATGAAAAATTTTAAAAGAATAGATATTGCTGTAAGCGCTTTTCTTAATTTAGGAATACAAGTTTATTTGTCGGGCTGTCGCCTCACAGCAAGAAGGTTGCTGGTTCGAGTCTTGGCTGGGTCAGTTGGTGTTTCTGTGTGGAGTTTGCATGTTCTCTAAGCGTTCGCGTGAGTTTCCTCCGGTTCCTCCGGTTTCCCCCACAGTCCAAAGACATGCAGTACAGGTGAATTAGGTAGGCTAAATTGTCCATAGTGTATGGGTGTGAATGAGTGTGTATGGATGTTTCCCAGAGATGGGTTGCAGCTTGAAGAGCATCCGCTGCATAAAACATGTGCTGGCTAAATTGGCTGTTCATTCCTCTGTGGCAACCCAGGATTAATAAAGGGACTGAAGCAGGTCGCACACCAGAAGCGCCGCTCGGCGACACGCCACGAATTTCAAAATTTTAAACATACGTTTCTATCAGAGTACACACACCGGCGCCGCAAGTCGGCGGCTGTCTGCGGCGCCCAGCCACGACTCAGGACACTGTTCATATTTCTGCCGCGCCACAGAGCGCCATCTGATTAGTTTCATTTTAAATAGCGGGTGAATGTGCGCGTCTGGTATGCAATACTTTCAAGAGTCATGTGCGTGCCGTGTCGTGGCGCTGAGCGGCGCATTCGGTGTGTGACGCCTTTTAGCCGAAAAGAAAATTAATGAATGAAAGTTTATTTGCCTTTGTTTTAATTCACTTAATAAAGTTCTCAGCTATTTGTTATTAAAGTATTCACATTACAAGTGAATACAAGATTTTTTTAGTCAAATACTTTTAATTTTAAGTTACTAAAAGAATTGAAATATAAATACTTTTAAAAAAATTATGTAAAAGCTCCATTTGATGTCATATCATTCATTCATTCATTTTCTTTTTGGCTTAGTCCCTTTATTAATCCGGGGTCGCCACGGCGGAATGAACCACCAACTTATCCAGCATATGTTTTACGAAGCAGATGCCCTTCCAGCTGCAACTCATAATTGAAAAACACCCATACACACTCATTCGCACCCATACACTATGGACAATTTAACTTACCCAATTCACCTATAGTGCATGTGTTTGGACTGTGTGGGGAACCGGAGCACCCGAAGGAAACCCACGCCAACACGGGGAGAACATTGAAACTCCACACACAAATGCTAACTGACCCAGCCGAGGCTCGAACCAGCGACCTTCTTGCTGTGAGGCGATCGTGCTACCCACTGCGCCACCGTGACGCCCTGATGTCATATTATTTTAATTAAAATAATAAAATATACAATAATTAAATACAGTTCTGTTATTTGTAATTTAGGTTCAAGTTACAAGTAAATGCAAGATTTTTTAGTCAATTAATTTTTCATTTTATGCTACTGAGAGAATAAAAATATAAAAACTTTTCAAAATGTATTAATAAGAAGAATAATGTAAAAAAAACTCCATTTGATGTCATTCATTTATTTTCCTTCGGCTTAGTCACTTTATTCATCAAGGGTCGCCACAGTGGAATGAACCGCCAACTTATCCAGCATATATTTTACACAGCGAATGCCCTTCCAGCTACAACCCAGCACTGGGAACACCTCTCTCTCCTGAAATGTATCTGTAACATCCCCGGCTCGTCCCCACTCACCCAATCCAGTTTCACCATCTCACACCAGTCCCATCCAATCACGAGAACCTTCCCCTGATTACTAAACATCTGCACCTGCTCATCATTAGCCCGGACACTTTAAATACTCACCTCCTCCGTTCACTCCTTGTCCGGTATTGAAGTCTCATGGTTGTCTTCACCCAAGCTCCCTCGTCTTCTCTTCTTCCATGGATGTTCCTTCTGAGTCTTCGTAACCATCGCACTGATAAAGGGAAGTGTCTTTATTATCTTACCACATCCGAAGATCTATATTCACCTACATGCACGTTGTGCACATTACCACCAACGGAGGTGTTAGGGTTGTTATCCCAGTCTTGACTGTCGCCAGGTTTACCAGGCGAAGACTTATGAGGTGTTCCTCGGATGATCTTCCATTGCCTTGCACTGTGTGATATCCTCTTGTGAATTACGTTGAATAAACTTAATGAAAAGATAACCATCTCTGACTTCTTTGTATACCAGCGTGACAGAATACCGGACCCGAAAACAACAACATGGAAGCTAACGCCACGCTACCCGGAAGTGAGTTGCCTTCCGCATCCATGAGCGCTAGCTCCAACCTGGTGGTGACACCGAGTACTCCACTAGCTCGACCAACAAGTTACTCTGGGGATCCGAGCACCTGCAATGGGTTTCTACTACAATGTTCTTTATATATTGAAGCCAACCTTGTGCAATTCCCTAACGAACTTTCCAAAGTTGCATTTGTTATTTCCCTTCTCTCAGGTCGAGCCTTGCAATGGGCAGATGCATTGTGGAGTACTCGTAGCCCAGTGATAACCACCATCCAATCCTTCGTCACCCACTTTAAGGAGGTATTTTCAGTTCCACTTACCCCTTTATCAGTGCACGACGAACTCATGAACCTTTCCCAAGGAAGGATGTCAATTCATGAATATACTTTACAGTTTCGGACACTTGCAGCCAGCAGCGGGTGGAACCCCGTGGCGCTTCTGGCTGCCTACCGTAAAGGATTGAAACCCTCCCTCCGTAAACAGATGGTCACTTATGATGACAATGCTAACCTTGAATCCTTCATCAAAAAAACCATCAGTGTGTGTCAACACTTATCTGCCTGTTCTTCTCTCTCTGATGATTCTCCATTACCGTCCAAATTTCCCGCGATTACGCAGGACCCTGAAGAACCAATGGTCACTGACTCCTACCGGCTAGACGCCACGGAACGCCAGCGGCGTATTCAACATCAGCTCTGCCTCTACTGTGGAGAATCAACTCACCTGATAGCCACCTGTCCCATCCGTCCACCTCGACTCGTGGTGAGTAAAGTCGTCCTCACACCCACAGTATCCACCATACCCCATATTGTTGCAGAGTTGGTAATACACGATCAAACTTTTCCCGTACATGTTCTGTTGGACTCTGGAGCCGCTGGGAACTTCATATCCTCCACCTTCATCTCCCGCTACAACATCCCATCAGTGAGGAATGAAGTTCAGTATCGCATCACCACCATCCAGAGCTCGCCGCTAGGAGAAGGAAAAATTAATCGCCGTACTAAGCCTATCACCCTTCGCCTGGATCGGAACCATCAAGAGAAACTTACCCTTCTTATCCTTCCTCGTGCAAATGTGGACGTCATCCTGGGACGACCATGGCTTATTCAGCACCAACCTAGCATTAACTGGGAAACTGGAGATATCCTCGAATGGGGATCCAAGTGCAGAATCAATGGTCATATTACCCCCTCTACTGGTCATTCCTCTTCATTACCTCTGCAGAATACAGGCGTACAAGCCATTCATCCTTCCAGCCATCCCATTCCCTCAGTATATCACGAATACTCGGACGTCTTCAGCAAGGAACGAGCCACCCAATTACCCCCTCATCGGTCCTGGGATTGCTGCATCGACCTGCTGCCCGACGCCAAGTTACCACACGGAAGGATTTATCCTTTATCCCGTCCTGAGCACGAAGCTATGCACAATTACATCAGTGAAGCTCTCCAGCACGGGTTCATCTGACCGTCTATATCTCCTGCCGCCTCCAGCTTCTTTTTTGTCGCTAAGAAAGATGGAGGACTCAGACCATGCATCGATTACAGAGTGCTGAATGCTGCCACCATCAAGTTTGCCTACCCTCTGCCTCTAGTCCCAGCTGCCCTGGAAGAACTGAGAGAAGCTAAAGTGTTCAGCAAACTAGACCTCCGTAGTGCTTACAATCTCATCCGCATCCGCCAGGGGGACGAGTGGAAAACGGCCTTTGTTACACCCTCCGGCCACTATGAGTACCTCGTCATGCCCTACGGACTGGCCAATAGTCCATCCATCTTCCAAAGCTTCATGAATGAGATCTTCAGAGACTTTCTTCATCGTTTTACCATTGTCTACATTGATGATATCCTTTTTTACTCCCGCAATCTAGAAGAGCATCAGGACCATGTGATACAAGTACTCCAACGTTTACGACAGAATCATTTGTTCCTCAAACCAGAAAAGTGTGAGTTCCATCAAACCACGATATCCTTCCTAGGGTATGTCATCACCCCACAAGGAGTGAGTATGGAGCAGTGCAAAGTAGATGCTGTGTCGAAATGGGAATACCCGAAAACTATTAAAGAACTCCAGCGTTTTCTGGGATTCGCCAATTTCTATCGGCGGTTCATTAAGAACTACAGTGTCCTTTCAGCTCCACTCACTTCCCTGCTCAAAGGAGGTAGACGAGTACTAACCTGGACCCCTGAGACGTACCGTGCCTTTGACCAACTCAAATTGAAGTTCGCCACAGCACCCATCTTACGTCATCCTAATCCCAACCTCCCGTTCATCGTTGAGGTGGACGCCGCAGACACTGGAATAGGCGCTATACTTTCCCAATGGTCTGGTGAACCCAAAGCCCTCCATCCTTGTGCGTACTATTCCAGGAAATTAACAACAGCGGAACAAAATTACGGAATCGGTGACCGCGGGTTGTTAGCCATCAAGCTGGCACTGGAAGAGTGGCGTCACTGGCTTGAAGGAGCCCAACATCCCTTCACTGTCATCACTGACCACAAAAATCTCCAGTACATACGAGATGCCAAACGTCTGAATGCTCGCCAAGCTCGCTGGTCTCTCTTCTTCGCCCGGTTTAATTTCAACATCACCTACCAACCTGGTCACAAAAACGTCAAAGCCGATGCCCTATCAAGACTTCACTCACCTGATCCTCGTAACGACTCCCCTGAATCCATTCTTCCTCCTTCCATCTCTGTGGCTCCTATTTTATGGCAAATAGACGAAGATATTCGTTTAGCCACCTTAGAGGAACCAGTTCCCCCTGGTCTTCCTCCAGGCTTGTGCTATGTACCAACGAGATACCGCATACCACTCCTGAATAGTACACACACCTCCCTCGGCTCAGGACACCCAGGTAGCAGGCGAACCCTCTCGCTCCTCAGAGAAAGGTATTGGTGGCCTAAAATGGCCCACGATGTCACCCAGTACGTTAAGGGTTGCTCGGTCTGTGCCATCACTACCACTCCACGCCATCTACCTGAAGGAAAGCTGCTGCCGTTGCCCATTCCCCGCCGACCCTGGACACACCTTGGTGTTGATTTTGCCACCGATCTACCCCCCTCTCAAGGATACACCACTATCTTAGTGGTTGTAGATCGGTTCTCCAAATCCTGCAAATTAATACCTCTCAAAGGTCTCCCCACAGCCCTTGAAACAGCTGAGGCCCTGTTCCATCACGTCTTCAGGAACTATGGCCTCCCCGAAGACATCGTGTCGGACAGGGGTCCGCAATTCATCTCCAGGGTCTGGCAGGCGTTCTTCCACCTTCTGGGTACCACCATCAGTCTGTCTTCTGGCTATCATCCTCAAACCAATGGTCAGACCGAGCGTAAAATCCAAGAGATTTCCCGGTTTTTACGCTCATATTGCAATAACCATCAAAACACCTGGAGCCAGTATCTTCCGTGGGCTGAGTATGCACAAAATTCTCTTCGCCAATCCTCTACTGGACTAACCCCTTTTCAATGTGTCCTAGGCTACCAACCATCCTTGTTTCCCTGGAATGGGGAAGCATCAGAAGTGCCCGCGGTTGATCACTGGTTCCAGGAGAGCGAGAGGGTCTGGGACTCAGCTCACGTCCATCTTCAGCGGGCAGTCCGGAGGTACACCGAGCAAGCCAACCGTCACCGGCTACCTAATCCCATATACCAACCAGGAGATAAGGTATGGCTCTCTACCCGAGACATCCGCCTCCGGCTGCCCTGCAGAAAGCTGAGTCCCCGCTACCTGGGACCATTCACCATCCACTCCCAGATCAATCCTGTCACCTACCGTCTCAACCTTCCACCACAGTACCGCATTGCATCATCCTTTCATGTCTCCCTCCTCAAACCCTACACTAACCCTGTTTCTCCTCCTTCTGCAGAACCTGAACCACCCCCCCCTCCCGACCAAACGGAAGTCATCAGCGATAACATCTATCAGGTCAAGGAAATCCTCAACTCCCGGCGGCGGGATGGTCGGCTCCAGTACCTCGTAGACTGGGAGGGCTTTGGCCCCGAGGAGAGATCCTGGATCCCTCGTAATGACATCTTAGTAATGACATCCATCTCTCCTCGAAGAATTCCACCAGAGACATCCCGGTCGTCCAGCTCCACGAGGACGTGGCCGTCCCCGCCGTCGATCTAGGGTGCCAGGAGTCACCCGTGGAGGGGGGGGTACTGTAACATCCCCGGCTCGTCCCCACTCACCCAATCCAGTTTCACCATCTCACACCAGTCCCATCCAATCACGAGAACCTTCCCCTGATTACTAAACATCTGCACCTGCTCATCATTAGCCCGGACACTTTAAATACTCACCTCCTCCGTTCACTCTTTGTCCGGTATTGAAGTCTCATGGTTGTCTTCACCCAAGCTCCCTCGTCTTCTCTTCTTCCATGGATGTTCCTTCTGAGTCTTCGTAACCATCGCACTGATAAAGGGAAGTGTCTTTATTATCTTACCACATCCGAAGATCTATATTCACCTACATGCACGTTGTGCACATTACCACCAACGGAGGTGTTAGGGTTGTTAACCCAGTCTTGACTGTCGCCAGGTTTACCAGGCGAAGACTTATGAGGTGTTCCTCGGATGATCTTCCATTGCCTTGCACTGTGTGATATCCTCTTGTGAATTACGTTGAATAAACTTAATGAAAAGATAACCATCTCTGACTTCTTTGTATACCAGCGTGACAGTATCTTACTTCCTTTTTCTAAATGCTACCTCCCATTGACCGGTCTTCCCCTGAAATGTGATGTTTGTGTATGGTCGGGGGGGTCCAATTTCACTACATGACAGTGTATTTGACTATATGGAAGTGTATGTGACAAATAAAGGCCTTGATTGATTGATTGATTATTATTTTTAGAGTTTTCAGTGTGAACGCACTACTTACATTATTTATACTACAAAATGGCGTAGAATAGTGCATAAGTTTGCGATTTGGGACGCATCCCATGTCTCCTTAACTAAACCCACCTGATTCAGATCATCAGCTCATTAGCAGAGACTGAAAGAGCTGTAATGGGTGTGACAGACATCAGAGACATCCAAAACATGGAGTGTTGGTGGGTCTCCAGGAACGTGGTTGAGAAATACTGCACTAGATTATAGATATCCTTAAAAACATATTGATAAAAACATCGAAAAAAAAGTAACACAGGACCTTAAAATGAAAAACAGCGAGCGGCTGTAATGAAAAGAGAAGAGCGCTGTCTAATTGGTAATGTATATGTATGAGCCATGTCTAATATACATGGGACCTCAGTTTTGCGCTTTCTTCATTACAGCCGCTCCATCTTGATCTGAGTGGCAGCGTTAAGTATAATCCAATTACAGTAGGCAGAAATCACATTTTTAAGTAAAAAGGCATGCTGTAGTTGCTCATTATGTGAAATCCAAGCATTATGTCGCAGTCTTTGATAGGGTATAGACATTCTCCATTTCTGCCAGCGCATTAGTGGACAGGCTGGTCCCTCAACCGCCTTAGGAATCTGTTTAATACTCTATGCATGGACTCAGCCAGCTCTGTGGAGCAGAACAGGTCATGCTCGCTCTCCAGAAAAGAAAAAAAAGTGACTGGAGGACTTTGTGATACAAAGTCTGACAGGATCCTGTTGTAGGATGAAAGACGATGGACTTAAATTTTTGACTTGGCCTTTTGTCTGTCTCTTTTTCTCTCTCGCTCTCTCTAACTTTATTAAACAGGCATGCCTTCAGGAAGACTAAGAATCAAATATACCTTTGTGTGGAAAAAAGTATATTATCATAAATGAATTAAAGGGGCTTTTGGACCAGAGGAACTCAGAGGAGTTCTAGAATGACTGGCAAAAAATTAGCTTTTTTTCAGTGTTATTAAAGCCATTTGGCGAATAAATTATCTACTTCAGCAAAGAGCTTAGAATGACCAAGAGGCGACACTGTTGTTGTTTGGGGAAACAGCGACTAAATGTGTGTCACGCAGCGGCCATTTTGGAATGAAAATTCCTATACAACAACACCATATTGTAAGTCTATAAAATAAACTACTAAAAGTGCGGATGATTGTCATAGTAAGTGTTGTATTGTCGTCTTTCAGGTTGTATCTCAGCTTTAATGCGTTTTTTTAAATAAATAAATTAAAAACAAATCAGCTGCTTGCCATTGCGACAGCAATAAGATCCAATGGACGGCCAATCACTTTCACTCCAAAATGGCGGAAGCACGGGGCTGTTGCTGGGTGCTGCTGTTGCAATGGAACGTTCTATTGAGTGTCGCCTCTTGGTCATACTAAGCTCTTTGACTTCAGCTACAGTAACTTAGCACAATAGACTGATTTCACGCAGCCACCATTTTTAAAAGCATATTAAGGGTGCTGTGGGAAGAAACCCGGAAGTATCACTTAGAGTCACATAGGAACGTTGTGTACATGGCTGTATATATTATCAACGAAGAGAAAGTGACACAAATTTATTATTGAGTGACCCAAAGGTCCGTTCTGAATGAATGGTGAAAATAAAAAGGGATAACCGACCTCATTTTTAGCTAAGTTCAGGGAAATGGCACTAAATAGCTAACGTTTTCTTTCCCAAACACAAATTTTAGATGCCATTTATCAAGTTTAATTTAATGAATGGACTCTTTCACTATATTAGGCCGTACTCACACCATGTACAGTTGCCTTGAACCGGGCCAAAGCACGCTTGTCCCCCCTCCCGTCTCCCCCGACGGCCCGCACTCACATTACATTCAGGCCTGGGCGCTCTTACGTCATCGATGATGCGCTCCTCAGTAAGCGCTCTCGCTCAGCACAGTGGACATTTCTTTAGTTATATCGTTTTAGTCGTTTGATATGTGGTGACACGCAGTCAAATTTTTCGCCGAACAGATCAGCCACTTTTGACGCTCATAAACAATCGTAAAGTCCTCGTGCTGCAGGAATTAGGAGGTTTGCTGAAGGCGCAGCTGACGTGCAGTGAGGGGTTTGCGTCTTTAATAAACTACGACCGTTTGCGTTCATTGAACAGTACGAATGATTAATTAATCCATATGATACAGTCCCTTAAAAAGTCACGTCTCGCTTTCAGTTTCAGGCTTAGGCACGCTTGCACTCACACTGTAAGCGTACCGCGCCTGAGCTCAAGTGAACCGCGCTCTGGCCCACCTCTTCCAACCGGGCCAGGGCCGCCCAAGTGTACTGTGCCTGAGCCCGATTCAGAGCACTCACACTTCTCAAACGATCCAGGAAACGGGCCTGGGCACGGTTCGGATAGCATAGTGTGAGTACGCCCTTAGACTTGCAAAGATTTCCAGTCAAATTTCCCATTAACATTTAAGGCACTGTTGATGGCATTCTTAAACAGCGCTGATTTGCCATTGTGTTCACCAATGCTTCTGGGTTTCTTTCCACCGTAGCCTTGCTTTCGTTTTTTAAAATGGCAGCCGCGTGAAATAAGCGTATAGGAACTATGGTAAGATAAGTGAATGCTCATTGGACAATTACATGCCATACAAAAGCCTTAAAGTAGTACAAGATATACCAACACAATCTCATGGCAATTGGTAACTTTTATTTCAAATTTGTTTAGTGGCTAATTTGTATGGATTTGTACAACTCAAATTATAATATATGGAGTGCCTGTGCCACCGGGATCGGTTTTAGGCCCTTTACTCTCTTTAAAATACTGTATACATTAGGGATGCTCATAATAACCTATTAACCATTAACCGAAAGGGTGCAGTTTTAACTGATTAATGGTATCAGTTAAACGATTAAAAAATATTATTCTATATATTTTTAAAGTTTGGCTGCATTGAGAGGGGCATCTTTTGAATGGTTTACTAATGGCCATGAGCGTTTTGCGGTGCCCTGCATGCCTTGCGTTTTTGCCGTTGCGACCTGTGTGGTCGCAGTTGAAAAAAAGTCAACCCTGAGCGGAAAAAGCGCGTTACATTAGTTGCATCTTTTTCATTCTTCAATCAACTAAAAGCAGAGGTGGGGTTTCCGTTGATTAAATGCCGGTTCTTAAAAAGGATTCAGTCAGTGTTTTTGTTTTGTAATCTAAACTTGTCATTTAAGTGAAAAATATCTAGGGCAGGACTATTTATTTTATTCTTTATTTTATTTGATTTAGTTTAGTCTGTTTTTCTATGCTGTTGGAAATGCTGCAGGTGCGTGAAGATATGCTGTTGTTCTGAATGCTGTTCTTTACGTGTTGAAATAAATCAGTGTTTTAAAATGAAATATTTAATGTGTCACACAAAATAGACACATCAATTATTATTTTTTATTAAATAATAATTTAATATTAATCTGACCAGTTTTATATTGTGACCAAAGAGCGGCGTTTGTCGATTGTCAAAATGAACCGAAATGAGCATCCCTAGTATACATGCCACCCCTTGATAGTTTTATTATAAACCATTAAGTTTCCATTGTTATGTTTATTAAATTTCTTATATTTTTTTAGATTTATTTTTTTGATTTTCTCAATATATATTTGCTATAACAATGAAAATCTTTTTTAAAAAAAACATTTATAAACATGATGCAATCATATTAATCTTGAGTGTAGCAGAATTCAATAAATGTAAAATCATTTTCTTTTAAATTATTACAGGGTTTCCACAGGTTTCACAAAGTCAAATTTAAGACTTTTTAGGATTTTTAAAGACCATTGTGAATGAAATTTCAGACATAAAGGGCAAAAGGCTAATTGCCAGTGGAACATATTTTTACGTGTCCCATTAATTCAAACACATATTTTTCAAACACATAAATAAATGTTATTGTAAGAAAGATAATTGATAATAAATTATTAAATGTAAAAGAGTTAATAAATGTAACTTGTTAAACTGTTTTAAATTCATTCATTCATTTTTTAATGGGTTGTTGGTTGGACCATTTGAGTAGCTTTCATGAACAAAGAAAAATGAAGACTGGTTTAAAATGATTTAAGACATATAACACCCTATTTCAGTGATTTTAAGACTTTTTAATGCCTAAAATGTTGTTTTTGAAATGTAAGACATTTCAAGACTTTTTAAGACATTGAGGACACCCTGTATTATCCATCTCAGCGAATTTTAATTAATGTGATAGGAAAAGGCACAGTAACAACAGTAACAAAATGAATCATCTGTGAGTAACATAATATGTGATCATATTTATTTGACATTAGCGATAAGATAATCAGTTTTAGACCTCAAAATAAACCTTACTTACAAAAAAAATATTCAAAATAATTATTGCCACTTTGAGGACTCAAAAAGGTATTCAAATAATATATTTTGTTTCATTTTAAAATATCAAGAACATTTCTGTTAAAGCTAATGACAGGAAAACTGACATTTCTGTAGAATTAATCTTATTCAGTAATTGTTAAATGGCATTCAGCATTTTACATATTATCATATACTGACACCTTGTGGACATTTTACATGCTATTTATTTTTAGCAAAGCATCAAAAAGAACAATGTAATGTTGTGATATTTTCAAAAGCAACAAGTGAACAACGTGAAAGCAGCATAATGTATTTCTATATAGATTAATTATTAATTAATTAATTAATTAGATTAATTGAGTAAAATTCAGGGACAAGAAAGTTTCCTGTATTTTCTGATTCATGACATCACATGTTTTCTGTTTATGCTGATCCAACAAATTATTATATTATTATACAATTACACAATATAATTAATATCTAATTTGAAACTTTTAAAATGTCAGTGTTAAATTCATTCATTTTCCTTCAGCTTAGTCCCTTTATTTATCAGGGGTCACCACAGCGGAATGAACCGCCAACTTATCCAGCATATGTTTTACACAGCGGATGCCCTTGCACTGTTAAATTTTAAAGTTCAATTTTCTACATCAAAACGTTGGCAGAGGTCAAGACGCACAATGCGATTCAAAAGTGTAAATAAACAGAAAGCATCCATGAATCACAATAACACAGAAAGTGTAAATTAACAGATTTTTCACATCGTGTTTGACCTTGAAAATTATTCAGTGTGAGCTGCATAGAAACTGCATTTTGCAATTGTCGTAACACTCCTTCAAGATTACAAGCAAGAGAGATTGGTGATAGTTTTCATAAGGAGAAAGAAAGAAAAAAATTCCAAGTGAAAATACTGGCAAATGTGTTTTTTTTTTTTTTAAAATGCCTATTTGGATGCATTCTGTGGAGCATTGTTTTCTCCAGCAACTCTCTGCCCACATCTACATTATCTGGATGATGAAGATGAAACCAGGGTGGACCATTCAGCAAGACAATGATCCAAAACACAGCCAAGGAAACTCTCAAATGCTTTCAGAGAAAGAAAATCAAGCAGCAGAATGGCCCAGCCAATAGATTGACTTGAATCCAATAGAAAATACAGAATAAAGATCAGATTTGATAGACGAGACCCACAGAACCATCAAGACACTTTGTTGAAGTCTGTGAAAAACTCACACCTAAGCAATGCATGTGACTTTATTCTCCATACACTCAGAAAAGTGACTGATGAAATGATGTTCAATCTACTTATTTAAAACGAGCTGAATCAACACAATTCTTGAGTTTTTTGGGGACAACTTAATTGTTTTATGTTCAGTCAAAAAAAAAAAAAAAAAAAAAAAAAACAATTAAGTTAACTTAATCAATTTGTGTTGGATCAACTGGAAGGACTAGTGTGAAACTCAGCACTGTTTACAATGTATAAGAGGCGTCTTTAATCTACCATCATAAAAAAAAGCCTTTTATAGTATTAAATACATTTCAGTATTCAGTAGTTCAGTACTTTCCTCTTTTGTTATTCCATTGTTATTACACATGACTAATTTTTCAGATTTTTTTTGAAAACATGACGTGTTCAATATTTATTTTCCCTGCTCTGTATTTCATCTGAGAAGGTAACAGTGTTACCAACTATTTCCAATGAAAAGTAGCTAAAGCCTGCCCGAAAAGTAGCTAAATGTTGCCAGATGACGTCACACACTAATTAGCATATCAGTGACATCATCATGTAGTATCTGAAAAGCGTAAAGCCTGGTTTATACTTTTGCGTCAAGTGATCAGCGTGACCCACGGCGCAAGCCTCGTGCGTTTATACTTCTGCGCGCTGTTTCTGTTTCTCTGCAATACACTTCCGAAACGCTAGCTGGCAGTAGGTGTTTATGTTCCTCTGTGTCAAGTTTCTTCGCTGGTGTTTTGTGTTTTCTGAACACTTCCTTAATGTACAAGTGGCTCAAATTCGCTCATTTTGAGGCGGGAACCGGCGGACGTGCAACAACTTTAATCATAAGGTAAACACAAAACAACAGTCTCCATCCGGAGCTCCTTCACGGGGCTCCACACTTGTAAACACTCGCTGCATTGGGCGCGCGGCTCTCACCTCCGCCCACACTCATCAGCGCTACCAAACCGACCAATCACAGAGTTTGCGCTATGCGTACGCATTACATTTTTTGAGAGGTGCTCGTCAACGTCGCCGACGGCCATGGTGAGGGGCTATGCGTCCACGTGTAGGCTGCGCCGTAGCATACGCGTGCGTTTGACGCAGAAGTATAAATCATCCTTAAGGCCTGGTTTATACTTCTGCGTCAAGTGATCGGCGTGACCCACAGTGCAAGCCTTGCGCATAGCCGTGCATTTATACTTCTGCGCGCTGATTCTATTGCTCTGCAATAACACTTCCGAAACACTAGCTGGCAGTAGGTGTTTATGTTCCTCTGTGTCGAGTTTCTTCGCTGGTGTTTTGTTATTTCTGAACACTTCCTTAATGTACAAGTGGCTCTAATTCACTCATTTTGAGGCGGGAACCGGCGGACGTGCAACAACTTTAATCATAAGGTAAACACAAAACAACAGTCTCCATCCGGAGCTCCTTCACGGGACTCCACACTTGTAAACACTCGCTGCATCACGCTCGCGCAGCTCTCACCTCTGCCCACACTCATCAGCGCTACCAAGCCGACCAATCACAGAGCCTGCGCTACGCGTTACATTTTTTGAGAGGTGCGTGTCAACGTCGCCGCCGGCCACGCGAGGGCTATGCGTCCACACGTAGGCTGCGCTGTAGCGTACGCGTGCGTTTGATGCAGAAGTATAAATCAGCCTTAAGCCTGTCATGTCTCTACTCTCTGGGGCACCGTGTATTATACTATGTTAAAACTTTACATCCAGTTGCAACTCAAAACTACATATTTATGTAGTATACAAAATAATTATTGTTTTCTCAGATTGACTGGCCATAGAGTTGGCTATTTGTAAAAGTATTACAAACTCTTTTTGATAAGATCTTTTGATTTTTAAATATCACACTGATAATAACCAGTTACATTCTTTTAAACAATCACAGCTTGCTTAACTTGTGAAATTAACACATTTGTGAAAGTGACAACAATTATAGCACTATTGGAATTTATTGCTCCTTAAATTAGCAACAATTATACATGTGAACAAATATCAGTAAATTAACAATTATGAAAAACAATCTGAGATAGGAATTTACTCTACCGAGTGAAGCCCGCAGCCACTGCTCTTTTGAATCACTTTTTAAAAATTGCTAAAAGTAGCCAAATGAATGTTAAAAATTGGTATATTTGCTGCTAGGTGCTTATTGAAAAAACAGCTGCTAGGGTAGTATGAAAAGTTGCTAAATCGACAAAATTGCTAAGTTGGCAACACTGGAAGGTACAGTTGAAGTCAGAATTATCAGCCCCCCTTTTTTAAATATTTCCCAAATGATGTTTAACAGAGCAAAGAAATTTTCACAGTATGTCTGATATTTTTTCTTCTGGAGAAAGTCTTATGTTCAGTATTTTATTTTGGCTAGAATAAAAGAAGTTTTTAATTTTTCATGAACCATTTTAAGGTCAAAATGATTAGCCCTTTTTTCCCAACTGTCTTCAGAACAAACCACTGTAATACAATAACTTGCCTAATTACCCTAACCTGAAGAGTTTCCCTAATGGTAACACTTTATAATAACTACACACTATGAACCATTTATTAAGCATTAGCAAATAGTGAATTCATTATTTTTTAAGCACTAACTCTACATTAATAAGCGTTAGTTAACAGTTTATAACTGCAGCTACAAATGCTGTATTCTTGACTTACAACCACATTTATAATGTGCTTAATAGCTGTACTTTCATACTTTACTAATGATTTATTTTTCATTACTAAATTAACTATTGCATTATTTACAAACCATTTAATTAAGCATAGTTAGTTGTTTTTTAAGATCATTCAGAATGAGTTAGTAAATGATTAATAAACTATTAAAATTTACATTTTTAATTCTTATTATTCAGCCATATAGTAATAGTTAATTTATATCTTAATAAATGCTTTATTAACTCAACTTCATCCAGTTTTGTGACCTAATCTAAAGTGAGGACTATTTATGCTTTATAAATCCTTTATAAATGACAATCAAAGGCTCAGTTAAATTCTAAACAGGAAAAAAGAACATAAACGACATTATTCATTCCTATTCGTTTAAAGATACACAAATCAAACCGTATCAAATGAAAAATAAATCTTTGCAAGCGTATCTAAAATGAAATTACTGTACAGTTTAAACATCGCATCCTATTATATTGTTAAATTGTTATATTGTTGTTTTTTATCCAATTTTGGTGTATTTTGACACTCCTGTTATTCAGCCATGTTTAAACTTTACAGTAACTTTACTTTTTAGATAAGATTGTAAAGATTATTGTTCATTTGATACTGAGCCTTTATATGTCATTTATAAGGGATTTATAAAGCATAAATAGTCCTCACTTTAGATTAAGTCACAAAACTGCATGAAGTTGAGTTAATAAATCATTTATTAACATATACAGTAACCATTACTATATGTCTGAATAATAAGATATATAAATGTTGATTTCAATAGTTCATTAGTCATTCACTAACTCATTCTGAATGATCTTAAAAACCTCCAACTACTCATAAATACAAATGGTTTGTTAATAATGCAGTACTTAATTTAGTAATGAAAAATAAATCATTAGTAAAGTATGAAAGTACAGCTATTAAGCACATTATAAATGTGGTTGTAAGTCAAGAATACAGCATTTGTAGCTGCAGTTATAAACTGCTTACTAACGCTTATTAATGTAGAGTTAGTGCTTAAAAAATAATGAATTCACTAGATTCTAATGCTTAGTAAATGATTCATAGTGTGTAGTTATTATAAAGTGTTACCATATTGGGTACTGTCATCATGGCAAAGATAAAATAAATCAGTTATTAGAAATGAGTTATTAAAACTATTATGTTTAGAAATGTGTCACTGTCACCTCACAGCAAGAAAGTCACTGGTTCTAGCCCCAGCTGGTCCAGTTGGAATTTCTGTGTGGAGTTTGCATGTTCTTCCTTTGGGTCATGTGCGGTTTCCTCCAGGTGCTCCGGTTTCCCCCACAGTCCAAACACAAGCACTACACTGTAAGTGAATTAGGTAAATTAAATTAGTCGTTGTGTATGAGTGTGTGTGAATGAGAGTGTGTGGATTTTTCCCAGTACTGGGTTGCACCTGGAAGGGCATCCGCTGCATAAAACATATGCCAGAATAGTTGGCGGTTCATTCCGCTGTGGTGACCCCTGATAAATAAGGGACTAATCTGAAGTAAAATAAATTAAATGAAAAGTGCAAAATAGTATTACATATGAAAAAAATAATGTCCTCAGATTAGTTTCCATAAGTGAGAACGTATCCCATGTCATATATGTGTACATACTGTAGTTGGAACATTGCAAAGGTCAAATCTTGACCAATGTCAAAGATCGAAAGTCTATGAACTGTACATCTGTTCTTGTTGTGGGACCAACAAACAGCCAACTAATTAAAACAAAACATCTCAGCATCCTTGGTTCTTTAGATATCTGATAATCCATTAAAACTTGAATGCATCTGCAAGTGAACTGTAGAGCAACACAAGCTCGTAAAATCACTTTCAGCTGTAAGACGTTTACAGAGCAATACGTTTCACCTCCAGCCGCTCATTATTTATGTCTTACAAAGAATAGCTGAAATGCATGCGGGGTTGCATATTCATAATTTCAATTTCTCGCACATGCTTGGCTAAAAATAGCTCACCAATTATTGACAGGCCCAACAAAGCACAGGCTTCAGCCAAAGGTTAAACGTCTATATGTCTACAGGCCGTTTTTAAGAAGACCTGCGTGATTTTCTTGCTGCGTATCTCACGTCGTTTCACGGGGGTGACCCCTGTTAACGGTTTGTAAGCAATTCTTCACCTTAATCCTAAGCGGTTCCCCTGCACACTACTGCTTGCTTGCATGCCATTAGTGGGATGACAAACATTGTGACCACATGAGGTAATGAGAACAGCGTGCTTGGGTTGACTCAACATGTGCGGCGCTGAGTTAAGTCTGTTCTGCATACCGATCCTTTCTCAGGTGCACAAACACATAAGTTATTAATGTATGACATGAGGTAAGTTGTCTGTGCTCATTGCCACTTTAATTAGAGCATGTGTATTTACGTGGGACGGATCTTGCACTGAGTAAGTTCCTTTCTTATTTTTACAATGCCCAAAATAGCCGATTGTTTTATATTTTTGAAACAAATGTTTGAAAATAAATGTTAGTTTATCCACTTTGTAAAGTGCTCAAGCCATAAATGAATAACTGTTATTAACTGTGTTCATTTTGTATCGCAAAACACTTTAAAGGGCACCTAGTTTACCCCTTTTTCCAGATTTAATATAAGTCTTTTGTGTCTCCAGAATGTGTCTGTAAAGTTTCAGCTCAAAATGCCCATCAGATTTTTTATTATACCCTCCAGAAGTTTCTATTTTATAGCTCTAACCATCAGGTAGCGGTTTTTGTGAACTGTGAATTTAAGGCTAGTCCTTCACCCCCACCGTTTTCCTGTCAGTGTGCCTCCGCCCTCGGCTGCCTCAGACAAGAAGGAAGCAGATCTCGCGTAACGTTTGTGGGAAATACTACAGTAGGAACTTTACCAAGGAGTATACGCTTATTTCACGCGACCGCCAATTCAGAACACGAAAGCGAGGCTGCGGTGGGAAGAAAGCCGGAAGTATAGGATCAGCACTGTAAACATTGCAATAACATGCTGTGTACTACAAACCTCCAGCTGTTGCTGTGACTTCAAAATGCAGAAATGGTGTAAACATCACTTTAATATCATTCAGTTCAGTTTAATTTAAACAATTAAAAGCATATTAGGGGTCAAACAACATCACAATCTCTTTAAGAGTCATACACTTAAGTGTCCTCCTAGACTTCAGTTCATGGCACTAGATAAACACCGTGGGGACGCTTCCCTACTTCAGCCTATGTAACCCGGTGAGTGATAAAACACTGCAGTCCTCTGTAGCACATCTTCGTGTTGTCTGTAACAGTGTTGTCCCGGTACTGAAGTTTTAAAACGTCAATTTCCCGCTAACATTTACGCGCCGCTGAGCGCGCTCATAAACACCGCTGATTTGCCGTAGTATTCACCAGTGCTCAACTGAATGAGTGTGAAGGTTATCAGTTCACCGCTCTTCACAGATTGAAAACACACATAGACGGATATTGGAGCGTTTTAAAGCCGTGAAGATCAGTCGTTTCATCAGCGGATCGCTCGTCTGTGTTTGCACTCAGTAAACAGCAGTGAGGTGAACTGATGACCTGGCTTCACAGCCAATCAGAGTGATTTCTGTTGAGCACGTGAACACAATGGCCAATCAGCGCTGTTTAAGAACTCCATGAACAGTGTCTTAAATGTTAACGAGAAATTGGCAGTTTTTTATATTTCATTACGGAAATTTTGTATCGTGACTAGTCTAATATAGATAAAGACACGGTTCATTAACTTGAGTTTGATGAATGGCATCTAAAATGTGTGTTTGGGAAAGAAAACGTTAGCTAACTAGTGCCATTTCCCTTAACTTAGCTGAAAATGAGGTCAAATATCCTTTTTTATTTTCACTATTCATTCAGAACAGACCTTAGGGTCGCTCGGAAGGCGCTGAAATCATAAATTTGTGTCACTTTCTCTTCGCTGATAAGATATACAGCCAGGTACACAACATTCCTGTGTGACTCAGTCTTTACTTCCGGGTTTCTTCCCACCGCAGCCTCGATTTCGCTGTTATTAATGGCGGCCGCGTGAAATCAGTCTATTGGATGCATTTGTTGTGGAGTTGCAACGATGAGTCACACACAATTTTGTTCTTGCACACACACACACACACAGTGCGGACACACACACACAGCGCAGACACACACACACACACACACACACACACACACACACACACACACACACACACACACACACACAGACAGACAGTTTAGCTTTGCACTGTTTTTGCATGCAAATGTGACAGGATACATGTTAATATACACTGCTGTATGGATATCCGTTATGTTAATGTACAAAATAAACCTGATTTAACGTCCACAAACCAGGATTGAAGCATCTTCTTTTATTCATTTCTGGAGACCGCAAATTATGTCGCCGGAGATACGTATGGCTGCATTTCATTTTTTAAGCGAACGCTACGTGGCGGTATGACACTGTTCCTTTTGGCGCTTACCGGCTGACCGCTTACCTCTGTGTGGAGGTCTTTCCTGCCGCAACCAGTTTGTTCAGTTAGCTCTTTGTGTACATTGGCGGACTTGAGACGCAGAGAGAAGTTGACCAAGACGACCGGGTTCGAGCCCGGGTAAGAGCGGTTCCAGAAATCAGGTAAGACTAAAACAGAATCCAAAAAATAAAATGAACGAGTGAACAACAGGGTAAGAATGTGGTAAAATCCGAAAATGTGGTAAAAATCAGACGAGCTTTTCTTTTTCTGGACGGCTTTTGTAAACCGTTGGTTGGGTTTAGGGAAGTATGTGGGTGGGCGGGTCAATTGGTAAAATTGGTTGGGTTTAGGGAAGGAGGAGGGTGGGAATGGCACTCGCAAGATACATTTGAGATACGAAAAAGTGCACACAGCGGCCTCTCGTGGATTCATGAAAACAAAAACTGCAAAAATACGTACCTCCCGGGACTTATGTCGCTGTCTCCAGAAACGTCCACGGGACTACGTTTTCAGAATGAGCCTGGGTTCCAAGTTGCGGTCGGTCTCAAAACCGATCTAATTGGTCCACCGTTTTTATGTTGTTAATTTGAAAAAAAGGACTGGGTGTGTTTATATCACCCCCAATATGATGATATATACACTATACCCAGGGGCGCAACTACCCATTTACTGAGGGGTATGCGGGTTCAAGTTTTGAGAGGTTTAAGGTCTGTCTTTGCATAAACAATTAATTGAAACTGCTATTACACCTCTCACAAAGTGAAATAAAAAAGACAGTAAAATGTTTAGTGTAAAAAAATAAACAGAGACAAACTGCCTGAAATATTCTATTTTATCAAAATGTTATGGGCAAACGTTTTTGGAACTAAATTGAATTAGTTTTGACCACAAAAAGTTACTAAAAGGCCTGATGTATGAGTATGATACATATTACATTTATAAAAACATCTATATGGTATAAAAATGGATCTTGATAGAAGGATTAATAAACATGCAATCCAAAAAAATTGAATATTCTGACTATTTATTCATGTATCAGTTTTAACAGGGTTAAGAATCATTATAATCAAGTATATAAAATTTATATAGAGAAATTTTTAATCCAAATATTATTTTTTATTTTGTCTGAAATATATTCAGTAGGCCCACAGTAGGATTTTTAGCCCATCATTGAGTCTATGTATTTACTTGTGTAAATTTATATTTACTCAGTTTTTAAATTTATTTCACTAATATTATTGTAATATAACAATAGTAATATTAAAATGTTCATATTATTTATTTACAATACAGTTGTAAAGTAATATTTTCTGCCTTTTAGTAGATATATTATATGAGTGACTTGCTTTGTTTACCAAATAAGCGGATCTAATTTGATTTGCATTGTAAACATTAAATAAAAGTTAAAAAGGTATTATTGTTTACTTCATATATACTGTATATATATATATATGTTTTAGTTATGATAATCCTAAAATCATTCCGCATAAATCCGCAGATTTTTTACAAAATTCTCAGCAGAAATAGCAAAAAATATCTGCACATTCTGTCTGGCCCTAATAGGTCTGTAAACATACATTTTGTGTGATCCCTCTTATTTTGGCAAATTTATTAATTAATTAATAATAACAAATAAAGAACATTTTTCAGATTATTCTTATAACTTTTGACCTCAACTGTAAGTATGATTTCACAGTTTATTTTGATAAAACTTTTACATCTACATGAACTTTACACTTGGCTGTGTGACTGCATGTTATTGTTTTAAATGATTTTAAATTAAAACGTGTGTGTCAACGTATGCAACTCGTACCTATAAACTCTCTCGTTTTTGCCGTATTAATTCTACCATATTTTACCATTCTATCTACTCTTCCGTGTCTGCATTTTCCCGTATTTCTCCCGCATTTGTAATGTTTCTATGAAAAGTGAAAGTAGCAGCTACCGAGTTTATCTCAAATGTGATTGCAAGAACTGTTTAAGAGAAATATGCCTTCGCATTATTTTGGATTGACAGCACGTTGAAATTAATATAAATACGGCCGCATTCACGTCCTTTCCAGTAAAGCTTTATGCGTCGATCGCCGCCCTTATGCAGCCTCTGATCAGTCAATTAAAGTACAACGGTGCTGACTGACGGACGCGCTCTGTAGTGATAAAGACGGCTTCTACACGCGATTTGAATGAATGAAAGCGGATACTTTTGAGATTCGGGTTTGTGAACAGACAAATACACTTAATAATATGTAAACATGTTTCATTTTAAACACAATTAATATCTTAAATGAGCATAAACAAAACTAATATTTTTATTGCATTCCTAAAGTCACACCTTATCAAACAAAACAGTGAATCAAACAGATTCATTTGCTGCTCTTTACTAAATAAATATAGTAACTTCAATCAATATTTAAATGCAGTAAATACAAATTTATCTTTTGAAGCTGACGGTCCATAATTTTACGACTATAAGTGTTTACCATAAAGTCAACTTTACGCCAGCCCTATGGCTTTAGCCCATAGAATTATACTGTTTTTCACATATATACAGGATGGAAGTATGCGATTTCGGACGCAGTGCAGGTGTGTCTGCGTCACTGCGCCCCTACCTGGACAAAACTACCTCGTCTGCATTTATGTTAAGTAAAAGCCCATGCAGTGACTGGGTGGCGATGATGAATAATTAATGATATGGCGGCCTGTCGCTCCCAAAAACATTAGAAGTTGATTAAAAGTATGGTAATAAAAGTGTGGGTTAAGCTTACCAATCTCTTATTATCCAATTTGTCATGGCAGTTTTAATTTTAAGGCATTGTTTGTTCTTTGTTTTCTATTTGCGCTCCATTCACTCTTCTCTCCATTTAGAACATGTGACTGTAACCGAGCAACGGATCAATCAAATGGTCAAAGAAAGGAGGGGTGGTATAATTTTTTAATTAATAAAATACGATATTATATAAATATAAAACGCAGAATAAACATTTTAACCAAAAATATTTATTTATTTTTATTATTTGAAACTTTTAATAAGGATAATTTCAAAAATAGTTTTGGCACATTGGCGCCCCCCCATGTGTGGCGCCCCTATGCGCCGCATATACTGCATACCCCCTTTTTGCGCCACTGACTATACCTACACATATGTCTGTCCAAACAGCTTGAAAAGTAGATTTTTCACCATAGGTGCCCTTTAAGTACTTTTGTGGTGGAATTGTAGTTAACACAATGACAAAAAAAAGCCCAAAAGGACACTGTGTAATATATTGCGCTCAACATTCTCAACTAATCTGAAACTGTAATAACAATGGACACTCATTACACCCTTCAAAAAAGATCCTACACCCTTTCTAAGCAACACACTTTAAAGGTGCTGTATGTAAGTTTTTGAATCTTCTAAAGCATAAAAATAATTAATGTTTGCAGATATTTAAGAAACATGCTAAGTGAACATTCTTGTTTATCTGAAAAACAATGCTGAAGTCAGATATTCTACATTGAAAATGTCTGTTATGTGCCGAAATGGCTGTCTTTGTTCTGGTTCATTAACTCGCCCAATGCCACTTCAGCCAATTATATTTCGTGACCGAAATGCGACCTCCGGTGGACAGTAGCAGCCACCGAATGAGACACAGATTCCCACATGAGGTTATTAATTAGCAAATAGCAGACATCCCAAGTCTCCTGGAAGTGATTGCTTATCACTGCAAATCTCGTCACGTACCTTGTTGTTAGGACACGTGGTTACAATGTAACCTGCTCACTTAATGTTAACGCGGTTAATATTCATACTATTTCAGACATCCCCATGATAATCTCTCGTAAATCACGGGTCCCCCCCCCCCCGGTCCTCTAATATGATTGCGCACCCCTCTCCACCACATCACTCCCCGCCATTTTTAATATATCAATTCCAGGTGTTGGTTTGAACAAAAACTCCTTTCAATATGAAAAATATTCCTTTTATCGCGTGCCATTGCTTTTATATAGAACACAATTTAAATCAGCTTTTAGGCTTGGTAGACACTCGCTTCTGTTGGTCGTCAATCTGGCAACCTGTGCTTTGATTTAACCAAGCGGCACACTCCTGCTCTCCCTTGTGAAGCAAATGCGGAAGTAACTGAAAACTGCAACTAGTCCTGGCTCCACAATAGAGCACATTTCTATTGACCCCAATGTTAAAATGGCCAACGTTACAGCAGAAAAAAAAGGTGTTTACTGCCTGGTATAAAGAGCGATTTTGGTTCATATAGCTAATATTACCCTTTATGACGACTGTGACATTGGTACATTTTCTTATAACTCATCCGTTTCCTTTATATTAAGTTATATTAAGTCTGCATAATTAAGGGCGTGGCCACTTGAGTGACAGCTAGGTCTTGCTGGTCGCCGTCACTTCACCTCAGTTGATTCCGGCTGATTAGCCGCAGAACTCGCACATCGTATTTTTGTGTTGTTTTATGTAGCTTTACACAGTCAATTGCTTTTTGGAATTATTTCTTACAATTATCAGATAATATGGCCTGTTGTGTGCACTTAATTGTGCTCACAAACCATGCACGTGGCCTCCATTTCCCAGGTGAGTGAAAATATACACTAATACCATCTCTATAAATGTATTTGTTTTATTTAAGATCATTTAAAATTTTCTTTAGGGGGGCAGCACGGTGGCGCAGTGGGTAGCACAATCACCTCACAGCAAGAAAGTCACTGGTTCAAGCCCCGGCTGGGTCAGTTGGCGTTTCTGTGTGGAGTTGCATGTTCTCCCCGTGGTTGCGTGGGTTTCCTCCGAGTGCTCCGGTTTCCCCCACAAATCCAAAGACATGCGGTATTGAATTGGGTAAGCTAAATTGTCTGTATGTATGTGTGTGGATGAGTGTGAATGGATGTTTCCGCTGCATAAAGCATGTGCTGGATAAATTGGCGGTTTGTTCCGCTGTGGTGACCCCAGATTAAAAAAGGGACTAAGCCGAAAAGAAAATAATTATTTTCTTTAGACCTGTAATGCACTTCAGGATCTGACAGATTGATTAGCTGTAGGCTCTAGAACAGTCATCTGAAACATTGTCGTACAGTGTTATGCCTGGATTTTATAAATGGCCTTGCATTTACTAACACTGACTATATTTTAAGTATTTGGAAGTAATTTGCGTTTTCCTCCTGTAGAAAAGCGTCATAAGAACAATGCTTAGTGGCTCAATTGATTACAACAGTGTTTTTTAAAGACTAAACACTTTATTGATATAGTGTACAACTAAGCACAATTGGTCAGAACACAAACGAGTGTATTAAGCATTTCTCCCAAAGAAAAGCCAGTCTAAGCAATATGCTAGCATGCGTCTGTAGCTCCGCCTCTTTGTCCTTGTTTGGTATCCCCCGGTCGGTGCGATGACGAGCGAACAAAATGGTAACGGTTGGCCACGCCTACTGGTAGCTTTTTTTGCGTTTTTCAGAAACCTATGGGTGACGTCACGGATACCCGTCCATATCTTTTACAGATATGTAATTATTACATCTATGGAATCTTTTAAAGGGCACCTAGGTTACCACTTTTTCCAAATTTAATATAAGTCTTTTGTGTCTCCAGAATGTGTCTTTAAAGTTTCAGCTCAAAACACCCGTCAGATTTTTTATTATACCTTTCATAAGTTACTAATTTATAGCTTTGAGCATCAGGTAGCGGTTTTTGTGTACTGCGCCTTTAAGGCTAGTCCTTTACGCCCACCGTTTCCACGTGCCGGTCAGCGTGCCTTAATCTCCTTCCTCGGCTGCCTCAGACAGCAGACAGACATAAAGGAAGAAGTTCTCACATAATGTTTGTGAGAAATACTACAGTAAGATCTATACCAGGGCTATTCAATTTGTTTGTCACGGGGGTCAGTTCATGAAAAGCATCCCAAACGAAGAGCTGGAGAGACATGACTTGCAATATAAGTGATGACACAACTGCATATAAGAGCCAATATGTTGTATTTTTGCTCCTTAAGACACCCACAATGTATTTGTCTACATTAAAATGTTAATATATTGTATTTTGAAACTATATAATATCACTGCATTGTACAATAGGTTTTTTTAACAAACATTCAAATGTTGTATTTCACAGCAAAACAAAATCAGTGCATTGCTTAAGTAGGCTTCTTCTACATTCAGACACATTCATATGTTATGTTTTGAACTGCATAACAATTATGGATGCAACAATTATAAAGTTTGGTTGTACGATTATATAGTCTGAAGAATAATCAGGGTTTCACAGTTATCACGTCTAATGTAAATTTAAGCTTTATATTAGCTAGATTTAGATCTGGACATCTCTAACTAATATTAAAAACCTTAAAAAGGCATTTTCATTAGTAATAGTTTTTATGCTGTAGGTTTTTCTGTGCTTATAGGGCTACACAATTATGTGTGTGTTTATAGTGAGGAACGGGAGAAAATAATATAATAATAATTGTTATGAAGGTCGGCGCAAATATTTAGATTAACTGTTGTTATCATCTGCATTCATACATACATAATCATTTTAATAATAGTTTATCTAACATATCTTTTGTTTACATTGCACTGAAAGCTAAGCACAGCTCTCACCTCTACAGCATGAGATGTTTTCTACTGCGTGCGCCCAGACAGCCGCGAGCGCGTTGCTCGTTTCGTGCGGCAGAACAGAAATGCAGAAATGCTGCTTAGAGAAGCCTTTACGATTAATTAACCGTAACGAATTGAAGCGCAGTTAATAGTGAAATTGGTTAATCGTTGCATCCCTAATAACGATATCAGTGCATTGTACAAAAGGCCTTTTCTACAAACATATTCAAATGTATTCGGCTGCTCTCACCTCTCGCTTAATGTCAGGTGACTCACGCTCTGCGCAGCTTGTGCTGTATTGAACAGACGCACGTCACTTCATAACTATAGTGGCCGTTTTTCGACTGAACTAAATTTATTCTTGATGTCTTGGTCACACTATTTGGAGGGCCGGAACAAATTGCCTCGGGGGCCGGGTTCGGCCCGCGGGTCGCCAATTGAATAGTCCTGATCTATACCAATGAGTATTTGCACTTGTTGTGGAGCTGCAATGACGAGTCACACACAATGTCATTACAAAATTCACGCACACACACAGATACACACACACAGCGCAGACACGCACACACACTGACAGCGCGCGCGTTTAGCTTTGCACTCTTTTTGCACACAAATGTGACAGGATACAGGTTGATATACACTGCTTTATGGATATCTGTTATGTTAATGTACAAAAAAAAGCTGATTTAACGCCCACAAACCGGGATTGAAGCGTCTTCTTCTGACACGCGGCTGTGTTGATGAAGTAAAGCTGAAGTAAATGGCTGTAATTCATTATTAACATGCACTGTTTTAAAACATTTTAAACTTGTAAAACTCATTCTTGATCACATTTGTTGATGATCCTAGCGAACTGAACAGATCCATTATTCCTGGTTGCTTTGGGCGCGTCCTGTTTTGTTGATATGATTATAAGCGTTACTACGGAGACATGTTAATACGCAGCTGTCAATCAATTCGGTGGGCGGGGAACCGCACTCCTACGTCAAGTTGCGGTCGGTCTCAAAACCGATCCAATTGGTCCACCGTTTTTATGTTGTTAAATTAAAAAAAAAGGACTGGGTGTGTTTATATCACCCCAATATGACAGTCTAAACACTATACCTACACATATGTCTGTCCAAACAGCTTGAAAAGTAGATTTTTCACCATAGGTGCCCTTTAATATAAATGTTTCAATGTATAAATGCAATTTAAAAAGGTTTATTTAAACACTATTGGTGTATATTTTACAGGAATTTGTATTGATTCTACTAGTATTTCTCTCAAATTTCTTTTTTATTCACTGCATTACTTGCTTATTTTTTGTCATTATTTGTTAAATAACTACTTTTACTACTACTATATGAGTACAGTTATGGACATGTTTCATGATATTGGATAAGGAGTTCAATGTATGTATAGCTGTAATGACATTTAATAAAGATATAAATAGGCCTGTCACAATAATCAATATATCGACTTATCGCACAACACATGGACATGACCTCAATCATTTTTGGTGATGCAATATACTGTATACCGCCTATACATAAAAAACAATTCTAGCAACATTTTTTCTGATTGCGCAACATCTTGATCTCTATTGGAGGTGTCAGTATGGTTAAAAAACAACTGTAGTATTTTCTATAAATCTGGTAGCAGATATCGCAGCCTGTGTTACTTGCACTTTTTTGTTAACATTTATTATTATTTGTTTGTTTAGGATGTACTTTTCACATTCTGATTTCAATGCCTAATTATTAAATTGCTGAAATGATTATAATTAAATGAAATATTCTTAAGAATGACATATTAAGTGTTCTTTGGAGGAGTGCAATTGCATTATGATGCTAATATATTGTCATTCTGACATTAAATAATGAGTGGCATAAAAGGGTCTTAAAATGACAATAATATCGTTTATCGCAATATATTTTGGTGCAATATATCATACAACAAAAAATAGATATCGTGACAAACCTAGATATAATTATATGCACATAATTTAAGGATTAAAGTAACATTGTATATAATAAGTGTACTCAATCAAATGATTCATTTAAGTGTTATTACACAGTAGGCAACATATTTTTTCTTTTAAGGTCAAATCTGGCAATACACAAGTTCGTCTTTGTGGAGCAACATGACTTATATCATCCATTTTCTATTCTTTGTTGGTTTACGCAATGACAAAAAACCCCAAAGGACACTGTGTGATATATTGCGCTCAACGTTCTTAACTCATCTGACACTGTAATAATACTTCATGACACTCATCACACCCTTTAAAAGAGATCCTACACCAGCAAGGCGCTTTAACAATAACATGTGATTTTAGTAGTGATGCTTTGATTTAAATGTAATTTTGTATTAATTAAAGCATAATTTATTACAGCTATGGATTTTATGGAATATAAATGTTAAAAAATTTATGCAATTTAGAAAAGGTTTATTTAAACACTAGTGGTGTGCATTTTACAAGAATTTTGTATTGATTTCTTTCTTCCAAAGATATTAATATGATTTTAAATTTAATAATATTGTGATATTCAAGATTTGTGAATTCATATAGCTCCGAATAACTCAAAACAGCAACCACTAGTCTCTCCTCCATCTTCAAAAGTCTCAGTAGTTGTCTTGACAAAACAAACACTGCAGCCGCCTCAACGGAAACCCCGCCTCTGCTGTCTTTTGATTGGTGAGGCAAAGCAGGCGGTTAAAACACGAGGTGCGCATAAGCAGTGCGCAAAACACTTGCTGCCATTAGTAAATCATTCAAAAAAGGCACCTCTCAACGCAAAAAGCGCGTTCAGTGTGATCGGCCCCTTAGGGTGTTAAAGATAATTGTTTCTTAGGTGCACCGCGGTGCAGATGTGGACAATTCAGTATCGGTTCAGTAATAGATCCAAACCGGTTATTACGTACTGACGTCATGTATCTAATATGCACTGTCACGGTAGAATACTATGGCAAGGGAGGCAAGCGCGAGTTATTAAAACGCAGAAACTGTGCACAATTCACTGTGTATGTTTGCTGGACAGTCATTTAATGACACTAAGTTACAGCTATTTCACTGCTATCGAGAAAATTAAAGTAAACTCTATTTCTCTCTCTCTCTCTCTCTTTCTCTCTCTCTCTGTGTGTGGACCTTTGACCTGCTGGCGTGAGTTAACGTTTCCTCTCTCGGCTGTTATGGCGATACTTGTGGATCCAGACACGAGTGTGTCTGCAGAGCGAGTTTCACCACCGTGTCTGTCATGGATCAGCTGTGATCGCTGCTACTGTTTATTAGTGTCGCTCATCGGTGAACAGCGCCAGAGCATTAGAGCCAATCACAGCCCTTTCTGTTGAGCACATGACCAATCATAGGCGTTTAACAACTTGCTCTACAACGCTCAAAAAGCAAGTGGAATAATAATAATTGCTCATGTTGTCTTCACTGCATGTATTTGAGTTTTGTTTGATACATTCGAAAAGAGTGTTTTCTTTGACCAGGTAAAATTAAAAGTACAGTTCATATTTCTGACTTAAAGGACAAGATTGTATTACAAAAAGTATTTAAAAATGATACATTTTAATACAAGAATTATTGTAAAATATAAAATTGTGTATGGAAACCATTGTCAATGCACCGTGATGCACCGAGATAACGAGTTGAACCAAACTGATGGCAAAATAATCGTAACCAAACCATGAGATCAGTGTAGGTTCACACCTCTACTTAGCAGGGCTCAGTACCTGGATGGGAGACCACATGGGAAAGCTAGGTTGCTGCCGAAAGTGGTGTTAGTGAGGCCAGCAGGGGCGCTCAACCTGCGGTCTGTGTGGGTCCTAATGCCCCAGTAAAATGCTGGGGACTTTATACTGCTTAGTGAGCACCGTCTTTCAGATGAGACATTGAACTGAGGTCCTGACTCTCTGGGATTGTTAAAAATCCAAGGATGTCCTTCGAAGAAAAAGTAGGGGTTTCACCCCAGCATCCTGGCCAAATTTGTCCACTGTCCTCTGTCCATCATGGTCTCCTAACCATCCCCATATTATAATTGGCTGCCATCACGTCATCCAGTTTGCTGCTGCACACTGATGCACACACCCAAAAAAAAATGTGTAAAAAAGTGTCCAGAAAAGCACTATATAAATATAAGGAATTATTATTATTATTATTATTATTATTATTATTATGTGCATTATTGCTGATGCTTTGTAATTATTTGTTAAATTTGATGCCAATTCCTGAGTGACAATTGTTTCTCAAAATTTTTCCAGTATTTTGAATTGCTTCATCAGTCTCTTCAGGTATTCCCCAGGGCTGTGTGCTGGGACCAATATTGTTTGTTAAAACAAAAATATTGGAAAATATTGGACAAGAACATTCAGCCAGGAATCGAACTTGGGTCACCATGAAGGCTATTGGAGTCTTCCCAATGTTGTTTTTAATATATATTTTGCAACTTTAACCTTTCAGCACACTCTTGTGTGGACTCACAGATGAGAGTTGTAATATTTGTTTTATTAATCCTGCAATTGATCTTCATAATTAGGCACTGTACGTGTAAAAAACGTCACATTTTACAGTAAGGTTCCATTAGTTAATGTATACTAACATAATAAAACAGTGAACAATACATTTGTTATGACATTTATTAACATTTGTGAAAGTTAGTATTAAATAATGTTGTTCATTGTCAATTCATGTTAGCTCAAAGTGCATTAACTAGTGTTAACAAACATAAAACGGATATATATATAATAATAATTGGTGGGCGGGGTGTTGTACAATGCAAGGAGTAGAGATGTTATTTCTCTCCACTAACAAGAGATTGCTCTGGCTGCTTTCTTGCTTTTGGTACGCTTTCCTTGCATCATGCATCCTATTCCTCAGAAAAGGTGGAGTGTAAAAGCCAACACATGCCTTCTGGCCCTCAGACCATGATAGATCAGGCACAGAAGCTTTATTTGGATCTCTGAGATAAATACTTCTTAAAAGCAGCTGAGCATGCCCTTGCCTCCTTAAATGTGCCAAGCGAGAAGAAAGGGCTTTCTTTCCTCCACAATGTCATCAAAGATCTACCACAGATGTATCTCAATGGACACCAATGCTGCCATAGATTGAACGATCGCAGCGGCTGTTGTTTGATAGCCCAGAGAGCTAGATCTATGGTTCGGCACGGCTCACCCACCACCTCAGGGGACAGTGCCTGGCTCTCATCCAAATATTTTAGCATGTCGGCCTGGTGTGCTTGCAATACTTCCATTATGTGCCTGCTGCCACCTAAGCTTTGCCATTGGATTGCGTTATCATATGTAACGGCTTAGATGGCAGAGTTTCAGTCATCAAAGAGGATGTATTATACATTGAGACAGCCTGTGAAAATCTCTTTAATAAGAGGCACCCATGCTTGTACAATTTGCCTAGTTTGCATGATAAATTGATAAAAATGGACCAAAAAATGATTGCTCCACAATACTTCAGCATGGAGTGAAAGATAGGAGGAGGAAAAAAAGTGTGGAGTGGTAATGCCCAAACAGAAATCGCTCAAGTCTACTGTACTACGAGCGAACTCCCATGTCACAAATCTAGTGACATGGACGATAATGTCCAACAGCTCATTATTTGCATGGCTAGCAGGTAGAGTAGGCTCACAAATTACATTTCTGGCCTCCTCGAGCACATAGTTGGTAGTTAAGATGCCAATTAAGCAGTATATGACTAAAAAGAAAGAACATCCTGATTCATCAGATCGCTGGAGTTAAAAAGATAAAGTGTCAGAAACTCCTGACAACGAACACACTTATTTTTCTTTATTTCTTTATAATATTTGCTTCCAATATAAACAGCTCTTGTAGATGAAAAAACAGACAAACACTTGTCGTGCATATAACACTGTATATTCCCAGGTCAGATTAACATTTATACAGGAATCATGGAGTTAAATTTAATACCAGTTAAGACCTTTTTAACAACACACTTGGTACCCAAAGAACAAAATCATGCACCACCCTATGTTATTTTTTCTCATTTCAGGAACATTTCAAGCAATGACTTAATGAAATATTGCCGTTAATCTATTCTCAAAGTTGGGTTAGGAGCTGGGTCTTTTCTACGCAAGCTATGATGACTTTCACCTTGATATTTTAGCGCGGATGTATACCTGACCGGTAAGCCATCTGACAAAAAAGTGCCCTTCTGTATCAAATCAGCAGGATGCCCTTCTGGATCTTTCACTTACTTCGAAGACACTACTGACTACGCTTACATAGACATCTGTGATCTAGTTATTTGCCTTAATAGACAATAATATAATTAAGGTGATTATGTGAAGTGCTTTCATGTAACAGTTTCCTGTAATTTTGGGTGACTTTAACTGCAGTTCGGCAGTTTCACTTTAACTCATGAACATTTCATTCATGCCGCCGTGACAAACTGGTGTATTAGACACAAATAGAGAGTAAGGACTGGTGAGAGTGTTATGGAATTTAATAACGCACGCCAAATGGAAAGAAAAAACTTCCACATTTCGTGATGTGTGTGTGTGTGTGTGTGTGTGGTCTTTTACTGACAGTGTGTGGACCTTGTTGGAAAATATGGCGAAAAGTCCTACATGACGGTAATAGTTTGATTGCAGTGTTTACTTCAATAATGTCACTAATATATGCATACTCCACGTCTTAATTCCATTTCTGTTTAGTTCAGTTATGACTTTAGTCGGATTAAGGTAATCAAAAATCACTGTTTGGAGCTTATGTAGGCCTACAGTTCAAAATTCATGTTTAACTGAATAAACAGTTAGTAAACACAAGTACATCTTATTGAACATCATTTATTTTCATCACCAATTATCACAGTAGAACAGTTTCTCAAGCAGTTTGTGATGCATTTTGGAAACCGGAGATGAGCCCCTGGTCTAATGTGCCACCTGGCTTGAGAAACCCGTTCTCAAAGAGTCACTTTTAGTCATTATTTGGGTAGCACACATACTCTGAATGCCTTCAGCAGAATTCAAATGAGCCATTTTAATCTAGATTCATTCCAAGATTGCAGTGAGATTAATCTAGATTAAAAAAATAATCTATGCCCACCTATAATATACAGTTGAAGTCAGAATTATTAGCCCCCCTGTTTATTTTTTTCCCCAATTTCTGTTTAACGGAGAGATGATTTTTTAAACCTAATAGTTTTAATAACTCATTTCTAATAACTGATTTATTTTATCTTTGTCATGATGACAGTACATAATATTTTACTAGATGTTTTTCAAGACACTTCTATACAGCTTTAAGTGACATTTAAAGGCTTAACTAGGTTAATTAGGCAGGTTGGGGTAACTAGGCAAGTTATTATATAACGATGGTTTGTTCTGTAGACTATCGAAAAAAATATAGCTTAAAGGGGCTAATAATTTTGACCTTAAAATGGTCTTTAAAAAATTAAAAACTGCTTTTATTCTAGCCGAAACGAAGGAAATAAGACTTTCTCCAGCAGAAAAAAATATTATCAGACATACTGTGAAAATGTCCTTGATCTGTTAAACATTGTTAGGGAAATATTTAAAAAAGAAAAAAAAATCAAAGGGGTGGCTAATAATTCTGACTTCAACTGTATATATAAGTTGGTCAAGTTGATTGTGAATTTAGTTTTTTTTTCTGTAGACTTATGGTCCTGACTTCTAAATATTCATCAATCTGTGGTTCTAGTCTGTCAAAGACTAAGACTAAAGCAGTAAATCTAAGTTACAAAGATTTACATTTCACACTGTTCAGCAGCCTTCCCTGCAATTTCAGGTCTGCCGAGCCTATCTTTTCTCATTAAAACATTTTACCAGTACTCTTTTAGTCTTTAGTTTTTACCATTATTTGAGTAGTTGCAAATGTTGTCAATATAACCTGGATTGTTTATGAAATTAATCATGATTTTTTAAATATTTATTTCTTATACTATCATGTTTTTTAAGCACATAACACTACTGTATAAACATGTTAAACAAACTTTGTGAATTGTTATTTATTATAAACTATTTTTATTCAGTTATTTGTCAGTATCTTAATTTCAATTTTGAGTAACGCTTAAGTGTGATCTGGAAAATTACTGAAATAATACCTTTTGTTTAAAACATGTTCCCTATAATATAATATAATAATCAGTTTTCTTTGATACAATTGTTTTTTGGATCCTTCAGTTTGGTTCCTTACTAGGACTTACTGCATGTGTCATGACATAGCCATTCCTCTTCCACATTTAGAAAACTTCTCTCATGGTTACCTAATGTGTCCCATGAGAGTGTGACAAGGTTATACACCTCCCATAGATCACTTAAACTTCAGGTGGACAATGCTTGCACCATGATGTTTGGCACAAATCTCTTCTTTTATTTCTTCAGTCTGACCTGGTAAACGGGAAACCCGAATCCCAGAACTGCAGAACAAAGAGCCATAAATCTTTTGCTTTAACCTAGGGTTGAGAGATAGAGTTGTTATGAACAGTGCAAGAAATTATACAGAATTTACTCTGCATACTCCAAATTAAAGCTAAAATTATGTTTTTGTATTATAAGTTTTATATAATAAGTAGATACTGCCTATTTGATTGAAATGTCATTTTTGTCAAATGTGGTTATGTGGTCATGTTTTTTTTAAATAGTAACTCTAATAGGTGAATAGAAGAGTAAAAGAAGTGCAATCCCCAGTAATAACAAAAGCTCATATATAAATTCAGGTATTCTAAATGCAATATTCCAATTAAAAGTGTATATACATATTAAAAGTGTGTGATAATGTGTTTTGAGTCTCTGAACATGCTATAATGAAATAGGTGTTTACTTTGTCGAAGATGGCACACTGCCTGACCGTCACAGCCGTACATGGCACTAGTTCTACAGCGCTGTGATCACTGGGGTCTTGACCAAGGTGTTGAAAACAGAATTCGCGGGGGTGTTGGTAGTCATGTGTCGTAATGTGCATGCCAGTCTCCATCAAAGCATAGATGACATCACCATCAATAATGGAGATAGCTCATCAATGACCAACAGGAGGGGTCTTGCATGTATAAAAGGAAGAAGAGTAGCCCCATCTCACAGATATGACACCGAACAACACATGGACCTTCTTAGTACAACAGCTCCGAAACACCAAAGCAATCAAATAAAATCTAACAAGAATTGGTAAGTTCAGACGCCATTGTTTCTCTATCATGGAAACTCAATCATGTGAATGATTGCTTATCTTTAACCTATCCAACAGGTATCACTATGTTACTCATACGTTGTTTGGAGAAAGCCATGCTTATTATTGTGCTGTGGAGTCTTTGCAGTTTTCTATTTCTGGAGGGACTACCAATTAGGTAAGAGAGATGAGATGAGATAAGATGTTGGTGTGGCTTTTAGCTTTGTGATTTCAATGAAAATCTGACAACTGCGTTTCTTCATCTGCAACAGCAAGAGGTCAATCAGCGAAGTTCAGCTGATGCACAATGTTCGGGAGCACAAGGAGATGTTAGACAGACAGGACTGGCTTCAGCTGAAGCTGAACAATATCATCATACCCTCGGTAAACGATTCCCAGAAGGAGCGAAAAGGGAAAACCAACGGCCCATCTGTCAAACGTTCAAGAAAGGGGGAAGGTGCGACCTGGAGCTTTTACTGATAATGTCAAAACAAAGTGTTTTTGAAAAGCTAGTGAACTAACGTCAGGGCAGGAGAGAGGACACAGTAAGTGTCAATTAAAATATACTGTTGTACTTGGAGAAAGTCCACTGATTTACTTATGCTTTTTTTAAATAGTATTTCTATTTATTTAATTTATTTATTTAATAATTGTTGTTATTTAGATATGAAAGCATAATGTTCAGACCCTTTGTAGGACACACAAAGGGCAATGTCTTAACCCTGTAGTAGATCTATGCCAAGTAAAGTTTTGGTTCAGTGTTTAATACCGTATTTATTCTTTAAATGTATTTTCTAGAAAGTCGTTGTAATTTTTTAGACATCCAACTATTGCACTAATATGTGGACCAACTGCAATTTTAACTGTTCCCTTTATTACATACACAACAACCAAGTGAGATTGACTTACTTTGTGTTACTCCTCATTCATGTGTTCTTTCTTTCTGCCTCAAGATAGATAGATAGATAGATAGATAGATAGATAGATAGATAGATAGATAGATAGATAGATAGATAGATAGATAGATAGATAGATAGATAGATAGATAGATAGATAGATAGATAGATAGATAGATCAGAGATTGTATTCTCATTTTCTCAAGTCTCTTCAATTTCTCAAGTTCAGCTTGTGATGAAACAAATAAACACCTTGTTAATGTACACACGTTACATTTCTTTGGGTTCTAGCTTACAATTTATTTTTAAACTTCATCCGTTAAAATAAATAGCTCACTTGTGGTTTGCACAAGGCTCTGTGCTGCGACCAATATTGTCTTTAATTTATATGCTACAATGGGCTATACGCACAGCTAGTGTTTTTCAGTGAAAGCTTTATGTGACTATTTTCAATTTCATGATTCCTTTTACACCATCGATGTTGTAATTTAATTAAAATACAATCAGTTAGACTTAAGCATCCATTTGGTTGATAATTCGTAAAAAGGGATGGAAGACTGTTTAAATGCAGGCGCCATCATTAGCAGCGGGCTAGTGCAGAAATGCCATTAAAAATACTGAGGTAAAATTAATTTCCATATTTTAAAGACATGGCGCGGAAATATATAATTTAATGCAGTGCTTCTTGTTTGGTCTGATACCCACTTTATATTATATCTCAGCCGGGCAGTGAAGATCGCTGTTTTTTTTTTTGTTTGTTTTTTAAGAAATCAGATCTTAAACGCAGCAATTTTGTATGGGATGACAATTAACCGAAAGCCCTGGGACTGGCTGACTGAAATTAAAAGTCCGTGTGCATATACCCCATTCAACTCTGTGAATGAGAATGTACATTTTCACCAATGCATATTATTATTTTGTCCTTCAATTTAGTATTGATACTAATAGTTTAAATGTGGATGCACCACATATATTAGAAATAAACTTAATTTAACTGAGTTTGTTTAATTTGGTCAAGATCATGAAAACAAATCTACAACAGTATTGAGGTTGACTTTCTTTGTGTTACTCCTCACTCTTGCTTTCTTTCTTTCTGCCTCAAGATAGATAGATGGATGGATGGATGGATGGATGGATGGATGGATGCATGCATGGATGGATGCTGAAAAAAACATTTCCAGTCTGGTCTTAGCTGGTCAGGCTGGTTTAAGCTGGACATAGCTGGTTTTGGGTGGGCTCCCAGCCTGGCTAGGCTGGTCAAGCTGGTTTTAGCTGGTCATCTCCTAGCTTGACCAGCTAAGACCTGGCTGGAAACCAGCCTGGAAATGGCCAAAACCCCTTTAAAACCAGGTTGGTCGACCATCTAAAACCAGCTAACGTTTAAGCTGTTTTTTTCAGTTCAGGGGTTTATTCTCATTTTTAAATCACTGTAGAAAGTTCAGCTTGTGATGAAACAAATAAACACATTTTTAATGTACTCATATTTTACATTTCTTTGGGTTCTAGCTTACAATTTTTTTAAAACTTCAATTCAGTTTTGACCCTAATAGTTTAAATGTGGATGGACCATATATTAAAAATAAACTTAATTTAACTGGGTTTGTTTAATTTGGTCAAGATCATGAAAACAAATCTACAACAGTATTGAGGTTGACTTACTTTGCTACTAGGGATGCAACGATTAACCGGTTTCACTATTAACCACGCTTTAATTTGTCACGGTTAATAAATCGTAAAGGTTTCTCAACACCGCGTTTCTGCACAGAACAAAACTGCAGCAACCAAACAAAGGTATGCCAACTGTGCGCTAGTTTGTACACCGAGACTAATAACCACGCACACTGGATTAACTAAGAATAAGGTTATTAACTAAGGCAAGCTTGTGTAAATTGGTTATTTTCAATGGAGGGACGCGCACGCGACGCAACGCGCTCACGCTTTTCAGCCGCACCTATTTGAGATGACAGGCAGATGTGTAACTGCTAGAACTGCAAATGGCTGAAGTTTGGGGAAGAAGCAATGAAAAGTACACAGGTTTGCAAACCCATTTAAAGGTACAAATAATGGCGCTGATGAGCGCATGTTAATACGAGAGAATGTTAATCCGCCAGCCGAGATCAATCGAATGATTTCGGAGAGTGCTGGAAAACTCGGAGTGGATCAGCTGTTTAATGGCCCAACTCTCTATGCGTTGCATTCACTGCGTGTTCAGCGCAAATGAACGCTAAATGTAAAATCTAGCACAGCATAGTCTATACAATATTGACTATACAATAGGGACTTTGGTATAGTATATACGTATAAAAACAACAGTGCAAAATGTATATTTCTAACTGCAATGCTTCATTTTTGCTTGACGCAAACCACACATTTATGTCAATGTAACAGTTGGACTTTTTATAGCAGATAACTCATATTTAAGCACATTCAAGGCAGCATGATAATGAGAAATGTAATACATTGTTAGTATTTTTGTCATCAGAGTCATCATTAATATTTTATAAATATTAGACATTAATTTTGGAATTATTGCACAAATATCAATAAGTCACTCACAATAGAATTATCTAGTTTCTGTTTTTTGTTAGTCCTGATTGATGTTGTTTTCAAATACATAAATCTGTTAATATTTATATTTAATATTCAGTGGTGCTCATTCATTTTTGCTGGGTGCTCCTAAATTTTTTCTGGTGCTCTTAAAGGTGCAGTATGTAAGTTTGACACCCAGTGGTTGAACTAGGTATTGCACTCCTGGATCATAATAAAAGTACGCTGGGATGCCAGATTGAGTACAGGAGCGAGTGATTTAAACTGTGTTCTAAATAAAAGCAACGACACGCGATAGAGGGAATATTTTCCATATTAAAAGGAGCTTTTGTCCTAACCAACACCTCGAATTGATATATTAGAAATGGCTTCTATTTCTCACAGCTGAACAACAGAAACCTATGACAGCTAGATCACCTCAGGTAAGCCTTGTGTGCTTTATTCTGTGCTAAATGCTAACAATGCGAGTTTGAATGCATTTTACATGGCATTTGTTGCCATATACTGAAAGCAGAAAGTTCACCTCAGATCTGGAAAATACAATAAACCGTCTGAAATTGAACTTTAGAACTAAACACATATGAGTGATTCAGCATCTACATTGATGTTAAAGTGGGTTAACATGTATTAAATAGATTCTAAACCGTGAGTGAGTGCATATTCTGTGCTTCTGAAAGGCTGTATTTACATTTCTGCCGTGTTTCGTCTGGTGCAAACAGCCAAATAGCTGATCACTGCCTCTCTCGTCACAGCGTGTTGTTAGGACACGCGGTTACAATGTAACCTGCTCACCTAATGTTTACGTTCGTAATATTTATGTAATTTGCTAATTAATAACCTCATGTGGAACTGCATCTGTCTCCCATACTGTTCTTTTTGGTCACGGACGCATGCTTTCAGAGTCTTTCTGAATGAATGAATGAAATACGCTGTTTTCCAACAAGGCAACCCGGGGTGCTGACATATAATTGGCTTAACTGGCATCGTGCATATGAAATTTATCTAAACAACGACAGCGTTCCGGCACGGAAAACCCATTTTCAAAGCAGAATATCTGACTTCAGCATTGTTTTTCAGTTAAACAAATATGTTCACTTGGGATGTTTCTTAAATATCTGCACACATATCATGGTATTTTTATGCTTTAGAAGAGTCAAAAACTTACATACAGCACCTTTAAATATTTGAAGTTGGGATCACCGGTGCTACCAAGTTAAAAAGTTAATTTCAAGCCTTGCATTAGACAAATACTATTTTTTTCTATTCTCATTTTTATTTATTTACTCATTGTTCTGTCATTTATTTACAGCGTAAAATTTGTTTAAAGTTTTATTTGTTTTATTTTTAAGCACAAAGAAAAATTGGACTATTGTTTGTTTTTAATATTAGTTTGTGCTGTATTATTTGGTTACTGAGCAGCAATAAACAACACTTAAAAATATAAGGAGTTTTCATGTGATTTTTCTAAACCAGTCGTGTTTTGAAATTAATGAATGCATAATAATCGTTATAACCGTGAAACCGTGATTATTTCTCAGACTATAATCGTACAACCAAAATCTATAATCGTTGCATCCCTATTTGCTACTCCTCTTTCTTTCTTTCTTTCTTTCTTTCTTTCTTTCTTTCTTTCTTTCTTTCTTTCTTTCTTTCTTTCTTTCTTTCTTTCTTTCTTTCTTTCTGCCTCTTCATTTTTTCTCATTGTTTAACTTGTTATTCTTTGAATTTGATGAGGCCTATTGGCTACACGACACAGTTCTCGCGATACTTTGGCGTAGTCGCGTTTCCTGTCAGCAGTTGGTGGAGATCAAATTCGGTTTATCAGAAAAAGCTGATGGTCCTCTTTAAATCTCGCTGGTTTTTATTTGTTTCTGTTTACCTCACGGGAGAACATCGGTAGTTGTTTATTTGACAAGCTATGCTCACGATACTGTAAAGAAGGTAAGCATGTGTTCAATTTTTAATCGTAACGTGTTTTGTTTGTTAGTTAGCTTCGGTGGCTAGCTAATACTTCTGTAACGTCCGCTTAGGTTTTGTTTGTGAAGATGAGTCCGTTTCATTTACCATACAATAGATACAAAAAAAGCAAATGTAACTGTAAATCCCCGTTTAATGAATGAGTGTCATACTGCGTTTTTCGCATTTGTTATTTTTCATTGTTATGTATCGACTCTCTGGCAGGATGACACACCATCCGCGAGACTTCGATCAGTCATTGATTAACGTTGGCAGCCCTGTCGCTTTTGGCTATTAAAGCAGGAGAGTTTTACAAATGGTTTAAATGAATAACATTATAAAACCTAGCATTCTGACTACAGTGGGCTTACCATTATTTTGACAGTTCACTCTTTGATGTAAAGTGGAAGTTAATCATTCACGTAAAATCTGTTTCATTTCCTTTCAACACAAAAAGTGTTGCTAGAACTTTGATATTGTAACGTAAAGCTAGACAATACGCTAAAATATTAGGTATTATATCTGAAATATTGTATGATATTTTGTTAAATGGCAAGGCAGGGTATCCGCGGGGTCTTAAAATGTCTTTAATTGCAAAAACAAAATTTTAGGCCTTAAAAATTCTAAATTTAGGCCTAAATTCATCGAAACATTGTCTTGTATGTCTTAAATAATTTTAAACAGTTCTTAATTTTCCTCTGTCCAAGTAAAACTACCCAATTGGGCCGACATCCATCCAATCACCAGCAATCCATCTTAAAATCAAGGAAAGAAAACTAAAAACAATTACAGTTCTTCGTGATAATAACAGAAATGCAATAGATTGAATTAAAGTTATACTCAATCAATTTGGAGTAAAGCAAACAAATATATATGTTTTATCATTTATATACTTGCCTACACAATAAATATACTTTTAATAATGTTAAACGTGTCATTTAAAAAGCATAAGAAAGAAATATTATGTTGAAAATAGTGTATACAACTAGAGTTCTCTTGTTTTGACACATTAAAGTATGTTGCAAATAAATAATTACTTGGTTTTTTTTTTGTTTGCCGTTAGAAATAATCATTAGTGTTTAGCCCTGTATAAGTCTAAAATTTAATTCATAATGTTCTTAAAAAGTCTTACATTTGACCTGCAGAAACCCTGTAATCTAATAAGGTTTTTCTTGTTTAAATGACTAAACTGAGCTTCTACAGTACAGGAATATTTAATATATTTGTAATAGCATACTTTTTGTTATTTCATATTCTATTATAACATGTTGCGTTTATATTATTATGTGAAATATAAATATATAAAGAGGACAGTGATATCTAATCATATTAGTGTCAGATGTGTCAAATAATGCTGGTTTGGTCAATGTTTTGTTGACAAATTGATTTATATTTACCAGTGACATTTAGGAATTTTAATTGTTTGCAAAAACTTTATATTTAAGGCAAAAAGTGTAATATAAAGTACACTGATGTTTTGAAAACAGCGCATTGGTTAGTAGGTAATGATATTATATCAGGTTATGGGGAAAGAATGAGAGTGAATGGTCTTTTTGTCAGCCAAATAGGAGTTAATCGGAAATAAATGAGTACTGATAGTTTCATTTGTCAATGCATAAAGTAGCCATGGTGTGTTTAATTCGATTTTTATTGTTTCTTTTTTGTAAATTATAAACAATGCACTAGCTTTCAAGATCAGAGAAAGCCAACACACACCCACAGACTCTCTCTTATCAGAGAAGTGGTCGAAAGTAGCCAAAAGAAACATTTACACACCAGTTATGAACGGTAATGTGTTTCCTTTGTCAACTTGTGATTGGATCGACATAAATGCGTCTTAATACCAGGTATGAACGGAGCATTAGAGCTCGACCAGGATTACATGAGATCAGTACATTGATGTTTTAAAAGCAGCACATTTGTTAGTAGTTAATGATATTATATCAGGTTTTGGGGAAATAATGAGAGAGAATGGTCTTTTTTTATTGTCTAAGCCAAATAGGGGTTAATCAGAAATAAAATAAATCAGTTACTGATCGTTTCATTTGTCAATGTATAAAGTAGTCATTCATATGGTGTGTTTAGTTGATCTGTTTTTAATCCGATTTTTAATGTATCTTTTTTGTAAATTATGAAAACATTCAAGATCAGAGAATGCCAATACCCACCTACAGACCCTCCCTTATCAGAGAAGTGGTTGAAAGTGGACAAAATAAACATTTAAACTCTAATTGTGAACGGTAACGTGTCTCTTGTCCACTTGTGATTGGATTGACAAAAATGTGTCTTAACACCAGGTATGAACAAAGCATTAGAGCAGGATCAGGATCACATGAGATAAGTAAAGACTGTCAATTACTCACACACTACAGAGAATGATAAATGCAGTTCACTTCCTTGTAGGTTGTTTATAAAATCAACAAGTTTATCAACTTGAGTCACTTAACCCGGATATTATGAAGGTTAACACTCTCGGGTTTTATCTTTAACTGAGACTTTATTGTTCAGGAATAAAGTTTTTATTTACTACGTCAACACCTTTGTTGTCTAAAATAAAATATATGGTACTTGGCACAATACATAAAAAGGACAAACTAGTCATGGGGTTATCAGAGTCCTCAGTTTTGTTATTTGCAGTGTATGGGTGAGGAAGAAAGGGGTGGTCTTTGCCCTCTCTCTCTCTCTCTCTCTCTCTCTCTCTCTCTCTCTCTCTGTCGCGCTCTGTATTTGTTGTTTTATTTTAAGGCACTGTTTTAAATGGAAAACTATCTTAGGAATTTCCTGAGCTTTTAAAAAAAAGTTTTGTGAACAGAGGGAGTGCTGTAGACAAACGTCTAATTCACATCCCACTTTAATGGCTATTTTTCCAAGTTTTAGAGATTGTGTATGTTTGGAAAAACAATTACTTTCAAAAGTGTACTTTACAAGGTATTTGGAAGTATCAGGTGTTAATACAATGCATAAATGGGCCCTTTAATGGTCCTATAAAATCAAAACAACAATTTTTAGTTGTTAGTATCAGTATTGTTAGTTTGTAGGATATCTATAAGCTATTGCCCACCAAGACAGTGACAAAATGCACATTTAGAAGATATAAAACCGATTTAAACATCCATACTTAAACAGTAGTTTGTCGCTTCCGCCTAAATGAATCAACGGGTTTCACCTCATACTTCAGTTTCTCATGAAATCATGACCAATCAAATGCTCTTTAGTATCTGACATGCTCTGCTTCACATTTGATGCGCTTGAGCTCAACCCCTCTCACTGGCAGATCTGTGATAAAACAAAACGCTATATATACAAGTTAAAAATCCACAGAAGTACAAGATTTCTGTTTTGTTCATTTGAACAGGTGTGTCTGCACACAATGAGTCAGTTCAGTTACATGACAAACACCAGGGCCCAGGCCCCGTTTGTCCTGTTTTTTTTACACCCATGACATCCAGTGGAATTTACCCCAGGCACTTCCTGATCAACTGGAACAGAAGCTGCTTTAGATCACACCCTCTCCCCCTCCTGTGCCTCTGCTAGTTGTTTGTCCCCACAACTACACACGAACACATCATCATGTCGTCACCAGCACAGGTTGCGAGATTTGCAGATGGCGTTGCTTTCGCTAATTGAGCTAAAGAGCGTTGATGCTAATCTTCTGTATGAATGAACTGAAAACCTCAAGTTTTTGGACGTCACGCGCTCCAGAATGAAGACCGTTGATACAGTGGTTGCCTAGTAACATAAAAAGCACTGTGCACTGCTATTTACATTTTAGTATTTCTGTTTTTTGTTTGTTTGTTTTACAGTCATCCAAATTCCTATCTACTCAAATGAGTTTGTAAAACTTTAATAGGTTAATATTTTATCAAAATTTAAACATGGTTAGTTTATATTTTCCCAATTTTATTTATTTTTTCAATAAATTATTTTAGCTAATATACATTTAAAATGTTTATAAAGATTAATTCCATTAAAAATAAGTTTATAAAAGTTACTGTATATTTATATGCAGTGCCTGTAGAAAATCGTCCTACCCCTTTTAAATAATTACTTTATTTGTCATATATCCTGAAATCAAATCACATTCCTAATAACTTTTTTCAGCTTTTGAAATGTTTTTGTAGCCTTTTCTTAACCTGTTCCTTTCCACAACTTTATCCCAAAGGTCTTTTGAAAGTAGTGAGGAATGTGAGTAAAGATATAGATTTTCACAGGGTATGATGATTTTCTAAAGGCGCTGTAGTTATTTACTTTATTATATTATATTTTTTGTTAAAGGTATTTTAGTGCTTTGTTGTACTAAATAGAAACGTAAATGTACATTTATTTCATTAAACATTTATTTCAGCCACAATGACTCTATTTTCTAGTCTCAGCTAAGCTATGCAGAGCTGTGAACAATCGGGACATTAGCTCTTTATGGTGCTGTGGCAGCCATTTCACTATAAATTACACTGGGAGTCTTTTCCCCTTAAGAGTCGCTGATTTATGACACTAGCTCTTGTACACAGAGGAGTTTTCTTAAGTTTCTTTTTCTTTTCCTACAGTGGCCATATGTGTTAGTCTGGCCTTGACACTCTCCAGGTGAAAATGAACATGCATGGTGCCAGTGGAGGCTGTGACCGGTCCAGAGATCGACGGCGCTCCAGTGATCGCTCGCGGGACTCTTCACACGAGCGGGGCGAAGGCCAACTTACACCCTGTATTCGGAATGTCACCTCACCCACACGGCAACACAACAGTGGTGAGAACTTATTTTTTTTGTCATTTGTTTTTAAAGATTTAAAAATAATAGTGTTGCTCTAATCTGGATTTTTTTGGGGGTAAATTCACTTATAATGTAAACTCTGTTATTAATAATTTACACTTTACTCCAGTCCACTGAGACTTTTGTTCATCTTCAGAACACAAATTAGGATTTTAGATTAAATCTAAAATCTCATCCTCCATAGACAGAAACGGTCTGGAGACGTTCAAGTTCAGAAAAGCATATATAGTAGGGCTGAACGATAAATTACATGATATTGTCATGTGCATTATTCTATGAAGCCGGCTCTGTAATCAGCTGGGAATCTCCAGCACCTGTGTTCAGCCGGAGCAGCATTTACTACACAAAGCCAAAGTTCTCTGTCAAACTACGCAAAACATCAAGTAGTCCAATCGCAAATAATCATTCTGCAATATTGACAGTTGTTTGCATAGCGTCTTGGTGAACTCTGGCCCTTTTTATAATAAATTGTACTAATATTAATCTGTAAAACATGTGCAAATGCCACATATAATAAGGTTTTTACTCAAAAGTTACTTCATAGCTTCAGTCGAGAGTTTGAAATAAGTCCTTCCGTGAAATTGTGTGGCTTCTTACACAGAATAAACCAAGCAACATATTTATATAATAGCATTCCAAGCAGTGACAAAGGCATTGTTATGGCTGGGCGATTTGACCTAAAATCAAAATCTCGATTAATGGAACATTTTAACTCGATTACGATTAATGAACGATTATTTTATTCATTTATTTTATGTTTTTGCCATCATAGTTCACTGACAAGTTATGTGTAGTAAATATGCTCACATACAGTGGATCCAGAAAGTATTCATAGCGCTTCACCATTTCCACATTTTTTTTTGTTACAGCCTTATTCCAAAATAGATAAATGCATTTATTTCCTCAGAATTCTACACACAATAATCCATAATGACAATGTGAAAAAATATTTTTTGAAATTGTTGCAAATTTGGGCGATGCAGTGGCGCAGTAGGTAGTGCTGTCGCCTCACAGCAAGAAGGTCGCTGATTCAAGCCTCGGCTGGGTCAGTTGGCATTTCTGTGTGGAGTTTGTATGTTCTCCCTGCGGTTCCCGTGGGTTTCCTCCGGGTGTCCGGTTACCCCCACAAGTCCAAAGACATGCGGTACAGGTCAATTGGGTAAGCTAATATTGTCCGTAGTGTATGTGTGTGAATGAGTGTATGAGTGTTTCCCAGTGATGGGTTGCAGCTGGAAGGGCATCCACTGTGTAAAACGTGCTGCATAAGTTGGCAGTTAAAATATATACAGATGCAGACATCCCAAGTCTCCCGCAATTGCATAGAAATTCCCGGATGCCCGCAAACAAATGATAATCTCGCGGAAATCGCGCGTCTCCCACCCGGTCCTCAAATAAGTCCCGCATCCTTCTCCGCTCTTCAGATACGTCGCGCACATCCCATGCTGTGATGCGAGCGGAGCTCACTCCTCTATCTAGTGTCTAGTTATGACCTCTCCCGGAAACTCTGTGTGTCTTCCGCAAATTCATACCGGCTCCGTGATCCCCCAAAATAAATTTAAA